>JBBPBS010000276.1:10990657-11037693 GCA_037974835.1 Cicer judaicum
ATAAGAATTTATTTTACAGAATATAAAAAAATTAACAAATGATAAATCAATAGCTTAAAAATTTATAGTTAACTTATTATTTGTTTAAAAAATCTAAATATTTACAAAGTAGTTATTAAACATGTTCTAAATATTACTAAAAAATATTCAAAAATTCAATATATACATAATAACTGATTTAAAATCAAAGACAAAAAATGTAAACAAAATATTTTAAGAAACTAAAAATTAACAGATTTTTTTATAAAAACTAAATAATTATGAAATTTTATATAAACTAAAAATTTATTTAACAATTTTTCCTAGCAACTTACAAGGAAATTAGATAGTTAGTCTAATATGATAATGTTTTGCTCAAAGGTGTTAGTTTATCTTCGTCATAATTAATTGAGAGTATTGTGAATTTAAATCCCATATTACTAACCGCCACCATGCCTTAATTTTTTTGAAATCAATTGGCTTAGGTGATAACGTGTATATTTCTTATCATCATTATTATAAGTAAACTTATTATTAAATTTTAATCATTATTATAAATAAAAATTAAATTATTTTTGACTTATTTAATACTACCTTTCTTTATATATTCTTACTTTAGTAAAATAATTTCATGTTTATAATAAAATGTTTGACTTTCAAGAAGACAATTTTCTAAATTTGTATTATCTTTACATAAAATCTAAAAAAATTAATCAATTTTCTTAATAGTTATAAAAATAATTGTTTTAACTTTGTGACCGGAGGGGTGTGCATTTATCACAGCTGGTTTAATATATAGAATTAATATCCTTTGCCTTGCTTCATTGAAAAAAGTCCAAAAATTAAGCCACGCTCTATGAATTGCTTAAAAACCAAACAACCACTTCATCATTAAGCAATTTTGACCGCAATCACTTTACATAATTAAGGCAATAACATACTTCAGGATAACAGCGAGGGTAATTTGGTAATTAGGAGGCAAAACTGATCACACACCCCTTAGCATGGTGATGGTGTCACTATCCTACAGAAAACAAGCAAGCTGTTATTCTTTGGAACCTCTTTCATCATTGTGTTAGATGATGAAAATGACCTATAAAACTTTGAAAATATGCAAAAGGTGAAACATATGGGCCTAAGAAGATTCATCCCTTTTTCCCTTCTCATTTCTCAAAGAAAGAGATATATAGCAGGCATGTCAATGACCCATTATGTATTCATAGTGCTCTAATGCTGACATTTTAATCATGTTTAGGTTTGCCACATATATATATATATATATATATATTTAACATGTGTTTGATGCAATGCATAGAATTTACTGTGGCATGTTTGCATTTGTTCAAATAAAATTGATTTAAAACTTCATTTTTACATTTAAAATTATTATCTAATTTATATTTATATTTTATTCGTTTGTAATTAAAGTCAATTTTATAAAATTAACCCATTCAAATTGAAAATAGACTTATTTCATAGGAAAACCAAAACACACACTGACTTTTTTATATATATATGCAGTTCAAATAATTACAATTTTGATGGTATAAAGTATTAACTGTGTTTAACTTAAATTCTTTTTTCAATGCTTTTTTTTACAAAAAAATATCTTCCATATATGTTACTATTACTGCAATATAAATTTTTTATTGTCCTACTTAATTGTTGTTGTTGTTAATAGAGAAATAATCAGATTATCACCCTAAACAATTGTGTAGAGAAGGCAATACGTGACATTTTTAAAGGTGTCTCTTTATCATGACTATGTTGGAGGGTTATGGCCAACAAACAAAAGGCCTTCATTGTATATTGTGGAATTGTAGGTAGTATGTTATATGTATGATAAATTATGGAGAGCAATATGTTATACATATCTTTCGGGGGTTATTTTTTTATAGTCTATTTGTCGGATCATAAAGTGGTAATGGATGGGAAATCAATAAACTTTGAAAACCATGGAGCCCACGAGAATATCAAATATCATATCCTCTCAAGTATATATCCACTTTTTCTATATTTATATAAAGTAGATATCCACTGTTTAGGGTTGTCCACCAAAAATATCTGGAGATTGTGAAGATAACATTTTCCCAGTTTTTATAATTTATATTTTAAAATGATTAATTTTTTGCCATACATATAGTTAGGAGAAAACTTTGGAGTAGTTATTTATGGGTTTTTTGGGTACAATTATGGGTTGTTTTTATTCTCCAATCCTAAGTTAACACATCAACTATGTTTTTTTTATTGAATCACATTAACTATATAGAATAGTATAAACATAAGGAAAAAAGTTAATCTACATATATAATTCGAAGACCTCACATAAATTGACTTAAAAATATGATAAAAATAAAAACAGAATTTTTTTAAGAACTAAAAAAATACTAATTTTTATGAATATTAAAAATAAACATTTGAAATTTATAGAGATTAAAAACTTTATTTATCCTTTAATTTTTTTTTATATTTGATGAAATTGCTTATACAACTTGGTACAAAAAAATATACTCATGCAATATATGACATGCTTATTAATAGTTATTCAACGTTACTTGTTATATATTCCTAAAAAAAACAAGTTGGGTTATAATCATATGATTATTTCAAATCTATTTTTAATAAATGGAAATTTTGAAATAAACTTTTTTGACAAAAAAAAAAAATGAAATAAAGTGGCATTCTAATTTTCTAAAGTTGCATATTTTCTTAAATGTAATTATTGTGTTTATTTTTTTCCTGTTTTAAAAGAATGTTAATTAACATCACTACACCTGATTTTTGTTGACTAATATTTCTATAATTGTTTTTCTTTATTAGTTATTACTTAGTAATTGACAATCACAAATGAAGTAAAGAGGATCACAAATGGTAGTCGTCCCTTTTTAAAAATAAAAATAAAGTGTACAATTTTTTTTTAAGAATTAGTAGTACAATTGATTTTGTCTCAAAAAAGAAATAAATAGTAGGGCAAGTAATAGCTTTGGAAGTTAACTAAGCCAAATATATTTTGGATAAGCCAAAATTGTCGAGACCAAATACACTGCTGGTAGAACAATGCTACATTAACAATAAAAAAATTTCTAGGATCAGTTAACCTTTTTCTATAAAACCATTACCATCTTTAACATTTTATCAAAATTGAAAAGTGACACGAAATTCGGTTAGTTTGCCAAATAAGTCGGTGGTATTATCTAAACAAATTTAAATTTATGACTAAATATGTGAAGTTTGAATTTATAACTCCTTTTAAATAAGTGAGTTAATGATATATATTATAATCATTTATAATTAATCATAAATATAATATTAATAATTCCCTTTATAATTAATAATTAATATTTTTTTAAGTGATTTGTATAATTTAATATTTAAGTAGTGCTCATAATCCAATGAATCTTGATATAGTACTAGTAGTACTAATTAACTGAATTTTGTGTCTGGGCATAAGAAAATTGAAATTATGAAGGTGGTTAATAAGTTAATATCACAATTATTTATTAAAAAAAAAAGTTGCAACTAAATATAATTAATAAAGCTACCGAGTCATTAGACTGTAAGACACTAGCATTCACTCTATTTCGTTTAATTAATGCTTGAGCCGGTTCTTTATTAAAATTAAAACCATAATAAGGTTTGGATCAATTCCATCTAGTTCAATATATTTATCAAAAGAGGAATTTTAAAATATAAATAAAAGTAGAGAGTATAGAAGTTTAATGATGGATATTTTTTTGCTCTCCCTCCCTTAAAGAAAAAGTTATTTATATGCCGTGAGTCAGTGGTATGATATACATGATAGTTTTTTCTTCTTAAAATCGAGATATGTTGATTAGATAAATTTAGTTATTTTTTTTAATCTCCTCACATAAACTTACCTCATGTTTTATTCCTATCGTTTTATTTAATTATTAATGTGATTCATTATCTCATTTAAGATGCATTAATTATATAATTAATACATTATTATTTATATTTAATACTAGTAACTAACTAAATTTTTTTGTAACACGTCGATTCTAATATAAATACAAAAACAAGTAGTAGGATAATTTTTACAAACGGTATTTTCCAAAAGTCCAAACTATACATTTATTCAACTAAAATTATACATATTTGATGGATGAGTACGCATTTAAAGTAGTACAAGAGGAGTAATAAGGAGAATACACGTGTAAAACACGTATTCAAACTCTTAATCAATTTAGCAAATCGCAATATAAAGTTTTCTGTACGTATTCAAACGCTTAATCACGTTTATTTTATTTTTATATATATTATTTTAAGTACACTTGTTAAAAATTTAAATATAAAAATAAAATATTGAAAAATATATATGTTAAATTTTAAAATTGTAAAAATTAAAATTTTCTATTAAAATTGACTTTTTACTTTCTTAATTTTGAACAAGGACTCCAAAGATATTTGTTAATTTAACCTTTTTATAATTTTAATCACTTTACTCGAAATATAAAGATTTTGACCGATGATTAGAAAGCAATTTGTTGAAAAGGCCAAAGAAGCGAAGGAGTAGAGTAACGAGAGAGATAGCATTCTTAAAACAGTTAATATTTTAATTTATAATGAATAAAGAAGTAAAATGAAACCCTATCTCCAATAAGAAGATTGAATTGAATAGTTAGTTTGAATGAGATGATTAGTAAAGTAAAAACGGCACCGTTTTTAGCCATTATTGTTGTCCTTTCCCTTTAGTACGAAAGTAAGAAAAAGCCCAAACTCTCGCCAACAAACATATGCATAGGGAAACGAGATTATTTCATTTCTCTAAAATCTCTCTTCACAGTGGCGCTATTCAGAGAGAGACAAAGCTTCTACTCAATAATAAGAGCTTCTCTATCAAAAACCAAATTAAAATAAAGCGTGTTATTCACTTCTTCGAAACAAGTTTGCGGAATCTCAAGAACAAAGGATCGTGCCAGGGGTATTCAAGTCATTTCAACTCATTTCTCCTCCATGTTCCTATCCACTAACTTAAACGCCAACAACAACGATACTCCGTTTCTCTCCGGCGGTGGCGCCAAGTTCTCCTTCATGACTGCAGTCGTGACGCCTTCGACTACGGCGGTGCTCTTCACGGCTTTGGCCGGCATCGCTTTCGTCGCCGTCGTCTTCTATGGTGCAAGTAGGTAAAAACCAAAGACTCCTCAAATGAACGAATTAGAGAAAGCATAATTGCAATCGCAAAACCCTAGCTCACTACTTCACTCTGACTCAGGCATAGATGACACTTTTTTCGATTTCGATTTCGCTACAATAAAAAAAGGAACAACAAAACGAAAATCAAAAGTGTATATAGAAGGAATTTATAGATGAATCCCCTTAGACGAAGTAACAATTCATCTTCGTCGTCTTCAAATTCTTCTCCTTCATCATCGTCGTCGTCGTCTTCATCGTGGATCCATTTGCGTTCGGTTCTATTCGTTGTTACTTCTTCCTCACCAGCTTCTTGTTCATCCTCTGATCGGTGAGTTCTTCATCTCTCTCCTCTTGCTCTCACTTTTTTTTTTCAGTTCTAAGATTTCTATTACTTTGTTCTGTTTATTTCGTACCAGATCTCAGAATTTTTTATATCACCGATCTTGTTATCAGTGTCAGCTTAGGTTATTCAGCATGTGTGTTTTGTGCTTCGCTCTTCTTTGTTTCTAATTTGGGTATTTTTGTTCGGTTACGTTTCGGTTTGAGTGTGTAGAATGGTTAATTTGTGGAATTGCAATGCTTGTGAAAATGAAAGGAAAAAAAAAACAATTTTTGATTTTTCTTTGAAAGGGGTAGAAGGGTTGAGAAGGACGAGTTAATTAGACGGAGACAGATCTGTATTTTGGTTTATGTGGGGAATTCTGTCCTTTTGTGTTTAGGAGATTTCTTCAATCTGAAGTTCCTTTCCTCTTGTTTTGGATTTTTTATCCACAGATTCCCATATCTCATGAGTCATGTCAAATCGGTCGTCAATGAATAAATGCACCATATTTAGGGGAAAAATGTAACTTAATTGTAATCTTGATTGGATACCAAAAGTCCAAAACCCTTCTTCTAGCTGTCTGTTTTGCTTAGATCTTCCTTAGTTAGAAGGAAGATAAGAAGGAAGATCTTTGCTTAAAACTTAATTTGGTGAGTATGTTCATTTGGAGACTGAACAAATCATTTTAATGGACCTAATCAAATCTCTGGCATCTAAGTTCTTTTAAGGAAATATATCCTAGGCACATTCTGTCAATCAACGCATTGCATCAATCAAGCATTACAATTTTTAGGCTTTAATATTCTAGATGTTTTCTGGATGTATATCTAGGCGATGTTGATGTGTCTCAAGTCTTCAAGGACACTAGTTTTAAACGTTATGTCCCCTTTCCTTTATTCTTTTTTAAATCACATCCCATGAATTTTTACTTTGAATAGTTTGGATCCTCCCTCTCTCATAGCAAATTAATTAATTACTAAAGCTAAATTTTTTAGCAAACATTGGTGATGCTGTAAAATTTGAAATCAACTTTTTGATTTCCCAAGGATGTGTTCCATAAATATAGCAGTACAAAGAGCAGCAAATATGTATCATTATTGAAGTCATTGCTAAACTGCTCATTAGACAGCATATAAACATGTCATTGCTAAACTGCTCAGCCGACGTTTTTTTTTCTCTTCATAACATACAATCATATTCATCTTTTTACAATATCTTCTAGTAAGTTGAGGACTTCTTGAACTGAATGCATTTAATCATTGTAGGATTAAGGAAATAAGATAGTTGTACATAAAAACATTTTACTCTGAAATCCGAAAATGGTAATGAAATGCTAAATGTATGAAATTTGTGGCAGTGGTAATGCACATGAACTTCTAACTTTAAATACTAAATTTGTTAACGCTTGCTCATTTTTTCCATGTGGAAAGAAAAAGGAGAAAGCCACAATTGGCTTGAGCAAGTATATCTATTCTACTGGAGCGCTGTGATATGCATTTAAAATGAAATAATATATTTTTCTTTGTACTTTGTCACTTAACCAAATGTCTTAAATGATTGTTATCTGCCTATTCTTTGTTTGAAAACTTATTTACATACAAGCAGTAGTAATAAGTGATTCTTTGTGACAATTTCAGTGGTCGTCTTAAATCACCATGGTCACGCCGGAAAAGAAAACACGTCCTTTCTCCTCAGCAATGGAAAAGCTTGTTTACCCAAGATGGAAGAATTCGCGATGGTGGAATTAAGTTCCTAAAAAGAGTTCGCAGTGGAGTAAGTTTACTAATTTTATCTATTTAGAAATAAATTTTTGTTTTTGGTGTTTCGTCTCAATATTGATTATATTATGAATGTCTGATACAGGGTGTTGATCGTAGTATAAGAACTGAAGTTTGGCCTTTCCTACTTGGAGTGTAAGCATTATGTGTCTTTTGTGATTCACTTCTAAATGATGTTTATTTACATGTTGCATACATGGGATCTAGGAAGTATGGATTTTTAGGCTAACATGTCATCCAAAGAGGGCATCAACATGGAGCTAAATTTAAAGCTTCTCATTTATATTTGAACTGTCATACTCATTTTGTCTTGTTCCTCTTTTGATATTCTAGGTGTCTGTCCTTCATGGCTTGAATGGAATGATCTGGAGTATCATATAACTTTTTTTATTATCTCAAACTCTTTTTTGGCTTCATGTTATCCATTATGATGGATATTATCTTGTCATTATTTAGACGAACTTTTATATGGTTACTCATTACACTTTCATTTACACAGATATGACTTGGACACTTCCAAAGAAGAAAGAGATGTTATACGAACTCAAAATAGGTAAGCACACAAGTTTATATGCAAATCCCTGTTTGATCCATCTTTCTCTAGTCTTTAAAACTTTATTTGTTTGTACTTCCTTTTTATTTGTTTTCGGTTTAACATACTGTTACTATTATGCTAAACCTACAAACACAGAAAGAAATATGAGAACCTTCGCAGACGATGCCGGCAACTGCTAAATTCCAACAGTGGGAGCTTTAAATTCAATGAAATAGGTGAAATCAGCTATGAAGGAGATGGTGCGAGCCTTATTCAAGATTCTGGTTCTCCGAGTTCCGAAGATGCAGCAAGTGCCAGAGAATCCCTTTCCAGTGAGGAACAGAGCCCAGATGTTGAATATTCAGATGATCCATCCATTTCCCTGTTGGAAGGAGACGATGTTCCCAACAGCAGCAATGCCGATGCCTCTGCTCTCGACACAGATTCCACTGATTCAGATTCCTCAGAAAGTCCTGAGGTAATTCAGACATTTCCCTCTGATGATGGTTCAGAAGAGAACAATTCCAACACAACTTCCAAGGAGAATTCTTCTCCCTCTCAAATGAAAGGCTCGTCCAAACTACGAACTAGTGAAGACTTTGCCACATGGCAACGGATCATCCGACTCGATGCAGTACGCGCCAATGCAGAATGGATGCCATACTCTCCCTGTCAAGCTGTTGTACCAGAAAACAGGGCTCATCGATCTGCTGAGGCTGTTGGATTGAAGGATTATGGTCACCTAGATGCTGGCAGAATCTATCATGCTGCTCGGTTGGTTGCTATTCTTGAAGCATATGCACTATACGACCCTGAAATTGGCTACTGTCAGGGTATGAGTGATCTGTTATCTCCTATAGTTAGTGTTATATCAGAAGATCACGAAGCATTCTGGTGTTTTGTTGGATTTATGAAGAAGGCTAGGCAGAATTTCAGGCTTGATGAGGTGGGTATTAGAAGGCAACTTGATATAGTTGCAAAAATAATCAAGTTTAAGGATTCCCACCTGTTTAGGCATTTGCAGAAGCTCCAAGCCGAGGATTGCTTTTTTGTGTATAGGATGGTGGTGGTTTTGTTCAGAAGGGAGTTGACATTTGAGCAAACTCTCTGCCTTTGGGAAGTAATGTGGGCAGATCAAGCAGCAATCAGAGCTGGTATTGGGAAATCTGCCTGGAGCAGAATTAGACAACGTGCTCCACCAACAGATGATTTATTGCTTTTTGCAATAGCAGCCTCAGTGTTACAAAGGAGGAAATTGATCCTTGAGAAGTATAGCAGCATGGACGAAATCATTAAGGAATGCAATGGCATGGCAGGACACCTTGATGTTTGGAAGCTCTTGGACGATGCTCATAACTTGGTGGTCACCCTTCACGATAAAATGAAAATAGAGGCATCATTCCATTGACTGCAGTTGATGCGTAAACTACTTTATTATTTTACTTTCGGGCTGCTGGGTTTCTCCTCTGCATCTGAAAATAAGCACTGCAACTGCTGGGTTTATTACAACGAATCTTGCTGCTTGCTGAAACTTGCCACTACTTAGTTACGATCTTCAGTTTCGATAATGTTGTTGGGCTAATGTGGAGAATGAAGTTAGTTAGATTTACATTTTTTTTTTCTTTTTCTTTTGGCTCTATCCTTTTTATTTCAATTCTTATTTGAGATATGAATGTCTCGGAACACCTTTGCGAAAAGCAGGTGGGTAGTGCTTGTAACCGTTAGTAGAAGACACTGAAATTTCCTCGACAATTACGAATGTTGTCCTTTTTGACTAAATCCGAACTCATGAATCCGTTGACTCCTTTAGATGCTGCTGAGTAGCCTTATCATGCGACTTTAGATGATATCTTAGGTTTATTTAATTGCTTTATTAATGACTTAGCTAGCGGCCACATAATCTGGATGCGTATCTAACTCAACCGGTCAATGACTTTGTTTTGGCACTACCTCCATAAATTATTGGTGATCACTTTTTTTGTTTTTAGCATTGGTGATCACTTTCAATTATACCACTAAAAATTATAGAGAAAATTACATTTACCTCCTCTAAAGTTTGGATAAATATCTATTTTTTAATTGGTCTATAACTTTATTTATTTCTTTCATGTTATACATAATTGTTGTGTTGAAAGAAACACGACATCTCGTCTCATCTCTGAAACGATGTATATATAATTTTAGTTGAAAATTGTTTGTTGATTTGTCTCATCCAAAACCCATCACATTTTTTTGGTCCCAAATGTGCTCAGATATTACTGCTACAGTTGTTCTCTTGATGTTGTTTAATTGAGACCCACTATTATAAATTGAGAGTAGCAAAGTATAGAACACAACAAGTTGCAAGATAAAAGTGATAATGCAACAAGTTGGTTGAGACATACAAGTAAAAAGAAAAGATGAAAGTGGTGTTTTAGAATCACACAAAAATGCAACAAGAAGATGAGTGAGAAACTTGATCTCTGAACTTAACGAATGTTTAACAGTGTTAGCTTTAGGGGAGGTTATTATTTATGAGAAATTAGAAAGAAGATATGTGATATTTAACAAAACTTTAGGAGAGGTGAATGTAATTTACCCAAAATTAAATTTGAGAATTATTAAGGGGGTGGTATGTTTAGCAAAAAGGGACGGTGTTAAAACTAAAATTATTTCGCTGTAGTTGGGTATCATAGCCCACTTTAGAGGTCTATGCTTGATTTTGGTCTTCTGCTTTTCACATCCCAAAGCACGCTATTAGTTTTCATTCATTTATCTTTATATATTACTACTACAAATTAGATTAAAAATACATTTTTGGTCTATTATCTTTTTTTAGGATCCTAAAAATGAGATACTTCACTTCCCTTGGATAAGAAACTTACTTTTGTTTTCCTACCAAAAAAGTCATTTGTGTAACTTACAATAAGAACTATGATTGCACAAATAATCATCAAAATTAGGAATCACTCTTAAATCAAATCATTATTGCAACTTTTGTTTTCCAACCAGAAAAGTCATTTGTACTGGATCAAATATATTATTACTTAAAATACATTTTTGGTCCATTTTTCTTTTTTTAAGATCCTAAAAATGAGATATTGCACTTCCCTTGGATACGAAAATTATTATTGTATTCCAACCCAAAAAAAAATCATTTATGCAACTTAAAATAAGAACTATGATTGCATGAATAATCATCAAAATTAGGAGTAAGTCAAAATAATAACTAAGCCTTCATATTCAATCTGAAGTGTTTCCTTTCTTCTTAATTTGAAGCCCCTTTCTGCATTTTCGAAGAAATTGTGCTTATCCGTTGTTTATACATAGAGGCATTTTTTTCCCAAGCAACCATTTGGTTAAATCAAAGAAAAAATAAAAAGACATTTTACCGAATATTAAGATTTGTTAGTGTATTTTACTCAATTTTACACGATTTATTGTTATGATCTGATAAAAGAAAACCAAAAAATGAACAAACATGACAAAATGAACAATCATCCAAAAATTATTGCCGTAAGGGAAGACAAGCATAGACCACCATAACTAGAGGTCCATAACGGACTTCTTTTTTCAATCTTTATTGTTAGATTGTGTAGGCTCATCAAGATCTTATCATAGTTTCCCACCAAAAAAACACAGTATTTTACCGGAAACTAGCTTCCAGCTTCCAATAATGCATAAACCAACTTTTGATTGTGTTATCTTTAAAAATAAGGGAGGATGATCCATAGTTGTAATGTGAGGAGCCTCGGGATGATAGGACCTAATTCAGGTACATACACTGACACTGGTCACCATGTGTACCGTACGGTTAACCTGTGACCATAAACAAAGTATATTGCACTTCGCATGTCCATAAATAAAAATAAAATAAGGCCTTACAAAAATCACATTAAATCACAGTTTGAGTTATACTTAAAAAAATCTTGAGAAAATATTAATGAAACAAAGATGCTGAATAAAGTCTGAAGAGATATGAAATTCAACGTCCAACATTATTAGGTTCCTCATTCATAATGACCAAAGTACCAATACCAAAGAAACATGGAAAACATTATAATCTAGTTTCAATGCTCAACAAAACAACCACGAAGAAACTAAACACTGTCCTTTAAATGAACCCCCCCTATAAATAGCTAACACACCCTTCACAAGGGTGCAATATGATGATGATAAAGAAGAAACTACTCTTTCTTGGTGTAGTTTCGGACAACAAAGGCTAACCCCAATATCAGGAGAGGCACCAGGAATTGCAAAATCTTGATCACAAATTCCGAAGTCTTGTCGGGATTGTACTGAGATTGAGGTGGAGTGTAGGTACGCTTCAGTGGAACAGTTGATGGATCAATCTCACCAATATAGTATTTTTCCATCATTTCTCTAGCTGCATCACTGTGCCCAACATCTTCAAAATCATTGGTTGCATCTTTCCCTGTAACCCATACAGTAGAGTATAATAATCAACATGGTTATCCTCATCAATGCTTTTAGCAATACGCTTCAGATGATATAATATAAGCATGCATACCTGTTGCAGACAACAGAACCTCATCACCTCCGGGATGATCCTCCATAAAAGGGGTGACATCATACACCTAACATGGTGGAAGAACAAAAGTTCATTAAGAGGCAGATATTAAAATCAACATTATTGCAAACTAAAACTATGAAGTATAATTTCTCTGTCGGTGGTCTAATGGTGACCATTCAGGACAATATACATGGCATTCTACATATTTTTCAAGGCATTTTAATAGCCTCAGAATTGGCCATCATAATATCAGGTAATGTTTAAAATAGTTAAAGTGGTTTTGCTTCAACAAGATTTCCAAAGAGCTAATGTCTAGTAGGATGGGTTAGGGAAAGGCGGCATCAAAGTGTATCACAAGGACAACTGGGTAATATGAATACTATATCCAATAAAAAAGCATTTTATGAGATAATACAAAGAGAAGATTGGGGAAAACCACCTCTCAAAGCATATTTGACTAACATCTTGCTGTTTTAAGTTTTACCTAGGAACATAAATAGCTTGCATAAAACAGAATGTTATCTTACCATGGTTCTAGTCAAGACTCTCCCAATTATGTTTTGGAGTCACCGGGGGTAAAAGGCTCAAAATCAAAATGTGGAAAGGAAGTGTATAGCTTGTATTTGTTTGAATGTTTAATGTCTCTGTTAGTCTTCCTAAGTTGGGGGGAATTTAAAATATTCTTCAAAATTAATAAAGGTTTTAAGAAGGCTACAAGGAAAATTAATAAAAATTTTAAGTTGACCGATGTTGATTCAACAAGAACAAGGAAAAAGCAAACATGTGTGCCAACTCATTTGTTTTTCTCTTTTAGTTGAGCCGACACCAATCAAGTCATCATTTTATCTGTAAAGTCAAGGAAGACTTTGAACTTCTTTTGAAAGCCATCGTCATTTGAGTTCTGGGTGATTTTTATGTATTAGTTCACCATGGACCATCTATTAATCTGGCCCACCGCATAACCCACCTTTATTGATTTCCGTTAAGGTGGGTAACAATCTTCATCTCAAGTTTTCAGTAGGAGATTCCTCTTTTAGAGTGGCCTTCCTGTGGCTTTTATGTGAATCTTCCTAGCACAACTCTACTTTAGATTTCCATTTTTAATAAAACTTGAATGGTAGGGCTATATTCTAGGCTGCTTTTCTTGAGGTTGAGTCTTTCAATTGGACATCCAGGTTAATAGAACACCAATGACAAGTTGCATGTGTGCAAGTCAAACGCAGCGTTTTCGCTGGATAAGTGTTGCAAGTGGCCTTGGTGCAAGCTCCGAATCTGTTTCTTCACCTAAAATTGATATGCTGCTGCTACTCCTTCATGGGTTTCTTCCTTTTGCTTTTTAAGAGAAGTTGGGTATGGCCAATCTCTTCAGACCAGTTTTAATGGTTTTAGAAGAAGTAAAGAAGCCAAAACTTTATGAAAAAGTGCAATATTTGCTCCACTTTGGTGCATTTAAGAAAAGCTAACTCTTGCATTTTTTAGATATTGGGTAGGCATACTAAATTGCAGTCTATTTTTCATCGTTGTGCTATTTTTTCATGTTTTCTAAAGAGGTATCCTCCTTTCACTTTGTATTATTCGTGTTATAAATTTCTTCTTTTATTAAAAATTGAAAAGTAGCAGCATATGAAAGTATGTGAATGTAGGAAGCCAGAAAGTAATAGATAGCTTCTTGTTACAAAATCATACTAGCTAGAAGTGATTGCAATTCTTCTGATTGACAAATGATAGCGGTATATGTAGTGTTATGAGTAATATGATTATCCATTTTATTACTTGATCATCCATGAGTAAGAAGAAAAGTTTAAATTGCAGCGTGTAAAGAACCATTCAGATTTGACTTCAATATGATACAATATAAAGTTGAAATGTTATTAAGGGTGTAAACAAACAAAGCATACAATATAAAGTTGAAATGTTATTACATATGAAAGTGAATTATAACTTTATAAGTTACAATAAAAAAAAAAAACAATAATTATGCAGTCGAACATGTAACATAAAATAAGATGCAAAAAGAAACCCCCTTGGAAAATGTAACTTTTTTAAAGGAGAAAAGTAACCACCATTTCTTAAGCACACTGATCCAGTCATAACACATGCATGAGCTTCAAAAACTCAAACGAAGCATCCAATTACCAAAACAACAATTTTGATTAATTTATTATCTAATTTATTTCAGTTTCAATAACTTCGAAGAATACTAAATCTTCCATGCACACAAAAAAATCCCAAAAAAAAATAAACTGACCTTTCCAGATAGAATAAGCCAACAATCTTTGGTCTTGCTATGCTTTACCACCTCATCGAAAGTGTGAAGCTTTGGATCTGAAGCCATTTTTATTTTTCACTGCCACAAAATCAAAAAATTCAAGTCAAACCCCCAATTTAATTTTTGTGAAAAAAATAAAGAGAGGATCTAAAGAATCAAGAAAGAAAAAGGAACAAAACATGCATCACATCAAATCATCCCAAAAGAGAATAAGCAAAAGCATTAATTTTTACTATTGATCAAAAAAATTGAAAATGAACAGATACGAAGAGAAGAGGGTCAACAAATTTACCAGTGCCGTTCCTTCGCAGATTCTCAGTGACAAAAAAAAAAAAGTGTCGTGTGTCAAATCTCTTCACTCTGTGGTTGGTGACGCTAATTTAGCAACGTGCCTGCTTATAAAACCCCCCACCAATTTTTTTTACTAATAAACACCCTCCTAGTTTATTTTTATTACAAAATTGCCCATTGAAAAGATACGTCATTTCAAAATAAATATTATAGATAATTTTGTATATAATAGTTTATTTTTATTATGGATTATTTAAATCAACAAAAGTTAATATATATTTTATTTACAAAAAATTTAAATTAAATATAGTATTCTATTAATATTATACCGCTTATTGTTGTTTTGATTTATCAATAGTTCACAAAATTGACGGCTAGATCAAAGAAAAATGTAAAATCCAGTTAAAAGAATATACATCTTCAACATGAGATGGTTAGATAAGTTGGAGTTGGTGCAACCTACATACAACACGGAAAAGTATTTATTTGAACAACTTAACATTAATGTTTTTTATTGAATAAAAGAACTTATCCTTAAATGAATTTCATATAATCGATACTATATTTTACACTAGCATAAATATAAAATGAAATATAATATTTTAAAAAATATATAAAATATTAATTAAATAATATAATTAAAAAATATATAATTTTATATTGAAAACAGAAAATAACATTTAAAAATATAAGATTTCTTTTTGCTGGAGGAAGTATTTAATTGTATTAAATTGATATTAATACTAGTATGTTACTATTAACTAACTTCTTTTTTTATTTCAGATTAAACAACTTAAAGGAATAATTATGAAAATCTTTGACGTAATAGTAGAGGAGTCCACAACTACCACAAAAACAATGGGCTTAGGATCAAGTCGAACTCAACAAGTCAAGCCATTGTTAGGATGGCCCTTTGCACAGACGTGTAGACATTTTATTAATTTGATAACTAAGTCATTTTTATAACCATCAACAACAACTTTTGTCACATAGGTAAATAGTAGTAAAAAAAATTGGTAAATAAAAAATAAATTTAATGTTTATTTTAAGTGTAAATATTCATAAAATAACGTTTATATTTAGATGTGTATGATTTTTGTCTTTAAATCTTAATTCAACTAAATATCGATATTGATAGATTAAATATTTTATTTTAGATCTGAACACGAGATATTGCAGTTGTATTAATCAATTATGATGATATTTATCATCTCTTATAAAAAAAATGTGTTTAATTTAATATTTCATATTTTAATATAATAAGTTCGTTGAGTACTAGAGTATTAAAAAGAGGAATGCTTGAAAAAGAAATAAATATACATAATAATTTAAAAATATTTATATTTAAAGATATTTTTTATTAAAAAAATTGGATATATAATTGTAGACATATGGAGTATATGCGAAAGGTTTGATATTGATGTGTTTGTATTTGTATTTTATTAGTCAAAAAATTAATTTTGTATCTTAATTTGTTTATTTTTAAGATTTGTGTTAGATAAATTTCGGTATCAACATTCATGTTTTTTACCAAGTATTAATATTTGTGTTATATATTTTTAATTTTGAAAAATTTAGGTTGTTAAGGAATTTCCTATTATTATAGTATTGATTAAGTTTAAATTTAAATTAAGAAAAATGTTTTAGATAAATTTATTAAAAAAAGTCCAAAAATTTGTCTGTATAATAGTGTAGATAATAAATTAGATCCTCGCCTGTAATACTATATCTTCATACAATATATGTCGAAACTCGTGATGATAGTTGTGTTTTAATATTCTTACATAAACTTTTGATATACTCCATGTTTGAATATTTCTATCGTTTTAAAGAATGCAATATAATAATGAAAGATAAAGTGACACGAGATTATAGACTTTCGTACCGCTAAAAAAGACATCGTAATTAGGTGGTAGATATGCAAATAGAATTACAAATTTATCCACACGGGCTTTGACAAAAAATTGCTTGAAATTTTATTTTTGAATAATGTAACGTGATATAAAAATACATACTTTTTTGATATCGAGGGAAATAGTCTTAAATTTATATAATTTTGAAAGACGTGGTTTTGAAGGAATTAAATTTACTAGCAAAATAATTTTGTATAAATTAAAAAGTATAATTTTATAGAGGTTATAATAAAATATTAAAAAATTGTATAAATTAAAAATTTATTTAACTCTAAAATCAATAAAAATGGATTGGAAGAATTTTATTTTTCAGTATAATCCACGGTTTAAAGTAAAAACAATAAATTATTAAAAATAAATGAATGATTTTCCTTATCAAAATCAATGGAATTTAATCTATGATCTAAAGTAAATTCATTTTAGAGACTCATCTCTTGCGCTTAAATCGGTCACTTTATTCAAATATGTCAACAAAAAAATTCCAAGTATTTCTACTTAAAATTTTATACACATTCTTCCTTTGCAACATGAGCTGGATTTACATATCAATCTGGATTCTGAAGGCTGCACATTCATATACATATTATTATAACTTATAACCAAGCCTCTTATGGTATTATGACCATACTACCTTAAGTAGAGTAATTTAATCTAATTCCTCTAATAATCTCTATAACAGTGTGTTTGATTACACACCTAACTTAACTTTCTCGCATCTCCATACGATTTCAATGTGAACCTCTCGAAGCTATACAAATGCGAGAGCTTCAAACAAACGTGCGGCATCATCGTGTTTTCTGATTTTTCCAAACATACACTAAGTAAAGTCGGAATGCTAATTTTCTATTTGGATGGGAAGAAGCTCATGCAAATCGGGGGACGAACTTTTAGCAAAGCAAGAACGGATGAAGGTAGAATCCATAATCCATCTCCACAAATCAAACCAGAAGCAATTGCAGGAACCATTAAACCAGCTTCATTTTTATTAAGTATATGCCATGCAAACACAATCAAACTTCCCATACACATGTCAATGGCAAAGTAACCACCAACTAGAAAAGGAACAGCCATAGCCATTGGAAGTGGAACCCATCTTCCAACCTTTTGTGGAGCAAGATCTCTCGCCAAGTTAGCCACTATAGCGAATGCAAAAAATCCATAACATAATTCCAAGCAATAATGTGGAAGGGCAGAAAAACCTTCTACACCCAAAATTGCCATGTTTCTATATATGATTGCATATGGAGCCTTGTACTCGCCATTTGGATTACCTACATCAAAAGCCTTGTAAAAAAGAAAGAACGTGAGAGGTGCAACAACACAACCTATTGCTGTACCTATTGCTTGGCTTACAAGCATCGAACGAGGCGAAGTCAAAGTGAGATGGCCAGTTTTCAAATCGTGCATCAAATCGGATGAAATGGAAACAATAGATTTAATTAGGCCACACCCTACAAGTCCAGCAACTACACCATCACTTTTTCCGGCTAAAGCTGCAAGCACAAAGAGAGCCACTTTCCCATAGTTATAGGCCATGTTCATATCAGTTAAGCCGGCACCATAAGCATTGCAGAAGCCAAGAGAAGGTGCAAAAATATACGCAAACAGGACAAAATACCACTTCAACGGAGGGAACATCAAGGGGATTACAACAATAGAAATGATGGAGAAGAATATGTATCCAGTACATGCAAACCATATAGGAATGTTTTCTCTTGCAAACATTTCGTTTCGTCTGAGATCATCAAGAGGCAACGGTTTCTGGTTACTGGTAACTGCGATGACAGAGAAATGGCAAGAGTCTGCTGAGAAACTGAATGACATCTGCAAGGACTGGAAAATTATAAGCAATCATATACTTACATGTATTAATAGTCTTCTTTTTCATGTTGGCATGAACATTTGTGGCAGTGAAATAGAGAACTTTGAGAAAATTGTAAAGTCCATCACCAAGAATCAAAGCAATGGAAATAAAAACCTGCAGCAAGGGATAAAATCTAATAATGTCTAAAAGAAAAGAAAATAATAATATAGATATGATAAAATCCTTTAATTAACTCTAGCTAAAGTCAGACCTTATAACCATTGAGACTCCTCATGCTACTTTCTGGTATAGTTGAAGGGAACCATTCTCCGTTTAGTCCCTTGATTAACGGCCACATAATGCCCCATGAAACCACAGCACCGAAAAGTAACGATAGATTAACAAGATGAGAACAAATCATTCCTGCTCCAACGTAAGTCATACTGAAATCGAAGTAAAATCTGCGAAATTAAAGCGCCTTAATCAGTCACAATTGGATAACTATTTCATAGTTGATAACTTTTACTAGTAGAACGGGAAAAGAAAGAAAAAAAAACACACGAGTTTCTCCATGCTTGCAATCCAAAAGTAGGAAACTGAACAAATCCACAATTATCTCCGCCCGTAAAGAACCACTGAAAGAAAGCCCAAGTAAAGCTTGCCGAGAAGAATTTCACGAATCCATGAACCTGCTTCCTGCAAAATACGTTGAACTAGTTTGAGTTCCTGAGAAATTTACTAAATAACACTCCAAAAAATTTAAAAACAAAAAGAAATACAAAACAGGTTCTTCATACTTGGCCATGAAATCTCCTTTAGGAGTATGGAATCCATTAATAAGAACAGCAGTAGCAGTTCCACTTGGATAAGTTAATTTGTAGTCTATTATCATAATCTGTTAAACAACATAAACTTCATCATCAACAATCAACACCATTCAAGTCAAATAGATCCAATTTTTTTTCAAAATAAGATTAGTACCAACACTCATATATAGTAAAAACATCCGAATAACCAGTTGCATTAAATGAATCAAGTGCAAAATCATGGAAATTTTGATACATTGTTAGTGTGAGCCTATTTAACATTGTAAGTTGATCACAAATCACTATTTGTATGACTTTTAAGATAGATATGATTAAAATCAAACGTTTGTAGTGATATAACGATGTATATGACTTAAATCCTAATGAAATAGTACCTTTCTAATAGGGACCAAGGCTAAAAGTCCAACAAAACTAGTGACAAAGAGAAAGGCTGTCATCCAACCAATTGCAGGCTCCTTGGTACTACCAGGAGTGTTCCCTTCTATGTCACTCCCTGCTTGCTCATAAGTCCTCCTATTCAACCCCAATAGGTAAGATCCAAAACCACCTGCAATTTTATATAAGTTCACTTCAACAAACTGCAAACACTTAGGCATAAACTTTATGTTACTCCAATACAAGGTAAATGATTAGACTTGTCTTGTTTTGACATGAAATATTCGACAACAACTTAGATGGTTATCACAATTCAAATATATCTTTAATTGCGTTCAATACACAGTTATTGATTATAACAAGGTGTCGCAACTCATTAGCCATCCATTGAACATGATTGTGAAGACATTAACTAGGATTTTGAAAATCGCAGTTAATTATGTTAAGTGGGTTTAATGAGTTTTGACACCTTACTATTCATTAACCACTCAATTAACAGATTTGACAGATTTATACATCGTAGAAATTTTTTAGAAAAGAAAAAGAATAACTAACCTCCTACCGCAATACTATAGCAAGCAACAGCACAAGTCTGAATGATGGTATTCTCCTGTCTAGTGAAAGGAGTTGAAACAATCTTAGCTTTTGCAAGCAACTTAGTCCAAGTTCGAATAAACACAAACCCAAGTAAAGCAGCAGAAACATTGAGATTAGGAACTAATCCAGTTGTGAGATTCAACTTCATCACAATCACACTATAAATCACTCCAATAAAAAAACTTGTTATTAATCCCCTAACTGTTATCTGTCTCGCCCATGGTGGAATTCTACTCACTTCATCATCCATAGCCACTGGAACCTCTTCAATGTCTTCTCTCATCACGTGATTAGGACGATTATCAATCTCTCTTTCTTCTTCGTTGCTTCTAGTTCCCATTGAATTCACAGATTTTTGCAATCTGTAAGAACCAATCATCAATGATAAAAAAATTTAAAATAACAAGTTGGTAACTCTGTTCAACAGATAAAGGCGAAAAAGTATTAATATTCAATGATGACTAAAACTAAAACTAAAACTCCAGTATTTAAAAATTATTGAAAATGAAGAAAAGTAATAAAGTATTATTAAAATTAGAAAAATATGAAAAGATTGGTATACGTCTGTGTTAGAATTAATCAAAAATATCCAAGAAGAATAAGAAGTGGAATTAGAATCAGATACGAAGTTTACGAAATTTTGTGACACGTAACTTAAAAATCAGAATAAAACGTTTCATCAAACATCTTACCTTCAGTTTTTGTTTTCACGGTAGAAAGTTGAACTTTTATGACAAAGTAATTACAAGCCTTGAATTGAAGGATTGTATTCTCCACCGGTTGAGAGGAGTTTAAGGTAACGACAACATCATGTGATTTGATGTCGGGAAAAACCTACTGACAACGTTAATTTATACTGCTCCGCATTTTCAATTATAAACAAAAATGAAAAGAAAAAAAAAAATTGGTTTATTTTATCTTATATGAAATGCATTAATTTTCTTTAACATGTGGCATCAAAACTAGAAAGAGAATTAAGTAGTCTCATCTCACCATCGATTGCATGTAGTACAACTTAGTGAGATAGTAATATGAGTAGTAGTACTACAACAAGAGAAGTTTCATTAAATTTGTCGACTTTATTGTACTACACCTTTTTAAGTTTAAATTCCTAACCACCCACTATTTGGTGAAAATAACTGCAAAATCAAAATACTCAAAACGTTGACTAACTAACCTACAGCAATTAAACATATTGATTGTATACAGAGCGTGTGCAGTAACTTGGATCGGAAACATTCATTGGTTAATGAAATCGTTGGAATGTGTAAAAAGTATGTTGGATTTTAAAGAATATATATCAGAGTATATTTGATTATGTGTTAATATAATATCATAGAAAGTGATTGTAAGCCAACTAACGTGATGCCCTTAAATGATTAATAAATTTGAATTATCTGTAAATGTTTAAAAAAGAGTATAAAATATAGGTATAATTATTAATTGCTATTTATGAAATGGGTTAGTTAACGTAGGGTTGTGGTTGTGTGGAAGTTAAGTAGAAGAGAGGCGTGTGGCAAAAACATGGGTGTATAAAATTGATTGGAATGAGGAAGAGGAACATGAAAGGTCAACTACTCAACTCGTAACCGAACAGAACAGAAGAAGGAATGGATGAATAATAAGGCTCGGCGCGGGTCCATATGTATTGTGTGTTTGTAGAGATAAGGAAAAATGGATGTGGACCCGGTGGTCTTGTGGGCCCACGCGATATTTGTGTTTTCGATTCTCGAATTTCCACCATTCATTCATCATTCACCCATTTCTTACCCGCACAAGACAACATTGACGTGCGTCAGCGTAACAGTGAAGCAACGATTTAGCAATTTAATATCGAATTTGGATTTGGGACAAAAAATTTAAAAATTCGGAAAGATTTTGTAGAAACTTATGATTTTAAAATACTTTTCACATGATTTTAATGGATTAATGATACGAATATTTTTTAAATTTATATTATTGAAGGATAAATAAATAAAATCAAATTTGATATAATTTAAAAAATTTCGATAACAAAATAATTTTATGGTCGTATCTTTTTTTATCATCCTCCCGTTCATGCTTTTGCGTTTAAAAAATACGTTTATAATTATGGTTGCCGCCAAGTTAATGTAATAGGTTATGGTGATTTACGTATGTATTAACGGTGTTTTAATTTTTAATACCATATGTCTTTTTGAATTGGTGGGAGGGAGGAGAGAGTAAGATGAGAAAGGATATAGAGGGAGAGTGCAAGATAAGAAAAAATAAATATGAAATGATAATTGATATAAATCTCACGTTGTGGGTAAGATTTATGTCTACCGAAAAGTCTAGTAAAATCAATTAAAATTCATTTTAAAAAGTAATCCATTAAAATTTATAAATACACAAAAAAAATTGTAAATTGTAATTTTTTTATTAAATATCACTATATTTATACAATTTGTTTTAAAAATCCAACCTATTCTCATTGAATATCTCAATACTTATTTTAAATACATTAAAATATTAATGGAATACTTCACAAAAAATTCCATCCAAAAAGTATCTATTAATATCATTTCAAATTTTAATTAAATATGTTCTTTGATTTATATACACCGTTATAATTAGTATAAATTTTATTATTATTATTATTATTATTATTATTATTATTATTATTATTATTATTAGGTTAAGTAACATTTACGATTTCTTAACTTAATTTCAGTTAACGTTTTAGTTATTTATATTTTGTTTCTTTTCGATTTAATCGTTTGTTTTAATTTTAAATAATAATTTAATCTTTTATATTTTAAAATGTCAATCATGTTATCATTTTTCTTATAAAAATTATATATATATATATATATATATATATATTATTCATCAATGTTTATCATTGTTCTTAATGCTTGTTAAAGTAAGACAATAGATATCCATCGTGTAAAGGAATTAATAATGTATGAATAGTGAATATTATGATATTTTTTGATACATTATTTATAGCTTGTATTTTGTAGTTTTCAATGTTTATTGTGTCTAATAGTTTCTGTTTACCTTATTTGCTATTGTAATGTCATAATTGGCTCTTGGTCACTATCTTAAGTAACTTTTGGTTGTTTACTAACTCTTGACACTCTCTTTTTCTGCAAGTCATAACTTGGAAAGTGTTTGTTTGATTGAAACAATCTAAGTTGCATTGGGAAATTGAGACGTAGAACTACAACTTCTATGTTAGAGGCAATCCTAGTTCGGATGTCTTTATGATATAAAAAAAAAAGCTGATTAGTGAAGCTTATGATTTGATTACAAGATATGGATCACTTTGACATGTAATTAGTCGCTATTGCATCATTAAACATTATTAGACCCCACTTTGATACGAATTTTGAGTTGAACTTCTTAGGTTAATTTAAGTTATTATAAATAATTATATGAGGCCTTTAGAGGCATCTTTTGACACATTTTGAGAATCCTAGCTCTAAACTTTTGTCTTGTGTTTTAATCCTCCATGCAAGGCTAAAACTCTTGATCAATTCATTAGTTTTGGAATTGTTATAAGGGATCTTGAGATTTGCGTCACTTTATTATTATTCAAAATATAAAGAATACTTGCTTTAAAATATATGAATAGAGAATATTATGTCCTATCTTGCTTAGTAATAGGTTTGATTTGAATTTGATAATTAAATTAATTATTATCATAGCTGATCAAATCTTTTGACGCTTTATTGAATATGATTTTTATATAATTTGTTCGATTAGTTTTATGATCAAACATGATTAGGAATATAAAAAAATGAATACTTTTCTAAATATGTGATTGATTTGTAGTAGCAAGTCGAAACTCTAAGCCAATTGATTGATTGTCTCTAATTAATTGTTTAACCCTCTTATCAATTTGTTCTCAAAGAAACCAAAACCCTCCCAATTTTATTTCTTTAATGTTGTTCTTATTTATAGTATTGACAAACCCATAGATCATTGTGAGACGACCAAGGTTTAACTACCTTGTTTACTACAGTATCCTTTTTATTTTTTTTTGACCGTGTACGACTGCATATCAATGTTAACATGAATATGTGTAATTGGCTATTAGAATACATGAAAAAATGATTGATGAAATATAATCCCAATAAATTAATCTCACTGTTAAGTTTACGTTACTTTATCGCTTTTTAATCTAATGAAATTGATGAACAAAACATTGTTGGGAAAAATAGACAAATAGAGAAAAATAATCATCACAACATAAGAAAATAATGTAGAAACTACAAATAAGTGAAAAAAACCACAACCAAATAATAACACTACAATGAAAATTGTTACAACATATAGACTTATCTCAAATACCTCACACCCCAATACAACTATTCAAAGATAATATCTAACTGTCTAACAAAATTCTAAAACAAGATAGAAAGAAAGAGTTAGATATAAACTTAAAGTGTTTTTTGTTTAGACAACAAAATTCTCAAATATTTTAATAACAATAAAATTATTTTAAAGATTCTAATTATTTGTGTCATCTAACTTGTGTTATTTAGTGTATCAATTTTAGTAAACAAGTTATTTACATTCGTGATCAAATGAAGTTTTTACACATATGAATTTGTCCATTTACAATAGGACATTGCTACTTTTAGCCTAAACATTCAAAATATTATGAATAACAAAAAGAACAGTCAAATGAGAAAAAAAATACTGATAAAAAAAACTTATACAAATGTCAATAGGATAAACATCACACAACATATGATGAACTTCCATTCTCTATTCGTCCTCGCACATGAGAAAATGAGTAAAAGTACCAAAATACAAAAAGTGATGTCATTGACTTGTAAGGCAAGCCACTCCGATTGTTGAAAAAAGGAAAAGCCAAAAAACACAAGTCACATTAGAATTAATGAAAACTTCATCCTCCTACAACCGATACCCGAAGATAGACTACCACACTCATCCTATCAACATTCTTATAACAAGGACAACTAAAGGGCATATTTGCAATTTTAAACAAATACCATGGACAATCATCTAAGTCTCCAACGAATTTATTGTACTTCTTCTCCTAGTTGAAGCATCATGGTCTCTATAAATTCATATGATCCCATCCTCAATAAATATTTCAGAGGCAAAAGATAAAAGTTGTGAAAAGCAATATCATCCTCAACATATTTTCTACTAATCTTAATTATATATTTGAATCATCCTCTTATAAAATATATAATTATGCAAGTATCCTTTCTTATCAAATCTATTAGAAAACTCGTATATCCTCAAGTTAAAATTAACTTGTTGATAATTGTGTAAGATTTGTAAGACAAGAAGATAAATTGTTTAATTATGTAAGTCTGGTGAGGCAAAGAAAATTTATAGGGAAAATAACCCCTTCAAAGGATAATCCTTTTGAGCCATAGTGAAAACTCACAAGTAAGTGAAGACTGAACGTAACTCATTTTGGGTGAACCATTATAAATTTGTGTGTTTGATTTTTTATATTTTATTATTCTAACACTCATATATTATCCTCACACAGAGGATACTATTTTTAAAAGAAAATAAATCTAATAAAGATAGAATATCTATATTTAACCCCCTTTCTAATGATATTTTAGTTATTTCATTTCTGACTGGTGTGAATTGTAATGAAAAACTAGAGTAATATAATTATAGTATGAGCTTCATCTTCCTCTACAATTTCAAACAATGTGAGTATTTTGTGTCAAAATGAAACCAAAATTCCACTTTATTGCTTAAAAAATGGAAGGAACAAAATGAATTGTAATTTTTTATTTTATTTTTACCATTAATTTTCAAAACATTAAAATGTTGAATTACTAACTCAATTGAATAAGACACGTTACCTTTAAAATATGAACAACAATATGCCTATTCAATTCAATCAAACATTCAATATGAATAATAATATAACTTGCTCATAGTTTCAAAAACCACAAATATTTGTAGTGTTTTGCGACAACACGTGATATCAACAATTTTATATGTATTTAGTTATTACAGTTAGAAGGGTACCGTTTCTTTCTCTTCTAAAACATTAAGACAAGGTTATATTCATAGCAATTTGATGTTTGGTTAATGAGTTATATAATCTATGGTCATATTTGAGCAATTTTTCATTTGAGATTTTTTTTTTCTTCCATACTAAAAACAAAATCAAAGCAAGACAAAGTAATAAAAAATAATCATATATATATATATATATAGTTTAAAACTAGAGTAATATAATTATAGTATGAGCTTCATCTTCCTCTACAATTTCAAACAATGTGAGTATTTTGTGTCAAAATGAAACCAAAATTCCACTTTATTGCTTAAAAAATGGAAGGAACAAAATGAATTGTAATTTTTTATTTTATTTTTACCATTAATTTTCAAAACATTAAAATGTTGAATTACTTACTCAATTGAATAAGACACGTTACCTTTAAAATATGAACAACAATATGCCTATTCAATTCAATCAAACATTCAATATGAATAATAATATAACTTGCTCATAGTTTCAAAAACCACAAATATTTGTAGTGTTTTGCGACAACACGTGATATCAACAATTTTATATGTATTTAGTTATTACAGTTAGAAGGGTACCGTTTCTTTCTCTTCTAAAACATTAAGACAAGGTTATATTCATAGCAATTTGATGTTTGGTTAATGAGTTACATAATCTATGGTCATATTTGAGCAATTTTTCATTTGAGATTTTTTTTTTCTTCCATACTAAAAACAAAATCAAAGCAAGACAAAGTAATAAAAAATAACCATATATATATATATATATAGTTTAAAACTAGAGTAATATAATTATAGTATGAGCTTCATCTTCCTCTACAATTTCAAACAATGTGAGTATTTTGTGTCAAAATGAAACCAAAATTCCACTTTATTGCTTAAAAAATGGAAGGAACAAAATGAATTGTAATTTTTTATTTTATTTTTACCATTAATTTTCAAAACATTAAAATGTTGAATTACTTACTCAATTGAATAAGACACGTTACCTTTAAAATATGAACAACAATATGCCTATTCAATTCAATCAAACATTCAATATGAATAATAATATAACTTGCTCATAGTTTCAAAAACCACAAATATTTGTAGTGTTTTGTGACAACACGTGATATCAACAATTTTATATGTATTTAGTTATTACAGTTAGAAGGGTACCGTTTCTTTCTCTTCTAAAACATTAAGACAAGGTTATATTCATAGCAATTTGATGTTTGGTTAATGAGTTATATAATCTATGGTCATATTTGAGCAATTTTTCATTTGAGATTTTTTTTTTCTTCCATACTAAAAACAAAATCAAAGCAAGACAAAGTAATAAAAAATAATCATATATATATATATATATAGTTTAAAACTAGAGTAATATAATTATAGTATGAGCTTCATCTTCCTCTACAATTTCAAACAATGTGAGTATTTTGTGTCAAAATGAAACCAAAATTCCACTTTATTGCTTAAAAAATGGAAGGAACAAAATGAATTGTAATTTTTTATTTTATTTTTACCATTAATTTTCAAAACATTAAAATGTTGAATTACTTACTCAATTGAATAAGACACGTTACCTTTAAAATATGAACAACAATATGCCTATTCAATTCAATCAAACATTCAATATGAATAATAATATAACTTGCTCATAGTTTCAAAAACCACAAATATTTGTAGTGTTTTGCGACAACACGTGATATCAACAATTTTATATGTATTTAGTTATTACAGTTAGAAGGGTACCGTTTCTTTCTCTTCTAAAACATTAAGACAAGGTTATATTCATAGCAATTTGATGTTTGGTTAATGAGTTACATAATCTATGGTCATATTTGAGCAATTTTTCATTTGAGATTTTTTTTTTCTTCCATACTAAAAACAAAATCAAAGCAAGACAAAGTAATAAAAAATAACCATATATATATATATATAGTTTAAAACTAGAGTAATATAATTATAGTATGAGCTTCATCTTCCTCTACAATTTCAAACAATGTGAGTATTTTGTGTCAAAATGAAACCAAAATTCCACTTTATTGCTTAAAAAATGGAAGGAACAAAATGAATTGTAATTTTTTATTTTATTTTTACCATTAATTTTCAAAACATTAAAATGTTGAATTACTTACTCAATTGAATAAGACACGTTACCTTTAAAATATGAACAACAATATGCCTATTCAATTCAATCAAACATTCAATATGAATAATAATATAACTTGCTCATAGTTTCAAAAACCACAAATATTTGTAGTGTTTTGCGACAACACGTGATATCAACAATTTTATATGTATTTAGTTATTACAGTTAGAAGGGTACCGTTTCTTTCTCTTCTAAAACATTAAGACAAGGTTATATTCATAGCAATTTGATGTTTGGTTAATGAGTTATATAATCTATGGTCATATTTGAGCAATTTTTCATTTGAGATTTTTTTTTTCTTCCATACTAAAAACAAAATCAAAGCAAGACAAAGTAATAAAAAATAACCATATATATATATATATAGTTTAAAAAATGGAAGGAACATAATAAATTATAATTATTTTATTTTTATTTTCAAAATATTATTGAATTACCCACTCAATTCAAATAGACACGTTACCTGGAATATCTATTCAATTCAATCAAATATTCAATATGAATAATAATATAATTGCTCATAGTTTCAATTACCAACAAAAACCACATAAATGTTTGTAGTGTTTTGCGGCAATGTGTGATCTCAACAATTTGATATGTACTTGGTTAGAACATTTTGAAGGGCACCATTTCTTTCCCTTCTAAATTTTTGGGACAAAATTACATTCATGGCAGTTTGATGCTCGACTAATGAGTTATAGTCTATGGTCATTTTTGGGAATTTTTCATTTGAGATTTTTTTTTTTCCATATTAACAACGAAAATAAAAAAAAAGGCAAAGTAATAAGGAACAAACATACATATAACTAATTTAAAATATATTTTGTAACAAAATGAAACTAATTTCATACTTTGTTGTTAAAAAAATGGAAGGAATACATAAGAAATTATAATTTTTTTAATTTCATTTTTACCATTTATTTTTGAAACATTAATATGTTGAATTACGTACTCAATCCAGTTAGACACATTACCTTTAAAACATGAATAAAAATATGTCAATTCTATTCAATAAAATATTGAATATGAATAAAGATATAACTTGCTCATAGTTTCAAACACCCGCAAAAAACACATAAATGTTTATAGTGTTTTGCGTCAATATGTAATCTCAAGAGTTTTATATGTATTTACTTAGAACATTTTAAAAGATACACTTTTTTCTCCTTTTATGTTCATGTCAATTTGATGTTTGGCTAGTGAGTTATATGGTCATTTTTAGGAGTTTTTTTAGTTATATAATATATATATATATATATATATATATATAAATACAAAGAAGATCGAAAAAGGAACTGTGATGACTCAAATTAAAAACAAGATTTTTCATTCTTTTGGACACAAAAAAACTAACCTGAAAAAAATATGTTGTATTTGTTGGTGTACAAGAAGAAAAATGTACGACGAAGAATAGTTGTAAGAAGAAAAATTAAGAAGGCACATGCTCGTATAAAGAGGGAACAAGAAACAATTTAAGAAATATTCCCTCTCAAATTTAGTATAAGATAAAATTAAGTAAACAAAAATTAATATATTTAATTTAAATATAGATTAAATGCATATGTTTTTATTTGCTTTACTATCTCTTATATTTGAAATCGGAATAGAAAATTAATAACAAATTTCTAATTAAAGTATTAACTTGTTCCATTCCGGTGTATACACTCCAAATTTGGGAAATGAAGAATTTAATGAAATAGTGGTATTGGATGGAATGAGTTTTATTATACTCTCTTCCATTTTATTTATAAAACCAAACAATGAAGTATGACTATATACCATTCCATTCCCCCATTTCCATCAATTTAAATACAATATCTGTTTATTTAAGATTAAAATAAATTAATTGTATATTTTTAAAAATGATTTTTACAATAATTTTTCTAAAAATAATAGTAGTTATTTTATATTTATTTATTATCAATTTAAAAAAATAATTTTAATATTTAATAATTTATATGTTAACTATTAGAGATTTTAATACGATAAAAGTCACGTTTTTATAAAAAAAAATATATATTTTAAAATTGTTTTTTTAGAAAAACTTCTAAAAAAGTTTTTCATTTTAATAATTTATTTTTAAAGTTATTTAAAAAATATTATAATAAAACAATAAAATATTATAAAAATTATTTTAAATCTTTTTTAAACATGTTGTATTAAATTTCATAGGATTTGTAGTAGATTTTTCTAAAGATGTTTTTTCTCTCACCTCCGATTCCCTCTGAATTGGCCAATGAAAAAGTGCGGCAAAAGAATCCTCCTTTCCTAAGCCCTATATAAAGCCCAACATTAATTGTTCACCAACCGGCCCAGCCCAGAAACAGGTTATATGAAACTCGCTCTATCGTCTCGTCATCCTCTACTCCAAGTTTTAAGGATTCTTGTAAACTTTTAAGAACCCATTTTCCTCTCTAGAACTACAATTTCGGTCGTCCTTAGAGAGAGATAGTAGAAAATTGAAAATCAACCTAAGAACAAAATCTTACTTAAAATTAAGCTTAATTGTAATTTCAAATTTTGATTGTTGAATAAAAGAGTTAGAGAGAGAATGAAGGGTTCATCAGATACGAAGCTTCTGCAAGATTTTTTGTTATACGCTGCGAGCGCTGCGTTGAGTTGCTTGGTATTGTTCACGGGCTTTCAATATCTCGACCCTAACCGTGAGACATCGAAGAAGGCTCTTGAGCATAAGAAAGCCATTGCAAAACGTCTAGGTCGACCCCTCATTCAAACAAATCCTTATGAGGTACCAAATTCCTAACTTTTTTTTTCCACTAAATTTAATTTGATAATGTAATTTGAATTATCATTCTTTAATAGGTGAAGTGACTTGCTATTGTTGGTTAACTAAGTTATATGTTTGACCTTATATATAATTGCTAAGTACTGTTTTATTGTTATTGTTTTGTTGTGAGGGATTAGGGTTTGTTGTTGTTGTTTGTGTATTACTGTACTGATGATGTTATTGTGTTACTTCTATAATCAATGCAAAAATGGATTTTTAGGTTTTGTTAACTGTATTCTCAAAAGAAATTTCTTCAATTCCTTTTGAATTCATTTAATATGATTTCGTAATATTGACTAATTTCTTTGATAAATGAAGAAATTAATTTGAACGTAGACTCATATCCAGTTAAACTTAGAAAAGACGCACCTTAGTTTGTTAAACAGAATTACTATACTGCTATGTGGCTTTCCTTTTATCAGGTGGATTTTTTGTTTTATTTTTTTAGATTTCTGTAAAAATATTGGACCTAGATAAGTATTATTTTTCATTTTAGTGTTTAATTTGTGCTGTTTGTTGTGTACACAGGATGTAATAGCTGGTGATGTTATAAATCCTGACCAGATTGATGTGGAATTTGACTCCATTGGGGGACTGGAATCTATTAAAGAGGCTTTGTTTGAGCTTGTTATTCTTCCGCTAAAACGACCTGACTTGTTTTCGCATGGCAAACTCCTTGGACCACAAAAAGGGGCTCTGTTGTACGGACCCCCTGGTACTGGGAAAACCATGCTTGCCAAAGCTATTGCTAAGGAATCTGGAGCAGTTTTCATTAATGTGAGGATATCCAATTTGATGAGCAAATGGTTCGGAGATGCCCAAAAGCTTGGTAAGTCTGTAGTATTTTCGTTAACACTTCTTTAGTTCTTTAAGGCACCACAAAACTATAGTATACAGTATATTTAACCACTGTATATAATTTCTTTGGTATTTTGTCTCTATGAGTTGAATGTGTTGCAATCTTGTTTCACTTACCGATTTAAGTGGTTTCACTTGCCGTTTAAGGTTTGTCGTGCCTACATTGGTATGATTAGAGCAGTTCCAATAATCCAACATAGTTTCTTACTTTTTTTTTTTTTGCTTAAAAGGGAGTTTTTTAGTTTAAAACAAACTATGCAAGTTTTATCTTGAATTTAGAATGTATGACAATCAATTTTGCTTTGAGATTTGTTTACTGAATTACCTTGAAAGGACAAAGTGATGCAATGTTAGGAACTCTAGGTTAGCATTGGAAAATTGCTAGGAAGAAATGAAACAATAAAACAGTTTTATTGAAAGAATGAGAGTACAAAAGAAGACTCTCCTCCAAAGGGTTTACAACAGAGCCAATGCTTTATTCACTCAATGTTTACAAATCATAATGACCCCCCTTTCCAGTTTTCCCGTGTTCCATTTATGCTTTACTGCTGTAGGCAGGCGTGTTCATGGCAGCTCTGTCAGTAGTGACCCAATAACTGCTTGGTACGAAGGCTTAGGTGGGGGTGGAGATGAATTGACATTGTTCAACATTTCCATGACTGCCATGCACAATATGCCATCGCGGAGTACTCCATCCGTGCTTGACCACCCTATACTGATCTTTCTCCATCTCAATGTTACATCGACACTGAGACACAGCCACACATGAAAAATAGAAGCCAACATTCTTAACAAATGGTCTTGGATGGAATTACTAATATTTGACTATGCTGAAAATAATCAATAGGAGTATTGTTATCATACATTTAAGATTGTTCTTATCATGGATATGATAGTACATAGGGGAATAGGGAAATTAGCCTCGAAAGAGAATGAAGAGCGTAGAAGATGTAATAGTGGCTTAAAACCATATATTTGTATCCCATAATTTGAAAATAAACCTGGGATGTAAAAAAGTGTACTGTCTTTTATTAGTTGAAAGTATCAAAAATGACACTTACTTAAACAATACAGAAGTCAAAGAGCCCTCGTACTGCCCCAATACTTATTTTAGAAAAAGTCAATCTTTTATTAGTTGAAAGTATAAAAAATGTCACTTAGTTAAACAATACAGAAGTCAAAGAGCCTTCATACTGTCTCAATACATATTTTAGAAAAATCAATCTTTCTCTGATGTGGTTGTTGAAAACAACCTTTGTCATCATGTGGTGGCTGTACTCATTCTTTTGTTTCAATGTAATCAAGCTACTTCTTTCCATCAGTTAGCAAATCCAATTTTAGATTGTGTTTATTTCACAGACTTCTTGTTTGTACGAATGAAGTTTTATGAATATCTTAAATGATGATACTTCTGTGTAATCTAATGAGTTTTTGAGTTCTAGTGAATGTGCATTATTAATGTTTATAGGCTATCCCCAAAATCATGCATATGGATAAAAAGATTCACAAAGATTTTGATTCTTAATGTCACACTTCAAATCTACTTGTTTCAGTGTATACTTGTTTGATTCTTTGACTGATATTGCAGGTATGTTAATATGTTGCGTGTTTACCAGAATTTTTTATCTTGTATTTTTGCTTTGTATCCATGTGCCAACTCCCATGGCTATATTAGCTTTTTCTGCTATAAAACTGGCTACTTTTTTGAACAAGGCAAGCTGTTGATGAATGCTTTCTTGGCGATCTTTTAAATTGAATGTTTTGTGAGAGAATATGTAGCCAATATGTTGCTGTATCAGACCTTCTATGACGACCTAGTGATCTAGAATACAATTCCGGAATCCCGGTGCGGTAGACAGACTTACTGTGATGCCACCGGCCGTGGAAACATCTTCGACAGGTGAGGTGTTCGCGGCCGCGAATTGTGCCTTAATCGTGCACCACTGCTGCGTCCTGATCTACGTTACAATCCGTTCCTGTATTTTCTGGAAAACACAGTTTTTTTCGAAAAAGTTATTCATTCATTAAGGGTCTTGGGTCTTTTCTACCCATACCCACGTAACCTAATTATTTTATTTCTTTATTAATATTATAAAATCACTTAACCCCTTTTGGCAGCAGTATCAATGTATTCAGTCTCTCAATTTTGTTTTCTTCTTCCTCTGTTTCACTTCACACACGCTTATTTTCTTCTTTCTTTCAAACACGTTCGATATTCACATACTTGGCATGGGGAAGAACAACCTCAAAGTGAAATCTTTCATAAACTTGATCTGGAAAATAAATTTGGTTGAAGGCTTAAAGTTGTCCAGTTGCACATAATTCAAATTCTTCGTGACAATATTCATTGAGGGCATCTTGGCATACATAATTATGCTTCATTTATCAAACTCTGATTCTGATTGTAAAATATAAAACTGTATCTAATTTGTCATGTGATCAATTTGCTTTATGCTCTCTGTTTTAAATGCTGTTTTTTGTTTGGTTTATTGTTAATATTTTGCTGTTCTTCTGCAGTGTGTGCGGTATTTAGCTTGGCTCATAAGCTTCAGCCTGCCATCATATTCATTGATGAAGTAGACAGTTTTTTGGGTCAACGTCGTACGTCAGATCACGAGGCTTTGTTAAATATGAAAACCGAGTTCATGGCTCTATGGGATGGATTCACAACCGACCGTAAGTTTTAAAGTAGTTGCCATGTAATCTTTGTTTGTTGTGTAAATTTTCAAAATAACTAACAAATTTGATGTGGATTTTGGTAGTAATGACTAAATGTTTTTTCTTTTGGTTTGTTTGTAGAGAATGCCCAGGTTATGGTACTTGCAGCAACTAATCGACCTTCAGAACTTGATGAAGCAATTCTTCGGCGTTTTCCTCAAGCCTTTGAAATTGGAATTCCGGACCAGAGGGAGAGGGCTGAGATATTGAAGGTTATCTTAAAGGGTGAGAGAGTTGAAGATAACATAGACTTTGAGTATATAGCTAGCTCATGTGAGGGTTACACTGGTTCAGACCTATTTGATATTTGCAAGAAAGCCGCCTATTATCCTATTAGAGAACTGCTGAATGACGAGAAGAAAGGGAAACAATCTCCTGTTAGTATATGTCATTCTCTTTTACTTTCTTCTCTGCTATGATTTTGCATTTTCACAATAGTTAAATTACTGAGCATTATTTATTTATTTTTTTATGTTTCAGGCACCTAGACCTTTGTCACAGCATGATTTGGAGAAGGCGCTTTCCACTTCACGGAAGACATCAGTTGCTGCAAGCGAATACGGTGGATTGAATCTACAGTCATCATCAAGATGGACGACGTGTCCTGGTGAGTCAGGTGATTATCAGGTTCAAGCTGCAATCAATGAATTCTCTAAGCTTATGCTTTCTCGTATGATTAACCTCCAATCAGATTCCCAGGATTCTTAAAATTTTGAATTTTTCTAGAGCATTCTTCTACTGTCATTTAGCCCAGTCCCGATTGCAACGACAACTACTTTCTTAGTTATACTAGTTCTAGAACATATATTATTTCTTATAATATTATATACACTGTTTATAAAAGTCCCAAGGTTGGTTATTGCATTTTGTTCAGTATTTGATGCCTCAAATCCTTCTTGTAGCTCGTATTATTCCCTCTATGCCAAACTTTATTTCTGATTACTGGTCGGTAATGGGTGTAGATATTTTTGTTGTTCCACACTATTTTTGATATTTGTATCATGATATGATGCAGTCAAATGGCATAAAATTGTAGTTATTATTGGCTGTTAAAGGGATAATATAAATTTCCATGGGCCGTGGGTGGTTAGATGGACTCAAGGTCGAGGATAGAGCTGAATCACACATCCTATTTTCTTCTGTTAAAAGATTTGTTGTAATAGAGAATAACGTAGTATAATCTGGAATCAATTCTAAAGAACACACATCTTTCTTTGTTCCTGTTGATGCTAACACAACCAAAAGTTTGTCTCCATTGCTGTATTATATGATTTAATTTAATCGGTGAGTGGTATAATTTGATCTAACTTAAATGCCAAACAATTTAACAGAGTAAGCTTAGATTCACCAAGACGATGCAGTTTTCGAGTTGCCAACATCCATCAAAGATTGAAACCTCGGAAATAACTGCGATTGGAGTGGGTGCAACATGGTTACTCTATTTATTCAATACATCTCTGGCAGTTTTTATTTTTCATTTTTATATATAAATAGATTAAAAATGGTTATTTAATTGATGTACATATATATTTATCAAAATACCCTTAGTTTTTATCATTACTTGTTTCTCTTTTTTTATTTTTTTCCGAAAAAGAAGGAGCCACACAGTAAGAAAACTAAGCTAAAAGCCTTTAAAAAAGACTACTAAACTTCAATTGGCCAACACATCGAGGAGGATAAACCAGATATTATTTAAAAATAACTACAAATTCTCATTTATACTAAAACTACCAAACAAATTTTGGAATTGAGTGGATATAATTTATTCACCGTAGGTTAGTAATTTTCTTACAATGGTGTTTTTGTTTTTCTGGTACACCCGACCATTAACCTTTGAATGGTAATTAACTCATTCTGGCTATCACTAAAATATGTACTACTTTCCACCTACAAACATATTTCTACAGTGCAACCCCCACTTATGACACATATTCACGAGCTTGTCATGTGGGTGACTTTGTTGTTACCTACCTCATGGTTCCATCATATCGTAATGAATTTTGATTTGGTGCATTTAGTGGGTCACACTGTTTTACATTTTAAGAGTTTGATTAGAAATTGGTTGACACGGTTTAATGCTAATTTGTTACTGAGTATTCTGAACAGTTTGACTTTTAAATTAATGGTTGACACTCTGTAAGTATGTGCAACTATGTGCCTATACTGCAACAAACAATTAAGATCCAAAGATACATTGACATGCTTTATTGATCACCATCAAGTGTTCCTGCGCTTTCTTTGGACATATTTATATTCTGTCTGGAAATTTCTGTCTTTATAAAAAATATAGAAGTCTTTTGGAGATGATATGCCCGTGAAAATCTAGTCTACGAGCGTTCTTTTTATACAGGGAAGTGTACCAGCGTTTTTCGATCTTCTTATGGCTACAATCATTTTATGGTAGAGGTGTTTTCAGCATATGATGCCGATTCCATCTTAACTTAAGCCATTATTGATCTAAACAAGGAATTGTACGCTATTGTTTATGACACATATCGTCCTCCTACGGTGTACATCACACGGTGTAAGGAGATGATTGTTTCATTAGAATACCCTAATAATTTATTTTAGAAAAGAGTTAGATATTTTTATATTTTTTTAGTAACAATAGTGGCTTCATCGTTGTAAAAAAAAGTAGTGACTTCATATGTTTTTAATTGAAAATTTTAATTTTAATTTTTTTTTATAGATCAAATGGTAAAGAAACTCACTAATAATTTCAAATTCATATCAAGTATAATAATATGAATATTTGTTAGTTGAATTAGTCTTTATAAATGTAAAAAATTTGATTTATTAAATATCATTATAAATTCTATATTATAAAAACAAAAACAATGAGTCCAAATTGACATAAAATTAAGCATCCACGGTTTCTAGTTTTTTTTTTTTAAATGGTTTAGTTGTCAAATTAAGTGGATTATTACTTTTTTTTTTCTAGGTAATGTAGACATACTTATTAATATATTCGGTACATACTTATTAATATATTTCTTGTATTTTTCTAAAAAAAAATCACCTCCTCTATTTTGCTTTTACTCCCGAATATGGCAATAAACATACATGGGTAGCCAGAATGTTCGAAAAGAAATGAAAAGTGTGGTTAAATAGATTTGGTAAGTGGAAATTAGCCGTGTTTTCAAAGAAGGCATTCATTCCATATACGCACAAAATCACAATCATAGCTATCTCAATGGGAGTGGGAGGGGGAGAACAATTTCCAAGTCTTCTTCTTCTAAAATATTCTACTTGTACTTCCACATCTAAATCTACTATTTATTTAATCGATGGAAAACTACAATTTTATTCTTCTATAAAATCTTTAATTGTTTTTACCATTAACTTTTTTACTCTTGTTTTAAAACTTTAAAGAATTTATCGTGATTTTTGAATATTTCAAAATTTTAAAATAAAGAAAGTAAATACATGCGAATTTTTTATACCTTCAAAATAAATTTTTTCAAATATTTATTTAAAAGTAAGAAAAATTCAAATTATTTTTTTTATTTTAAAATTTTATAAATATTCAAAAATTATGATGAACTCTTTAAAGTTTCAAAAAGGAAATGAAAAGATGAGTGATAAAAAAGTTGGAAGTTTTATAAAAAATTAAAAAGATAAATTTAAATTTTTATGTTAATTGAAGGGTGGCAGATTTAGGTATGGGGTACAGTACTCTTGTTCTAAAATTCAATGACGGTTAGCTTTTGTACCCCCATTTAAACTTGTACCTCCAATTTGTTAAAAACTTAGTTTTATCCCTCGTAAATTCATTCATGTGAGCGGTAAAAAAAAATTACCTCAAAATCTGACTCCCTCATTGAAATTTCTGGTAAGTAATTTTAGTAAACGAAATTTCCGGTAGTTATATTTTCAATACCGGAAATTTCAAATTTTCGGAGACTGCCGGAAATTTCAAAAATATTGAAAAATCCGTAGTTAATTTTTTTTTGAATATTTTTTGAATTTGTTTGTTATTTTATTTTAATTTTTTTTGTTGAAATAGAGATGGAAAACACACCATCATTATTTGTTGTTGCCGCTACCCAGGGCTACCTTCCATGGGGTACTGTGTGCCATAGATCAAGTGGAATGGTTGGAGCGCCAAACCCTAATGGATTGTAGAAAGGTTTACAGAACTCTCTTGATAACATAAAATTTCAAAAAGGGTTGAAATACACAGTGTACTGGAAATTTCAAAAAGTGCTGAAATTTCCGGTAAATAAACCGAAAAATTGAAAAAATTTGTAGTGAAAAATACATACCGAAAATTTCATTTTTGAAATTTCCGGTAAGCCATCCGGAAATTTTAAATTTCCAGTATTGATTTTGAACTATCGGATTTTTCAATTATAGAATACGAATGTTTTGTTTTTTTCTTTTTGTTACTTTTTTACTGAATTTTTTAAAGATATTTTGAGTATTTCACTCAAAAAATATTAAATTGGGGGTAGAAGTTTAAATGGAGGTACAAAAGGCAATAGTCAAATCCAATATATTTTCATGGACTGGCCCATTCTAAAACAGGCCCAATAAACTCTCTCTATCCTCATCCGCAAGCAACCCCAAACATCGCGGATTCATTTTATCCGTACAGAATCCCCGTAACATTTTCGCGAGAATTTAGGGAGGGAGATGCAAAGAGTGCATTATTAATTAGAAGAACGAACTTAGACTCTAAATTAGTTAAACCTTACCTTATACAATTAAAATTTTGATTGTTGAAAGAGAGTATACTATGAAGGGCTTATCAGATACAAAGTTCCTGCAAGAGTTGTTGTTGCACGCGGCGAGGGCGGCGCTGAGTTACTGGGTATTGGTTACGGGGCTCCGATACCTTGACCCGAACCGGGAAGCATCGAAGAAGGCTCTTAAACAAAAGAAAGAGATTGCAAAGCGTTTAGGTCGACCACTCATTCAAACTAATCCTTATGAGGTATCAATTTATCAATTTTCTTTGTTATATTTTAATTTTAACTTGTTGTATGTGTTCCATTTTAGCGACTTAGTTTGCAATTTATCAAGTTTTTAGATATTGGTGGTTTTTGGCTACAAACAACTTGCAGTTTAATGTTTATTACTTATTACTGCGTTGAAATTTGAATTATTATTCTTTAATAGATTAGGGTTTGTTGTTGTTGGTGTACTACTGTACTGATGATGTTATCATGTTACTTCTATAATCAATGCAAAGAGAGATTTCTAGGCCTGGTTAACTGTATTCTGAAAAGAGATTTCTCAATTCCTTTTGTTTATGTCTATGATATACTCAAATTTAGTTTAAAAAATAAAATAGACGTTAAGAATAAAATGCACAAACTATATTGGCTACTCGGTAGTAATCCTCTAATAATATTTTTGCATTTTATTCTTCATGTCTATTTTATTTTTAAACAACCATATGCTAATTTATATTTTAATAAATAAACTTGACATAAAAATAGGAGGAAGTTGGTTGCAAAATAGAAGGGATTTACTAATTTATTTGCAATAGGAAGGAGTTGTTAAAATATTAAAGTTCTTTGGCACATCTACTCAACCTGCATTAACTTTGATATATATTTTTTTTCCATTTAATGTATTTTGTTTGATTTTATTAATATAATTTATTTTGTTTTTATTTGTTTAACATTTGTCAAAAAATAAATAAATAAAAATAAAGCAACACATGGTCACATCCCCAAGATGCGACCTCCTAAAGGAGAAAAAAAAATTCCTTCGCATCCTGGTCTTGCACCATCCTAAAGGCAAAAAAAAAGTTGGGTTTTTTCGTATATAAGTTTCAAATAGGATGTATTGGATTTTTTTTTTGAAAAAGGATATAATAGAAAAATATCCTTTGATTTCATCTACTATGATTTTTTTAATGTTGACCAAATTCTTTGATAAATGAAGTAATTATTTTGAACATAGAATCTTATCCATTTAAACATAGAAATGAAGTATCTTAGTTTGTTAAGCAGAAATACTATACTATTACTGCTGTATGGCTTTCCTTTGATTTTGACAAAATTTTCATTTTGTAGATGTATGTAAAAATATTGGGCCTAGTTCAGTGTTATTACCTTCATCTCTTGTTATAAGTACCGTTTGGATGATGTCACACATATTAAAAAAATTTGGTAGTGTATTAAATTTGTCTATTTTGTGTCTTGATGTTCCAAAAGTGCCTTTCATTTGATATTTTAGTTAAACAATGACACCCAAAGGTAGACAATTAATTAGGGGTATTTTTTGTAAGAAAATAATTAACGCATCTAGTAGTTTGGAAATGAGCTTATATTCAGAGGCAAATGTTTTTTCTTCAAATGGGACTAATATATTTAGGAACAAAAGTAGTATCTTTCATTTTTTAATGTTTAATTTGTGCCCTTTATTGTGTACAGGATGTAATAGCCTGTGATGTTATAAATCCTGACCACATTGATGTGGAATTTGATTCTATTGGGGGTCTAGAAACAACTAAACAAACTTTGTTTGAGCTTGTTATTCTACCCTTAAAACGACCCGACTTGTTTTCTCATGGCAAGCTCCTTGGTCCACAAAAGGGGGTCCTGTTGTATGGACCCCCTGGCACCGGGAAAACCATGCTTGCAAAAGCTATTGCAAAGGAATCTGGAGCAGTTTTCATTAATGTGAGGATATCCAACCTAATGAGCAAATGGTTTGGGGATGCCCAAAAGCTTGGTAAGTGTGCGGCATCTTTATGAATACTTTTACAATGCACCATGAAACTATAGTATACAATACTGTAGAATATTTTAATTTTAATCATGATTTGAATCTTTGTCTGTACTTATGGATGTGATTTTCTTATTTCAGTTAATTAGAACTCTTATATTTTCATAAAATCCATGTGTGCACGCAAAGACCCATTAAATTGTTGATAACTTCTTTGCATCCATATAAAAGCTTGGCATGCCAACTACTGTAATGTAATCACTGTATATTATTTTTGTCATTTTGGTTTCGCTATATGAGTTGAATGTGTTGCAATCTTGTTTCACTCATTGTTAAAAGTGGTTTCCTGTGCATTTGTAAGGTCAGTCATGCCTACATACATAATATATGATTAGGCAGTTCACAACATAGTTTCTTTTGCTTGAACAACACAATGCTAGTTTAATCTTGAATTTTGAATGTAAGGTAAACAATTTTTCCTTAAGATTGGTTTATTGAATTACCTTAAAGAGTATGTTTAAATTGGTGGTATAAGAGGGAATATAGAGGAATTGAATGGAATAGGCTAGTTAATTTTCTAAAAATTGATGTTATATCATTCCATTACACTCTATATCATCCTATACACCAATCCAAAGATACCCGAAAGGACGAATATAGCTCAATGTTAGGAACCCTGCAAAAAGACTCTCCTACTAAATAGTCATTGCTCTATTCACTGAATGTTTACAAATCTGAATGTTCACAGCTAGATATAAGCTTGGAATCCTGTTTAGGCTTTCATTTTTAACCTATAGACTGGCTCTGGCAATCAGTTTGAGAAACCCAACCTGCAAAAACTAATTTGCTCTTTGCTCCAGTGAAATTGTGAAAGATTGGCTATCCAAGCGATTTCACAAGTAAGCCTGATAATCTCACACGATCTCACCACGTTTCAATTCATCACGGGGTCAGGATTGTTCACTGCATCGAAAATTGTAAGATTGATCTTATGAGTTGAAACACAAATTTTGTACCTTGGTTGTAGGCTCCCATCTACTAACTGCCTCTGTCAGCCCATGTGGCGGTTGGGAGAGGCATGACATGACACTGTGTAACTTAGATTTCCATTATTGCCATGCATAGTAGTTCTACTGACAGCCAGTATGTAGTCAATATGAAATTGTATGTCTATCCGTCATGGGTTCAAGTCGTGGAATCAGCCTGTTGTACATTTTAATATAGGGCTGCCTGCATCCCTTCCCTAAACCCTGCAATGGTTGGATTTTCATAGCACCAGGTTGCCTTATTCAACATGACTGATCATTAAACTTGTTTTTTGTCTTCCAATTCCCAGTTGAGTTTCCAATACGTTTGTTTTCTGTGCATTCAATTTATATTGTGGAGTGCAGATGTTCTTCTTAACTGGTGTATTTATAGTTTTATACTGTGGAATGCAGTCATTCTTTTAAACCCGCATCTCAGCCTGTTTGATGGATAAGGCCATCTGTTCATCTAATGGCAGTCTGTTGTTGTCAGATGGATAGTTGCCTACTTGGCTTACATTGGGAAAATGAGCTTATAGCAAATTAACATCATTTGAAATAGAAGTGAAGCCCCTCCCTCCATATATTTAAGGCCACTTGACAACATTTCTAACTGCTATTTTCTGAGAGAAGTTATTGTCGGAACTGGTTTTTAAAATAAGGTTAAAATACTACAAACAATTTCTGTTTTCGAATGAGTAAAAGGGCTTCCATATATGTTGTTGCTGGTTGAGTTTTTCATCCTTGCCTGATCCTTCTTGCGGAGGGTATATACATAGGTTCTCTAACACCTGTGGATAAGAAAATGTGAGGTTATTTTGGTTGAAGGCTTGAAACTGTTCAACTGCACATAGGCCAAATTCTTCTTTTAAATTAGTTAATGAGGGCACACGGCATACCTAACTACGCATGATTTGTCAAAACCTGACTGGTTATACAGTATAAACTTGTATCGATTTTTGTGTGATCAATTTGTTTTATGTACTTTGTTTAAACGTGGTTTTTTGTTTTGGTCTATCGTTAATATTTTGCTGTTCTACAGTGTCTGCGGTGTTTAGCTTGGCATATAAGCTTCAACCTGCCATCATATTCATTGATGAAGTAGACAGTTTTTTGGGTCAACGCCGTTCATCAGATCACGAGGCTATGTTAAACATGAAAACTGAGTTCATGGCTTTATGGGATGGGTTCACCACCGACCGTAAGTTTTAAAGTAGTTGTCATGTGATTATCGTTTGTTGTGTAGATTTTCAAAACAAGTGACAACTGACAACTTTGATGGAGATTTAGTTATTAACAATTACTTTATTTTTTGTTTTTTTGTAGAGAATGCTCGAGTTATGGTACTTGCAGCAACTAACCGCCCTTCAGAACTTGATGAAGCAATACTTCGGCGACTTCCTCAAGCCTTCGAAATTGGATATCCTGACCAGAGGGAGAGGGCTGAGATATTGAAGGTCATCTTAAAGGGCGAGACCGTCGAAGATAACATAGACTTTAGTTATATAGCTGGCTTATGCAAGGGTTACACTGGTTCAGATCTATTTGATCTTTGCAAGAAGGCTGCGTATATTCCTATCAGAGAACTACTGGTTAATGAGAAGAAAGGGAAACAATCTCATGTTAGTATATTTGTGATTCTCTTCTACTCTCTTCTCTGCATGAATTTTTGCATTATCTTCTACTCTCTACCGACTTGGCCATAATGCATTTCATTATCAGTTTTAATTTCTGTCAACTAGAAGAGAACACATCAATTTTGAGTATGTTTTATTTGAAACTACTGTATGCACCCGAAGTTATATTTGTATGATTAAAAGCATCTCTGGTCAATAAAAGCAATTAATGTGAACGATTAAATTGTGACAACGTGGATATGATATCATATATCAAGTCTTGTTAACTAGATGGTGGTTTTAGTGGCTTGTTTATTGGGACAAAAATTACTGAGCTGTTTTATTTATTTTTCACGTTTCAGCCCCCTAGACCTTTGTCGGAGTTAGATTTGGAGAAGGCCCTTTCTACTTCACGGAAGACAGCAGTTGCTGCAAATGAATACAGTGAAATGAACCAACAGTCGTCATCAAGATCTCCATTTCCTGATGAATCAGGTGATTATCGGGTTCAAGCTGCAATCGAGGAATTTGCTAAGCTTATGGGTTCTCGAAGATCAACCTCCAGTTAGATGTCTGGGATCCTTAAAATTTTGAGCTTCTCTAGAACAGTCTACTACTGTTATTTAGCATAGTCCAGATTGCAACAGCGATTACTTCATCTGTTATAGAAGTGTCAATGTTGGCTTTTGCGTTTTGTTCAGAATTTGATTTATCAATCCTTCCTGTAGCACATATTATTTTAGGGATGAGGCTGAATTGTCACATACTATCAAATAATTGACTTAAATAACAACAATTGGTTAATCACAAACTCCTTTCCATGAGAACCGGAGGTTTCCGAATGATGAACACACAAAAAATGCATCAACATTATATGAACATGACATTGTATAATACATCCTAAATGTAAATGATGAGATGAGATAGGCAAAAGTTCATTGCATAGCTGTATTATATGATTTAATTTAATCTGAGTGGCATAGTTGGATCTAACAATGAGTTGCCCAACAACTTTAACAGAATAAGATTCACGAAGGTGATGCGGTTATCAAGTTGCCCACATCCATCAATGATTGAGTCATTAGGGAAATAACTAGCATTGGAGTGGGTGCGACATGGATACTTTATGCAACGTGGGTTAATCAGTAATTCATACATGTGTTTTAGTTGTCTTTCCGGTCCACTAGCATATGGCATGATTAAATTCAACATTTGAAAGTTGCAAGCTCATTCCATCCACATTCTTTCATTATGGTTACTTAGGACCACAATTTTGAACTTTCCACCCTCAAAACATATTTTACAATGAAGGAAGGACCACCACTTATCACCCGAGTTCGTCGCCGTGTATGCTATGCATCTTGATTTCATCATTGTTAATTGTTAAATTTTGTTAGAGAGAATGAGTTGAACCCCTGAACTCATTGTCATACCAACTCTCTAAAACCACTTTATGACCATCTTTTTGGTTTTATCATTACTTGACAGTTTTTACCATCAGCATAAAAAATGTAAATTGACATTGTGGATGACGAAATATTAAATGATGCATTTGCATGCATGCATGAATGAGCACTGCCAACTAGTAAATGTATTGCTTTTTTTTTTGTTGACAAATTTAAAATTAATGAATAGGAATTGACTATTATGTCTAGAAATATATCGGTCATTATCGAAAATCTTGATGTCTTGGGGGAGATAATATGCCCTTGCAGATGGTTGAACAATGAACACAAATGAAAAATAATATGATACTGAAAGTTGGCCTGACATTTGTAATCTTTAACCAACATGAAATCTAGTGTATGAGGACTCTATCTTAAACCAATGTTGATCTAACATGAAATTGTCCCTATCGTTAAAGACATACCCTCCTCCTCTTACATATACAGCCCATTCCACTAATCAATTATCTCAAGAGGATTTTTTTCTTTTATATGTTCTTTTTCTTTAGTGTACAATAGTCGTGACAAGAAATTATATAATTTAATGTAATTATCAATGCAAATAGTTTTTATACTGTGGATAATACTAATCAATATAATTATTAAAGATATTTTATTTTTATAACCATTTCTTCTAAAGTCATACATATTGATTATAATGTGTTGTAGTGCATGAAAAAATCTCAACCAGATATTTCATGGCTTAATTTTAATACCGTTATCCTTTTATGCATTTTTAATTTAGAAATCGGAAGAGAAAACAGAAAAGAACATATTTTTAAATATAGCAATGAATTCCATAATTACTTGCTCTCTCTAACCTGGAATAAAACAAAAAGTATATTAGGTTATTTTAAATATCAGGTGAATGATAAAAAAAATTATAAGAAAAATGAACTATTTTTTTTGGGTACACTGTTAACTTTTTTAACAAGCAAAATTTATTGAAAACACACTAATCTGAGTACAAGATTCGTTAAGATTATATTAGAAAAATTACATCATAAAGTGGTACTACAAGATTATATCATAAAGCATAAAATCCCATTCAGTGTATAATACTATGAGAAAAGACCCAATTTTAGTGATAGTTAATAGGTACCATGGATATCAAAACATAACTGTTTATTTACATCTTATTAATTAAATTATAAAAATAAATTTTTTAGAAGTTTACATTATAATTTTTAGATTTTTATTGTAATTTTATAAATATTAATTATTTAATATCATCGTATCATATGTCATATTATTTAAAATATATTACATCATAATTTTTTAATTAAAAAATTCAAGAGAAAGACGAAAAATGTTTGATTTTAAAATAGGAAGGTCAATTTCATAAATTAAGTAAAAATAAGAAGATCAAACCTGTAATTAAAATTTTTAAATAGGCTAAATTACATATGTG
>JBBPBS010000276.1:11037929-11053132 GCA_037974835.1 Cicer judaicum
CTTTATTTTAATTTTAAGTGACAATTTGATATTTTATGTTTTAAAATTTCAACAATGTTATCCTTTTATATACAAAAATTCAAAAAAATTTCAACCAAAACCCATAAAATTAATAATCATCTTCAATATAAAGCAAATTTTATCAAATTCATAGCTCAAATATTCAAATACACTCATATTTTCATCTCCAACAACATCAAATAAAGAATGAAAATATAAGTTTATTTCAAGATTTAAGTTATGAATTTGATTAAATTTGTATTTTTATTGAAGATGATAATAAATTTTATGTATTTTGTTTAAAAAATTTGATAATTTTTTTTGAATTTTTGTAAAAAAAAGGACAACATTGTTGACATTTTAAAACATAAAATATCAAGTTGTTACTTAAAATTAAAATAAATGACCAACTCAGAAGAAAAAAAATAAAAGACTAAAACGTTACCTGAAATTAAATTAAGGGACCGTATATGTAATTTAGCCTTTTTAAATATTGTAAGATATTTAATTGTATATTTTCTAAGAGTGCATCTATGTAGAATGAATTGTCCTGATTTTATTTTCTCAAAGATTATAAATTGATTTTATTTTTTTCAAGAATTAAATTAAGTCCGGTAGTTTTGCTCATGAATTAAAATTGTTGTCACTCTTTTAACAATTTTTTAACACATATTTAAGTATTTTTTTAACAATTTATTTGATTAAGTGCATGTATTTAACTGCATTTTTTTTTCTGATTTAACGTATTCTATTTTATTTTAATTATGTTTAATTTATTATATAATCAAAAACTGAATTGTAAAACAAGATTTTTTCTTTATCATATTAAATGGTGGGAATGCGACCTTGGACATAAAAAAGCCTCTTCTACGGGTCCTAAGCCTAATATGCAATGTCTTTTAGGATTTAAAAAATAAGATAATTTAATATTTTATTTTTTAATTTGATATTTTATTTTTTTAACGTAGGAAATATGGTATAGAATTAAAAAAAAATTAGTATAAAAAATCCGCTTTTTGTATTATAGTTTTTAACAGTTGAATCATATCACATATCACGTGATTGTAAAATAGGGAAAAATAATAATGAAACCAGTTTTGGACGTGATTGTAAAATAGGGAAAAATAATAATGAATCCAGTTTTGGTAGTTACAGCAATTTTCATTTGCCAGACACAAACGGTTGGCTGACGCGAACAAGGTTGTATCAAACAACTTTTTATTAAAAAAAGTTGTATAGTCATCATGTTCCATAACCAGGGTGTACAAACATGACTTAGATCATCTCTTTATCCGTTTTATAATTAGGTTGGTAGATACGAGCTCAATAAAAATGAAAAAAATAATTAATTAAATTAATCTTATGATAAGTCAATTAATAGTAGTAATAATAATAAATATTTTTAAAGAATAATAAAAAGTAATTAATAGTTCATATTTCATAAAAAAGAAGACGACAAAACTTAAGAAGTTTTATTAAGTAAAGATATACTACTTATATAAATCCGGTCAAATAATAGGTAGGGTTATTGTTAAATATTTTAATTCAAAGGAAGATCAATAAATAATGTTTTGCCATACAACTTTTATATTCTGACTTTACAACGTAGGTAGGAAGTGAAGTTAGATTTGATCCTTTTGTAGATATAATAATAATAATAATAATAATAATTTATTGTTCATTAAATAATTTGGGATAAGATCGATAATATGATCACTCATTCTACCATATCTTAATTTTATTTTTATTTTTATTTTTTTTAGATCGAACTAGACCTAACCTAAACTCTATGGATCACAATAAATTGATCGACTAAATCAAATTTTGTACACCCTTATCTATAACCAAGAAGAAGAAAAAATACAAGACTAATAAAACTTAAAATATACTTGAAAAAGAAAAACCTAATTCAAACATAAATTGATTATTGTTGAGAAAAAATATCTTCGATAAAATTGATGTAAATTTTAACTTATAAACAAACAGAAAAATTAGTACATAATAATTATTGTATACATAATAGCAGATGTTGTTTTGGATCTAATTTAATTTTAATCCATTTTAAATTGAGTCTAAATCTAATATCTTTATTTTTTATTTTTTTTGATTATATAAGTTTTTTACTAAAACAGAAATGCTTCAAACTTAACACTGACCTCTAGTTCAAATACATATTAACATTAAGTATTATTTGCAAATACACCTCACTTTTGAATCTCTCACATCGATTTTAACTATACTTTTTGATTTCGATCAAAGATTGTCGTTCTTCCACTGATCATCTATTACCACTTTGAGTATGAGTTGTTTATGGAACAAAAATAATTAAATTTAGCTAGAACATAAACCCACGAGAAGTTAACTTTTGGCACATTTTTCATAAGTGTTAACTTGTTAACATAGAAGTATAGATAGTAATAAAAAAAAAACCATCAATATTGTAAAAAAGAAACATCAATACTTGCATTTAATTTAAAGAAAGGTCCTTATATAGATAATTGGCAATTGGCATTATAACACAACACATTACAAAATTATGGAGTATTGAATACGCATGGTTGATTTAAGACAACTTACCTATCGGAGTATCCTTTTTTGTTAATGAAAGTTCCACTATATATAAAATGATTTCATGAGAGTAACCGATAAAAAAAGAAGTCAACATCATTCGATAACACAATTTATTAAAGATAATAAAAAATATAGAAATAATTATAAATTTAATTTTTTAACAATAACGAAGAAATGTGTTTAGCGTAGGAGGGCGTAAGCTTCCGAAGAGTCAAAAAAATAGAAAATCAAACACACTAAAGAAGAACACATGTTTATTTAATTGAGAATATTAAATTTGCCGGCACTGACCTTATGGTTGCGGCGATGACCTGTTCAAAGTTTATAGTGATATATACAAAGTGCATCGTGTTTCGAATTTGGCATCAACATTAAATTCCCAAATCCAAACGCATGCACGAGCACGATCAATTGATTCAATTCAATAACTCTTAACCTAATCTTTGTTGATCAATAGTTATTAAATATCAACCAAACTATGATTTGGCTTTGGGTCACTTCCATGACAATCTCCTCTATTTTCTTCATCTTTATTCTCTCTTTTTTAATCCTTCGTTTCTTCCGTAAAACCTCTGCACTATACATCCTCAAACAATGGTGCCTTTCCTTCGAAGACCGTCTCCATCTTCATCAATCCTTCAAAATCCCTCTCTACGATCACAATTTCCGGGAAAATCAACTTTACCGCAAAATTCTCACCTACATCGATTCACTACCTTCCGTTCAAGACTCCGATTTCACAAACCTCTTCTCCGGTCCAAAACCTTCTGATATATTCCTCCACCTCGACGCTAACCAAATCGTTCACGATACTTTCCTCGGCGCCAAGGTTTCATGGACGAACAACGCTTCCGCCGGTGACTCCGCATCGGCGCTCGTACTTAGAATGAAAAAGAAGGACAAGCGCAGGGTTTTTCAGCAGTACTTTCAGCACATTCTATCGGTAGCGAACGAGATCGAACAGAGGAGAAAGAAGGATATTAAATTGTTCATGAATTCTAGCTCCGGCGAATTATCGCGGTGGCGATCGGTTCCGTTCACTCATCCGGCGAGCTTTGAAACTGTGGCGATGGACGCGGAACTGAAGAACAAAGTGAAAACTGATTTGGATCAATTTCTCAAGTCAAAGCAGTACTACAATCGGTTAGGGCGCGTTTGGAAGAGGAGTTACCTTCTCTACGGTGCGTCCGGTACTGGAAAATCAAGCTTCGTTGCGGCCATGGCGAAGTTTCTCTGTTACGATGTTTACGATATCGATGTTTCCAAAGTAACGGACGGTTCTGATTGGAAGACACTCTTGATGCACACGACACCGAAGTCGATGATCTTGATCGAGGATTTGGATCGTTTGCTCGCAGGGAAATCAACGGCTGTTAGCTTATCAAGCGTGTTGAACTTCATGGACGGGATCATGTCATGTTGCGGAGAAGAGCGCGTGATGGTTTTCACAATGAACGGTACAAAAGATGAAGTTGATCAAGCGGTGTTAAGACCTGGGAGAGTTGATGTTCACATACACTTCCCCTTATGTGATTTCTCCACTTTTAAGATTCTCGCGAGTAGTTATTTAGGGTTAAAGGAGCATAAGCTTTTCCCTCAGGTCGAAGAAGTTTTTCAGACCGGTGCGCGGCTCAGTCCGGCTGAGGTTGGTGAGATTATGATATCGAACCGGAATTCACCGAGCCGGGCCTTGAAAACCGTTATCACAGCTATGCAGGTGCAATCTAACGGTCAGGGGCAGAGGTTGAGTAATAGCGGCTCGGGTCGGAGCTCCGAAGAGGTTAATGATACCAATGGTGTGATATGTAGAGAGAGTGTTCACACGGTGAGGGAGTTTAGGAAGCTCTATGGGCTTCTGCGTTTGGGAAGTAGGAGGAAGGAGGAGTCTGTTCATTCGGGTCCCATTGACAAAGAAGCTTCGCGCATTGAGGGTCGGGCTGGGTAAAAAGATCCGACTAGATTATTTTATTTTTTCTTAGGAAAAAAGAATAACAATGTAAATTTGCTTGCCAGTTATTTGATAGTTGTTACTAACAATTATTTCAGATTTTTATTTTATATTTTTTTGTCCATAATTTACAATTACTACATTGTTTACAGTATGTACACAGAAAAATAATGATTCCGGCGGTACGGCGGAATGAACTAAAATTCTTATTCATATTGGTTGTTTGATATTTTGAGTTTTGATAAGAATCCATATTCAGCACCTTGTGTTATTCTTTGAATTCCATTTTTGGGTCAAGAGTCTATTTAACTACTTTCATTTGGTCAATATTCTAATGAGATTGAAGCAAACAAATATTTTAAATGAGATTAGTAAATAGTAATTACTAGTAGGTCTTTAGGAGCCATTGACTAGCAAGCAAGGGTTCTTCCGTTGGAGGACATGGATTTGGGTATGTATGTACCTTATACTTTACGTTAATTTGCGACCTTTTGACCATGAAAAGGAAGGTTGCTGCTATCTTTACGCGGTTTAAATGACTTACGGGTCATAGGAGTATACAAGTGTAGAGTCTACTTGCCCGCTGACCTTGCAAACCATACAAGAAGATAGCTAATAGTTACGTGTATTGTATAACTAACCCGTAATTCAATAAAAATTTAAGTCGTGAATATTTGTTAAATATTTGTGTTTGATTCTTTTTTACGTAGCAATAAAAATTTATGTTTTGAATTTATTTATATAAAAATAAGTTGAATAATAAATTTAAGTGTAAAATTTTTTAAATTATATTTACTTATTATGAAGCCACCTTAAATAACGTCGATATTTTTTTTAATTTTAAAAAATTATTTTACTTAACTTTATCGGCTATTTATCAAAAAAATATTACAATATATATTTTAGTTGTACTATTAAAAATATAATTATACATTTTAAAATTATAAATATTATATATATAATCGTATTTTAATAAATTAAAGTAAAAATTTTAATTGTATCATATGATGAATAAAACGAATAAATATAAATATAATAAAAGATATTTAATATAATTTTTTTTAATAAATATAAGAGAGGTGAATGTTTTTCTAAAATTACAAGTGATATTAGTATAATTTAAGGTAAGATTTCTCCTTTAAATTATAATGAATTGTAGATGGAAAATAATTTAAAAGATGTAAGGGTGTGGTTGGCAACGTGTAGAGGTGAAGATAGTAGGCGGTCAAACTATTACGCGTCAACTCAAAATGAAGAAAAACAAGGCCCATATTCACGCGGTCCAAACGATAGCTCTCTAAAAAAGAGTGGAATACGACGTCGTTAGATAGTATCTTCTTCTCCGTCGCCGACGACTGAGGGGAGGAAGTTAAAAAAAAATGCTCATAGTGGCGAGAATGTGGCACAGGCCGTTTACGGTCAACAATCCTCTTTTGAAATCAGCTCTCGGCATTCTATCATCGTCCTTCACCACGTCCTGCTCTAAGCGCGTGGGCACTCACAGTGGAACCTTTCACTGCGACGAAGCTCTCGCTTGCTTCATGCTTCACATTACCAAACACTTCTCCGGTGCTGACATTGTTAGAACGAGGGACCCGAAGCTTCTCGAATCATTAGATGCCGTAGTCGACGTTGGAGGCGCGTATGACCCGATACGACACCGTTATGATCATCATCAAAAGGATTTCGATCAAGTTTTTGGTCACGGTTTCAAAACTAAACTCAGCAGCGCTGGCCTTGTCTACAAGGTCTTTCTCTTATGCTCACTCGCTCAATGTTTTCGTTTCTTTATTATTGATCAAAATTGAATGTTTGAATAAAGAACTTAATTAAATGCTTATAAGATATTATAATATTAATATTTATGTATAAGTTATTTTCATGATAAAATAAAGTGTAATCATTTTCTTATAAGTTGTTTTCACAAAATTATCTTAGAGTGCCGGTTAAAATAAGCTGAAACGAGCTTATGGAAATGCCAATAAACTGTTGATCTCTGCAAATGCTTATGTAAGTAGATAAACTCAAATAAGTCAATTGAAACTGGGTCTCATTATTCATTATACATTGTAGCATTTTGGATTGGAGATAATTGCAAAGGTGCTTCGTCTTGATGAAGCTCATCCTCATGTACACCAATTATATCCAACTATATACAGAAACTTTGTAGAGGTAATTAATTTTACTATGTATTCACATTTTCATTTTCATCCTTGAAATTTAGGTGATGAAATTATAACTAGAACCTTAATAATGTTCTGTTTGTTGAAACGCTGATTTGTTTTCAGGCAGTTGATGCTGTGGATAATGGAGTGAATCAATATGACTTGGATGAATCTCCAAAATATGTAATCAACACAGGCCTTTCATCTAGAATAAAACGATTGAATTTGGATTGGATGGATTCTGATCAGTCATCTGATGCAGAAAACGAGGCCTTTCATCGGGCGATGGCTCTGGCTGGTGGTGAATTTTTGGAGGTGAGACCATTTAGGAATGTCCATGTTTGATTTCTGTTGTTTACTGTGTTTAATTTTGTTTACTGTTTCTCAGTACCTGCTGAGCAATCATTTTAGTTTTGACAAAAAAAATCATATTTGCTTTCCTTTTGTGATACAGAATGTGAATTATTATGCAAAATCATGGTTACCGGCGCAGTCGATTGTTATGGAGTGTCTTGCAGCAAGAGAAACTATTGATTCTAGTGGAGAGATCATAAAGCTAAATCATTCTTGTCCTGTAAGCACACAAGCCATTTAATTAATCTGACACAATTTTTTAAGAATTGTTGTAATAGACTAGTTTTCTCTTCATTAATCAAAGGGTATATAACAATCTTTTATACGGAAAATAATATTTTGTTCTGCACTTATTCCACAGTGGAAACTTCAAATACATGAGCTCGAGGAGGAAATGAAAATCAACCCTTCCATCAAATATGTTCTTTACCAGGCAGGTTTTTAGCTTAGTTAATTTATCAATCTGAAATCGAATATAATATAAGCATCCATCATTTCCAGCATCCCCCTCTCAAAATACCCTAAACACTGGTCACTGGTTTATTTTCTGGTTCATTCATCATAACCAAGGTCACTTGTAAACTTGAAAAATACTTTCTTTATTTTCCTATTCCATTATAAATTACTATTTGATCTGTGAATTATATAATATACAACTCCTACTTGTAGGATGATAGAAGTGAGAATTGGAGACTACAGGCAGTGGCAATTTCACCTGCTAGATTTGAGAGCAGAAAACCATTACCATATCTTTGGAGGGGTTTGGAAAATGAAAAGCTATCTGAGGTTGTTGGAATCCCAGATTGTACTTTTGTGCACATGAGTGGTTTTATTGGAGGAAATCGGAGTTTTGATGGCGCTCTAGCCATGGCAAGAGCATCTTTAAAGGCTTAGGCAAAGGTAGGTTAAACAATGCCTTTCCTGAGCATTTGGTTTTTCTTCTTTTCAATTGGACATCTTTAGGATTGATCACTAAGCTTGTATTTTAATTGAATCAGTATGCTTTAGTGGTTCCAAAACACGGTTCATGTGCATGGGAAAATTGCAAAATGCTAATGTGATAATATGACGCTGAAATACATACTTTCATGTTAAAGCTATGGAGGAAAGCTTTAGAGAATGTAACTTGACATTTTCTCTCATACTAATTTTTACACCAGTTCAATGATTACATTTCAATTCATCTGTTCTGATCTTTCCCTTGTATGCATTTATCAGCATCCTCATTATGGTCAAAACTAGGTCCAGGCTTCTCTGCATGCACAATGTTGGCATAGATTCATTCATTCACTCCTCCTCTGAAACACTTGGTAGATCCTCTTTAAACCATGAGTAAAGCCCACCTTCTAGATGGAAGACATTGTTGTAACCATTAAGGACCAGCAAGTAAGCTGCTATTAGAGACCTGTTAAAGTACCAAAATGTGATCATTAGAGCAGCAGGTCAATGATTTGAATGTTTAATTTTTTTTCTTCCATAATTGCATGGATAGTGGTATACAACATGCAGCTTACAGCTATATCACTTTCTCTGATTTTACATCCATGCAATCCAAGTTATTAGTGGCACCTTCCATTGTGTATTTTAGCCGACAAAGAACTAATCTGTCTTGTTGTTACTTAACAATTAATAACTTGGTAGGATGGTTTACAGTAAAATGAATGTCGTTTATCCCGTCCTCTAAAATTTAAATGTCTCTGAATCTGATGTTGGATGCAGATTGCAACACATCCAAAAGGTTTGAGTTGGAATCACCAAAAGTTTGTATACATAATGGATTGATTTCATAATCTGTTGCCAACCAGTTTTGGACTATAATATTCTTACAGCATATATGAAATTTAACGAGACAAATTGAAAAACTAGAGAGAAGAAATTAGGAACAGGAAAGGGAGAGAGATAATTGGATACCTAGATTGTTGACCTTCTGGCAGATTTTGTGTTGGTTTCATTGTTCCTCCTGCTGAGCAAGCTACTATTATCTTTGCATTTTTATCTAGTTTTGCCTCAACAGCTGCCAGCATTAATCAAATATTTAGTTTCAGAAAACAAGAATGCATGAGTTCAAGAAATCCATGGTGAGGCAAATTTGTCGTACATTTGATAAACTCGGGGTTCTCTTCTGTGCCAGAGAAAATACCAAAAAATGCAAATGCAGCACGTCTAGCAATGTCCCAGGCTGTCCACTCTTTTATAAGCCTGTATACTTGAACATTAATTGCATCTGGGGGATGAGCCTGCACTCATCATAGCCAAATCCATCAGTTTTTTTTCTTAGTCTTAGTACTCCATATATAACAATCAAACATAAGCAGAAGCACAACGGAGGCACATATAAAATGCAACATGAATGTACAGGCACATTGTGGTTGGAAAACAGGGCTGAAATTTTGTTCACTAACCTCCTTGAACTCTGCTTCTGGCCTTACATCAAGAATCACAAAATTATTTTCTCTCTGAAGGCGCAGAGCTTCTTTTGCTTCCACACTTTTTACCTGCAATATTATATCAAATAGTATAAACTTGCGTTGTTGTATAGGGTGTGCCTCCTCTAATCTAAATTTTGTAAACCAAAAATTAAAACTTGCATGTGATACAAACTTGAAATCACAAGACTTGATGTACATGTTATTATTAGTTTTATTGTAGCACTTGTTTGACCACATAGCCCATTTCCCCTGTTTTCAACGTTCTTGTTTGCATTATTCTATGATATCTATTTCATAGAATGCAATGAAATTTCATATACTTCGCCATAAATTTCAAGCTTTTGTATTATCTTGAAATTTCTTTGTGCTCACTTTAACGTAAATGCTAAAGATGCAAGTGTGCTTATTTGTGCATTCAGGAGAACATGTATGATATAGAGATGGAGCTTTACCCTTTTTTTCAGCAGTAATTCTCGCTTAACCTTCCATTCTTCTTCAGCTATTACCTCCCAACAAAAGATGAAGTTAAGGTTCCATCACAACTTCGAGTTGCTGTGACAATTTAATCAAGTAAGAGTAACTCAGAACAGGTACCTGGTGATTTCGCCGGTTTTGTGGCTGTGTTCTGGATTGTTAGCCCTCTTGCAACGTTCTGTTGGTGTAATCTCTGAGAAGTGGATTTGTATGATCTCACGCTGACACACCATGAATTATGATCACGTGTACCTTCTAAAGAAGGTGCCCATGATTGTAAATATGATGTGGATGAATATTGTAGAGCTGTTGATGTAAAAGCTGACATGATTTGAAGCTCAGTTTCGACAGAAAAATATGATATTAGATTTCAAAATATGATATTTTGGGTAATTCAATGGAAGTACTTGGGATCAGACTTTGTGCTTGTTGTCAAGTGAGTTCTTTGGGTAGTTAGTGAGAAATTGCGTTTGCGTATTGTGGATATTTTGGGCACAGAATCTGAATTTGTGGTCGATGTTTTAAGAGTCCCTATTTATTTGGATATCATTCATTATCATCATTTTTGTGTCTTTGGCTCTCTCTCCTTTCTTTAGCTTAGACACATATTTTTAGATCATTTTGTCTTTCGGCATAAATTTAAGAGTTTAATTGTCATATTGTCTATGTAAAAAAAATTATATTGTCAGAAAATTACAATTATTAAAAAATATGATTTTAAAAATAATTATGATAAAAGTCAATTATTTTTATTGATTTAATGGTTTTAATTGATTGATATTGTAAATTTTTTATAGTAATCATATTTGCAGTGACATACTAGTACTTGCCATTTTAGCTATTTTTCTTTAAGATATATATATATATTATTTTATTTTTCAAGTATTGTGAATTTGTCAATATTGACATAAGATTAGGATATAGGTAGCACTTCTTTTATGGCATAGATATGCTTATATGTTTTATTTAATGTTTTTTTTTTTTTTTTGAGGTTGATATCACTCGGTGTCACGTGAGTGCAAAATCTCATGTGGTCATGCCATGTTATATATATTAAATGAAAAGACGACGTTACAGACTAAAATAAATAAATAAAAATTAAATTATAATTTTTTTAAGGAATTAAAATCATAATTAATTATATTGTAATGACTAAAAGTATAAATTATCTTTTATCTTAATCTTAAATATGAGTAAGACGAAAAGTAATTCAATATGATACCATGTCTCTGAAATTAAAAATCACTTTAGAAGAAAAAATAAAAAGTTAAGCTCAATGTCTATAAATATAACAAGCTTTATAACCTTGTTTAAATGGAATGGAAAACAATTTATCCACTGCCATTTCTATTTGAAAGATAAAAAACCATCCAATGGAAATATCCATGATTGAAAATTTTGGACGGGACTTGGATGACTAAAGAAAACTCACCTTGAGTATAACATAGTTTCATACTCCTGATGAACAAGTTTGTGTTATAGTAATCTTACAGATTAGCCCATATAATAGTTGCATGATAAAATCATAGATATGCTGCCTTAATTGACATTTTGGTATAAAATTGAGTATTTTATTATCTTAATCACACGATGAAATTGGGAAGAAACAGGTTGGCACGTATGCTATTAAGAAAAATGGGTAGTGTCTGTCGGTGAATGAAAATCGTGCATAAACGTGGTGAGTGTGAAATTATAACAGTAGGTACGCAGTTAGGAAGAAAACAAAAGAGTTGCTACTAATAATACTAGTGGAGTATATAGTAGGAGTACATGGTTTATTTATGAATGTCAATGTCTGCCATGAATCATGATAATGACTTGCTAAGCAGTAAAGTACTACTACCATTCCAGATCCATAATTCATTGGAGGATTGCCGACATTCTATAATAATACTTTCATTCATTTATTTATTTACCAGCACCAACTACCTCCAACTATAATCAATCAACTGAACTTTTACCCTTTAGAATTTAGATTCCTTGTATAAATTGATTAAGTATTTTAAATTTTAAAATATAGGTAGTACACTTGTCAGTTCCTGTTCCTAAACTAGTATAATTATTCATTAGCAATTTTCAAGTTATGATGTCCTTTAGATATGCATAAAATATGTTGTTTCTAAAATATATACTTTTATATTTATTTTATCAAGAGTATGCATTAATATTCTCACGGTGACCAAAAATTTTGTAAACATTTTTTTACAAGTATACTAATTTCGACCTTTTAAATACACCGGTTTCAATTTTTTATTTATTTAAAGAAAAATAATAAATATTATTAGAAATAAATTCACACACACGTAAGTGTAAGATTTTGAATTTAAATTTATGATATAATATTTAAATATTAATTTATTAAATTATTGAAAAAGACGAAATCATCTTTGTGATAAATTATAAATATTTTTTAAATTTATTAATATTTGATTTTTAAATTTAAAATCAAATTTTATTAATTATTTTTATATTTTTATTTAATGGATTTATATTATTATATTTTATAAATTATTTGTATATATATTTTATTATATTTTAATTTTATAATTTATAATAATAATTTAATTTATTGTTCTTATCATCTCATGTTAATTTTTAACTCAATTTATATTCAAGATATGAATTTTAACTCAAGAGACACGATTTAATGGAGTTCTAGATTAATTTATCATATCAAATTAGTTAATCAAACACTTGATTCATACATGATACTATAACTTATTTCTATAATGTTTTTACGATGTACATCAAACTAACCTTAATGTGTGTAATTTACTAAGTTGGTGTAATCTCCTATAATTTTATAATAATTCATACTCTTCACATAATTTCGATTTAAGTTGATAATTAACGAACAAGCCTAACAATTCTTGACTTTTAGTTTTGAATTGGATTTTACAAACAAAAAAATTGGGTACAAAAGTTGGATTTTACATTTTATTCTTGTATATTCGGGGGTGTTGGAATTTATACTCCATGGTTGCTACATACCAGAACTCTATTTTTCCACATTGACTTTATTTTATTTTGTTGGTACAACACTTTGACATTATTATTGAGCCAATCGTAGAAAATATCCCATTAGGATCAACTCAAAACTTAGAGTGGAACTTGTGCTTAACTTAAGAATGAATATATATAATAAGAATTTCGTTTGTACCTCAAGAAATTGGGTTGCTTGAACAATATGTATGAGCGAAACACGATCCTTATATTTGGGGACATATTTCCTTGGTAAGTGTGAGACTGGACGGAGCCAAAGAAGACAACATGAGAACAGTGGGAGACTAACTTACTTTTCGTATTAATTGTGTGTTAGTTAGAAGTGCATTTGCAACAATTACCTGTTCGTTAATTCCACTCTCTATGTGGTCAAGGGTTTCAAGAAATAAAAAAAAACCAATAATATAGTTATTTTATCTAAAAAAATATAAGTCAATTTGACACATGAAACTCAAATTAAGATATCTTAATTGTATTTGAATAAGAAAAAGTAAAAAATAAATTATTATTTTAGTTTTTAAATGGGTATGCATTATTAGTTTGATGTTTTATTATGTCAACAATTCAAATTAATTATTGATTTATTTGAATATCTCTTAATTTAGTCTCAATGTTAAGTTAATTTTTAATTTTGTGATTTGATGATTATAGAATACATGATATGTCACTTTCTCATTTTTGCATGTGTAATTTAACTCACGGAGTTCAAAATAATAATATCACTATTTTTTTTTTCTTTTCAAAATCACAAAATTCAAAATATTTCTTCATTTTACCACTTATTTTATTCTTCATCCTTAAACTTAATATTTCTTCTTCCTCTAATTTTTTTTTCATCTTTTTTTTTAAATTGAAAGACGTTAAAAATATGAAAATTTAAAAAAAGATACGTCATTCGACACCATTAAAATCTAAAAATTGAGATATTTTCTAGAGATAATGATACTCTAAATTATCTATTAAGTTGAAAGAGAATTTACAGTTGATGTAATTTATTTTTTATTTGTTATCCTTCAACAAAAATTTATCTTTAGTTAAATTGCGAGGATTTTGAATTTGAAACTAAAAGGATAGTAAATAGCTTCTAGTTATGATATATTTAACTTCAACGCTACTACATGCACCCTTAATATGGACCATTTTTGTGTGGTCCAACCATGGTCTTCATTACATATGACTGAAAATAGTGGGTAGATGTGATTACCTTCTGGGTTTAGTGGGTACTAGATTCTGAATGAAATAATTTATTCTCTGTGCCCTCAATTTATTCATTTCACAATTTATACCCTATTTTTTATGAGAATTGAAAACTGCTTCGTAGTCTAAAGATGTCAGGGCATGGACATATATGTGTTTGTCTATGAAGACAATTTTAATAATGCTTAACGTGTTCTTTTGGCGAATAACTATGATTTATGTATTTTTCAAAAACATGTCGCTCGTTAATTGAGACTTGTCAATAATGTCGTAAACATATGTATAGAACAGGGGAGGTTGGTGAAGAAAGTTGTATAGAAAATGAATTCTTAAATGGTTTATAATATGAATAAGAATTACTTCGATCACAAATATAAATAAAAGTAAAAGTGCATCTTACACATATAAACAAAAGTTAAAATACATTTAGACTTTTATTTATATTTGTGACTCAAATGATATTGTTCATGTGTTTCATAATTTTCATATAATTTAAATATATTTTTTGTCTTCTTAATTATATTTTATTTTTATTTTGATCCTCCTTATAAATATATACTCATTTTAAAATAGGATTCATCCCACCGTATCTTTAAAAAACAGCCAAGTGTTAAACTCTTAGTGACATGACGCTTAATTAAATAATTAATTGTAATTTAACTTAGATTTAACCTAAATAATAAACAATACATAATTAATTAATTAACCTATCTGAAGAAGGAAGTAGTTTTATGTTTAACTTTATTTTTTTAATTACGTGTTTTTTTATTTTAATTTCTATATGTTTTGTTTGATTTTGCTATTTGCAGATAAATTTTTATTTGATTTTGATATTTGCTCTTTTGTTTTACTCCATAAAAAAATTATTTTTATTAAAATAAATCCCTACAATATATATATATAGTATTTAATTTTAGTCTTTCACTTATCAGTGATATAAAAGATTAAACATATCAATTTTACATATATTAAAGCAAAAAAACAAATACAAACAATAAAACAAAAACAATTACACAAAAATCAAAAAATAATTGTCACTTTAAACGTTATTATAAAAATAAA
>JBBPBS010000276.1:11057042-11067862 GCA_037974835.1 Cicer judaicum
ATTTGCATATAATTGTAAGATATCGAATTTGAATCAGTATTATGATATTTCACACAATAATATTAATATTTTTAGCAATTGAATTAAAATTTTAAAAAAAATATTCGATCATTTAAAAAGTAAGGGTTAAATAATTTAGTTCTCAAATTTATAAAATAACATTTTAATCCCTCAAATTAAAGAGAGTTAGAAATTTTAGGGATTTTTCAAAATTCAAACATTATAATTTTTCAGATTATGTATTTGTTTTGGCACATTAAAAGACTATTTAAAATAATATCTAAATATTTTAGTGGATAATTTAAACATATAAGTTCACATGGTCAAATTATAGCTGTTTAATTATGAAAATTATCTCACGAACTTATATTGTTTTTCTTTTATGAGTTTATGATGTTTGTTTGTGGAAGTTGATAGTTACAACATTTCATATTAATTTTCATTTTACCTTCTTTATCATAATTGGAAAAAAATTAAATATTAATTAAACATACTTTTATGTCATTTTATAATTATACTTTAATTAAATAATTAATTTTATCAAACAATTTAAATTTAATAAATTAATTAATTCACGATCCATTGTTATCTAGTTTATTTGTTGTCCCATGTTAAAGTAAACTATATTTGTAAATGTACTTTTAACTAAAATTAATTTTTTTATAAAGTAATATATTTGGATATTTTTTTCTACAAACATCATTTCATAAAATAAAGTGTATTTAGATTATATAACTAAATATATTTTTAAATATTTATTAACTAAAAATAATTTATATTTTATTATAATATAATGTAAATTTTGCGTATTTTACTGTATTTGAAATAAATGATAAAATAGGTAGAAAGTTTTTCTGTCATCCTAAACACGAAATACACAATTCAAAGGTATAAATTATATTACTTTTAGCTTAAAAAAGTATATAAAATCTCTTTTCTATTACACAAAATCAAACGTGGTATAAAAAAAATAAAAAAATTAAAAAAATTAATGGAAGTAGATTTAGTCGGAGTGATAAATACATAAAAAAGTCAAGAGTTAAAAAAACGGACAACCGTTTGAGCCAGTTTTACAAAAAGACGAGTCACAGCTGATTGCAGCACCTTTCAGAATTCACTATATAAAACCTTCTCTCTCTCACTCTCTCTCTATCTATCTCTGTCTTTCACACCACTCGTCGTAACTCACATATCGCACACACTCTTCGTAAGAAAGAAAGAGAGAGAGAGAGTGGGATCCAATTCAATTCCTCTCTGCGACTGAGATCGCGCGATAATGGAGTTGTTTTTCTACTTCGTGTTCGGTGGATTAGCCGCTGTTGTTGCAGCTCTCGAGCTTAGCAAGAACAACAAGGATCGAATCAACACTTCTTCTGCTTTCAATACTTTCAAGAACAATTACCTTCTCATTTATTCTCTCATGATGGGTGTGTAGATCCGTCTTTTCTTTATTAGATCTCTTCCGTTTCATTCTCGATCTGTCTTCTTTTCGCTTTTTTATTATCTGCGCTACTCCTACATTTTTTATTTTCTCCGTTTCATTAAGGATTCAGTAATGTTTTTGTGAATCGTGAACAAAAAATATTGTTTATTTTTGCTATTGTTTGTTTCATTTGCCTTTATTGCTTCGTGATTGATATTGGTAGGATAATAATTATTACTAAATTAAAATAAAAAGACGTTTTTTTATTTTATTTTTTATTGTTGTTTATCTTATCTTTAATTTGTTTTTCAAATTGAAATTAGTGTGAAAACATAGCAATTGAGACGGATCCTAGCGTAATCTGAATGGATAATGGTTCTTCCTTTATGATCTTGCTTGCTTTGGATGCTCGTGACAACATTAACGTGTTTTATGGGTCCTTGAAATTGTGATTTTTACTCTCTCTCTCTCTCTCTTTTCTTTTTGGTTTCATACTGGTTGTGTACATTACACTTTACTTATTTACGATATACTTTATCTTTTACCATGCTTACTTTTTCATTTTTTAATTAATTAAAGTGTCGTTTTCATCCTTGGATTTTCGATGATGTTGGATGAGATCAAACTTAAAAGTTTTGATTTGGCCAAATTATATTATTATTATCCTTTAAAAGGGGTTGATTTGATTAAGTTATACGTTATTTGAAGTTTTTATCTGATTTTAGTAACATATTTCATCACCGAGTTATGCTTTTGAGCAATTGAGATTGCACTGATTTGTAGTAATTGTTAGTAGATATGCTAGTTTTGAGTAATCTAATGTTTCTGTTTCTATGGCTATAGCTGGTGATTGGTTGCAAGGTCCATATGTCTACTATCTTTACAGTACATATGGATATGGAAAAGGGGAGATTGGACAACTCTTCATTGCTGGCTTTGGTTCCTCAATGTTGTTTGGAACAATTGTGGGATCTCTAGCTGACAAACAGTGAGATACCTTTTAGTTTTCTAATTATTTTCTTGCCACATATATGTTATACCATTTTGCAGTATCTCATGTTTCTTACTCTTAAATCAGGGGCCGGAAGAGGGCTTGTGTGACTTACTGTATAACCTACATCTTGAGCTGTATCACCAAGCATTCCCCTCAATACAGAGTCCTGATGTTGGGCCGTATTTTGGGAGGCATTGCCACTTCACTTCTGTTTTCAGCATTTGAATCGTGGCTAGTTGCTGAGCATTTCAAGGTGAGGAATAGTTGTTTGTGTTAAAGTTATGTGCTGTTTATTATCAAATTTTCCTCTAGATATGTTGACTTTAAACACACAAGAAGTGCCTTATAATGTGAAGGTGGTGGTCAAGTTGTTGAGACGTGGTTTTCTGTATATGCTTATTTCTTTCTCTCTCTAAACATAAACAAACACACTAGTTGCTACCTGACAAGGGCTACATGGTTTAATTTAAATAAATGCTGTAGTTCACCTAACAAAAACAATTAAGATACAAGCGATGTAGTTTGATGGCATCTGAAATTTGATATCTTTAATGCTTTTTTTAGGTTTTCGTATCCAACGTAGTGCCCTCTAAATGTTTGTTATGCTCTGTGTTCTTGCTTCTCTACTGTAGTCTGTATATGCTCATGTTTTCCAAATCAACTTGTTCCTGCAAACTATATTGATTCCAAATGCTGCTGCTGATTTCTGGGTTTTATGAATTTATTGCGTCCCTCTAAACAAGATAAGCATGCATTTTTCAATATAATCCAAGTGACCAATGAAGTGATTTTTGGTTGTCAAAGTATATTTTTTACCCTTAAAATCTGTTGACAATTGGTCCTTTACAATGTCTTTTTTTACTTTTATCTTGATTTGATTCCTTCATTTTGCATTTTGTATTTATGTATGTCATTTTTTTCACATGAATCTGTCAGAGGGGCTTTGATCAGCAATGGCTATCATTAACATTCTCGAAGGCAATATTTCTTGGAAATGGTCTTGTTGCCATTTTTTCTGGACTGTTTGGAAATGTCCTTGTTGATACATTGGCTCTAGGACCAGTTGCCCCCTTTGATGCTGCTGCATGTTTTCTGGCAATCGGCATGGTCGTCATATTAACTACATGGACAGAAAACTACGGGGACCCTTCTGAAAACAAGAACTTGCTTGCCCAATTCAGGGGTGCTGCTGTGGCCATTGCTTCCGGTATATTTCTTACCATAGATAGTATTTTGTCATTGTTTATACAGTGGTTTAGTACTATGTCTTTGAACTTCAGAACTCTTTATGGGCTGGTCATCTTTTGATCCCATCCTGGGAACGATATATGTTGAAATGAACTTATTCCCAGGTGCCAGATATGCCGCCAAACAATTAAAAGGAAGCAGGGGTTTGTAAGATACTAGAATTAAGGGATAGAGTTTCCTTTCTTCCTTGGTTTTGTTCAGGAAGTTAGGCGCCACACCTAACATGTAATAGATATTTCCTGTATGGGTTTAGAAGAGAAATGCATATTTGTGCAAATGTTAAATAAAGGTACCCTGAAAGGAATATGGAAACAAAGTTGCAGTTGCTTGTTGGCTTTCCTTTTCTCTTTATCATGTATTTTATTTGTCTCATCTTGTACTCTTGTTCATTTGTTACTTTGTCGTGTTTCAGATGAAAAAATAGCCTTGCTGGGTGCTATACAGTCTCTCTTTGAAGGTTCAATGTATACCTTTGTGTTTCTGTGGACTCCTGCATTGAGCCCAAATGATGAAGAGATTCCCCATGGTTTTATTTTTGCAACATTCATGTTATCTTCAATGTTGGGAAGCTCGATTGCATCTAAGTTGATGGCCCGTTCATCATTCCGTGTAGAGAGCTACATGCAGATTGTTTTTGCAGTTTCTTCTGCTTCTCTATTGCTTCCCATTCTGACAACTGTACGTTATTCTTCCAATAAATTCTCCCTCCATCCCCTTAGTACTGTGATTTATATCTCATGCTATTCTGACATTTTGACTTGGTTATTGCGGAACAGTTTTTTGCAGTTCCTACCAAAGCAAGAGGCGACGGTCTCTCATTCGCAGGGTGCATTCAGCTTCTTGGCTTCTGTACCTTTGAAAGTTGTGTTGGCATATTCTGGCCATCCATTATGAAGATGAGATCCCAATACATTCCCGAGGAAGCCAGGAGCACCATCATGAACTTTTTCCGCATTCCTCTGAACATTTTTGTGTGTGTTGTGCTGTACAATGTATGTTGCACAATCTATGACTTAAATATAATGCTTGATCGTCAATGTGGCATTTCTGTTGATGTAGATTCCACAGCTTGTTGAATTCCAACAATCTAACCCACTTTTATACGCATATATTTTGAACCTAGAATTATAAACCCTTACCTAAATACAATGACTGCTTGGACCAGTTATCCTGGTGAATTCTACACTTACAACCCCTTTCTTGGAAATATATGTGCCAATACTTTCCCTTTCCACCCTACCCCAAAAGCAAAAAGCTCTATCTTTCCCTCTCTCTGTAACCACTTAGACTAATTATTTATTTTTTATGTACAGGTTGATGCATTCCCCATCACAGTCATGTTTGGCATGTGCTCCATTTTCCTCTTCATGGCTAGTATCTTACAAAGGCGACTGCTGGTGATTGCAGATAAGCCAAGTAAGACCCTCGCACTATGATCTGTTGAAATTTGACTGCAATGGGATTAAAAATTTATTTAGACTATGCTATGTTAAGAAGATACAGTTTTAAGTGTTAACTATGTCTTATCTGGTACACCTTTGGGTTCTTGGGTACATTCCTTTTCTGTTATATATCCCGCCTCAAGTTATTCTTGTTAGATTAGATACTTCAGCAGGGAAAAACATGCTTGTTAGATTAGATTATGGATCACCCGCTGCACGAACCAAATAAATTTTCTTAACAAACAATATTTCCCAGATTTTGTAAAACAAAAAATATTCTCACTCTGTTCGTTTGTTTGAAAACAGAAACAGAAGATTGGCAAATGAAGGAAAGGGATTCCGAGTCAGAGCCATTGAACCTGTAACTGGTATTACTAAGTTTAGGGGAGGCACTGAATGCTGCTGCTTCATCCTTACATAATGCAGTTTCTGTCTAAACTGTGTACTTACTACGTGATTTGAGTGTGAAGATAAATCTGATGCCACCCACCAACCAAGGGGGAAGGGGTTCAAGCAAAAAGGATAAATGGGGCAATTTCTTTTTAGTATTTTTGGTTATCAATACTATAGTACGTTAGATTTCTATTGGCTATTATTACATGAGGAGAAATCTCCATTTTGGTAGTTCTGATGTCATTCTTTTGGGGGCGGGAACTAAGTTTGTCTCGTTGGGAATAGTATATGTACCCTACTTTCATTGTCTTAATTTTGTAATGAAACTACTCTACATTTAATTAATGCAGCTTCTAATCTTCATTTCTTTATTATCTTCATCAAACATGATAAATAATGATCAACTTCGAGCATTATGTCAAGACTGAGTAGTTTACAAACAGTGGTTTGTTATTATAATGATCAAATTAAGGTAATTAAATGATCAAATCTCATAATTTATTAAAAAATTATTAATTAAATTGTCAAATTGTTTGTACATTCTTCTACTCAAAATATACCTATTAAATAATCCTGGAACTTCTTCCCTTCTGGACCCTAATTTCACATCTAAAATAGTCTATGAAAGATCATTATCTCACTTATAGCTCTATTCTCATATAAATTGGGATATTTCCATTTCAATTTTGATTTCTAGAGTAAACGTTTGCATAATCAACAATTATTATGGGAGTTAGGAAGACTCTTCCCAATTACCATAAATTAGTTTCATTGTTTTATTTTTTTCCCATCCAAGCATTTCTATAACTTAGTGTGTAGTTGTGCAAAGCCTTTATATTTCTATAACTTTGATTGAAGGATCCACTTTCAGAACTTGCATTAACTTGTACATATTTTGTTAGAATCGAGTTTTGTATGATCTTGTGACAATGTAGAATTTGTGCATGTATGAGACGCATTCAATTTATCAATCATCTCTAATTCATTCTTTTTGCATTTTGAAGCTCTGTATCTAAACAAACAATTTAAATTTGAACAATTTATAAAGTACCTTTCTAAATTTGATTTTTATACCTTTCTAAATTTAATTTTTGTACCACAAAATTCAATTACTATTTTAAATAACTATTAGCGAATTTTGTTAACTTTGAAAAAGTTTGTCAATAATAAAGATAATGATCAAAATGAGAGGTGGTAGTAATTTTAATTCACATATAGATTATAACGAGATTATGATCAAAATAAGGATCAACTAGAACAACCTCAACTCGTTCAAAGGACTAGACGAGTTGGATGACCGTCTAGACGTGGAACGACAGAACATTCAAATGGAAATCATTAATTTAAATTTTATGTATTTTTTTCTTTTTAATTTGTGGTATTTTTTTCTTTAATTTAATATATTTTGTTAGTTCAATTTAATTAATTTAATTAATATAATGTACTTTATTACTATTATTACTATTAATATAATTTTATTTTATTATTTTTATTTGTATTTATTAATAATATTTTATTTTTTAAAATATTACAAGTATAATTATTACTATTCCTATTATAAATATTATAATTATTAATTTTGTAATTACAAAAATATGGAGAGAAAAAAAACGTCTACTACATGGTCTCATAGTGCGGAAGATGAAGTAGTATAAAAAAGTAGGACACTTAAATACAATTTTTTCAAATTGGTGGTATGTTAAAAAAAAAGTATATTTAAAAAAAATCACATAACTCTCATATTTGTAAAAGAAAACACAAATCTCTTATAAATTGATTACACGGAACAATGGTCTATAGATTTATAACAGCATAAACACTTCTTGTCAGTTGTCACTAGTGTGATCTCTTCTGAAAAAAAAACTTACAATGCTGTGAAGCATTTTAGGAAATAATATGACAATATATATATATAATATCATAGTAAAATACAACTGAGTATTAGTGTAAAACTTTTTTACTGTCAATACATATTTATTAAACTGATAAGTATGTACTAGTATATACATGAAATAATGCTTACATACAAACATACAAAGAAGTTTCACATTGAATGATAGATATCATCATAACACACGGCTGCGTTTGGCATCAGCAGAAGCAACTTCCAAATCCCCAATGAAAAAAAGAATTTTGTCCAAAATTCCCCTACACGATCTCTCTTCAGGGAAAGAACTTTCCCCAGTCAAGTCCCTTTCCGAACTAAAATTATGACAGTTGTGGCCGGTTACTTGTCGTGGATTTTTTCTTGAACCCAGATATCGTTGCACCTCACCTTGGTGAACAAGATAGTAGTCACTTCCTTCTCTAATAATCTTCAAACCCCTATTATGTGAAGAATTATAAATGAGTTCAATAATTGTAGTCACAGACTAAATTTTTTATTGTATCACTGCGCTCTAGGCTTTATTTACTTATGTCAACACAGTTTTGAGACAATAATTTGCTGTGTTGAATAACTATGGTTCATGCTAAAGCTAAAGCAATATCAAGTTAAGAGGAAGCCAACATCAACGTTGTAGCTATGCAGTAATCAGCAATTATATTTGGAATATCATAAAATTCCGATTAGCTCCGGAAATATTTTAAGCATCTTGCCCTCACATACCTCATATTTGGGAGGTTGTGGACTGTCATAAAATAACCTCACATTAAGTCAATATGGCTTAAATGACCCTGTGGCCGAGTATAACAATTCAGCTCATAATCGGCTTAAAGCTCACTTAGTTGGTCATATCTCTGTACTAATAGAGACATTGGCAATATAAAGGATTGGAAGGATTATTCGAGATAGATAAACCCACATAACTGGAAAAAGTGGAGTATATGCTCAACTGACTAGTTGAGGACGAGAATATAGCCGGGAGGACGGTTGAGGGCTTAGGTTATAAAAGCCAAGGAACCCGAGCAACAAAAAACCTAAGTTACTCACTCCCCACAGATAAACACTCAGGCCTTGATCACAACACATTGTTGACAAGGTCTACTAAAGTTCTACTCAAGAACAATGTTCATGTCAATTCAAGATGACATATGAATGAATGGTATCTGTGTGCTTGTGTTTGCCATAATCTCAGCAGAGTAAATTAAACAACTTACAGTCCAACTCGATCGCAACGATCTTGCACCTCGTATACTTCTTTCCATGGCTTTGAACCAATAGGAGCATAAAAAGCAGCATGCTCTCCTCCCCATCTCTCCTTAAAAAGGTTTGACCATAGAGCATTGTCTGAGGCCATCAGCTTCCATTTCCTACAGACTGTGAAACAATTGGTCAAATTTATTGCTTCTCCAAAACTCGACACATTGTTTCAGAAAGACGTATGCTAATGAGATTATAATGAACCATGGAAAACATGGATCTGAATGTATATCACTTCAACTTAGAACTACTAGGTACCTTTTATAATTTTTTATCTTTTGTTAGATCCAAACAACCTTTTTTCAAGAAACATCAAAACTAAGAACTCACACATTACCATCAACATGTTTTCCTTATGAGTCTAAGCTATGATTTGATTCAATAGATTGTAATGTTATAAAACGGTGGACATCAAATATTGGATGAAACATAAAATCAAAGTAATCTGCTAATGACTGATTAAAACAATAAAGTTTGAATTTTAGAAAGAAAAAAAAAAACAGATGAACTATTAATCGAGGCCATGCTGGAAAATTGTGTTTCTTGAAAATCAGAATCTAGTCTAAGGAACACAGCGTTGTGTTGTTGCTTAAAATTAAACTAGTTGACGGAGAATGTTTTAGAAGTAGTGTACGTAATATTAATTGGAGATACAGTTAAAAAATAATAATTAAAATTGTATTAAAAATTAAAAATCACATTTATTTTGAAACAAATTTGCTTTACTGAATTGACATTCCTTATGAAACAAAGAGAGTAAGAACCAAATCGTGTTCCTGTTTTCAATTCCATCAACACTGATTTCTGATTAAATGTGTATCAATTCAGACATTGAAAGTTAAAAACAGAATCAGTCATTGACCCAAAAAGAAACTAATCAACATATTTTTAGAGGAAAATAATCACATGATCACTTTCAATCTCCAACAATTATATAGCAAATTTTGGATTCCAATTCAAACATAATAGATAATCCAAATCAATTGAATTAAATTATAGAAACACAACTCAGATCTAATAACAATGTTTCCACGATAGAACATGCTACTAATTCAGAAATCAATGAAATTCTAATTAGATGTTTTTTTAAAAAAAGAATATATTTTTGAAACACATAAGAATTACAAAAATAAAGGGGTAAGAATACATATGATGATGATTGACCTTGTTGAGCTACAGCAAGATGATGGTGGTCTAAGAAACAGAAGATCTTGATGCAGATTTCGAAAGGTAACTTGTCCATTTTGAGGATTAGATTATAGAATTCAATTCATTCATGCAACAAAAACAGTAACAGGTTTTAATATCTGATCTTCCTTGGATTCTGTTATGTGGTGTGGTAATAATAACACGGTACTGTTTCTAACACTATATCTATCTTTCCGTTGAAAGATATCTACTTAGCTCTCATACGAGTACAAGATAACTATTCTCTTCCGTCCCAAACAATAAATAAAAATAAACTAGATTATGGTAAGCGCGGATGTTAATTAATTAATTTTATAAATAATATTCTATGTATATAAATATAGTTATTTTATAATATTATTTTATTAATTTGTAATAATTGAATATGATTAGAAAAATTAAATGAGAGAAAATTTTGTTGATGACAATCATCTAATTGAATTTTTTAAATATTTTATAAAATTTGTATGATAACTTATTATATAGGATAATTGTTTGACTCATCTTTGATTGTTAATTTATTTTTCAACATATAATGATATTTGTATTTATTTGACAATAAAATGTAAAATATAAACACAAAAATAAGATGTAAAAATTTATAAATATGATTGACTATTTAATATTGTAGCGTAATCTAAATTTATTTGTTTTATTAGTATGATGTTTTAATTGCAAGCATGATGAGAAATTGTTGTAAAAAAAATTATTGAATATATTTCATCAAGAACTTGTAAAAAAAAAAAGTTGTTGGGGCATCAAGAGTCTATTTTAAATATATATAATAGATAATAGATTTTAATAATTGGAAGTAACTTTTTTAATAATTTTTCATATATCTATATTTTATGATTATTTTTAATAAATTTGTGTATTTTCTGTCAAATAGAATATATATTTTCATTTTATAAAATGTTACTAAAAAAATGAATTGATATTAATGAATAATTTAATTTTTAACGTATAAAATCATTATTCACCATAAGTGAA
>JBBPBS010000276.1:11070691-11089244 GCA_037974835.1 Cicer judaicum
AATTATAAAGAATAAAGACATATTTAAACCTTAATTAATTTTGATATTCAATAAATAGACTAAATTTGGTTATCACAATTATTTTAAATAGAATAGTTAATTTTTAACACAGTTGATTTCAAATTTTAAAATATTTGAAATTTTTATTTATTTATGGTAAATATAAACTATTTTCGATTTAAAAAAATTATTTTCAAATTAACATTATTTTGAATTTTGAATTCATAATAACAAATGTAGCTTAATTTTTAACTTAATCTACCTATCTCAAAAAAAAATAAAAAACTTTATTCTATCTATACTACATCTAACTTACAATATAACAAACTTATACTACATTTAATATACTTAGTTGCATATATGAGTTGAATCACATTAAATAGTACGTTTGATGATAATGAGTTGTTTATTTTTCTTACGTGTATTTGTTGCATATGTAGAATATATTAGGGGATTGTGTTGTGATAAATCGAAGAAGATGGTATAAGATAAAATAAAAATGAAGATGGTCAAAGAGACGAAAAAATGTTAGTATAAAGATTTTATATAAAAGTGAGATGTCACTAGGTAACCATGTTGAATACCAGTTGCCCTAACTAGACTTTCTTGTATCAATCCAGAGTTGGTTGAATTTATATGTCAATAATAGTATTAATTGATAAAAATGCGGTGCATTTTTTATATTAACTGCCTTGTTAATTGTGTCATAAGCTATGTGCATTGTAATGAAAACGCATGTGGTGAAATAGATAAAAATGCTTGAATTTTTGCGATTCCACTGTTGAAATTGGTGATGATCTTCTGCAGGAGAAATTATCTTCGTTCAATATTGTGACCCTCCTACCATGTAACATTATTTTTCTATTTTCATATAGCGATGACGTTCTTTCATTCTCTTCATTCGTGTGCCACATCAGCTTCACCATTCATCACCCTTACCGTCTTCAACCATCTTGTAAAATTAAATATTGCATAATTTGTATTGATATGTACAGTTTTTTATTTAGTTGGTTTTGTTGGACATACTTTTTGACAGCTTCCTAAATTAATTTCAATAATTTAAGTAAACGAAATTTAATTTTCTCCTGTTCTTTGTTTAGTACACACAAGTCGTAAAGCCCGCTTGGAAGACGTCTATAGTTGCCCAAAGCAACTGAAAAAAAAGGGGCAGAAATACATGGTCAAGTAATTTTTTAACACATACATGTATGAACGAAAATTTGAACATCTAGCTATCTTTTTTCTTTTAACCTCCAAAACCCAACTATGCAAACTAAACTTAAAGTCTCTATGCAAATAGTGATCGACAAAACTCTGCAACCTAACTTGATACAAATGCAACCCTAAAACAATATCCTGAAAGGGTCACAAGGGGGTAATTGATCTTATTGAAATTTCTATTAACTTACACCAGCCGATAGCAATGGCAATGTGGATTGAATCAAATTACTCAATCTGCCTCTCAATCTGCTTACGGTATTCCTCAATGTTTTACATTCCATCTCAACATGGAATTCGTTGACAAGCAGCATGTGGAGCTGCCTGTCCAGATACCGGTTAAGACTTGCATTAGCAATGTTAATGAGACTTAGCGAGTCACTTATGTGCATAAATTTTGTGACCATAAATCCTGCTAGAATATGTTGATCAACCTTCACAAGTTCCAAAATGAAATTAGGGAAAAGGATCCTCCTGAAAAACTGATTCTCATGATCTTCATTATTGGTAAATCCTCTACCTGATACCAGAGCTTGTTGACATTGGTTGGATAACTTTCCAACCATATAGCAGAGGTAAGAGAAAGTAGTACCATAGGTAGAACCAGTCGCAATAGAAGTGAGAATCCCAGAAGATAAAATTAGAATTAATAACTCGCAATCCTTGCTCTTTGTTTGAGGGATGCCCTGTCTAACGCGGTCCTCAACTGCAGCCAGGCACTGCAACTGTAATGTTTTGTAGGGTAGCATGAGTGCCATCTTCAACGCCAGAAAGCAATCCATGCTTAATGCTATCTCGTTTAAACTCCTGGCATCATCTTCATCAAGTAACATACCATAAGGTTTTGATAATGATTGATCAATCAGTCTTAGCACATCACTAAACCTTGATAGGCTTATAAATTTTCTAAAAATCTCTGCCCAACACACATGTAAAGGGTGAACAGAAACAGATTCCTCGATATTTTCTTTCTCAGGCTTGTCTACTTCCTCCAGACTTTCCCATCCTTCATCCCAATCATCATTGTTCCAGTCATTTCCTCCATCAGGTGCTTCAGTAGTGATTTCTCCGTCTTTCCCTATGGTGAAAAGTCCCTCCCACTCTTCCAAAATAGCAACCAAGACATCAAAGTGGAGATCTTCAATAGCTTCTCCACACAACCTCAAAAAGCAAGACACAGCCGTGTCTGCATTCAATAGATCATCAGGGGTAATTTCTATGCTAGGAGAGATTGATGCCACAAGTTGAGATGATTTAAGGGCAACCAAAGTGTTTGTAAACCTACTAGAAGAGTCTTTGTGATCTGGCGACTGCTTGTCAACACCACTCTCACTCTTTTTACTAGTAGCATAAAGCAATTCATCCCATTCTTCCCATGGTTGGACATTGGCAATTATTTCAGGAGAGAAACCCTTAATATTCTTACCTGAGATAAATTGCATAAGCTCTAGCATGTAAACTCTAATAGAACTTGGCAACTGTAAATTGTCAGAGAACTGAACCATTTTCCCCCAAATTACATGTCTAACACATTGCAAAACTTGTAAGTCACCTTCTAGCTTGCTTAAAGATGACAATATATGATACAGGTTCTGGCTCTCATGGGATCCATTGACCAATTCCTGCAGAACAGCTTCAAGAATATCTAAATAGAAATTAGGAAGATCCTGGGAACCTGTGCCACAATCAGACGTTGAACTGATTTCCAATGAAGCAGCAGAAAATACCTCTGAGATGGCACCAAACCCACAACTAGAAAAAACCATAGATTTGGAGAAATTGTAAATTTCTACAGAGCAATCACCACTTAAGCCGCAGTTGACATAGCCATATATGCTGCCCCATCCCTGACTAGGGGAGATGATATCCTCCATCACCAATTTCATAAATATTTTCAGACAACTCCTTAAACATTGTGGGTCGAAGCCAATAGTTTCTCCTGAATTTTCCTCCAATGAAATTTCCTTCATATCATCTGCCAATCTCATCCAAAAGTTCAAAAGAACAATAAGGCACTCTTGCCAAGTTGAATTGTCAGGTAGGAATCCATATGAACTATAGAGAGGCACAATTACAGTGAGGTACTGCTTCATGATTGCCAAAGCATCAGATTGACTCAAAAGTCTAATATACTTTCGGCATGACTCATAGCTCTGCTCAAGCTTACTTAAAAAGCCTTGAAGGCATTCAGGAGTTCTACTACTAGAATCAGTTGTAGCGTTAGTCTCCAAAGCACTCAGCGAACTCAGGATGTAATACTTGTAGACATCCTGCCATGACATGAAACCCTCAGGCAATGAATCACCATAAATATTGACAAAAGCCTGCATCATTTTTGACAATGCAGACAAGCTACTTTCCTCAATACATGCATAAACTTCATCCTTAAAGCACTCAAAGTTCAAACCACGCAACCCGGCAATATTTTTGAAGTTCAGGTTATTGATAAAAGAAACATTTTTGCATTCTTGCTCAATCATCTTGTAATAATGAGCAAGCCTTATATTGGCATTTGCATGATCAGGCTGTGCTATTGGAGATAAGTCTTTGGTATTTTCCAGCTGCAAATAGCACTCTGACAACAAACCATACACATAAGCCAGGCGAAGTTTATTGCACCCATTGATTGCAGGATAAACAATTGTTGAGATGGTTTCAATTGTCTTAACACCATTACCAATTATTTCTCCTTTATAATCTGCAACTTCGGCTGTAATATCGTCATTTGTCCAAACATCAGAAACAAGCACAGCACTTAGGAAATGCAACAGCACCTGCAAAAAAAACAATGAAACAATGAGGTGTCATCAATATGTATGCATTTTATCTGAAGAACCTGTTAAAGATGGACCTGAAAATAACTTGAACAACTCAATACCCCTTCATGTGAATACTCTTTGCTTACCAGACATAGACAAAATGCATCTTTATAACTACTTTATACCTATGCTACTTGACACCGAAAATATAAGTGAGACTAGAATAGTAAGGAACTAAAAGATAAATGGTTTCATCTGAATCAAAATATTTTTCTTTTAAGATTTTTTGTTTTAAACAAGTTCATGCAGATGCTCATACCTCAGTACAATTCAAGTCGTAAGTATCAGCCAATCTTAAAATGTCCTTCAAAATGTGTCTTTTTTCTAACTTTACGGACTCAATGAGAGAGATAACAACATTCTCAATATAGATAGAGTCCCGGGACAAAAAGCGCTCTGTTTCGACCCCAGGAATTATTTTCTGTAGTGCTCTGGAATGCTCAGTGTGTCGCTTTTGCTCTTCTAACTTCAGTTTCCACTCTCTCCAAAATGAAGACTGTACCTTGCCAAGTTTATCTATATCATCTGGAAAAAAAATTCAAACAATGTGTTAGTAGGCACAATTAAGTCCACAATAAAATGAATAAATACAAGCATGATAAACAAACAACATTTCATATAGAAACCACTCACTACCAGAACCGGACGATGTATGTTTTTCCTTCAGCCTCCTGTTCAATAGCTCCTTTCGCTGAGCAGGGTCAGTACCTACTCCAGAGTTGTGTAGCAAGCTGTATGCCATCCCAACATTCATAATGCTACAAATTTCTTGGTAGTCTTTTCTTATTTTGAGTTGTTCTTCTATAATTTCTACCCCATTAAAGGCATCCACAAGATTCAGAAGATAGGAGCACCCCATTATATCTTCCTCTTCAGTGACTGGAGGTTCCATAACAGATCTTGCTAAAGAGGCGATAAGGTTGTCTCTGGGGGCAAATCCATTTCTAGCCAACCAGGACAAAATGGTCACCACAGCATGTGTTTTGATGTTTAAATACTGCTTTCCGGTACTCAATTTTTTATTGTGATCTCCTTTCCTACTCAATTCAATCAACCAAGGGAGTTGTAAAGCAGCAAAAGACAGAACTTTGCCATTTTCAGTCAAGCCTGATGCCCAGTCAGTAAGATTGCCCACAGCCAAGGTTTTAGCAACAATGGAAAGCATTTCTTTAATTTTCTCAAGATGAACTTCCTGATTGTCAGTGTTATTACCATCAAACTCTTGAAAGCACATGTTTCTATCTAGTATGTTTTGAAAACTTTGCTTTTGAAGTGATTCTACAGTTGAGCCTTGCACTGAAAATTTTGAAGGATTTGTCCCAGTTGACATGATTAATGTTTCACACTGGCCTTGCATATCCAGGTCTTTCCATGCATGGAGAAGCTCACCAATGGATTCCTCATCACAGTGACTCAAGGCAAACCCTAATAGCTGCTTTCGAGAATCCACATCCATATTTTCAAGGGCGGGACCTCTTGCAATTGCAGCACATAAATCCCACATGTTACCATGTCCTTTTTTCGCCAAAACAAGACAAAGATCAAATGCCAATTGTAAATCACCAGAAACTGCAGCTTCTCTAGCAACAGCTTCTTCAACAGCTGATATGTCCTCAGGAGACCTCAAACCAAGAAGTCTGGCAACCTCAACAAGTTCATCAACATGAAAATATGCTCCAGTTTGATTTGTGATTGCCATTTTTACAATTTCCATAGGATCCTTTATTTGCCTGAATTGCATGGGCAGAATATTCACCCCAAGGTTTGGAAGCTTAACCGTAAGTGCGTCAATAATATCTGCCTCTGCCTTCACATTCGCACCACTTGGATATAGATTTAGACATTCTTTAGCTTTCCAGATCTGGAGTAGAACACATCAACATAGTTAATCAATTCATGTAGTTGAGGTTAGGTTAGGTCATAAAACAGAGCAGCTTAAAGACAATCCAGAACTTCAATATAACTAGAAAATGGCATTGTGAGGTGATTATATGGTCTCAGTTACTACTTGAAGGAAAAATGGCACACATAAGAAGAAAAAATATACTGCACAAAAGTTCTTGCGGATGAATTACTGTTTGTTAACATTATGAAGGATGCATTTGCCACAAAAAAATATCAAATTTATATGTTGCATTCAGTAAGTTGATACAGCCAATCTTACTTCAGAACAAGAAAGACTTGAAGCTGAGAAAAAGTACTCCCTAGCTGCTTGAATGACAAGGCTTTCTGCCTTGTCTGATGCTAAAGAAACAGAACTTGTACCCTTCAAGTAATTACGTGCAAGAGAAAACTTCCCAGCTTTAAGCAGTCCTCTACAAAATTCAATCAAAATATATTCCAGGTCCAGAAACGGAAATGTTTTTTCCCTCAAGTACTGCATATCACGCCACATGCTGGCCCACTCACTATCTGATCGGCCAGGTTGACGGCGAATAAATTTAGAAAGGATGAGGCGAATAATCTGTTTCACACCCTTATCATCTGATTGAGCCCCTAGGAAAAAGTTTAATGGCTTTGGGACCTGCACAGAACCAAAAGATAATTTAGTAAACACAACCTTGCTAAAAAGCAATAACATGAATTTCATAATCATATTGCTCAATGGAGGAGGAGAAAAACAATGCAAAACAAAAATAGTGCAATCCAAATTATGGTGATAATTAGGAGTGGAAATAGGTCAAGCCAACCAACAAAGTCCTATGGCCTATCCTAGGCTTTTTTTATATAAGTCAGGTCAAAGCTTTTTTAAAAGCCTATTTAGCTTAAAACATCATGCTAAGGCCACTAAAAAAAACCTTTTGGGCCTACCAGGCCTGCCTACTTAATTAAATATAAATAAAAAAATTATTACTATTATAATTATAATAATAGTAACTTTTATTTTTTTTGTTAGACCATAAATTGTCTAACATTTTCTGTAATTTAAACATACTGCTCTGCATCAATGGTTTAAATATTTTAAGGTATTATTTTAAAATATAACTGAAATATGATGTAATATAATGTTATATACTCTAAAAGTTCATGTTAGATATAGAACTTAAGCTCGTTGTCATGTTAACTTGTTCGTCTATTTATAAAACCCTAACAGTGAGTGGTGTATATTTTCATAAAAAAATAGTGAAGTAGGCTTTTAAACATACTTTTAGACCTTGGCAGGATTTGAAAAAAATCAAGTCAAACCTTAAAATTGAGCCTTTGGCAAGTAGTAGGTCAAGCTTGGGCCTACCATTTTCAATGTAGGTCAGGCTCAGGTCTTCCAAAGCCTAACTCAGTCTAGCCTATGTCCAACCCTAGTGATAACTCTATAAGCACACTTATTTATTTCCACCATATAGATTTAGAAATCCCCTTCATGAATAACTTAAGACATACAAGTTTAACTGTATCAGAGGAGAAACTGCAAACCTGGTAAAATGCCAAAAGTCTCCCTGCTTCAATATGACCTTCAGCAACTCTGAGTCTTCTCTCAAGGCTCTCAGCTTGAATTGCACCATCTACGCAATAATACATAATTTAGTGTACTCAGCGATTGATACAAAATACAAATGAATCAACAATATCCTCAAGAATCTATTCAACAACTCATGCAAATATACATAAATAAGATGCATCTATCTTCGGTAAGCTTTGGGATTCAAATTATACACACACTCCAGCTCAACTACACAGGTACATACGTATATGTCAATCAAATTTATACAGTTGAAGGATAGCTAAACGATATTGAACAGCCCGAGTGCTAGCAGAACACTCATCCACACTGACTAACTAGCAAAAAACATTAAAAAAATTGCCTACATACAAGTCAGTACTCTCTGGTTGACAAAAGATACTGGTAGGCCGAAAAAGGAAAATAATTAGGTAGGAAACAATTCACACAATTGGGTTACAAGGAAGTCAACACTGATTTACACATGGGCCAAGTGTTGGCACGGAAAGCTATAGGCTCAATAGAAAATGTTTGGGTAATTTTAGAAGATGTTCGGGTAATTTTCTTCTACTGATTTGTAGTCAATGTGCCTAAGAAAAGAATAATAGATGCTGGGAATTTCAAAGTATCTGAAGGTTTGGCATGGAAAGCTAGATCAAGACATTTTTCAGTAATAATTTCATATTCAGGGACATGATATAAAAGGGTAGAACAAGCAGGTCGAATGTGAGGAAGTGATCAGTTAAAATTCTCCCAGTAGCCATCAGGCGTAGTAACATTTTTATCAAGTTGATATGTAAGGAAAACGCATAAAACTGAGAATCTGAAATGAAGGTGATGGTAAGCAGGTGTGATGGGTGTACTAATGAAGAAACATCTTTATAAACAAGTGGTCGGCAATGTTCTTAATAGGTTAACAATATACTGAATTAATTAACCGATGATTTGGTGTGGTTAATTTTTCAAACCAGGAAAATTTTATACCAGGAACTTCTAAGTTTTAATTCTTTAAGGGCAGGAGGGTGTTAAAGATGTTTCTTTTTCAAATACTTATAGATCAAATCACATACTAAGTTTATTGCTGCAACGACATTTTGAAGACAATATTCCCAATCAAGTATGGCAAAAGGCTAGGTATGAATGCATCCACTGATCTGAATGCATTTGTTGAGATTTATATACTTCATCAAAGAAAATTCAATTGTAGAACTAAGCTTTGAGATATCACCCGCAAACCTCCCGCCTCGAGAATTCTTTTGTTTGTTCCTGACATTTCCCCAAGATTACGAATGCTGATTTGCTAAAAATATGATGACGACCTCTTAAATTTTAATGTTTTCTTAAACCTCCCAGCTTATAGTTTTGTCCATGTGATGTTTCTTTTCAACTATTGTAGTGAAGCCCCGGAATATTAACAAGCGCAATAAACCACCCCCATATTAAAATTACATCATCACATTGCCGTTAAGATATTAGAATAAACATGAAGCCAAACTCACCCTGTATTAGAGGAAGCTTAGATAGTATGGCTGACATGATGCTCCACCTATCTGTAACTGTGCACAAATATATGCATTGCAAAGCACAATCAACAGCTTCAACCTCAGTTTCAAAATAGACATTGCTTTGGAAGTTTCTGCTCCCTTCCTCAATTACCACCAACAACATGTCCAATTTATTCTGCAAACAAGTTTCCTTCAACCATCTTACTAGAAATGATTCCTCTATGCTTTGATTTGTAGAATGGGTGACATCTCCAATGGAGGATACCCTGTGAAACTTTTCACGCATAAATGGAATAGCTCTGTTGTGTAATCTTTCGGCTACGTTTTCCTCTTTGACTCCCTTAAGCATAAATTTAAATTTTTCGTAGTCTGACAATTCTACCCACACGACGAGACTCATATTGAAACTGGTTTCACCATCATTGTCATCAGAGTAAATAACTTGGTGCAAGTATAAAACATCCTGATGAAACTGCTGCAACTCAGATATGCCTTTGCGAAGAGCAAACTCAAGTAGGCTCAAGCAATTATCCAGCTGCCCACTAAAATCATCCATAGCTCTAGCTCTATCCATATACCATTTTGAGAGCTCATCGACTGATGGCCAAAGAAGTCCAAGAAAATGCTTAACAAGAGGCTCAGTTTTGACTTGGATTTGAATGTTGTGGGTTTTAACTGACGTGTTAATGAAGTGAACCATCTTCTTGCATTCAACCCAATCATCTTGCCTCACAGCAACACCAGAAGGAAAAGACCTCCCAGGAAGAAGCTGCCCATACATTTGGACAGGAACTGTTTCTGGGATGGAGGCTAAAACTTTCAAAACAAAGGGAGATAAAGAATATGGATGACGCTTGAAAAGCAAGTTCAATGCACCAATTTTTCCACTTTCTGCAAGTGCTACAGCAGCTTCATCAATAGGTATAATACGGAATTTGCTGTATTCCTGCACAGAAAACCTGCAGAAAACTGTGTCAATGAACTTTGAGTCAGTGGAAACTATCAGAATTATTGAACAATGGTGAATTCCCAAAATTCTATCATTTGTAGCCATTTATGGGAATATGTGAAGGTGGGTATGTCTGTCAGTCTTTCTCAAAATCTACAGTACACAGAAAATTGTTGAAGTTTAACAGTTACAATCACAACCAAGTAGTTTAAAGAGCATTTAATCATTATGATTTAAGAATACATAATATATGTCAATGCTTCATACAGTTAAAGGGCTGATGGTTTTCTTGTGTGTGTGTGTGTGTGTAGTAAACAAAATGGTTATGGATCCGGCGCCTCTAAAGCAAGCAACTCACTTTAGAGAATAAAGTAAGTAATATCAACCATTGATGATGAAATGAATGGTTTATATTATGTGCACATGCATGACCAATCATGGGTGATTATAATATCAACCATTGATTCACTCACTTTATCAATATCTCACTTTAGAGGAGCCAAATTCAATTATTATAGTAGAAGTGAAGAGGGAATAGTCTAGTGATGATGTGCAATCCATGCTCAACAATATGATGCATATGATTGGATGATATCTATCATATCTTTAAGGATGTTTTTACTGCACAAGATTTGGGACAACATGGAGTTCATGGCTTTACAAAAGGATTTTCCAACAAATGTATTGGGGTGGGTATTGGGAAACCTTGCTTGAATGATGTTCTCTCTTCTTCTTTTTTTCTTTGTTGTTTTGCATTTTGTTTGCTTAAGAGGATTCCATATCCTCCAACTCATTGTAATTTCATCTCTTCGACTTACTGATGACTCCTTTTAATTTTTAAAATAAGACTTGCAAAGGAAAAATATATTAAGGACAACTTTAAATATTACTGAAAAAGCATAAATAATGAGTACTTTATGTTATCAAAATTGATATCTAAAACTCTCAGAATACCTGCCCATGTTTATTCCAAGAAATGTTTCCAGCCTGTCCCTAAATTGCAAAATTTGAAGTCTGGCCAAGCGAACATCCCATACTTGACTAGATTCATCATCTTCTACTTCTGAGAATTTATGATGATCAGTGATGCGTAGACCGTAAGCAAGCAAAGCCTTCACAGATTCTTCTATTGGTCCAATTCTATTAACACATTCAGAAAGTACAAAATTTGTATCCTTAATATTAGCCAAAAATCTATTAATTTCATTTACTCCTTGGCTAGAATTCAACCACTGTGACTTCAGAACTTCATCTTTATCCAATCCATGACTATCGGCAAAGTCCAGAGCAGCCTGATAATTTCTCTTCGTAATCAGTATACCATACATTTCAGGGACAGATTTCTCAGAAAATGAAACAAGAAACCAGAGCAACTTAGAAAGGTGAAATTGTTTAAGTCTATCTTCAACAATCCACTCTGTCTGATGCAAGTCATCTGACAATCCAAAATCAGAAGGACCAGATCTTTCTTTGGTTGATAAACTTCCTAAAAGAAAAAGATATCCCCTGCATTTCTGTGCTATTCCCAGAGCAGGGAAAAAATGTGCAGGATCATCTTCATGAACCTTTGAACCATTTAGAATGTCTATCAACATAACCACACCATTCCTATCTACAATAGCAATGATATGGTCACACCACCAAGTAAAATCCATACAACCCACAAAAGATTTACTCCTCCCATTCGATAAATTATCAAGCATTGATGAATCATCCCTCTCTCCCACTTCAAACTGGGAGAGTGTAAAGCCTTCTTTGTCCAGCTTAAAAATATGCAAGCATCCTGTCAAATCCAGAGTACCAATGAATGTAGCTTGTGGCGAGATTAACAACTTTGGATATGTTAGCTGACCACTATAACCTTTTGGTTTTAAATATAACCCCTCAAACTGCAAAGAGAACACCTGCTCCAGTTCTGTGCTTGAATTTTTATGCCAAAGAGATAGATGGCAAGATCCTAGAAGATATATACAAAACTAGTTAGCAAAGACCTAGGACAAACAATATTTAGCAGATAAATGTCTTGTGAGCTCTACAGTCTATTCTTCATGTTCTAAGAATGAGGTATTTGATATTTTGATAAAAGAAGCAAAACAATGTTTTGAATATAATAGAAGAGGTACAGAGAAAAGGAAAAGATGTGCTTGAAATTTGAATTAAAATCGCATAAATCAAGAAGAATAATGAATCACTCCATGTCAGTGATCAAAATAAAAATAAAGATTTCCATGTGTATATGATATGAAATCGGTGAATATGATATGACCAATCGAAACACTATCATGGCTTATACAGATGTCCACATGAAATAGACTGTTTTCATAATAAAACAAAATAGAAAGGAAAAGAAAAATGACTTTCACCTCTAGAGCATCTGCATACCCTTAGTTAGCACATTCTTAATAGAAAATTTGAACATGAAAAAATATCACAAAAAGAAGAGCTGATATGATTCAAGTTTTCTAGCAGCTTAAAATCCACCTACTATTAGTTATATAATTATTTAAAATAACAAGGAACTGCTGAAATGTAAAATATCCTAGTCATGCAGCAGAAAGATAAAAATAACAACTATATATTACATCTTTCTGAAAAGTTAATATCAGTCATCATTCATATACAGAAAAGAAAAACACAGTGTATTGTATAATCATAAAAGTGTTATCGAAACTTTAAGCAAAGCACGGAGATCAGCAGTCAGCTTAAAGCAAGCAAGTCAACTCAAGGGTCCCTGATGGTACAACAACTTTATTCTGTTTTCTAAAATATTTATTATGATGTCTACTTTGTTTCTTTTCCTTACTAACCCCTGTTAAAATTGATTGCCTGAACTGTCAAACTGATCAGGTGAGAAAGGTTAGAGTCCGTTTACTTTGAAAAAACACTTCCTGTATTCATTACTTGTTGTCACTTTTATTTCCAAGACTGTCACCTTGTTTTCAATTTGTTTCCTGTTTTCGAATATTTGTACACAAAACAATGAAAACAATTTTTTTGTTTGCATTTTTGGAAAACAGATTTTAAAGAAAGTTGCAATTTTGTAAAATAAAATAAAAATTTTAAAAAAAAAAGTGAAAATGGGAGGTTTATTCTCAAAGTAAACAAGCCCTTAGTTTCTGACATCAATGGAAACAATAGTCAAACAAGTCCTAATCTTTTATCGTATAGAAAAAGGGAGTTCCTGTCTGCATCAACCAAGTATCCCAAAGGAAAAGAGAGCTTATATCTATTTGTAATGTTGCACGACATACTTCTTAAATTCAGAACCAACAGTAGTATAACTTAGAAAATAATTGAGAAATAACACAAAAACATATATACCAGACTTTGTGTGAACAGCCACAAAAAGGTTAAGTTCATGGTGGCGGTCAAAGCAGAAAACATTGTTGCAGAGATGACTCCTATGATTACATATGTACTTGGGAAAATCAGATACACCTTGTCCATAACTGATCTCAATTTGTTGAAGTGATCCGTCTGATGTAATGACAGTGAACCTACATACACCTCAAACAACGCCAAACTTCAAACTTAAACTCAATTTCTGTTTAACAATTACTAGTTCCTAACATTATTTTAAACTGTGTAAGTTTACCAAATTATGACAGCATGGACATATTTTCAACATCACCGACAAACTAATCCCGTCTCAAGTATTCAATATAGCATACCATAAACAAAGGAACAAGAGAAAAGGAGAAATACTTACAAATAAGACTCGTGCATATCCGAGACGTTATCAGAAAATAAACCAATGATCGGGGAAGAGATTTTCAAATGCCTCTTTGTAATTTCTGCCACTACTTCACCATTGTATTTGATAAAATACAGAGTATCAGAATCATCAGCAAGACCAAGAATTTCATCATCTTCAGACCAAGCTCCCACATTAAATGTACCGAAATCGGAACCTAACGAACGAACCAACTCAGCATCAGAATCAAATCCTGTCTGTTTTCACTTTCTAATTCTAATTCTAAATAAATACAATATAATCCTATTATATTCATATGTAATGTAATGATTTCAAAGAAGATCTTACTGGTGAAAATTGAATACGTTTGTTGATAATCGTCCTCTTTGCTCAGAATCGTAATTCGATTACCAGAAGCAACTGCAACGTGTTTTGCCGTTGGTGAAACAAACAACGAAACTAATTTTCTAAGTCTCTTCGGTTCATTATATTCGTTCCATTTCTCCTTAAGTTGACTCACACCTTCACGTCACGAACAGTAAACGAATTGGATCCAAATTCAAATAAACTTAATCGAGATCAGTGAAATACAACAACCGAACTTGTGAAAATGTACCTCGAAGTGAAAGCAGAGATAGTAAGCTTCCTTTGGAATCTTCGTTTGCCTGAAATGGAATTCAACGATGATCAATTGAACTGAGGGAATGTAAATCGAGAGAGAAAATTGAAGAAGCCCTTACATTGTGTTGTTGTTGGTGGTGTTGGGGAGGGTAATTGGAAGCGTGACGTTGCTTCTCGTAAAGCGGAGCCTCCATGTGGGAACCGTTATTGAATCTTCTTTACCAAAACCCCACACCTTAAAAACTGCACCACATTCGAGTGCTAACTAGCTATAGCAACGAGATATGCAGGTGAATTGTGCTTCGGTTCATTCTCATTTCTCGATGATCCATTTTTTTTCTCTTTTTTTTTGTTTTTGTTAGTGTCTTTTTAGTTGGGCCTTCACAGCGAGCGGTACAGATTCGATGCTTAGCCCGATACTGATTTAAAAATAAGGGACTATTATTCACACCCCTTTCTACTCATCAACCCCTGGTGTAACTATGGATATTTGTTCTCAAAATAAGTGATAAAAATTAGGTTGTTTATTTTCTGAAAATAGTTTTTTAAATTTATGTTTATTTTTATTGAAAATAAAGAGTTGGAATATTTAAGTAGTTAACAATTTGATAGAGACAAGTTAAGAAGAGTGCATTTTTAGAAATAATGTAAACCGTATTTTTACATTTACAAATTTTTTAAAATGCTATTTTTATTTTCAAAAATTGAGAGAAATTGGTGAAAAAATAAATATTTGATCTATATTATTTTTTTGTCTTATTTTTATTAATTGAATTAAAAAAATAAATATGGGTAGTAAACTAAACCTTAAAATAGTAAAGTCAAATTTGCTTTTGATTGTCTCCAAAAGTTAAAATTAACAACCAAGTATGAAATAAACTTTTCCCAATGCTTTGTGTAAAAGACAAAATACTCTATAAATATATAAAGTTAATTTTGATACATGTTTTTGACCAAAAACATTTAAGATTCCCCAATAGATTTAGTGTGTAAGATTTGGAACAATGAACCTTGTGAAGTCAACTCTAAAGTGTTTATAGACAAGATTTTAATCTTCTCTATTTTCCTTCTTTTTTTATAGACAAGATTTTATTCTCTTTCAAACCATATATTCATAAAGAATAATCTCTAAAGGGATTTCTAAAACTAAATTATATCAATTAAATGATTGAATTTAAATGGTTAATAAATTTTATTTAAAGTTAAAAATTCAAATAGTGCCTAAATTAAATAATTGAACTTTATATTGACCCCTAATATAAATTGTGCGTTAAAGAAATAAAACTCTTATTAATTACAGGTTAATAAGACAATGCTAAATAAGCATATAGTTTAATCCATTTTATTTATACTGTATAACATGCTTTAGTCCACACAACACTTGTTATCAAAAGGATAACACGAGTTTTTTCAAATAAAGAATATAAGTTCGTTTCTGAAGTTTGGAGCGCGTATATGCTATTGATTTTATATCTTAATTAACATGAATTAGAAGAAACAAGAATATTTATAATTAAATAGAACATAGGTATATAGTAGTTTTGTGAATGAGAAAATTTGATGTGAAATATGAAATCATTTGATTTTTTTTAAGTGTACATTTAAAATGAATGTAAATTATAGACGATAAAAAGTAAGATAAAAATATAATATTAACTTTTAATTTTAAAATAACATATTTTGCTATGAATATATTTATAGAAATTAAAATAATTTCTAATAAAAGACATGAACTATTTTGATTCAACATCTATATTTATATATTTTTAATTTTTATATAATGTTTTATTTATTTTTTATCTCTCTTACTGTCACATCATCTTATGAGATGTGAGAGTGTTTTTTTTTTTCACTCAAAATATAAGATGGATATTTTAATTTTGATTTGTTGATGACACGACATCCATATATAGTAGATTCATGTGTTGTATTATATAACTAAAGAATTAGTCTCCTCTTCCATTATATATGCAGAATAATTGATAAACAGTATAAGCGGATTGATAGTGGACTTAATTGTGTGAATCTTAATCATGATAAATGTTCTAGATGCGCTATATTAATTTAAATTAATATATAATACCACATGTACACAGTTCTTTTAGTGAGTCCTATTTATAGGAATGAGAGATTGACATGCTTTCCACAAAACTAGACTAGAAGGAGCCTTATTATAATAAATGGCTTAATAATTCTGCAAAAGTGGACATGGTTTGATATTGATGTGGGTCATCTTCAACTTCAACCATATTCATAATTAAATTCAGATGAGCCAAATCAATATCACTCTTGCTTGTTTCATTGCATATATATATTAGAATATCTCTTCTGGTATAATTCTGATTGGTATTAATAAAATTACAGAAAGAAAATCATTTATTTTGCAAAAGTAGACAGGAGTGATATTGTTTCTGCTCATCTTAATCGTATATAGATTGTCTTAAGACGAGCCGAATCAATATCACTCCAGTAAACTTATTTCATTGTATATATATTTTCATATTTTTTATTCTTCTTATTTTATATATATATATATATTACTTTTATTTTCGCCTTTGTTTAAATCGTTTAATTGTCTGCTCTTAATTATATTTAGTTTGCATTATAGCTGCAGATTCAAGGAGAAAACATGAATTTGGAGAAAGATAGACAAACACCAGTGACAAAGCTTAATTTGCTTTCCCCCACAAGAATGTCTCCCATTATTTGTTTTTATCAATTTGTCCTATGCTTTGTGGTGCCTCTTTGTATGTCAATTTTTTATATACTAGTCGTTAATTTGATAGGCTTAACTATGTTCCATTTACTTGTAAATCTACAACTATTTCAATGGATATATATGCACCATATTAATATCAGGAGATCAACTTATATTATGCTTGTGCACTCACAAAGCTCTCGATTGATTGCTAATTTACTTTGAGATGTATCAACTTAATTAATGTAGGTCGAGCAATACATAAATAATGAATTTAAATAGAGTTTGATTATTGTTTGTTCTATAAATATAAACAATCAACATAATCCAACCGAGAAAAAGAATGAGCCGCAGTTTTAGATGATAGCACATCTAAATGATATAAGTTGTGGGAATTACATTAAAGTGTCTATTGAAGATCAAAAAATTAAATTATGGTGAGTTAAAAAAGATAGAAAATGAGAAATAAGATAAACAATCTTGTGGTTAATATATATTTTTTTTAATATTAATCAAGTGATACAACAATCATTGATATAAAATTGATGTGACTCATATGAGAAATCTAAAAAATGTAACAATTTAAAAATATTAACAATTAATTATAATTATTAACATTCACTCAATATATTGAGAAGAAGAAAAAGAAAAATAATAAAATAACCATTAAATAATCCAATAGATCATTAAGACAGAGAATTCGAGATCTCTCATCAAATATCAATATAATGGCTGATATTAGAAAATACCTAACTATCATGTTGAAATAAAATAAAATTTAAAAATAGTTTATAAAATGACACTAAAATATATTTTTGTGGTTTTAAATTTTAGGAAAAAATTTATTTTTAAATCAAATAAAAAATCAACTTAACCTCATTCTACTTGCAACAATTTTTTTTAAAATTAACTTAGAAAACTATAAAAAGAAAAGAAAGAAAGAAAGAAACACAAACCCAACATTTATATCTTTATTATTTTCATAACGTACTTTGATTAATTTACATTTTTTCAATAACCAACAATAGATACTATAATAAATATATTGATCGATTATTTTTTTTAAGAATAAAATTGTAAAAAGCAAATAACAACTCTCAACAAAATTATTATTGTTATCATATTTGTTAATTTCGGTGATATGATCAAAAGATCTCACGAGGAGGTGTAGGAAGATTGATAGAATAATATAATATGACCCTACTATAATATTTTCCAAACTATCCATAACATGTAGTGTCCCTAATCTCTAGCCACTAATATTTTTCATCTCTCTAATGTATGATTTAGAAATTTTATTTTTTACGATATGACGATTCAATTTTAAATAAATTATACTAATTACAATTTAAAAATTATAATTTTAATGATTAACTTATGTATTTTAATTAATTATATTAATTATGACTTAAAAATAATAATTTCAATGATCTAATAATTTAATTTTGATTAATTGACTTGAAAATTTTAATTTTTTTAATAATTAAATTATTCAATCTTAACTAATTAACATAAATATGATTTATAAATTATAATTTTAATAATTAATTATTTAATTTAACTTAATTAGACCATCAATGATTGAGAAATTCTAATTTTAATATTGATCTAAT
>JBBPBS010000276.1:11091040-11105476 GCA_037974835.1 Cicer judaicum
TTCTTATATTGATAATAGATTTTGGCTATAGCTAAAAATGAAGATGACAATATTGGTGTTTTTGTAGTTATTTTTATGAGAATATAAAAAAAACATAGTTATATGTTTTTACAGTTTATTTAATAATGATTAAAAATGAAGACAATCTTTTGTAAATAAATATAATTATATATTTTTTTTATAGTTATTTCTCTCTCTTATATTTACATATCAAACGTGACAAAAAAATTAAATTAAAATAAATTTATATTTTTGATAGATGTTTTTTTTTCTTATATTGACTGTAGATGTTTTTGGAAAATATTGTATATTATTAATTGTTTTAATTGTATTTCAAAAGTTTAAATATTGTATTATTGCTTGCACCATCACTTTGCTAAATACACTTAAAATATACGTACATGTTCTTTACTCTTCAAATGTTCTTTATCGATAATGAAATACATATTACACATTATATGACTTAAATGATCTACATATTATAAAAAGAAATTATAAAATCTAATCGGTGACCCAATTGAATTGGCATCCACGTCATTTTATGACTCAACTTTTTAAATGATTATCTTTCAATAAAAACAAAAACCCCACATTTTCCATTCAAACTGATAACCATCTTGCTCTACCACCTCTTCCTGGTCCCGCATCTGTTTTCCTCTTTATTTCAAGAATTTGGATTACATGCTTAATCAATTACTTGAAGATATGGTCAACACATTAATGATTTTTAATTAAGATTAGACAATAAAAAATTAATTTTATTTTATTTTACGATCGTTCGATTTTCGAACGATTATAAATACGTTGATTATATTGTTATCACTTAATTTATTATTTATTTCATGAAAATAACATATTTGTTTAACTTATAATTTAACAAGTGTTTTTGCAATTATAATCTCCTTTTATTATAATCCTAGTAGCTGAAAGAAGTTTTTGAAAAAAAAATACAGTAACCCATTGAATTGAATTGATGGGACAATAATATTACAAATCATTCAAAAACATCAATCAATCATTAACAATAACTTTAGCAATATTTTAGTAGAGAATGTATATAGTATTATTATTAACAAATACTTGTTTTAAGTAAAAAACTAGAGTTGTATTGCAATATTAGTTTTTTTTTTATTTAATTTATTTCCAGGAGAGTCGTGTTAGTTCATTTTTGTTATTCACATTAGTTTAGGTCATAGAATCACAACATCTTTATTTTGGAAAATTTTACTCACTAACCTCACAATTATATTCTATATCTCTACCCCTAGACTCTATCCAAACCACCATTTGTTATTATTTTTTTAAACAAAAGATTCTACTCGGTGAGATTTAATATATGTTTCAGAAAATTTAAAATTTAAGAATATTATGAAAAAATTTAAAATTTGAGTTTCTTAAAATAAAAATTTATTGCAAAAAATTTAAATTGAGATTTTTAGAACAATATTTATATAATATATTTCATGTTATGAAAAACTTAAAAATGTCAAGATTATCGATTTAGATTTAGATTTTTTTTATTTTGCTTTCTAAAATAGGTAAAATGATGGTTTGAAAATTTAGATAAATCTATTTAAAAATATATTTTATATGTTCGAACTTCGAACTAACAGATGGAACACGTATTTAAGAATATAGAAATTGAAGCAGAAATCACTTATTGTATAGAGGATGATATTGGGCCTGGGCCGGAGATGAAAATAGCGTATCATAATGGACAAAAAACTGCAAAGGCCCAGAATGGTTCAAATACAGAAACACCCGGAAATGAAACACTTTTTCTCTCTCTACAATTTCAGTGTAAGAGACACAGATTCACTTTCACTCCAAAAATCTCCAACTAAACGCAGCATAAGATGTTCAAAAAGTACGTTCACTCGCTCTACACATATATGAAAATTCACATCTCTTTATATTTTGACGTGATTCATTCATCATGTGCTTCTATTTTTTATTTTATTTTTTAATTTTTAATTTTTTCCTATTGTTATTTTTCGGTGTTCTGTCGCCAATTGCACCATTGCCGGTGGTAATGTGCACTAAACCCTAAAACATTTATTAAATTTGGTATAGAAACTTCCAATAATTTATCAATAATGCTTTATTTAATGGTCACGACTATGATCTTATTGCTTCGCTATATAATTGTTTATTCAATTAATGATTTTTAAGCGTTTATCTATAGATTCACATGTCAAAATATTTTTTTCTTTTCTTTTCCCTTTTCAAGATTTTCATCTGAAGAAGTGTCTGCACAGAATCAAGTGAAGGCTTCTGTTCAACGAAAAATACGGCAAAGTATTGCAGATGAGGTAATGTCATTTTTTGGTTGGCCTTTTTGTCGTCCTTAAAAATCATTAAGGATCGGTTTTGATTGATTTAGTTGAATTTATCTACTGTCATAAACACTTTTCTGATTATTTGAGAGAATTTATCAAAATAGCTTATGACATGTCCAAAAGTTCTCAAGAACATCTTATGAAAACAACTTATATATTAAGAAAACACTATGAATTTATCTTTTGTCATGAAAATAACTTATAAATAAGCACTTATATGATACACTGTTATGCTATAAGCGCTGGATTAAGCCATTTATCCAAACATGGCCCAACTCATCAAAATATGCATCTTTTTTGGTGCACATGATGAATTTGTGTTACGTATTGACTATTAACCTCGCTCACTCCATTGCAGTACCCAGGGCTTGAACCAGTGCTGGATGATATACTTCCCAAGAAGTCCCCTCTTATAGTTGCTAAATGGTTTGTTTGTGATTCTATTTGCTGTGAGCTTTTTGCTACCGCCTCATAACTTTTATGGCTGCTAACTGTTTGCTTTTTCATTTGTTCTTGCAGTCAGAATCATCTAAATCTTGTTGTGGTGAACAACGTGCCTTTGTTTTTTAGTGTTCGTGATGGCCCGTACATGCCAACCTTGCGACTTCTCCATCAATGTAAAGTTCATAATTCTTGCAATTTTTAACTTGTTCGAAACATTCTTTCAGCTGGGTAGGGGAACAAATTATGAATAATGAACATTCCACTGTTTTTTAGTAACGCACGTGTGGGAATAAACTACTTATAGGACACAGCTACCTGAGTTCAGCACATGGTGAATAGGAAGTTGAAATACTTTTTAGGAGGAAAACAATAGATGCTTGTTTTGTGTTGTGTAGCCAATTATTTGATAGGGCATAAAAAAAATGATGATGATTTTAATTCTAATTCTTTAGCTGTACTGTTCATACCAAAAGGCTGTGAGGTTTAACAGCATCGAAGTTCTGATTGGTAATTTAGTATGATTGTCATGACAGTAATTGAGCTAGGATTTTTTACTTACTGTCATTGCATCTTTTTCTCAAGTATAGTGGTGGAAGTTAAGTTCTATTACAATGAAAAGCTAGGAATACCTTCATTGTTGAGATTGATTGACTCATTTTATGCATATAATGTTGAAGTGTTTCAGAATCCAGATAATGTCTTCAGCTTATACTGAAATATTAATCTCTTTCTGTTGTCTCATTAAAAGGTAGGATCCATAGAATATTTGAAATTGCATCTAATAGTTTTGCTTGTTATCACGAACAAGAGAGACCACAAAGATCATTTGATTCTTCATCTATTGGTGATCTGATATTTACTCGTTTGATTCTTCTGAGAAAACTTCCTTGACTTCCCCCTATTCACACTCTTCAAAACTTTTAATCTAGACAAGATATTATATGTGTTATGCTGGCATTATTTTTACCCCACAATATGCAGAACCTTGATATGGAATAGGATAGAAGAAGGGGGAAATGAAAACTTAGAGAGAGGGAGAAAGACATGGAGGGATGGGGAACAAATCATTGTTATTGTCTTGGTCAGTAATTTTTCACATGTAGCGATTTGGTCAGTGATTTATCAATTATCATTTCTTTCCGTATGCTTTGACCGAAAGCACTTATGAAACATGAGTTTCTAGGCTCACACATAGACATCATGTTCTGCAGTTGGTCCTTTCTTATATTGTGTGTGAACTGTATTATTGTTATTTTTAATTTTACAGATCCAGAAATAATGAAGAAATTACAAGTTGACCGTGGTGCAATAAGATTTGTTTTGGCTGGTGCAAACATAATGTGTCCTGGTCTTACATCACCTGGGGGTGTTTTGGATGAGGAAGTGGGGGCAGAATGTCCTGTGGTACTGCTATTATGTTTTGTAGATTTCTGTATTATGCAAAAACTGAACATTTTCTAGTGAATTTATGCGAACTTTCACAATATCATGTATTTTTCTGATTTCAGGCCATCATGGCTGAAGGAAAACAACACGCCCTTGCCATTGGCTTTACAAAAATGTCAGCAAAAGACATGTAAGAAACGTGTCTTATCGCATTGTTTTGACTAGGCGTGGTTGTTGAATAAAATAAACATGATTGTTTTTCCAAATAAATGCAGAGGCTCTTTCAGAATTTCTTTCTCTTAGTATTGTACTCTCTGCTTGACATTGATGAACAGTCAATAAGAACATTGGCATAGATAATTTTTTATGTCATGTTTCATAATCAGCTACAAGCTCTCATGCATAAATAATTTCTACGTGATTACTATGCATAAATTTCAAAGGAAGGTCTCAAAAAAAACCTAGGGATATGTGGAAATAGAGATAAGTTATGGCTTGCCTAGTTTCAACTCCGTCGATTGACTGTTGTACTCAAGGAATTTAACTAATTTTATGGTTTCAGAAAAGCAATCAACAAGGGAATTGGGGTTGATAACTTGCATTATCTCAATGATGGTCTTTGGAAGGTATTGATTGATATATTATGATTTCATTCATATTCATGTCCTTATTATTAAAAAAGTATATATAGTGGTCATATTTACGTTGTTCACTTATTTGATGTGCTGCCAGCATGGCTTTTCTTATTTCTTTTGTTTATCAGGATACTATGACTTCTTGGGTTTACCACTGTTTTTAATGTAGTGTCATTATCTTTATTCTGTTCTATATTGTAGATGGAACGATTTGATTGAAGACGTTGCAACTTGCAAGAGCTGCAATGCCAACTTAGGGATGCTGTCCTGTTTTCTGGAACTTGATCCAGGTTTTAGGGATCATAAGCAAACCTGGTGGTTTATTTTATTATACCCGTGTAAACAGTAATGAAAGGAATGCTCTCTTAGAAATTTATGTAGATTTTATGTAATGTATGGAATATACTGTGGGTGTTGACAAATACAAAGTTTTGTTCAGTTCTGTGCTCAAATCTAAATTTGGAACCAGCACGAGAGTTTACAAAAAAATGGTGATGCCATTTTATCTTTATTGTGTGTATACTACAGAATTGTCACCATCATACGTCCTAGAAATGTTTCTTCTGTTTGATTGGAGTTTAAATTTGCTGTTGAAAAACAAAGACATACTGAATTTATTTATTTGAAATTTGTATGGTGTTTGTGTCATTATGTCTCATATGTGCTTTAAGTTACTATAATACATTTCTCGCGACCTTTGATATTAGGGTTTGTCTTAACACTACCAAAAGTCTGCTTCTAGCTGAATGGAATTTCATTCGAAATTTTGAGTCACCAAGATGTGAAATTTTGATCACAACTGTCATCAATAACTATTTGGTATGTGTTAATACAAGTTGTGTATTTGTGTAAGCATAAAATATCTTTACACGTGAAAACACCATTTTACCCAATGGATATGTGACATGAATTGTGCGTAGTGGTTGTGGTATTATACTTGCATCCATTTGCGTATTAGATGCAATGACTCTATACTTGCTGCAGCTATGGACTCCTAAATCTTTCTCTTTAGCTGATCCCTAAAACCTACTCTCCATCTCCCAACATGGTTTAACAGACCAAGGAGACAGTAAGAATGGGTTATAGCACACCCCATGTTGAAAAGTGAAAACCATATAAAAACACCCTAAATTTGAAGATAACTAGTGTCCAATGATCATTCAAGAGAACCTGTGTTGACCCACCTTGGTAAAACATTGGAAGTAAAGTGGAAATGGTATTCATGCATACCCGTATCTAGCAAGACTTGTATGATGTATTTTCACATGCATAATACAATTCTAATTTGATGGTTTGAAGTGTTCGATATGACTGGATTATTGGTGCACGAATTTCACTAGTTCTTGATCTAAATAGCACCCCAAGGCAGCTAGCTGGTCTCTTTTTTAAGATTTACAAACTCATTTTTTTAATGTGTTGCAAAATGTCAATTGTATCATATGAATGAGTTTAACATTAGGATTTGTCAGATTTAGGGATGATGATGGTAAGGACTTATCAATACAAAGCGTGTCAAGTTTTTCATATACAATTCACTTTATATATATATATATATATAATATCTTCCTTATAAATTATCAATTAAGAGAAACATATTTGGAACCAAATTTAATGGGAGTGGTCCATCAACGTCATGGGGGTTAAGTGTTGTTCTTGAAACTTATGTTGACTCTGCACCTAATTCAAGAGCTTATCAATACAAAGAGAGCAAGTATTCATATAGATATTACTTCTATATTTCTGATATCCATCTTACTTGTCATAGTTAACTCAACTTTTGTTCTTGAAATTTATGTAGACTCAAATAATAAATCATTCAAGAGCTACCTAATCATTTATAATTTGAAATAAAAAACTCAAAGACACTAAAATAATGATAAAAAATATCTAAAATCATATTAAGACAGTTTTAATACTAACTTACACTTATATAAAACGGTGTCCATTGTTGGATATACATTTTCAATAAGATTGCAGAAACTAAAAAAAGCACCAAAAGTAAAGAACCTCTCCTTCCTAGAAACAACTTATCTAGATGAGCATAACCTAAGTAATTGATGAATTTAAATTGTTTTGAAAATATGTACAAAAAAACCAACGTAGCCATACTAGAATCTTGAAATGATCAATGAACCGGACAGCCTTTAACAAAAATGCCCTTTGCAGTAGGACAAGAAGCAAAGGGGCATCCTTCATCACCAGTTCCCCACCAATCAAGCGAAATGTTGTTTGTACCCAAAGTAAGAAACAGCAAGATTGTCATGAATGCAGTTCCAGCATCAAGACCACCAGACAGAACATAATTGTAACGTTTCCACCAATCTTGTTTGTATCTATATACAATGTACCCTGAGATAAATCCAACAGCAATCCAACTAGTGAAGTTGACAGCAGTTGCAGGTGGCATCATTGATGTGGCACCCAACAAAACAGGCATGTGAATTAGACGTATCCATGTTTGTCCTGGGAATGCCTTGTGAGCTAGCCAAACTAGTAAGGGTGCAATGGCTCCACCAAGGAAGAACCAATTCACATTGCTATATTCACCGAGGTTTCCGAAGATTCTGCGTGGTCCAAGAAGTCCCCATATAACTGATGCATCATAAAAGACATTGTCCATTGGGCATGTCCAAGGGCTATCATCTGGTAGTTTGGAAGTATCACAAAGGTCAGGGACTGTCCCCATCAACCACCATGCAGTTACTGTGTATACAAGTACTGATATGAATGTTCCTACCACCTGCATAAAGTGCAGCCACATTTAGGATCTGTTTGGATAAGTAGCATAATTATGAATGTTTATGCATATGCTACTTTCTATAACAAAAGATAAAATAAATTAAAGTTATTTTTAAACAAGTTATAAGCTGTTTTAATAAGCTATCTTGAATAGTTTAAATACATATGTTAAAAACAGCTTATGAACATGTCATAAATTGTATTCATAATTTGTTCCAAACAACCTCACAAGTGCTTATCTAAGAAGATAAGCTCAAATAAGGGCATGTTTGGATTAATAAAAGAACTCTTAATATGTGAGACTCTAGTCGTGGTTGAAATTTAGTGAGAGAAATCCTAAGTCATTAACTAACCTGAGCCATGAACATTGTTCTAGGTGGAATCTTCATATAGTGACCAAGTTTAAAGTCTTGCAAAAATGTTTGTGCCTGAGCCATGCTAATGTAGCCATACACCTTAAAGCACATGTTAGCCACGGGGCGCTCCGGATACATGTAACCGATGGTGTATTCTGTTATAATGTTTAAGCCTGGTTGCTGTTAAAAAGAAAGAGAAGAAATCTTAGACAATTTTCATTCTCATTAGCAACACAATCATGTTAACAAGCTTTGTTCGTAAATTGTTAAGATACCTGATTTGTAGTGGCTGCTATTATACCGATCGGTAGAGTGAAGAAAATGGCAATACCACAAGCTAGCAATACACCCCACCAAGGCAACTGAAGTGATTCCTTGTAGTACTCACAGATGAAAATAATAAGAGCTATGTTCATCACTAGAATGACGTGAAACCACCAATTGGGGACTGACTTGTATCTCCTCATAAGTCTTGTGTGTATGTCAATTTTTTTATTCTCTCCAAAGGCACTTTTACTTTGCCTCCATATTTCCCTGCATAGTGCATATGGTGTAAGTGTAAATGAAACTAGTAAAATCTTGCAAGACATCACATATTTTCAGATAAAATTTGAACATGGTGAGGAGGAATATGCAGATATTCATATAACCTTCCGTGAAAGAGAATAACATGTACAACAGTAGCAGAAAGTGCGGCGAATCCAAGGCCGTAAGTCACTGCAAAGAATGTGCTGAGATGAACAGACCCATTCTTCGCATAAGCATCCCGATCAAGATGGAATTCAGAGCTGACAATGGTGGAAATGTTATACACCGAACCATTTCCCGTGAAAAGCTTACTTGAAAATATTGGAAAATTCTTGGCATTGTACATGTTAAACCAGTATGCAATTGGTGTGATCACATACATAACGAGAATGAATCCAACAGTAATATTGGCAGTGGCAAACCATGGACTGGCTAGTGGACTTCCAAGGTAAGATGAAATTGTAGACCAATCAATTCCAAGTGAAGCAACCCCAAGACCTCTCATACCAGAACCAATTTGTTGGACTAAGATAGATTTTGGAGCTAGCCAGCAGGTCCAAGAGATAGTTGTCAGCATTGTAAACATGTAGCCTGGAAGAACATAGTATGCCAATCCAGAGATCAAAGCAAGGACAAAAAACTGAGTGCGGGATGTTGTTCCTTTTGGTCTTCTTCCTTTCTCATGCAGAGCACTGCATTAATAATATATACTAACTTTAGAATAATTTCATTTTTTAAATAAGTTAATGCTACTAAAGAACACGTTAATTGAATAAAACTGACCTGAATAATGAGACCTGCACCAGATTTGAAGGCCACCACATTTCCGCAGGCTCCACAAGAAATTTTCTGAACAGTCCTGCCCAACCAAATCCCAGCACCTAAAATTGAATAAAAAAGCATAAGACAATATTCTATGTTATACTTCTCTTAAGTTAACCACTATCAAAACATATATGTTTCTTTAGACACAAAATTTGACATTGACACCGCGTGTATTCCGACTTATATATTATTTTTAGAAAAATGTTAACATGTACCCTAAAGGCAAATGTTAATAATTCATAGGTAAATATTTTTTCTTGAAATTTGTGTTTTCAACAATTTGAAAGTTCAAATATTACTTTATTCAATAAAAACTTTCTACTTTTAGTATCTTTAACATGCCCTTAAGGCATGTGTTAAGCACGACCTAATTTTTATCTCTCCTTAAATTTAGTGTCCACATTCATTATTATAGATATGATGTCAGAAATTGTGTGTCCAAATAACACAGCTGTTGTCAAATATCAAGAATCATTTTTTTGCCAAGCAAACTGAATTCAACTGGTAAAAAAGTGGACCTTGTAATTGACTTGAATCACAAATTATAATTGTTCAAGTCAACTAGCATTTTGGCAAGAAAATAAATTAGAAAAAGTATAGAATTTTAAAGATAGATAGAAGAGAACCTGAGTGGTGAGCATGAGTAGTAAGGCAGGAATGAAACCGAGTTCCCTTCTGTACATGAGTTTCACTGCACTCAAAATATGAGTAGCATAAACAGTTCCAGCACCAGAATTAGCAAAGATAGTTATGAGAACATGCTCCTTGATATTGAATGGTCCTCTATTCATTGAGAATTCAAACAGTGTATCTTTGAAAAATACACGAGTTGGCAAAGTCCTTGCCATGAAATGACCAAGTGGAACAACAGCAATCTGAGCAGAAATTGAGGTGACACTCAAAGGCTGTGTTCTGTACCAAAAGAATTGATTCACAAAGGACAGAAGCACACAAGAAAGAACCCCAAGAACCCACATTCTGAATGTGACAGCAGGTAATGTTGGGTCATCAGTTTTTGGAACGGTGAGTTCCACTTGTTTTACAGGACACTCTTCATTCTCATTCAGTTCATCTGAGACACTCTTGGTTGTTTCCATCTCAAACATTGAACCCATGACAAAGATATCCTGTTCCTACCTTTGCAAAAAAACAAAACCATCAAATCAAATTAATAAGCAACATATATGAAAGTTAAATCTTATGCATACACGCAAAAAAAAAAAAAAAAGGCCAGTATGAAGCATCATACACAAAAAGACACTATGAAGCATTTCTATATTTCGGTGGAGAAATAAATAACTATGAATTCAGCTATGTTGTCTTTACTATGGAGTGTATGGTTGTGTGTTGCGTTTATCCAAACAATACCGATACACATACCTCAAATTTTTATATACTATTCAACAATAACTCGCTCTTAAAGTTGTCAAATTCTCTAGAATGCCTTTATTTTTGTCTTCTTGCCCAATAACTAATAATTTAAATTATTTTTCAATTATATAATTTTATTTTTATTTTTTAAGTACCTTTTTTGTGAATTCTTTAATGACATTTTGTAGCTTGAAATCACCAAAGAGAAATAAATTAAAGTTATGGGAGTCGCTATCAAATTTGTTTAACCAATTATGCAGGTGGAGATCGGAAACTTAGTGGTAACGCCATAGTACAAATTTGCTTGAAAAACCATAATCTCAAATTGAACATACACATTAAATTTCGGATTTGTCAGACTAAGAATTGCATAATAAGAATATGAAAAATGAATTAAGGATTGTTTATCTTTGATAGTTCAACCTTACTTTCTATTTCTCTCTCGCCTTTCTAAACATTAATCTTTCTTCCATTACACAACAAAAATTACCTAAAATTACTCTACCAAACTATTAAAGTAGAGAATTCAAATTCTATTGTACCTAAAAAAAACTTAAGAATCAAATAACATCTGTGAAAAATAAATGAATCGCGTAACTAGAATCCTCTTTTTTTGTTTAACATTTAACCACAATTTAGTTGCATTTTAACCTAAACGTAAAACTGAAAACTGATATCGTCATGGACTCTACTGGTGAACTCCAAGAACTTGAATTTGAATATATATACATTATAAAAAATGAAGTAGCAGTTGATAAATTAGAATTTGAATTAAGCACACGTCAATCTCATTATATCGAATTCAAACCAAAAACTACTACTTCATACTTCAATGTGCATAAAACAAAAAATTTACAAATCCGATCCAAAAACAGTTACGTAGAAACAAAAAGAATAACAGCTTGTGATGAGAAAAAGAAGAGAGTTGATTAGTTTAATCAGTGAAAATAGTAAGAAAACTTCAAAAAACTTTTATGTTTTGACAAGTGAATAAAACAAAAAGAAGAACACATATAATGCCATAATCATGGATTCATTATTCACAATTTAATTAATATTCAAAATTAGAATATTCCACTCAACTATATTATGAATATTATTATTATTATTATTATTATTATTATTATTATTATTATTATTATTATTATTATTATTATAAAGTAATGCAAGAGTGTGTCACCTTCACCGGACGAAATATCAGAATCACTTTTCTCTCTACTTGCTTCTTTTCTGTTTTTGAATTTAGTACTAATGTGTTTCTTTTATAGAGCAAAATACATAAAAAAAAGTATGTAGATGATAACGTATTTTCTTAAGTATGTTATCTACTCATATCAACGTTTTCTATTCTTTTAATTTTTTAAATAATTCACGATCGGGAGAAAAAAGTTATCTGAATTAACTATACTAAGCAATTTCAGTTCAAACCAAAAGCTACACTTGCATTTTTGCTAAGGGTTAAATATAATTTTGTTGATTTATTTTTTATGTAGTACTGGTTTTGTTCTTTGATGTTTATTTTTGGACAACTTATACAATAATTTTAAAAGGGAAGAGTGTATCTAAATTCTTAACTTTTTAACCAATAAATATATTACTTTTCTCTCCATCAAACAACATTTATTTATATATATATATATATATATATATATATATATTACATATTAAGTTGAACTAATTATTTTTATTGGAACATTTATTTTCTTTAAATTTAATGAATTATAGATGATGCATAATGAAGTAGAGAGACGATGAAAAACGACAGAGAAAAATGTTGTAGCGGAAATATAACATGTGGAGAAAAGAAACTTAGTTATTTTTTTATATATATAGTGATAAATAAATATTAATTATTTTTTAAAATAAAATAAAAATATAAAACTTTAAAATTTAGTAGCGTTAAATTTAAAATATGATCAAATTTACTCATAAATGACATGTCATTAGGTTATTGGTGATTTAATTTAGATTTAAATATATCTTTAATCTTTGCAATTATAATTTTTTATTTATTTTAGTTTCGTAAGTTGTTTGGATATAGTTTTACTTAAAAAAAATCATTTCATTCAGTTTATGTTACAAAATTGTAACACCGTTAAAACATAATTATTTTTAACAAAAAAAACTCAAATATAATTAAATTATAATATTTTTTAACTTAATAATCTCAAATCTTTAAAAAAACATAAACAACACATTCTTCTTCATTTCCTCATTATAATTTCCATCACCGTTACCAATATCTTCATCCATTTAAAATTCATCGTTACCAAAATCATCGTTACCATAATCTTATTCTTTGTCTGATAGATACCTGTTGGATAATGGTGAATTTTAGAATTAGCTTTGAATGAGACTTTTTCTTCTTAGCATTAGAGGAGTATACGGAATTTTCGTTCAAAAATGAGAGTAAAATTTGGTTGTAAAGGGAGGACATATAAAAAAGAAAGTCCAAGTCTTAGACCTATCAATAGTAAGATGTAATTAAATAATTTGTTATGGTGAGAATGTTCAACCTTTAAACATAATCATTTTGAATATTTTGAATTTTCTATGTTTTAATAGTGTTACAATTTCTGTAATAAAAATTGGATGGGATGACTATTTAAAAATAAAATTATATTTGTATAAATGTTATCCAAACAAAACAAAAATTGTGAAGATCAAAATAAAAAAAAATATTATAAATACAACAATCAAAAACATATTTAAATTTAAAAAAAATATTAACAATTTACATGCTATTATAATTTTATAAAATTCCATAGGAATTTTGTTAAAATACTTGTCTTATTGTAAAATTTTATAAACATATTTTATTAAAATAAATCAAGTCTCCATATACAACATAAAGGAGATGCCATACATATACAAATTATTTTGACTTTATAATATGGTAAAAACTATGAAAATATGCATTACTCAAAGGAGATGACCACCAAGAAATGAAAATGCTGTTGATTACATAGTGTGGCGGTTCTTAAGAGTGTGTAAATGCTACGGCATTTCTATAATTTTTTATTTTTTTATAATTATTAATATAATAATAATAATAATAATAATAATAATAAATTAGTAAAAATATATTCAAATCTTTAGGATACTCATAAACTCAAATTGCCTCTCCCTTCTCACCCTTTCTTCTCTCATCTATTTCTCTCTATCTCTTCTTTATTTCTCACTTCATCTCTCTCTTTAATGTAACGAAGATTATTCAATGGTTTATAAATCTCGCAACCAAGTCATTTATATCATATTAAAAATTACACGATTTATACTGATAATATATAATAAAACGAGTTTTATATATTAATAAACTACCTAATTAGCAACACAACTAGTATCTATTAACAAACTATAATAAACTTTTATATAATAACCGTTGATATATAATATAGTGTTATATTATTTATTAATTGTGAATTGTTTTATTTAAATTTTTTTTCATATATTATATTATTTTATTTATAAATGTTTCTTTTCATTGATTATATTTTTATTTTATATTGATGTTAACAATATTTAATAAAATAGTTTTATGAATTTCAATATTTTGTGTAATATCTGTCACCGTCACTGGTAGAGCATGTGTTGGAATTATAGATCATGTATGTTATTTAGTTAGTGATTATTTGAGAAATTTAGATGTCAATGAAATTTTTTGTTGTAAAAACGAGTCATTAAAGAGTCATTAAAGTATTACAAAGAGAAAAATATTTAGAGCTCTTTTGGTGGATATAATAAAAGATTAAATAGAAATGGTATATATATATATATATATATATATATATATATATATATATATATATATAT
>JBBPBS010000276.1:11125793-11137059 GCA_037974835.1 Cicer judaicum
AATAATAATAATAATAATAATAATAATAATAATAATAATAATAAAATATTAATATAAATTATACTACATATAACTTAGAATGGATGGAGTATTATCTTATCCAAAATAACATCGATGTCAATATTAATTTTTATGTAGATAGAGAATAAACATGCTTTGCTAATGCTACAATTAAATAGGGCAAATTCTATTATATAATAAAATATAAACATTATTAAAATAAAAAATAAATTTTGTATAATAATAATAATAGATTGAAAAAAATTAGAATGAAAATAAATAATAAAAAGAATATAATAGTATGTAATATATTATTTTGACAGTTAAAAGGGGATAGTTAGATGGACATTAATGAATGAATTAATAGAAAGGTGATGGATGGTATATATACTAATACTGTAAGAGTGAGTGTGACGTTAAGAGTTAACAGAACGATTCCATTCGGTAGCTTAATGAAAAAGTGAACGAACGAAGGAAGAAGAAGGACCATGGCGGCACTGTTTTAGGATCTGACACTTTTGCTACTAAAGATTTTTAGTGATTTGTGAGTGAGGAGACCACTTTCGCTGTAAAGGATTTGACACCCATCATTCCAAACCCACTTTCTTCTTTCTTCTCCCAACACATTATTATTATATCTCATTCACATATTCATTCACAGGATTAATTCCTTTCACATATATATAATTCTAACCAAATTTAAATGAAAGGTAGCTTCAAAATCCAATAAAGCTAGAAATTAAGTTAAATTTTTCAATCAAAAGTACTGCTTACTAATAATAAACAAAAATAAATAAGACAAATAATTAATTAAAGAAACAATAAACAAAAGCAATAACCTATTTACCCCTATTATGTTAGTGGTTTTGATCAAGATCATCACTCCAAACTTCAAAGTTCAAACATCCATTCTTACCAAAAGATAAAGAGAAGAAAAACTAAAGCATGCACCAACCCTTTTCTTTAATATCTACTACCATGGTCCTCCACCTAACATACCATTCCAAAACCCACTTGAATCACCTTGATTTCTAGTATTAATATTATTCTGCTCATCAAACTCATGATCACTACTTGGAACTTGTTGCTTCATCTCTTCAACAGGAAACAACATCCTTGCACCAGAACCACTTTCTTCAATCCCTTGTAAACCACCATAACCATTTTCAAACCCTTCAACAACACTAAAGTTAAGACCAGGTTTAAAATCTTGCAAATTAGCAAACCCTGTTGAATTATACATTGCTGCAGCAGCACTACTCTCTGATATACTCATAGGCATAATAAAATTTGTTGAATTCAAACCCCTTGATGATGATGATGATGATGAATTAACAATACCAGTTTTCAAAAGCTCCATAGCTGACAAATGAGAGGATGGTGATGATGAAGAATTATTATTATTATTATTAGTAGGTTTATCTTGTTCATAAGGAAGTTCAATGAATTTAGATAAAGTGTTGTAATCTTCTTGTGGTGGTGGATAAGCTAGGTTAAGATCTTGTCCTTGATGGATCTTAGGGTTTTGAGAAGCTGAATGAGGGAAATTAGTATTATTATTTTGTGAGGCTAAATCATGATTATTGAGAATAATATTTTTAGTTATTGTTGAAGATGGAATTTGTTGTGAGGATGATGGTGATGGTGGAGTTGATCTTTTGTTTTTTCTTGAACCACCACCAACAGGAACATTTCTTAAAGAACCACCTTCAGTCCAATACCTTCTACAAGTTTTGCAAAAGTACCTTGGTTGAGAGAGACTATAGTTATTGTAATAGCAAAATTTTGTGTTGGTTGAATTGCACCTTGGACAGTTCAAAGCTTGATCCTTTTGTGGCCTTGCTCTTCTTTCTAACATAGGTGCTTGTTTTGAACAAGGATTTTCCATTTCTTTAACCACTCCTATCCCCTGCAAAAAAAAAAAAACAAATTTATTAACTTTTTTTCTTTGGGTCCTTACTTCTTTATCAAAAAATGAGAAACAAACAAAAAAGAAAGAAGAAAAAACAAATTAGAAGGTGGTTTTATATATAGTTTGAGGGATAATTGTTTCAAGTGCAGCTATGGAAATAATACGAATAAATTTTTTTTTATTTTTTTCTTTGGGTTCTTTACAAAGGTGAAGTTAGAAAAAGATCTTTAAGAATTTAAGAGAAGAACAAAAAAAAATTGAATTTTTAGTGGAGGATCAGAAAAAGTAGTGTAAAGGAAAAAGTGAAAACTTCCCTTAGAACTAACAAAATAATCAAAAGAAAAATTGTAAAGCTAAAAATAAATTTATTGTAGTTGATAATCAGAAATCTTATAGCAGAGATATTTTTTTCATGATTAAAAGAAGGAAAGAAAAACAGAAAAAGGTATGTGTGTATGTTTACCTGTGCCCACTGAGATGTGTCCATGGATTTAAGAAGAAAAAAGGAAAAGGTATATGAGTCTTCTTCAGAGAAAGAAAAACAGGCACTTTTCTAGAGGAGAGTGAAAAGCAAAGTGCATATTAAAGCTTTTGAGAGTTGTGGAATGGAATATAGCAGAGTAGTATTAGTGGATACTATATTACGCATGAAGGGGTAGTATAGTAATTTTATAGTATTGTAATTACTATATGATGTGATGACACGTACTTGAAATTTGTGTATATGACATGAAGCCTACTTGTGTTGATAAATAAAGTATTTTGCACAAGTCAATAATATTCTTCTTTGGTGTCTTTTTGTAGAAGCATAGTGGAATTTAGTCGGTTAAGATCAGAGAAGGAGAAATGCCTTTTTCCTTATACTATTCTATCTCATCAACTATTTTCACTTATTACTCTTTTTTTTCTTAAAAAAATAATTAGTATTTTTTATTTTATTTTGGAAACTAACTATCTGTAGAGATTTCTCTAAAGATGTAGTTCAGTTGTATGTGTAGGAATGTTCAAAAAGATGTTTGATTTAAGCGGATGTGGTTAATCTTATAATAAATAAATTAAATTTTAAATATATGAGTTGAATCATAAGTTGAGATATTGTGATAAACTTTTGTGATTTTAGAGAATGAATTTTATTATTGTTTTTATATTTTAGATTATTTCATAAATAATATTAGAGTTTTGTTTATTTGGTGAGAGTAAAAAAATGAGATTTCAGTTTCGTATTCCTCTCTAATTTGATTTATTATTGTTTTTATATAAAATCTATGATATACATTTTATAATGGAAATTCAATATCAATTATTCACTCCATTCATTTTTATGTGTATTTGATTTATAATTTTTTTTTTGTTATTAATATTAATTTTTGGCATTACAAAATTATTTATAATTATTTATTATAAAGCTAAAAAAAGTAAAATAAGATAATAAATAGTTAATAACATTATAAGTAAAATATAAATACTTTTATAAAAATAACAAATTATTAATTTCATTTATATCTATAAAGAACTTAAAAATAACAAATAAATATGAAAGAATTAGCATTAACGAGTAACCTTTCTTCTGTAGTGAAAAAATTGTATGGAGATAAGATGCTTTGCAATATCATTACACAACTAAACACACAAAGAGTTGGTTTAATAGATTATGACGGAGCTTGAATAAGACATATTGTATGTTCATGTTTCTACTCATTCCTTTTAAGGTGGTATAGATGTAATGAAATATGATTTAATTAGGTTTTTCTTAACTCGACTAAGGTATCATCCTTTTTCTATATTTGTTATCTTTTAAAATAAAACTTTATACCTAATTAATAATGAATTTTTAAATTTTATATTATAGAATGATAGAAAAAAATGACTATCAAATAAGTATTTTAAACGACTATACTAAGAATTTTAATTGTTGTGTGTATCTATAACGTATTTTTATAATTATATATAGTTATACGATTTTGATAGTCGATTAACATCAAATAATCTAAATTTAAATTTTTTGTTTGGTTTTATATTTAAATTGTTTGATCAATGATCAAAGACATGACCGCATGTATTGATCAGAGCCATTTTTAACATTTTAAAGATTATGTTCAAATATTCAAAAGTGAAATTTTAATAAAAATATTTATAATTTTAATATTAATATAATTTAAAATTCAGTGTATATATAAAAAAATTATTTAGGAATATTACAAAAAATAAACAAGCCCTTCTTTAATTGGATATACAACTTTTAATATTATATATCTGTATAGTACTGTACATCAGTGTAATATGTATTTCTACAGAACACCACAAAATTTCAGCACATCTTCTAAGTATAAATTTTTGGGCATACACATGAATGAAAAAAATTAAAAGAAAAATAATATAGTCATATCATTGAATCATTTTTTTTTCTTTTATTTTGTATTTATTTATGTGAATGTGTTAAAAAGTTTGTGTTAAAAAATTATGCGTATATATAAGTTTCTCTACTTCTACAAGTACTACAACATGGTTTCGGCTTAGTTATGTAAAGAGGAATTCAATCATATGTACATTAAATTAAAATTATGTACAACAAAATAAAAAAAACGAAAATTAAATTGATTAATATGAAATTAAATTAAACTATGAATCGTGCACGGTTCCTTCACTGCGAGTGATATATTCGATATCATATAATGTATCTGTGCATTAGTACATTATAAAACATATTCAGTCTTAACCCAGTTTACTTATGAAGACTTAGTTAACTTCTTATTTTTCTTTTTTATTAAAATTCATTTAGAACAAATTAATTTTGTAAAATTAATTCAACTAAACTTGAGTTAAATATAATTTATTTGAATATACTTAAATAAATAATAAATTTTAGCTTGAAAATTGAAAATTGACCGTAGAGTTAAAAACTCTAAATTTTGACTTTAATCAAAAACAATTATAAAGATACAATCAATTATACTTGATTAAAAAAAAATTACATATTTGCAGAAAAAGTCAAAAGAAGAGTATGTAATAAGAAGACATTAGTAATGGTAGAAGCTATAAGTGAAACTACCTAAAAAGAAGGGAGAATACATGAATCAAAGTCATTACATCGCTTACAAATATAAATACTTGTAAAGAGTTATAAACATTTAGATTTGTGATAATTATTGAATTTGAGTCATTATGTCACTTATAAATATAAATATTTATAAAGAGTTATAAATATTTTGATTTTTGGTGATCATTTAAAGAATAAAACGATTTCGACTTAATTTTAATGAAAGAAGAGTGTGAGTGATTATTTTATCATGTGTGATATTTGAATAATATATTGAGTATTATTTGGGAATACATATATTAAAGTAGATTATATTATTGTGTTCTCTTTTTGTTAAATAAAAAAAAAAAAAACAAAGTGAAAGTTTAATTCAATTTAACATCCACAAGCACAAGATATGCTTAAATGAAAAATACATGCACTTTTAAATTTAATTCATTCATTAGTTACAATTAAATGTTATATATCTAAAATAATATATCAAATAGGGATGAAAAAGGCAATTTTTCCACAACCCTATATTGAAATACCAAAACTAAATTTGTCTTTAAAACCATATTTGCAAGTTAGTGTGTTAGCCAACAATTGAGAGATTGAATAATTAAAACATTTGAGTTTTGAGTTCATCCAATTCAATAACAATAGTTGAGTTTTCTCTAGTTTTTACTCCATAGAAATCACTTTACTTCGATTCTTTTTGTGTTTTTCCTTCCAAAGGACTAAAATAGAAGCAAATCAATGAAAGAGTTCAAAAACGTTCTTCACATGCTCATCCCCTTTGCACTAGCCTCAAGAAATTACACGAGTAGCTGCTTCAATTATTATTAAACACCACTTGAAACCAAAACTACTTTGCTAACTTGAACCAAATCATAGGGTTTGAGTTTTTTGTTTTTGTTATTATCTCATAAGTGTGTAATCAATGTCGACTTCACCGACGATAATTATTTGTGAAAATAAAATTGATTGATTAACATTATTGCCTCTTATCCAACCATATTTTTATTAAGCATGGAGATATAGCTCGAGACCTTGAATATAATATATAAGTCTAACGTAATAGTAAAGAGACTCAAATTATTTATGTGTCATTCATTATCAACTTAACGACTATCAACTAGTTTATGTTTTCTTTTAAGAAATTATCAAATAGTTTATATTATACATTATTTTTTTATCAAATATAGCTAAGCTATGACCATAAATAGTTAATATGAAAATTTGAATATTTTAAAAAAAATTATGAGTTAAAATCCAAATATGATGACTCTAGCGATATTAGTAATTTACTATAAGTTTACTAACTAAACTAACATAAATTCCAACTTGACTACTATATGTTCATAAAAGTATGATAAGGTTAAAGTAAAAAATAGAACCAATAATTAGTATAAATAAGACTGAGATGAATTACACATGACTCTAATCTTCGACAATTAAATCAATTCAATTATATAAATTGAATAGAATTACGATATGGATATGGTAAAATTTTAGATTAGGTTCATTTTTGTTTATCCCTTTTTACATATACACTTATTTATGAGATGTTTTTCATTAGTTTTTCATTCATAAAAATGTGTTGAGTCAGAAATAGAGTAATAAATGATTACATTAGATAAAGAGTTCATTATTCTATTCATATGCGCATGTACTTTTCAAACAAAAAATTATTGTCAAGAAGAATTTCAATATAAAGAGTCGATCACTTTAGTCAACTATTAACTTTGATACCATATTTTAACTATAAAAAAAAACTTAATAGATTGTCACAATAAATTAAGAATAATCATACAAATAATTTGAGTATCACGTTTTCCTTTGACATCTTTAAAACTATGAATAAGTAGATGATGATCCACTTTTACCTCTAATCTAAAACATATAGTCATAGTTCACGCATCATCAAAATGTTGATGAGTCATGTTTCCAAATTCCAATTTCCCTTTTCGTTAAGAAGTCCCTGTCAATTTTTGTTGCAAATTACATTGGAGTCATTTTCTTTCATTATGAAAAGGGAAAACAATCTTATGCATAGTCTAGGATCCGGATTAAATTTCCCTCTCAAAAGAAGCACAATAATTTTACGGCCGGTAAGGTCAATCACAAAGAGGCATTATTCAATGGGTCCTCATCACTATCTTTTGCATTAGGTGGAACCCACTAAGCAGATTAATAAAAACTAATTAAGTAACTCAGTGAAAAAAAAGAGAGACACACTTCTTAAGAATCATTTGGGACAAAAAAGTTATGCAAAATCTACCATGTTTTTATTATATAATAAACTTTTGAAATTAGTAGGCTTTTTTACTTGTCCACTCCTTTCTTGACTCGTATATAGTGCTTTTCCTAGCAACAAATCCTTCACTAATTATTTAATTGCAATGCCAATTATATCAAAGCAACGTGATTTTGAATGGCCCAACTCAACTTTGTTTATTGTATACCTAAAGTGTGACAAGTAATTGGCTCCCGGGCATTAAGATAGTTATTTAGCTTGCATATAAATGAAATTAAATTAGTAGGCCTCAAACTCAAATTATATATAAACAAAATAATGTATACTTGTAATTACATGATAAATTCTGAGCATGCAGCAACCTTTATTTTGAAGTCAAACTAGTGGTCACCTTTAAACATTATTTTCCTAAGGATAATTATTATATATCTCCCATCAATTCTGTTTAGTCCGGTTCTTTTGCCCTCGATTCCGTACAATAGGAGGTTCCATTAAGTTTTACTGTTTTAATTGGGACATACTTTTACATAAATCTTTTTTTATCTTTAAAAGAAATAAAAAAAAAATAGTTTTCACAGAACAGGAAAATATCATATTTAAACGCAAGATAGAGTATCTAATTTATTTGTCTCATTTTTTGTGTACGGTGAATCATGTTTAAAATGATGTGATTTATATGAATGTTAATAAATTACAGGTAGAAAATATTGGAAGAATGTGTGTGTTGGCTTGGGCACTTGTTTCCTAAAATTCCCTTACTACTAGTTAGTTTGATTAAGTTTCTCTCTTCTATTTTTTTTTTTCTTTTCATAATTATATATTTAAATGAGTTTGAACTGCATTTGTGATAAGTTCTAATATGATTGATATCAATTATTGCTAATTTCATGTTATGGACGTTTTAAATTTCAAGCGATGCATATCTGCAATGGTTTATGGTCCGAAGTGTACCAAAGAAGATGATCAGATTTGAGCCTTGAGTTTACTTTATTCCTTTTCTCTTAATTAGTTGATATTTTTTTATTTGGTAGAAGGATATTTGAATTTTAGACAACATAAGATAATTAGTGTTTAATTTTATATAAATAAGTAATTAAACTTAAATGATAAATAAATTTCAATCATAAATCAAATAATAGTATAAAAATTCAAATTCTAACTAAAATAATTATTTAATAAACTTTATTTATCTCTGATTAAACTCCATATTACATATATTTTGAAATGTTAAAGAAAATAAATTAGACTCCTTATAAAATGAAAAACAATAGAATTTCAAGTTGAAAGAATGAAAGACAATTCAATAGAAGAAATGGAAGAAGAGTACACTAAAAATTTGGGCAACCTCTGAATGCATTGATTCAGTCACATGAAACTAAAATGACAATGGCAGTGTCAAGTGGCATTGGTTCATCTTCCATCAACTGAGCTTTCGATGATTCAGTTAAGGAATAATTAATATGACCATTTTGGCCAACAAAGCGCACTCACATTTATAATGATTTTTTGAGATATAACAAAAAAAATCAATGGTACAAACAACCAGCACATGCGAGGCAAGTAACATTTTTTAAGGATTTTCCAGCTTTTGCGTACAGCTTTAATCCATTGAAAGGAAATTGAAGGGCCTACTCAGAAGAATACATAGCAACAAGTGTAGGGCCACAAATAGTGTGATCACCTACCTTAATGGGTAAGTAAAATAGATACATTATTATTTCAACAACATCATTATATTTTATATCAGGGAACATATTTTCTATGCTTCTTATTACTAAAAACACTAATATTTTTTAACCCTACTTTTAAACCATATAAAATTCATGTTTTATTTATATATATATATATATATATATATATATATATATATATATATGTATACATCTTAATTCACGTTGGAGGGAAGAGAAAACATGTCCATCTCTTTCATATTTAAATATTTAACGATCTTCTTTCATCTCTATATTTCGATGAAATTTACTTGAGTTATAGTGATGATTCATTTACTTAGGATTATATATATTCAATGATTTTAATATTAATAATTTAGAGATTTCTAAAAAGAATTAAATTTATTTTGTGCTTATTATATTGATTTATACGATTTTAAATGACTCAATCAAGAATGACAACAAAATTCACATAGACATATACTCAATCAAACATGTCCCGATTTAGATAGAGATAACTCATTTTGATTACGTGAAAGTTTTCCGCCCAAATTAAAATTCGGGGACAGGAACGGATTTAAGGTGTTCATATTCATTTGACATTTGCACCTGAACCCATCCCATTAGTAATACTGTCATTTTTAAATTTTATATAAATGTAGATATTCAATATATTTAATATTATATTTTTTAAATATTACAAATTATAATCTTCTCTCTATATAAAATATGATTTTAATATTTTTTTATATTTTATTATTATATAATAATAACTATTTTATTATATTAATTATAATTAATGATTTTTAAATTTATAAATAAGTGCAGACAAGTAAATCTGAATTTCTTTACAGACAAGGTGCATGTGTTTTTTGACTAGTGGGGTGCAAGGGTTGGGAGGCAAAACCCACTCCTACCTCACCTCATTATCATGTCTAGACTCAATGAATTTTAAGCAAAAAAATGAAGAGAAATTACATTCTCAAACACATTATTTTCAATATAGACTTTTTTATTTATAAAAATTCAAATTATTCTCAAGAAATTCAATTCCACATATTAAAAATCATGTCAGCCTTCATAATTCTATCAACATAATTTTCAACGATGTACGGAGATATTACAAAATTTTATTTTGACGATCATTATCTTTATATGCAACATTCTGATCACTTATCCGAATAAAAAATTATATTTTCTCTTCTTCTTCATGCATTATAGAAAGATTGTTTGAGACTATTTTTTATCTATAATCACTCATCCAAATTGTTTTTTCCTTTTATTTTATCTAAATAAGCGACTTCTACACAAATTTTTATTTTTTGATTTGTCATATGTGTGGAACAGTTCTTGGTTTTCCCATCTTAATACGATGCTTTGTTATTTTTCATCTTGGTCGATGTTCATTTTGGTCCAGACTTTGGTGTCTCAATGTTTCAAATTTAGACTCATATATATTTCGAACACTTGAATTTTGTCATATTTGTAAGCGTCTTGTAATTTTGTATTATGTTGCTATTTTATGCTAGTAATTTAAATGTTGTGAGTTTGTTCGCAAATTTATCCTTTTTATTTTTTTGTAAATTTGAATTCAATCAATATATTCTACTATTTGAATTAATAAATATTATTTCTTTTAGTAAAAAAAAACCCTTTATGTGCAACATTTTCATTATTATCATTTCAATTGCATTTTTAAGAATGTACTAATTAGATTTACTATTCATTTTTATTCTAAGAATTGTTATCATGATATATAATATATTGAATATTAATTGTACGTCTCAAAATGTAACTAAAAATTGATACAATTTTAAAAAAGTAAATACTCAGACAAAATAAATTATAACTAAATATTTCTATAGAAATAAGAAGAATTGAAAAATAAAAATCTCATTTGTATGGTTGTACAAGAGGAGGAGAGTGTTGGAGACGCGAGAGATATTAAAATATAAAAGAATTACAAAATGGTAGCAAATAATGAAAATGATGAGAGAAATATTTAAACATAAAAGAGGAAAAACATAAAAAGAAATGAAAAAAATGAGAATCGTGTTTTGAAGAAAGACTTTTTTAATGCTAAATCGTCTCTAAAAAGTTCCACAAAGCCCAATGAAATCTTATTTATTAATCAATCCATTAAAATAATAATATTTTCGAATTCCACGTTACTTTTTTAAAATTGTAAAAATTATCAATTGAATATTGTTAAATTTTGTTGTTCTCTCTAGAAAATTTTAATTGAATATCTCAAAAATCATTTTTTATTTTTTAAAAATCTTGAATAAATACCAATAAATTTTCTTATACTCAAATAATCTTATAAATTATTATAAAATTTCAATTCAATACACTCCTCTTGATGTATTATTATTACAACTCAATAATAAATATATAGAAGCTAAAAC
>JBBPBS010000276.1:11171885-11231098 GCA_037974835.1 Cicer judaicum
CACACAAAAAATGCGGAGTTAATATTTAATATGGGTAATTATAATAAATATGAAGAAAATATTTATAATCGATAAATAAAAATAATATATGAAATAAATATAAAAACATTGAAAAAATATATGTAATTGATACATAAAAAAATACGGAACACATATTTAACAATAATAGATATAAAATTAAACATAAGATAAATATTTACCGCTAATAAAAATCAAACAATTTGGGATAAACACAAGATGATGTCATTAATACATAAAAAAATACGTGACACATAATTCTCACTGATAAATATTAAATATATTTAAAAAAATTATGACTAATATTTATCATTGATACATAAAAACAACCCAAGACAAATATTTGTCATAAATAAATATTTATTTCTGAAAAATATAAAAAGTACGGGACAAATATTTATCATTGATAATTATAAAAAAAATGTGAGACCAATATGTTATTGATACATACAAAAAAATTAATGATGCATATTTCATACTTATAAATATAAAAAAGAATATTTGTATTAATACATTAAAAAAAATATCCCTAATATAAAAAACACGAGATAAAAACTTGTCATCGATGAAATACGAAAAAAAACAAAGACAATATTCATCACTTATAAATATTTAAAATATCCACGAAATAAATATTTATTATCGATAAATATAAAAAGATTAGGGACTAATATTTGTCATTTATACATAAAAAAACACATGACTTATATTTATTGTTGATCAATTTATTAAAAAATCCGTGACAGGTATGCGTCATTAATACATAAAATAACACAACACAAATATTTACTATTGAGAAATCTAAAAAAGCAGAAAATTAAGGACAATATTTAATATTAAAACAATACATGGGATACATGTTTGTCCTTAAAAAATTAGTGTTTTATTATTGTTTTTATAATATTTTATATATAAAAATAAGAATAATTATAATATATTTACTATAAAAAAAATTATACATAAGACAACTATTTTCATAATTAATTAATTAAATTTAGTATTTTTGTTCACGGTTACTATCAACACTATTAAGAGATTGATGATAAATTGGATGTATAATGTTTTCTGATGTAACTCTAGTTGAATACACAACAACCATATCATGATTATTTAAGTATTATTAATATATTTTACTCATTTTTTCCTTTACATCTCATAACAAAGAGAATAAATAAATTAATTTTGTTGTTCATTTTTAGATTATACATATTGACTTTTTACATGGAAATCAAACCTATTTTAATTTTGTGACATATAATGAGAATAAATTGATTCATATTTTTACATTGGTTCATGTTTTTAACATAAATATGAATTTGTTTGTGTATATGACATACTACTTTTACAAAATCTTTCCATGTATCATGAGTTTATATCTCCATTAATAATCAAAATTTCAAACTTTACTTTTAAGTTTAACTTAACATTTGTCTTTATTGCATATTAGTTTGATTGTATCTGCATTAACATTAAAAAATCTTGCTTTAATTATACTAGTTACAAGTAGGAATGAAAGTATGTTAAGCCGTCCGTCAGGGGTTGATGGTTTGACCTACTTATAAATTGATCCGATCTATTTAATAAAAAGATCAGACTCGAGCTATTTTTAAAGTATATTTATTTAAATAGATCAAACTTAGACTATTAAAAAAGTTTATATATATATATATATTATTTATTAATATTATTATTTTTATTTATTAATAATATTATTTTCTATTTTAAAGTCTATTAATTAGGCAATCACTCATTAGTCGTTTCATAATTTGTAGTCATTCCATATTCAGTAGTGATTATATATTTTGTAATCGTTTCATATTCGGTAGCCGTTCAATTACGTCATTACTCAGTAGTTGTTTCATATTTGTTTGACATGTAATAATTGATGTGTTTGTTTTAGGGGAAAAAAATATTTTTTTTTTCAAAACAAAAATTATTTTTTAGGGTTTACATGATGTTTGTTTCATATTTTTTTAAAAATAATTTTATTAGAAAAATCATTTTTTGTTTAATATATATAAATATGTACATTGATAGATCATCATGTAAATTGGTAAGGATAGAACATGTAATCTGGTATGTGTATAGAGATTAATTATGGATTCATTTTGTTGTTTTTTTTTTATTTTTCTTGAAAGGTTGTTGTAGTGTGCTAGTTATTATTTTATTACATTTGATTATAATTTTATTTCTTTCCCTTTTATATAAAGGTATAGTTTAAATATTTTCATGTGAATAAGGCTTTCAAATAGACTTTCAAGTAAGATCAAACTTCTAAAAATGTCAGATTAAACTTAAAAAAAAAACCTATAATAAGTCATAAATCTAAAAAATTAATCGTATGTCAATTTTAGGTATTTCAAATGGTGTGACCTAACCTATTCGAACTCCTAGTTACAAGTTGTTAACAATATAATATTATAATTTATTTTAATATTTGTACAAAACACTTAAAAAAAATATACTTATATAATAATTAAATTCAATCATCTATTTAAAATAACATTTAATCGCTTTATCTATAAAATAAGTTTTAAACTAAAAATTTAAACTTGCGAAAATACTAGTATCTCTTAGTAATTTAATTTAAAATAATAGAGAAATTAACTATATTATCTATCAAGTATAATTCCCTTTCTCCACACTTTATTTAACGGCTACTTGATTGTTTGCTCATGTCTCCATTAGCCACGACCATTTTTTCTTGGTGAAACTTTGTCACTCGACCACATTTCCTTGTGGTCATGTTATCTCTTTTATCATTTTTTTTTAAAATATCGCAATAAAATATCATATTTTAGAAACTCATAAAAATAATGAATTTTTCAGATTGCGATTGATTATATATAGTTTTCATGTTATTTTACATTATAGTCGTCAATTGAGTATTAAACGGTTTAAATTAACGTATTTACAAAATTAACAGATACAATTTTAAATATTAATTAAGATCACACGACTTAGATTTATTATTTAAAATCACACGACTTAGATTTGTTACAATGTAAGGTTATAAGATGATGAAATTCAAATCAAATTTCTCATGTCATGCTAGAAGATTGGACTCAAATTTCCAATCAAACCTTTTATCTTTTCCAAACTAAATGATCCCTTACACAAACCCAAAATACCAAATGGGGCATCCCATTTGATGCTCTAATCATTTGACTCATTAGCTAATAACATTTATTTATGTTTTCATTAAAAAATAAATAGATTCGTTAATTATTTTGTTACAACTAATATTTCAAAATAATTTACTATATTTTTACGAGAAAAAAAAAATATTTTCAATATAAATTTGTTTTATGCTAAGGTAATATAAAAATAAAATATTAGATAATTACAAAATAATAATACAAAAAATTTTAATTAAAAAATAATGTAAAATTATTTGATACTGTTAGTGCGTGTTTTTTAAACCCTACTTTTATATAATTGTTGGACAAAAACTTTAATTGAAGGACAATTTTGAATAATTTGATAAATTTAATACAATATTTAATTCATGGTAAATTGTCAAGTGACAGTTATTTATGTTGTGGAAATCATGAAAATATAAACATTTTTCGAAGACTTTCTTTTTTATATAATTGATGTATAAATCACCAAAAATATTATATTTTGTGGAGGGGCCAAATTATTGGTTATGCAGTTAAGAACCTTTTTTTTTCTTACTCGTGCAATTAAGAACCTTATCCTTTGCATAATCCGTTTTAAAGTCAATAATCAAAGACAAATATATCAAAGATTTCACACGATTTTATATTACACAAGCACTAATCATTAACGATCAAGATTGATTAACAAATTTTCACTGTCAATGTACAGGAATGTCGATGCTGGCGTTGTAGAACTCTCATGCTTCACAATTATGACATACTTCATAGATCCAATAATTGTAACTTGCAATGGTCTATAGATAAACAACAACATACTTTTTTCTTGACTGCTATCAAATTCAAACGTAATAATCGGTGTATAGCGTCTTTGCGGCAAAACCTTACAATTCCCAAATAAATAATTGCGATGACCCAAATTATTTTAAATTTTGAAAAAATACGTCAATATTTAATATACTTTACCCATTAGTGTACTATCACTTTGATATATTGTATCAATATAGTCTTTAAACCTTTTGTGCTTCTTATACTTATAATATATTATATATCATTTAAAATGTTCGTGAATATTTATATTTATTTGAAATATTATGCAAGCACAATATTTTTATATCAAACCATGCATGCACAATATTTTTATATCAAACCATGCATGCACACATCTACATATATATAAAATGTTTGGTTTTCACAATTTGCTATTTTATTATTATTATTATTATTATTATTTTGTCAAATAATTTAATAGATAAATTCACACACTTTAAAAGTTTAAAAATAGAAAGTAGAAAATTTCATACTTAAATTCAAATATCTATATATCAATCCTTGCCGTTGATATGCTTGATTTTTAGATATAATAGTTATACACAATTTTAGATATAATAGTTGTGATGTTCTAACTAAACTCACACATTTTATGTGGTTTGCTACTATCTTATATACATGTTTGATTTATAACTTTTTAAACACATATCCATTTTAAATATTTTTATATAAATTTACAAAAATAAAATACTTATTCGATGCAGGACACATGCTCTTACTCTGATCTAAAACTGGTTCTTATATTTTAATTGAAAATACTTAGATTTTAGTTAATGTAAAATCAAATCATTTTAAAAAATACAAATTTGAACCATGGTTGAAATAATTTTTTTAAATAAAATTTTACTTAATTATTGGAGATTGAGATTATCATGCTTGTTATAATAAGGTTGAGAGGAAAAAATACAGTGACTATGCGCTTAACCTTTTCAAATGCATCAGTATCATAGTTAGCGGATGTATGGAGGCACTCAACTCAAATTTACTACCAGTGATCCGAATCGGTGCACAAATTAATTCAGGAAGTAACTATTCAATTATAAAAAAAAGTAAGTAACCGTAGTCATATCATGAATGAAATATAAAAGAAAATGAAACTATAGAAATTATCATCTGAAATTAATTACAATCCGTGTTGGTTATGGAAAAAACAAAACCTAAACGGAAAGTTCAAGAAAAGGGAATTGAAAAAGAAAATAAAACGAGCGAGATTATTATTATAATTACCTAGCTACCGTAGTACTCGATCAGAGATGAGTGTCGGAAGGAGGAGGAGAAGAGACATTGGATAAACGGAGTGAGTCGGAGGGGAGGATTTGAAGTTGATCGTCGTGGTCATCGGAGGTTGAGAGATTGATACAAGAAAACCGCTCCAAAGATGCGAAGAAGGCGGTTGCGAGATTCATTCCTATCCAGCTCGCCATGCCGTTCCAGCAAGCAGCTTCGCTTTCTCTCTCCATCACCAAATGGATTCTGTTGTTTCTTCTGCTCTATCAACTATATATGGAATCGGAATTATTATTATGAGAGTCGAATTATGATGATGATTCAAATTTCAAAAATAAATATAGAAAGGTTTTTATGGAGAGAAGGATGATTTGTCGTTATTATTTGATTATTTATTTCAATCGAATCACAATTAGTTTTCGGTCAACGTTCTTCCTACACAATATTTTCGGATCGATTGGGCTGGCCCTTTTGACTGTGCCATCCACTTTCCTATTCTCATTACTGCCCTTTATATATATGTACATTTTTTTTCCTTATATTTGAATTCAACAAAATTATTATTATTATTATTTATAATCTGGTGGTTGCTTTTGAAATTTAAATAAATCTATATTTATTATTAGCAGCATTGAGGGATATTATGAGAGTGCCACGTGTAATGACAGGTAACATATTTATCCGCAGATGGGGTGTGGTCTGAATTCTGAATGTTTCAAAATTGAAGTGTGAAGAGAGAACAATGGCCAACGTTTCAATTCCAATCCCACGGACCTGTTTGTCCATACGCAACTACTCAACCAAACACCCACGTTTCACCACTTCAGCTTCACCGTTCACAATTACTTGCTCTGGTCTCTCTCAATCTTTCTCTTAACTTCGTTACATTAATTAGTTTTTTTTCCCTAAATACTTTGCTAATTTGTATTGTTATTTATGACCACTGTTCTGTGTAGATGGATCTGAGAATAATAAACCAAGGTTACTTAATTTCAACACAATCAAGGGCGTTGCCTGTGGTATTCTTGCAGCTTGCGCTGTTTCTTCTGCTTCATTTCCCGTTACTGCTGCTACACAGGTTCAAATTCCCCTTAACCCCATTAGATATTGTTAAGAGTTGATTATAGCTAGTTATATGCTCCTACAAGTTAGTGAAGAATTGTTAGTTTGGTTATGATCACCATATAAAATGTATTATATTTTTGTCGCAATCAACTATTCTCATTGAATAAATTCCAACCTTGTTTTTGAACAAACCCGAAAGTTTGCTAAAATCACGAGTCACCGTGATTATGGCATACTCACTGCAGTTACAAACGTGCACTAGATATTAACGGCGGTCACTTGCTAAGCTATCACGCTATGCAATGGTTTGCTAGGCATCTTATACTTGGTTCAATTTTTCATATATGAAAGTCAGTGAAAAAATGATATAATCAATAGATTACTAGGTTCTCTTGGTTGCCTAACATGCTTGCATTTGTGAATATCATGGTTCTAAACTGCACGCTCTGCAACCACAATTGGCTGCAATATGAGTTTTAGAAATCACTGTAACGATAGCACAACCGCTATTGCAGCTGTATTGGTGCATTTGCCCACATTTTACTGCAATAAAGATTTGCAAGATAACATCAACAGCAACCAAATTTAAAACTATAATGAATATAAGTTGCATATTCGACAACAGCTGTTAACTTTTATTTTTATTTGTCATAATGCCCATACTGAATAAGAAATTTTAACAGATGAGTTTCCTACAAACATAAGTTCAAGGAGACCACTTGATTTGGCTGTTGTTCATAGTTGTTCCGAACAGCTTACATGTGTGCCAATCAAATACCCTTCCTCTCAACCCTTCTCCTATTTATACGCCATATGCCTTATTTATTTCTTCTAATTAGTCCAACCTAAGTAACTTACTAACCTTCTTGACTTACAGTAACATAGCAGACTTAACATGTTCCCTCTACATATGAATTGGTTAGGAGGCGTATTGCAAGTGTGGGCAGAAAATTAGTCTATCTTTAAAGACATTTCTTTCATCATTTAACTCAATCGATCATTTGGATAAATCCCAAGAGCTTGAGCTTGATGTCCTTCTTAGCTTTGCAGATATGACCTGCCTTTTCCTTCAAGTCTTTCTGAGATCTGGTCTTGTATTACGAAATTTTCGAGTAGTATGACTTACCAAACCCTTTTTTGGGGTGCTTTCTCAGTGATGTATCATGTCAGTTATAAATGTTATTTTAAGCTTAGATTTTGTGAAAGCGAAATGTGATTCACACCTCTCTTAGAAAGAAGTAGTTGGGGAGAGAATGCTAAACCCATTATGTTTTCCTTGCAGAGGCTTCCTCCATTGTCAACTGAGCCCAATCGTTGTGAGCGTGCATTTGTTGGCAACACAATTGGTCAAGCAAATGGTGTGTATGACAAACCATTAGATCTCCGGAAATGTGACTTCTCAAATGATAAATCCAACCTGAAGGGAAAGTCCCTGACTGCAGCACTAATGTCAGATGCCAAGTTTGATGGCGCCGACATGACAGAAGTTATAATGTCAAAGGCTTACGCCGTCGGGGCCAGCTTTAGAGGTAACATTTTTTACTAGTACAAAATCAACTGAACATTGACGGTTTATTAGCCTTAATAGATGATCAAATTCAGGTTTATGACTTTATATCCATTCATACAATACAAATACTTATATTTTTTTGAAGAATAACTTTTATGTTGAAAGACATCTACTAAGCTTGAATGACATACAGAAATAGTAGATATTGTTGCTCTTTCACAACTCATGCTCAACTGGAATTTTTTCACAGGTGTGGACTTCTCAAATGCAGTGTTGGACCGTGTTAATTTCGGGAAAGCTGATCTACAAGGAGCTGTATTTAGGAACACGGTTTTGTCAGGCTCCACCTTTGATGAAGCTAAGCTGGAAGACGTAGTTTTTGAGGACACTATCATTGGTTACATTGATCTCCAGAAGATTTGCAGAAATACATCCATCGGTGAGGACGGGAGAGCTGAGCTAGGATGTCGATGATAATTACTCAATTTCTTCATTCATGTCTTCTTTTTTCTTGTAAACTACTATACCGTGATATATATGAGAGTATTTTGCCGAGATGAACTAGTAGATGTTTGCTACATTACATCCAAGAGTAAATTGAATTATTTTCTTTTCCTTTCTAATTTTTTATTATTTCATTTGAGTTCAGTTCAACTTGCAAATTGAAGACGCTAATATAATTATTTTAGTTGCACTTGTTTTCAAGATGTTTTCCACATCCGTTAACTTTTGAGTTTCTGTCACAACTCACACAAGTGCGGGTATGAAATCACTAACTTTTTATTCCTCGGAAATATTATCGACATCAAATATTGCTATTATTAAACATTAGTAGTAGGGTGCATCGTTTGAACTAAATGAGACACGAGAATTTGTATTCATTTATAATGCTATTTTAAACACAAAGTGCATCTGGTGTAGTGGTATCATAGTACCCTCCCACGGTACTGACCAGGGTTCGATTCCCTGGATGTGCAATCTAGATTGTTTTTGTCCATACAAAATTATCTGAAATTTTAGAGGAAATGTCTATTTCAATATTATTTTTTATTTATTTTAAAACTACATTAATATTAGATGTATTGTAAATGCAAAAATATATGCATGTAATCTTTGACTATAATTTCTGAAAGTTATAATCTATGACTAACATTTAGTCTCCTTTGTATTATCATAATTCATTTAAAATATCTAACATATTACCAAGTTAAATTACTCTTATATATATAGTAGAGTTTAAATGGATCTACCAACGATATAAAATATTTTATATTATAAATTAATCAAAATTATTTTAAAAATAATTATAATACAAATCAAATATTTCTTAACAATTATGATTTATTGTTAGTGTCAAAACTATTTATATTTATTATATATATATGTATTTAATTTGTATATTATATAAAATGAAAAAAATATAAAATAAAATCCACAATATTTTTCATTCAAAAATCATTTTATAATTAAGACGAGAAGACTACAAAAATTAAAGAGATGGGTCAAATGCAACCTCCCGGAAAGAGCCCAACACTACGTGGTCCATCGCCGCATTAAAAAAAGAAAAATTATTCCAAATTCTTTCCCGTGAAAACACCTCTCGGCGGTGGGAATCTCTTTAAACATCAAAACAAATCATAACATTACACGTGTCTATGTTTAAACGAAGTTTCCACAGAACCACGATTAGTCATCGAAACACCTGATAACTGCTTCAGGCGCCAACAACACAGAGACCCATTCTCTTCTCTCTCGCTGCATTTGGTTTGGTTCTTCTCAGTTCTCACTCACCATCGTCCAAAAAATTCCTTCACAATCTTCCTCGATTTCATCATTTGCAACGGTTAAATATTTACTAGCTAGGGTTTTAGCTCATACACACAATTTCCCCTAAAACCTAGGTCATTGAACATTTTCAATTCTAATATTTTTCTAGGGTTTCATTCACGAACCATGGGTGAATGGAATAATGATTGGCAATCCCTTCTTCAATCCATTCTCGTAGGTCTCATTTTCTCTTACCTTCTTGCTAAACTCATATCCATTGTCGTTTCATTCAAAGACGAAAATCTCACAATCACACGCAACCCAAACATCACCACCACCACAACCAAAACCGTTACGGGACATGATGCAAATCACGACGACGTCGTCTCAGAGGGTGTCCACCGGTTCGAGGATGAGTCGGTTATGGCTGAACAAGGTAGCGTGAGAAACGAAAGCGTTGACGGTGGTGATGAGGACTACGATGACGATTGGGAAGGCGTGGAGAGTACCGAATTGGACGAAGCTTTCAGCGCCGCCACGGCTTTTGTTGCCGCCGCCGCCGCCGATCGTCTCTCGCAGAAGGTGTCTAATGATGTTCAGCTTCAGCTTTATGGATTGTATAAGATTGCCACCGAAGGTCCTTGTAGCACGCCTCAGCCATCTCCCCTCAAAATGACGGCTCGTGCAAAATGGTATTTACTTTTTATAACCCTTGTTTTCTCTGAAACTGTTCTGCGTGACTGTGAGTGTGAATCTTATAGTCCTCGCTTTAACATTACTACTGTTCTCATAGCAATGTTTTTTATGGGTCTAAGTTCAAAAAGATTGTTGAGCACTTCAGTGTATTTTACTACTATTTTAGATGATTTTGCACAGTTATGTTATTTTTTTGACACTGTAGAAAATACACCCTGCGCTAGTGTCTTTTCCTCATCATCTGAGGAGAGAGAAAATATTAATAAATAAAATAATCAAAACCGTATGTTTATATGGTGTCTGATGTTGGAATTGGTGTTCGACATCATTTCTAATTTGTATTTTAATTTAAACTTTAAAGTATAAATTGTTAAATACTAGACCAACTCTACACCGAGTCTTTTATATTGACAAATAGGGATTATTTATACTAACATGTTTAATTGGGAGCCTAATGATCATGTGGGGAATATCTTATGCATTCTTATGTGCTGTTAGTACTAACAATTGTATGCAATCATTTTTCCTATCTGATCGAGTAAGGTTATCTCCCTGAACTCCATAAATAGAAAGGTTCTTTTGTTAACTGTTTTGCTTTGATGATAATATCCTTCAACCTTTTGTAGGCAAGCATGGCAGAAATTGGGTGCTATGCCTCCTGAAGATGCAATGCAGAAGTACATTGACGTTGTGTCGGAGCTATATCCTACTTGGCTTGATGGTTCATCTTTGGTGAGCTATTCGATTCTTGTGTTCTAAATGGATGAATCACTACTTTCTTTGTGTGTGTCTGTGTCTTTTTATCCAGTCTCTAACTGCTTACCTCTTTTTGTGTCCTTGACAGAGAAGCAAAACAGGGGATGGTGGTGGCCCTAGTTCAGAGGCTCGGGGACCAATGGGACCAGTATTCAGTTCTTTTGTTTATGAAGAGGAATGTGGCAATGACTCGTAAGATTTTGTAAAACTCAAACAGGATCAGTTTTAGTGCATATATCTAGTATAGATGGTCATACGTCACTACTTTGTTATGAATTTATGTATATGGTGTCAAATGTAACAACTGGAATGTTGTTTCCCTGATGCCTTTCGGGTAATTAGAAGGACAGGATGTTTTGAAGTGGTAATTCTAGTTGTTTTGTTTCTTTAACCATTTTTTGGGTTCTTAGGAGGTCTTTCAATCTATCTGGAGTTACACTAATCCTCACTCCATGTACAATGGCTCCTCTCCCCTTCGTTAATATTGTCTTTGTTGACCAGATCTTTTCTGAAGGCTCTGATTAGATCCTCCATATTTTCCCCCTCTTATCTTGGGTCTTTATGTATTATAATACCCTTCGCAACTATAATATTTTATTTTTATCTTATAGTGTTATTGTCAGATTTTTACCTCAACTCAAATTTAGTTGTTTCCATTCCTAATTGTCTTGTCATATGTTTAGCTTAGGATACACTCAAAGTGATGATATAGGCCGTTTCAAGTGTAAATATTGCAAATCAAATCCTTATCTTAACAGAGCAAGAGAATATTGCTTTGTCAGGTTGTCAAGATTGATATTTTGATCAAGATCAGGAAGGGGGTAGCAAGATCATAGGATCTTATTGTAAATGGAGAGCATCATAGGATCTCATCATCAACTCTAAAGTTTCTAAGCTTTGCATGATACGGGTTAGGATAGCATAAAATCTTTGGTTTGCTTCTCTGGAGAATTGTTTGCTTGACCGAATGTGGTTTCTCTAAAACAAATGGTTTACTTTAGAAGGTATAGTAAGACATCCAAATTGTTAAAATTGTATAAAAGTTTACATGCAACTAATTATGGTTATGTTAAAATATCAACAGTAGTTGACATTTATTACTTTACCCTCTAAACCAATATATCACTTTGGACAAGCCAAACCTGTATAAAAAAACTAATACAACCTTCTCATTAATCTGTTTTCTTGTTGTGTCTCTTGTCCTCCTTATTTTGCATTATCTTATTTCTAAACTAATCGCCAATTCTCACCTATGTTGCATGTGATTTTCCCCGTTAAACTATTGATATTTTGGAACAATTGAGGATTTTATGGACTGATTACAAGGTTACTTTATAAGTCAGCATTAGCGGACTGTAGTATTTTATTGACAGTCTTTCAATATACCAAGTACCAAGGATATCTGATGAATAATATTTGAACACCGATACAAATCAGAAGTCAGGAAGCTTCTTCAAAAGGCTGCAATTTCTTATTAAAACATTGGTATATATTGATGTTTATTATCTTCCTTTACAGGAAAATGGATGCCATTCATGGGTTTGCTAGAGAGGGAGATATGGTGAATCTACTCAAGTGTATTGAAAATGGTGTTTCAGTGAATTTGAAGGGTAGGTTATTTTGATATTTGCTTTTCCAGGTATATATAGGATTTGCTATTTTTTAATTTTCTATCTTTTGGTTTTTAAATGGATAATTGTTCAGTGCAATCACCGATTTTTAGTTTGACAACATAAACTTGAAATTTAGCAAGCATGCATTTTTTTTTTTTGAATTTAGTGATTACACTATGCTAAAATTTTACAAGCCTAACACTAACATATGCATACTTCACTGCTTGAGAGTCGTTTATAAACTCAGTCAGGTGCTGTCTTTTTGAAAAATCCCCAGTAATTAGCTTAAAGGAATTAATCTTGGCCGCGCCTTAGGTTTCATTTCAGTTATAAGAAAATTAGCTATAGTGAAGAATCTGTGTTGTCACACGGCAAATTTTCATTTTAGCTTTTCATTCCCACTTGATCTCTCTGGCCCCTTTGTACTTAGGGAGGAGTATACCACTGATTCATTGTTGTCGCTTTAAAATGGGGATTTTTTATGCATAGTAAGGTGACCATAACTTTTGTGTCTTCAACATGTTTCCTTAAGAAATGGTTGATTTTGTAAGAAATTGATTGTAAGTTAAATATATATAATAAGGTGAATTGCTAACGTGACTTGAGATAACGATTCTCGTAGGTCTCTGCTAATTTAGAAGTTCTTCATTATTTTTCCCGTAGAGGATACATCAAGATTTGTCATTACATCACACTATATTTGGATTGTATTCCATACTATATTTGGATTTTATTGTAGTGAAAAGTATTTATTTTCTTGATTACCATCTTAGTGCTATAAATATCCTCAGTATGCTTACTGTGATAGATTTTCTGTCCCACGCCACTTATCAAATTAATATTTGCTTTATAATACTATTATTACTTTTCCTTTTCTTTAACAGCATGCATTTTCTTAAAATGTTCTCAGACAGTGAGGGCCGAACACCATTACACTGGGCTGTGGATCGTGGCCACCTTAATGTCACAGAGCTGCTGATTGGAAGGAGCGCTGATGTAAATGCCAAGGTATTCATCAATATATATTTCAATGCACCACGTTCAGGGGATTAGACTTCACTGTAGCTCTTTATTTTGTGCATATTTTAGCTATTGACACTATGTTTGCTAATTTCTGTTATGATTATGCTTTCTTTTCTGAAGGATAATGATGGACAAACTCCGCTGCATTATGCTGTTACATGTGAGAGAGAAGGCATTGCTGAATATTTAGTGAAGCATAATGCCAACATCCATTCAGAGGATAATGATGGCAGTTCTTCGCGTGACATCTGTAGTTCTGACTGGCCGTTTATGCAGCAGCATGTGGGAGAAGTAAATTGATTGTTCGTTTTGTTGTTTTGTTGTTGCTGCCGCTGCTTTTGACTAGTATATCCTTGCCCAAATCCCTTCAGGATGTACGTGTCCATATATAACTCAATTTTTTTTGCCCTTACTATTGGTGTATACACCCTTTTCACTGTAGTGTACGCTTATGCACCGTTTAGGTAATGGTTAATGAAGCATATTCTGTTTCTTTGTTTCCTCTACTCTAACTCCTTATTTTGGCATTTGTTTCTTTATATTTGAGGGATGATGATATATGCGAAAACTAGGAGTAACTAGGAAAGGGAATTATTGTTTCTTTTTGGGTGGGGTGGGGTGGGGTGGGTCTACAAAAAATGGTGTAAAATCGGAATCCATATTATTTTTATCCCAAATCAACTTATCTAATTTCTAGAAGCAATACAAATGGGGGAAGTATAGTAATTGGATGAGTTAGGTTCTAAAATGGGCGGGCGCTTTTGCAATCTTGCTAGAGAGATTGAGCGATTTCTATTTGAAATAACACATCTACAAAGAGACAAAAAGTGACCCTGTTCATTATCATCGTAATGATAGCACTCGCAGTTGCTGTTGCTGGGTTGTCTTTTGCAAACTCCACATGTTCATAGTCGTGTTTGGTAGCAACTTGGAGGGCATAGTGTAAAGTTGTTGCCTCACTCTCAGCGACGGTGGGGATGTTGCAAAACCATGGTGTGTGGAATGATACAAGTTGTCCTACCTTGTCGCAGAAACAAACACCGATGTCGACACATTATTGTAAAGCTTACATAGCAAAATTAACATTGCATTTTGTATGCCCTGGGCTCTGTTTTCCCCAGTTTTGCGGTGGTTGGTGCATGTGGTTTCCATATATCTTGACAGTGGCATTTTGCAACATATGTATTCGTAGATCACATCATAAGCACGAGTTGCAGTCTGTCCAACATCAACTTGTGTTTTCTCCTGCAGACAAGCATTTCTATCCCTCCAAATTCCCCAATGAGTGGCTACGAGGAGGTGCTGCAAATATATTTGGGGGAGTACTGCAAATAGTGAAGTGAAAAACATCAGCAAAGAAACGTTCAACGGGAATTGTGGGTCTCATATTTTCACAAGATCGGACCATGGATCAATCAAAACGTTGATGTTTTCCCCCATCACAAATGAGATTGCTATAGCCAAGAGACCGACTGGAATAGTGTTCCAAATACTCCGCCACATATAGCTTTGATTATGACCAATATTGGCCTCCGTGAAACCCTTCCTATAGATTTATTATGAGCTTTCAACCTTGTTTTTCTAGCATAGCTAGATTAATAAAACATTCAAGATAGTAGAAATTGAGTCTTCTTCCATAATCCTAATCATGGTCTTTTATCTTATCTTAGCCAATTTACATTTTCACCATTCTTCTTTGAGCCTCCAATCAAATGAGTTAATCATTTTCTCAATTTCTTCACCAAAAGATATTGGAAGCAGGAAAACTCCCAAACAATAATATAGAATTGTTTGAGCAACCACTTTTATGAGAAAATGAGAGATCAAGCATTCTATGATTGAATTTTATTCCAGATATAGTCCTTGAGAAAAAAAAATAGATTTAGTATTTGTACCGATTATAGACGAAGACTAAGATATTTATCTTGCCCAATAATTTCATATACTCCCAACAATGAAGTAATATTGTGGAGGATATTGGCTTCCACATTTTTGCTATAAGAGATGGCCAATCATCCACCTGATAGTTAATTGCTCACCCACTAGCAACCTTGTGAGTTGTGACAAACTCATTGTTTTTAAGTTGGGTAGAGTTTAGAATAAAGACCTTTTTCAAATGAGGTTTCCAAAAACATACTTATAATAATATTTTGTCTAAACTTAAATGGGTTAAGGGACATTACTTTCTAAACTTATATTGGGGTGACATAATATTTTTGTAAAATATGCTAAATAAGGAAATTTAGCTTTACTCCAAGCTTTCCAACCTAATATTTAAGTTTGTAAGTCAGTTGCCACTAACAAGATTAATGAAATATGTGTCAAACAATCAAATAGTTCTCAAAACATAAATGCATTTTTGTTGTAGGATAGTGTGTTGCTCGAGCTTAAGGGTGAGAGAAGGATTATATTTATGTATAACTTCAATTTTAATTAATACATTTAGAAAGACATAAGAAAGTTATAAACATTTGTTATTAAATGATCCAATAATTCTACAGTTTTGTGGATCGAAGTTATCAATTATTATATTAAATTATATTATATTTACTGTAAATAAAGTCATTTTAGAACAAAGACAGTTTAATAAAACATTATAAATGCTAATGAGTGTTCCTATGTTTTATAGGAGCTGCGTAGATTTTATTATAAGTAGGAAATTGTGTAGTTAATTCATTGAGAAGAGACATTCTTACATTTTTTTAATTAATAGGCCAAAGTTAATTCTATTTTTGAGATGGATTTATCAGACTAAAATAGTTAATTGAGAGTTTTGTAAATAGAGAAGTTGTGACTCATATGATTTTTATATATAAGTGACCGTTTTTCACTCTTGTTCTATTATTATAAGGAAACAAATATATTGTTATAGAAATTTTTCATGAGTTTGTGTTGATGTGAAAGATTAAACTGCCAAATCACATCGATATTTGGTTATCATGAATTTAGTACACTTCGGTGTATGATTTTTTATTGACATAATCGATTATGGAATTTAAAGACTAAAATAATTCTAACATATTATACTCTTAGTTTAAATAGTTTTATATTATACTAAATCACAATTAACTATATTATAATTTTAGAAATAATTAAAATTAAATATTTTAATTAATAAATAATTATAATTAACTAATAATATAAATATTTTTTAATGATGAGTATAAAATAAATATTTATTTCAATTATTATAAATAATATTATGTATTTTTGTATGTGAATTATATATAAATATTTTATTCAACGAATAAACACAAATTAGATTGAAATTTAAAAAATTTAATTTAATTATAATTTAATAATATTTTATATATATATATATATAATTATTAATTTATCATGAACGAAGACAATTACCATAAAATAAAAATAAAAATAAAAGGACACCTCGAATGTACAACAAATCTTAATAATTTAGAATTTTATTGGACCATTATTTAATTGAAACGCGGGCCCGTCACCGGGCAAAAGACACCACCTTTACGCGCTGTACACAGCAGTACAGCACACCCTAAGCCTAAAGTCTAATCTATAAATCTAGTTAATTAATTAAATGGAATGCAAACTGTAATCGTACTTGTATTTTCTTTTAAACTATGAAACAATTCTTATTCACATAAACTGCAAATTACATATAATAAGAATATAACGTCTTTAAACTCCAGTTTAGAAAATAAAATGTCATATTTTTAAATTTAAGTTTTACAATTATATATAAATTTTTGATAATAATTATACTATATTTTTTATAAACAAAAAATAACAATATTATAAATAAACAATAGTAATATAATGATAATCTCCTAAAAAACAATATATTATAATTTTTAAATTATTTTATTAAAAAATTCTACTAAAATTGGTAATTAGTTTTAGAATTTCCTGTATATTATTAATATTTTTTTACTAAAAAATTCCTTTAAAATATTAATTTTCTTTTACTAAAAATTTATTTTATATAATGATATTATTATAATTCAGTAATATATTATTAAAAGTGAAAATACATACTAATACCTCTTTTTTACTTAATTGTTACATAGTATTGATATGTAAATTTGTAAGAATTTTATTTATGGGCCAAGAAATAGTTGGCTAATTTGTTTTAGTGTTGTTTTGTTTATAATATAAGTAAATATTAATATGATGAAAATATAGATAGATACTAAAATAGAATGATTTTCTTACAGGATTATAATTATAATAAAATCCTTATCTTTGCCATAATCATTCTTTCTTATTCTTATATTTTTTCATTAACGTGTGCTTCTATAACATTATTATTTTTATTATCTATTAGTACCTATTATTGATTTAATTTTTTTATAATTCGAACCCAGCACTTGTTTGTGATTGTAACCGCTGTTACAATTGTCTTCTTCTACTCTCTATTCTCTTCTCTTCTCTTCTCTCCTCTCCTCTCTCTCTCCTTCCTTCCTTCCTTCGCTGCTCCCTCAGATCTCTTCTCCCACTCCAGGTAACTTCCTTAATCCGATCTCTTCTTTTCTGTTCTTGTTTTTACCGCTCCGATTTCACTTTTTTTTCCCCTTCATTTTATTTATGCGATTTAGGTTTAAATACTAGGTTGCTTCGATTCATTAGTTTTATTATTCGTTTAGATACCGATGATTTGAATTGATTTTCGTATTTACTTTGATTCGATCTCTCATCGGTTTGTTTGAAATTTTGAATCTATTCACTCATTTTGATATTATATTTGGGCGAAATTGAAACCAAGGGCACACGCAGTGAAGTCAACTGTATATCCTTCATTCAATTAACTATAGATTTACTTGATTTTTTAATTTGATGTTAACTAGTGTTATCGATTGTGAAAAACTCAATTAATTGTGGACACACATGAACTGGCTCCAATTAAAGAACATTTCGTCTATGTTTGTTATACTTTGTGAAATTCAATTTCAATATAATTTTTTTGCAGGCTGTTTTTTGTTGTTGTTAGTTTCGCACAATAGTTCTATGATTGTTTGTTTTTATTTTATTTTTCTGCTTGATTTATAATAGATCGCTGCTATACGGTGGCCATCTTTGTATATTACTTTGTTTCTCTAAATTTCTGGCCAATTGGTTAATCTCTGGATCTGGGATCGGGATAATTTATTTATTTAATAAATAATTGATTCGTTAATGCTGATTATCTTGCCTTGCTTTTTATTTTATCATTATTTTTTTACTTTTGAGGGAAAATTAGGAGCTGATTGTTTTGTGCCATTAGGTATATCGCACAGCGATGGAAGTTACACAGGCCCTTTTGAATGCTCAATCCATTGACGGGACTGTACGTAAACATGCTGAAGAAAGTCTGCGACAATTTCAGGAGCAAAACCTTCCTGGTTTCTTGGTTTCTCTTTCTGGAGAGTTAGCAAGTGAAGATAAACCAGTTGATAGCCGAAAGTTGGCAGGTTTGATACTTAAAAATGCATTGGATGCCAAGGATGAAAACAGAAAGCGGGAATTGGTTCAGAGATGGTTGTCATTGGACCAGTCAGCAAAGACTCAGGTTAAGTCGTGCTTGCTGCAAACACTCTCTTCTCTTGTACTTGACGCTCGGTCTACAGCAACTCAAGTTGTGGCTAAAGTTGCTGGGATTGAGCTTCCTCAGAAACAGTGGCCTGAGCTGATAGGATCACTTTTATCAAATATTCATCAAGTTCCTGCTCATGTCAAGCAAGCAACTCTGGAGACTCTGGGGTATTTGTGTGAGGAAGTCTCTCCTCAGGTTGTTGATCAAGACCAAGTAAATAAAATTCTTACTGCTGTAGTTCAAGGTATGAATGCATCTGAAAAGAACAATGATGTCAGACTTGCTGCTACTAGGGCATTATATAATGCTCTTGGATTTGCACAGGCTAATTTTAGCAATGATATGGAGCGTGAGTATATAATGAGAGTTGTTTGTGAGACAACTATGTCTCCCGAAGTGAAAATACGACAGGCAGCTTTTGAATGTTTGGTCTCTATTGCTGCCATGTACTATGAAAAATTGGCTCCTTACATCCAGGATATATATAATATCACAGCGAAGGCTGTTAGGGGTGATCAGGAGCCTGTTGCTCTTCAAGCCATTGAATTCTGGAGTACAATTTGTGATGAGGAGACTGATATCTTGGAAGAATATGTGGGTGATACAACCGGGGACTCTGATATACCTTGTTTTTATTTCATTAAGCAGGCCCTTCCTGCACTTGTCCCTCTGCTGTTGGAAACATTACTCAAACAAGAAGAGGATCAAGATCTGGATGAAGGCGCATGGAATATTGCAATGGCAGGTGGTACATGCCTTGGTTTAGTTGCTCGTACTACTGGAGATGATGTTGTGCCACTGGTAATGCCCTTCATTGAGGAGAATATTACAAAACCAGATTGGAGACAGAGGGAAGCAGCCACATATGCATTTGGATCAATCTTGGAGGGTCCTTCCCCAGACAAATTAGTACCTCTTGTTAATCATGCCTTACCATTTATGCTTAGTGCTCTAGTGAAGGACCCAAGCAACCATGTTAAGGACACCACTGCTTGGACTTTGGGACGAATGTTTGAATTTCTTCACAGTTCAATTGTTGGCACACCAATTATTAACGAGGGAAATGCCCAACAGATTATTACTGTTCTCCTTCAGAGCATGAAGGATGTCGCTAATGTTGCTGAGAAAGCCTGTGGAGCCCTTTATTTTCTCGCACAAGGTTATGAGGACGTGGGACTAACATCTCCTATAACTCCCTTTTTCCAGGAAATTATTCAATCCCTTCTCACTGTTACCCACAGAGAGGATGCTACAGAATCACGATTGAGAATTTCAGCATATGAAACATTGAATGAAGTAGTTAGATGTTCAACAGATGAAACAGCTCCTTTGGTGTTACAACTAGTTTCTGTCATCATGATGGAGCTGCACAAATGTCTTGAAGCACAAAATCTTTCATCTGATGAAAGAGAAAAACAGAGCGAACTTATAGGCCTTCTTTGTGGGTGCTTGCAAGTAATTATTCAGAAGCTAGGGTCTGCAGAAGCTACCAAATATGCTTTCCTTCAGTATGCTGATCAGATAATGGGACTATTTGTCAGGGTCTTTGCTTGTAGAAATGCCACTGCCCATGAGGAGGCCATGCTAGCTATCGGAGCCCTTGCCTATGCACTAGGCCCTGATTTTGCTAAATATCTGCCAGAATTTTACAAGTTTCTGGAGATGGATCTTCAGAATTTTGAGGAGTACCAAGTTTGTGCCGTTACTGTTGGTGTAGTAGGCGACATATCCAGGGCATTGGAGGATAAAATATTGCCTTACTGTGATGGGATAATGACACAACTTCTTAAAAATTTGTCAAGTGATAACTTGCATCGTTCTGTGAAGCCCCCATTATTTTCATGCATCGGTGATATAGCACTTGCAATAGGAGACAGCTTTAATAAGTACTTAATGTATGCAATGAACACTCTACAAATTGCTGCAGAGATGTATGCCCACACATCAGGCTTTGACGAGGAAATGACAGAGTACATCAATTCTTTGAGAAATGGGATATTAGAGGCATATTCTGGGATCTTCCAAGGGTTCAAGAATTCATCGAAGACCCAACTCTTGATTCCTTATGCTCCTCACATCCTCCAGTTCTTGGATAGCATATACATGGAAAAAGACATGTGAGAAAAGAAAATAATTTTTTTTCCCATTTATTTTGTCTTTGTTATATATTCATTGTTTTAAAGACTTTCTTGCCTTTTCTTACTGCAGGGATGACATTGTCATGAAAACAGCTATTGGAGTCCTTGGAGATCTAGCTGATACACTTGGAAGCAATGCCGGTTCTTTAATACAACAGTCTCTGTCAAGCAGAGAATTTTTAAATGAATGTTTGACCTCAGAAGATCATATGATTAAAGAATCTGCTGAGTGGGCCAAGTTGGCTATCAGTCGTGCTATATCTGTTTGAGGTTCATCTCAGTTAGCATAACCTTTGTCATAAAACTTGCATGCATTTGGGTGTGTCGAGGTGGGTCGTGGGATTGCATGTGTCAAATTGTCTCCATAGTCAGACAACGGAAGGTATCTGTTTGAAGGTCTCCAAGTTGTCACTAACTCTTGCATCATCTCCAATGCATCACTGACCTTTGCATGAGCACCATTAAGTCCAGTACTTTCAAGAATGCATCACTGACTTTTGCATGAGCACCTGTAAGTCCAGTACTTTCAAGAGGAAGAAGTTAGCGGCGAGATTACAAACTTGGGTTTTGATCTTCACGAGGAGTGTAAGTTGAATGACTGAGCTGCTGAGGAGAGGTAACTGATTCATTATTCATGAATGAGAAACTACTGTACTCTTTGTCAGGCTTGGATGTTGAGTTTGAAGTTAAAATAAACCCATTCTATGCTAAAATGGTTTTTTTTTCCTGAACTGGCCGCGTGGGTTATTGGAATGGATGAACTCCCAGGGTTCAACTGGTTTTCATCAACACCACCTAAGTGCTTTGTTTCTAGATATTCTCTTCCTTTTTCTGACTTTTAACCCTGCATCTTCTTGAGTCATTTTTTTTTCCATCACCTCATTGTGTATCCCTAGTCTGGTTTTCATCCATATTACTTTTTCTATGCATAGTTGCTTTTCTATTCTTGGAGTCATTTGTGATTGTTGACCTAGGATGGGAGAGGTTACTTCCTATTCACATTATGCATTTCTGTTTTGTTGTCAGTTGGTTTTATTAGGTCAAAATCATTTTGCATTCATGAAATCATCAAACCTTCCTTTATTTCTTTGTTTTGAAATTCGTATGTAAAATCATATATTGGATATTCCTGTGGATTGGTACAATAGTTGGTCGGATATTGTGATGATACCAAAAGAACCAACAGGATGTGGTGGATTTCTGTTTCTCTTGTTGGAAGGCAGTAGTCTGGGTTTATTGAAATCTTTTCCTTGTGTTGATAAAAAAATTTGTGAATTTTGGTTATTCGGGCATTTTGCCATGTGTCCTGTATACCTTATTATGGTTTGGTGATATAATTCTTTTTGGTACTGAGATAAGATAAAATTGTATAATTTTGTTTGGCTACTTTCATAGGCAGTTTTCATTTGGATACTTTCAGTTTCCTGCATTTGGCTATTTATTTGCAGTATACTTGAATATTATGAGCTGGAGAAATTAATATTCTCATTAAAAATTGTGGTGCACTAGTGCAGGAAGCGAATTAGAGAGGATCCATATCCTAAAATGTGGGCAACCTCTGTTGGAAAATAGATAACCAAATCAACGACAATCAACTTTTTTTTTAGTTTTGATATAAATTGAACTATTTTATGCATACTATTGCAAAACAGTTCTAACGTTTCTAGATGAATTAGTATTTAGTGTGTTTTGGGCAATCCAATTATGATCAGTTCAAAATTCAACTTATTTCTCGCTGTATCTAAGCTTCAAATTGACAATAAAATGTGAAAATCATCATTCTTTCTTTCTTTCCTCAGATTTTGTTTGGTGGGTTATTTATGATTCTAATTAGCTTCTACAAACTATTTTTGAGTTTAGCAGAAGCTAATTTTCCATTTGCAGATACAAGCATGTATTTATTCAGTAGGAATTATGGGGAGGAACTTTAAGACACCTTGGATAAATGCTATGGTGTCATATATAATAGCTCTAGAAGTATGCGAACAAAATAAATTACCTTGGAGAAATGCAATGGTGTCTAGCTAATGGAGTAGCTCAAGAAGCACGGAAAAGAATATATTAATTCTGTAAAAAGACCTGATAATTTCCTTATTCTTTATGTGAAAAATGCACATTCAAAACCCAAACATATAGTACATCGCAGTCAAATCTTTATGCTTGCGTTTCGATGCTATGCTTTAAATTCTGAACCCCTAAAAAGTCCAATAATTAATCTATCAAGGGCTTATAATATGAATGGGTGTATTTTTGTCTTATGAGACCCTTGAAAAGCCATCTTCTTGATAATATGTAATGTAATGTCTAACTCTAATATAAAGTGGAGGCAATGTTCAAAGAAGAAAATGATGAATTAGTTTTTTTCCATGTTCTATACAATTTGAGTATTAATGGAGAAGAAAAGGAACAAATGTGGGTTGCTTTCATACTTTCAAATTAGTTCAATGAAAGTGCTGGTCACCTTTTTTGATCTGACTGCCACCAATATATAATAATCTCATAAAACAGTGGTTTGTAGCTTTGTGCTAATGAGATTTTCAATTCTTATTTATATTTTCATGATAGTATTTCTTTTAATTCATCTTCCATGTAAAATTTGCTTATTATAATTGGTAGTCTTTGACTATTATATGATATAATTCCATTCACCGAAGGACCAACACAAATGTGCAGGTATGTTAAATTATATGTTTGGTTCCACTTATGAATGAATCAAATTTGATTTTAAAGGTATAAAATTAAATTTAACAGATTTAGATATGTTTAAATAAAATTGATGTTGTTGATAGCGTTGAATTTTACTTGAAGTTATAATTTGGAATTTTTGTCTTTACTGTTGATTTGTAGTCTTAAATTTATGTTTAAGTCATTGATATATGAATATATTTGAAAATAAATAATTTTATATTCAATTCACTTTTAATCGAAATTAATTTATTCAAATTAATCTGTGTCACTGCCAACGAGAAGATACAAACTTTCTAAAACCGTCAAATCATAGGAAAGAGTAGAAAGAAAATCACAGTAAGCATCCAAAATTAACAGGAACTCCACTTTTAGCATAATGATTTTAATGCATTCATCTATACTAAGCTCTTCAATTCCAGTATTCAGAGAACAGTGTCAAACACATATATGGATAAGAATTGTTCATTGCTCAACATATGCAATATATAGTAATAGGAAAATTTGCACCACCATTTTCTGTTTGTTCCAACTAAGAACCGTGCATAATGCTCACACTTCTGTGATGAGATTGGAAGTCAAACCTCTTTAAATTAATTGTATAAACCAATTTAAAAAGGGAATCATGAGTGCATATGCAACATTATTTTTCTGATTAATTTTGATTTTTGCCCATTCAAATAATGTATAGTTTATTCCATTTGTCGGCATGAGCAAAGCTAAGCCACACAAACCAAGGGCTCCCCTTTTCCTCAGTGATAAGCATAAGGACTTATGAGGAATGCACATATATGCACGTAAAGTTACAAGCAAAATCATGTGCATCTAAAAAACTTGATCACATGGAAAATAATAATGTTATTTTTACATAAAAAATTTACCTTTGTATAAAATATACCTCTTATAATTATTTAAACCGGTCCTTAAAATTTTAGGGTTGTATTATTAAGTTTCACATATGATGGATATTCTAAAATCATCATTGAAATTGTAAAATTTTAATCGAGACTACTCTTTTTAAATTAAGTTGAATGATGAATTTTATACTAAGTGAATAATAATAGAAATACATTTGATAATAAATTTAGATAAAAAGGAGAATTTGATTATTTTGTAATTTCAAAAATTATTTTAAAATATTAATACTATAAAAAACTAAATTGATACGATATTATACTTTTAATGATTAATTTGAATATTTACTCGTACAAAAATATATATAAAGAGGAGCAAACACTTTACTTTATCAATCACTCTAGATTGAGTTAATTTACTTTATAACTTATTAAAAATATTGAATTTCATTGTACAAGCTAACGTTGATTAGTCTCATATTATAGATAAATTATTTGGTGTCTTTTTGTTTGGTAGGGTACCAGCATCCTAGTACGGTATTTCTCCCACACTAATATTCTCATTTCTCTCCTCAGATCAAGCACCACCGCTAACTACCTTCTCTATGTCTTAATACCTCTGTTCAATCATCTTTCACCGCACAAATTATATATTTTTCATTCTGTCTTTGTCGTCTACCTTTCTATGAAAATAAATGTTTGAAATGAAAAAAGAAAATTGATATTTCAAAGTTGAGTTTTTAGCCACCGTAGGTCAACTTTAGACATGCAACCACGTCCACTAAATAAGGATGACAATATAATTCGCATCTACAGATATCCATCGACGCAAAGAAAATCAAAGTAAATCAATTGAAAAAAGAAACAAACATTCACAATTTTGTACTAATATTATATTTGGAATCCTAACCATAATTTATATAGGAGTATAATTTTTTAGAAAAAAAGAATGAAACATTTGGGAGAAACAAAATCAAACATTTGAAAGAATTTTAAGTTAAAAAATGTTATAATTTAGTTATATCAGAATTATTTAATTTTAGGTTTAAAAAAATTATATTTTAATTATATTTAAATTTAAGATTTAATAATTATTTTAAAATAAAACTATATTTATAAGAATATAATCAAAAAATAAAATAAAATTGCAAGTACATGTTTAAACCTTATTTTACAAATAAGGTTCTACATGGAAAAAGAATAAGTAACACACCAACAAAAGAATTTGTTTGAAAATATCTATTGTACTTGTAGGATGGTAGTACACATGTTTGTGGAAAAATGTTAGACCTACTAGCCTTTTGTTGACGACTACTAAAATACCATTAATTACCAGAAGCAGATATATAAAGTTAAGTTTATATTATTCCATTAGAGCCATTATTTCCAACATATATTATGGTCTCCTAAAAGATGATTATTTTAATAATTCTCTACTTTAATTTATGATCAAACTAGTAATGCTGTTTCCTTCTCTTTTTTTGGTAGTGCACCCACTAAGGGTATTCCACATTCAACTCTCTTCTTCTGTAGCCCACTCTTCATGCTTGTCTCCATCCATTGACTAAAAAAATGTGACGAAAGCCAAAATATAAGGATCAAAAGCATGATTTAATTTAAGTGGTGATTGGTACCACGGAAAATTTCAATGCTACGAGAAGGATTTAGCAACTTTCACCACTACTGATTCATGTGAATGTGGTTGATTTTCCATATTGAAGCTAATTGAGATGGACCTTAATTAGATTATCAACCATATATTATTAACATGGGATTAAAAAATTGACAAGCACCTAAGAACATAAAATAAATTATATGGCAATGTTGCAACTTAGAAAGTAGAAAACTAAAGTTGACTTGGGAAAAAGGTGGTCACAAACACGAATTTGGATTTCTTGCATTTAAAGGATTCCATATTTGCATATTTGTGATATCTTTTTGTATGGAAAAGTCTCTTTCTTTTCTGTAAAATCTAAAGTCTTAACTTTTAATCATCTTTTATTTATAAAGTTAAATTGGAATAGAGTAATATATTTTCATATCATATCTCGATAACGTATTTCTAAATCATATTCTTAAAATAAAAAAGTAAGAAAAAATTTAATAAATATTCTAAATATAAATATAAATCATATATTCTAATGATATTTTATTTTAAATTTAAAATATATATTTAAATTTATAAATCTAATTATAAGATCTTCTAAAAATATTTAGATATATTATTTTCAACAATTTAAAAAATCAATAAATGTTTAATCAATATCATAATTTTAATTTTATAATTTAAAATATCAAATTATTTAAATTTATCTGATTTTGATCTAACAGTCACAAATAAATGTGTGAATGCCGAGATTTGGAGCAGAATCCCACAAACACAAGCAGATTTTGAGCCATGCATGGATAGTTTAGCAATGTGCACATGCAAATTAACAGTTGAATTGTTTGTCGTTTCTTAATGCAATTATTATATATATAGCCAATATATACAGAATAGTAAAGTTGACTTACCAAGTGTTGTGACAAGTTATTGCATTTCATCATCATTCTGTTGTTATTGGGTGGGGTGCACCATAACAAGAGCACTACCCATGTTTAAAAGGGGGTGCATCTACCTTCACTTCCTTGCCAATGCATTTATATGTCATTCTAACTTCTCATAAAGAAAAATAAAAAATAATCTAATTTCATATACTTATTATGGAACATAAAATCAAGACTTTCCTTTTAGTTATTCTCTTGGTCTTCATTCCTTTTCCTTTATCTTCAGGTAAGCATGTTCTTAATTTATATAAGTGAATTAAATTTTGTAGAGATTCAACTTCATGTAATATTATTTATTTTTTTATTTGCTTTTAGGATTGGGTGAAGGATTCAGAGAAAATATGCATCCTACTCATCACTTTCTATACAAGGTACCTTACTATATTTTTCTTCTTTTTTTTTTTTTTTAAATGGTAAATAATGGACATTGCAAGATAAAATGCTTAAGATGAAGATAGATGGAGCTACATTGAGGCAAATATTAACTCAATTTAATATAGTTTTCCCAACAATTTACAATGACAATTGTAAATATTTGATGTTTAGATCTTATTCTTTTAACTAATAAGTAATTTGGTTTTGAATGAAGGATGGTATAAAGATGAACTCAAGGAAGCTATTTTCTCATGAATTTGTGTTGGATTATGATGAAGCAGGACCCAACCCTAAGCATTCAAAGAAACCTGGCAAGGGCCGTTAAACACATTAACAACTAACTAATTAATCATATTATATCATATAATAAATTAATTAAACTAAATACTATAATATGTATTTCCCCTCAAAATATTTTCATGTATGAGGAGACATTATATCATGATATAAATAGACAATGGAGCTAGTTTCTTCAACGGAGCTATTACTTAATTGTGTGTGTTGTCATTTATGAGGTAATAATAAATAAAGTATGGTCGATGTTTTACAATTTGTACACGGAATCGATGTATGTATGAATCATTATATATTAAATTTACAATAAAGTGTTACTATTTCTTTTCTTACTAGTATTAATCATTTTATTTTGTAGGCAGTATAATGTGTTTGACATAATTTCTTATACCTTGGAATAAATTAGACTTGATTTGACTCTCTAGAAATAAAAGATATTAACGAAACTTGTTAGTAACATGTAGTCGTTGAGATTATCCCACGAAGGAGAGATAGACAGCAGAAATTAATATCCACAAAGATTGGTTAAGATTTTTTTTTTTTTTACTTAGGTACAACTCACATGTTAGTTGCAGATATGTTTAATATATTAGAATGCGGGTTCGAACTTAAAATATCCCACTTTTTTTTTTTAATATTTAGTGTGTGAATTTCACTTTTTTTTGTTTAATATTTAGTGTGTGAATTTCTTCTTGGACTCAAGTATAACGGTTTTACCGCTCGTTCATTTGTTGTCACTACGATACTATACGAAGAAATAAAATTGTATTTCCAGCGTGGACCATGCCTTAGTAATCTGAAATTCTTACGAACATAAATGACACTCCGTAAAAGTTTATCTTAATGGTTTTTCTCATCTTTACTGTTGATACGATTGATATTTGGTTTTATGAATTGAGTTTTGAACGATAAATTTGTTTTTTTTTATTTTGATTGAATTAACGTCAATTGAATCATTGTCTCATCCATAAAAATCAAAAGAATTATTAACTTATATTTTCAATGAATGTCGTCATATCATTAAAGTTTCAAATAACTTTTAAGCATTTACAAATTATATGGAATTACATTTCACATTTCACTAAATAAGGAAGTAATTAATTGAAAATCACTATCACAATTATAAGTATATTGATAACAATGTATATCCATATGTATAGATAATAGTCACTCGCTATTCATCCTATTGAATAAAATGATATATGTTTCATATGTCTCTATGCTTATCCGCATATGGTATATAAAACCCATAACTCCAGTACTTTAAAGAAAAGAATTCAATAATCTTTGCTTTTTGGGTATATATTTGTATAGTTCATTATATGCTTCTTTTTCTAATGATAATAAAATCCTAACATGTTAAGCTGACAAATATCAACATCAAAGAAATATTATTGCTAAGCTCAACATCAAACAACATTAAACTTGGTTTTCCAGTTTCTGTGGCTGACACACTGTTTCATAAAGAACTTCAATAGAATAATTATTTCAGCAGAGGCATTTTGTGTGTCTTATACATTGATGATGACATCAGACTTTATCTTGGTTTCAAATACAGTTAGTTATGTTTAAAAGTAATATGTCTTTGTTTACCTAATTTTCCTTCCGAGAGATGTTAAAAAACATGACATTCATGGAAGAAAAAGAAAAAAAAATTAAAAGTGTGTTATATTATATTGATCAAAGTGAAATTGATACAGATGAAAAAAAAATGAAGTAAAATATTACATCAAACCTATTTATAAACCTTCACTTAACTAATAACGAATACATTCTAATTATTAACTAACTGTATCTTCAATAAGAGCGTCATCCAAATTAGTGAAATTAGATCAACGTTTTAATTGAATCGGATGCAATAAAAAAGTTTTGAACTCAAAAATCTAAGCCGAATTTTTTTACATTGTTCTGGTAACCAAGCATTATAATGATCAGTTTGTTTGAACTAATAAAAGGCATTACACTAACATTTGAGATACAAATGGATTCTTTCCTGTTCTTAATCAATCTTATCAAAATAAATTTGAGTTAAATATGTTTAGTCACTATAAAATCATAACTTTTAACGTTTAATACCTACATAAATTTTATTCAATTTTAAATCTTATCAAAACGTGATTTTCAAATCTAAAGATAAACAAATACACTCGCATGATTTTACCTTAACTAAAAATCTTTGGCAACAAAATCGTCTTAAAAAGCCAAATTTTATCATGCAGCTAAAAAAAGGGCAATTAAGACAGAATGCAGAAGCCATAACATAAAGTAGATAAGAGTTTTGGTCATATACCATTTGATTGTAACAGAATAGGATCCTTGGAAAAAATGGTAATTAAAAGTCAAAATAAGTATGTAAATTAGCTTATTTATATATTGTAAATAAATAATCAAAATATGTAAAAGAAAATACCAGGATATTTTCTAAACCAAATAGATTCTAAGATGTGTGACATGTACAATTAATATTATACTGGCAGGAAATTCAGAAGCATGTGTCTGGTTATGTACATGACTAGTATGTTTTTGAATCTATAAAGATAGCTGTGATGAAAACCAGACTCCAATAGACACAATTCCAATTGTGGCAATGGCTTGGACTAGCTCTAATATGACATTTTGTTGCTGCAGTGGCACATTCTGCCAGTCTGTCTTTCTGCAAGCACACAATATAAGAACACACAGGGTAATTATTAATATAAAAATCAAATAATTGTATTAACAAGATACTATTTGTTTTCTATACATGTGCATACAACAAGCATATCACTTGTCGATAAGCCGTAGCTTAAGTGATTGATTTGGGACACGAAAGGGAGTTTAAGAAGGATGTTCAAGATTCGAACTTTGTCTACTAACATAACATACTAATAAATAACATTTGCCTTTAAGAAAAATGAGCATACCACTTTTGTGCACCAGGTTCAAACCTGATATAAGTAGTTACTTAGATGCTTCAAGTTTTTCCTTTTTCATTTAGCAACACTTTAGACCACATTATTGATCTAATGATGTGAGAAGCCGTACTGTACTTTTATGTAGAAAGAATTTCCATAACCAGATTATGAGTTTTATTATACACTAGCCCTAGTTTTGTTTTCACAAAGGCATGGCCATTAATCAGAACCCAACTACCGAAGTCCAAAACTACATATACATGACAAAATACATACCCTAGATCGGCAATTATAATGCTGACATTATCCTGTGTACGTTGTTGGTCCTGCAGAGTTATATCATAATGAATTACTAAAACTATAGTGTCAATATTATAAATTCATGATAACAACTGTCACGTAATTTATTAAAACTTACCAAAACGACTTGTGCAAGGGATTCACAAGCTAGCTGAAATACGAACAGGCAGAATATTATTGCTGCTACTTCCATGTCTTATTGATATCAGTAAAAACGCCTCAAATACAAAGCCTTAGGTATACCTGTGTGTTTCCATGTTGTCGTAGTTGATCCCTCACAAAAGTAACTGCATCTGAGCTGCAATGGTAGCAAGATTGTGAAGGTAATTCTCTGAAGAAGCAGAAAAAAGAATGGTAGCAGAAATGATTGTGAGGATCATGCAATAGACCTGCTCATGTAATCCCATAAGCCATCGGATGCTAACACTATGAATTCTGCATCTGAGCCAAGAGCTACTTGATAAATATCAGGGCATGCAACAACCAAGTCATTGTTGAACTGTACACTGATCGAAATAAATCATTGTCTTAAAACTTAGTCTCTAAAGTAAGTTAAAAGTGGTTTTTAATGTAACACAAGTGATAGCAACACCTACTCTAACACTCTCTTTCGAGAATGAAGAGAGAAAGCAAGGAACGATTGTTAAGATATGCTAGTAGTACATAAGATTACCTACCGAGAAATGAACTTTTCCGTCCATCTTCCTTCCTGGGCTCCTTTTCGTAGCATCCTATTCACATGCAAAAGGTTGATAACCGTTAGGAAACACTTTGACACTTCGACAGTCATAGATCGTATAAACAATTTAGCACAAATAAATTTCTTTATAGTTTATACTAGAAGGAATAGTGTAGAGATTAAGAGCTGTACTCATTCTTCTTTGTTTTGAATCGCATGTCCCCAAATGCACGAGATATTGAAATATCTCCACAAATCCTTCCATTGACAATCTAGAGACACGGCAATGCACATTGGAGTAATCATCAACCATGCAAATTATATTTCATGTTACAAGGAGAAGACCCTATATTGATGTCTGTTTGACAGTGGTTACCTTCTTGGAAACAAACTATAATTCAGCTAAACTAGGAAATGGAAAATGGCTATATGCCCCATAAAACATCAGGTTAATTAGTTCACATCCTAAGTTGTCACAACGCATAATTTTCAAAATAGGAATTTTAATTTTCATTATATAGAAATATGACCACAGAAGTTAGTCAAACTCAAAGAGCATATAAAAAAATGAAGGAACAGGGAAAACACACCCATCCACCTGCTTCTCTGATTCTTTTGATTTCTTGAAGAGACGCCTTGTTGCTCCCATAGGGACGGTGCGGACTAGTCAGTAATTCTGGTTTTCCAGATCTGCATAAAACCTACAAGAATAAAAGAGCTTAAATAGAAGTCATGTGATTTTGATGACAATCAATCCCCTGGATATCCTAATTGAATGATAAATATCAGAATATTCCATGCGATGGAATTTTTCTTGATAAATCTTTAAAATAGAAAAGTATATAAATCCTAGTTAGATGTATGATATGAGAGGCACAATAAGAATGGACAATAATAATACATACCACAGATGAGTCACCAACATGTGAAATTAGTAGCTTATTATTTCCTACGAACATAGCAGTTGCTGTAGCACCTGATTCATCCTCCTCCCCATTCAATTCAAGCCTTTAAAAACAAAATACTGTCTAAAGTCTAAACCTTCAATGTAATCATACCAAATCTAGATTTATTTGTAAACTATTGAATTAGAGACACATTTTATAGAGACTGTCCATATTCTACACACTGATTTAATTGGCTTACCATTTTAGCAACCTCATGTCAGCCTTAATAAATGCATGTTTTAATGCTTCTTCAACAGCTTTGAAATCTTTTCCTAGCAATAGTAACCCACCCTGTAGAGCTTCAAGGCACTCCTTGTACAGCTCGTCCCTATAGTTGGCACTTGGCGCAGAAAATCACAATTCAGATTATGCAAATAATTATAGTGTGCATTTGCTCTTATGGCAGAGAGCATAAAATTTGATGTTAAATGTGATTTTAGTAACCACACGAGAGTTTGGTTATTATTATAAGATAAAAATCAGTTTGTGTTTGGTTGAAAGTTTACACTAAAGCTTTATATAATATAGCATACCGTGGCTTTCATAATAACAATCATCCAAAGAAAAAGTAAATAAATTGGTCCCCTGAAATTGCAGGACTGTGACCATATCAATTTACCCTTCCACATTATCAATATTTCAAAATGATTCATAAAATTGTAAAATGTTAATCAAATTTGTCCATATGACTGAATCTGATATCAAATACGTTCCCTAACATTATTCACTTAGTTTCAAATGTATCTTCAACATTACCATCTCACGTCATTATAGTCCCATCATAGGGACAAATCTGACTAGCACTTAGTAATTGCAGTGATCATTATAGAATATTGTTAATATAGAGAATTAGGTTGATGCAGTTATACAATTTCGAATATCAAATTGAGTATTCACTTGAAAGTCGATTATAATCAAATAAATTTTACAAAATCAATTCCAATTGAAAGTTATTTTTATCAAAAGCTCACCCCAAACACCCAATTATTCAAGCTAGCTAGCATAATCAATAGAAATTAAGTCTTGCTAAGACCTGCCTGAGAAACTGGACAGAAGAAAACCCTCCATGGCCATCAAAGACAGCAGCGAAAGAGAAACCTTGAAGAGTATTGGGTCGAAGAACAATATCATCTTCCATTTCTTCGCGGGGGCCTTGCAAAGATACCGATCCCCATCTTATAGGAGGAGAGTCCGTCAAAGATGAAGGGGCGTCAATGGCTATGGCAGAGAAGCAGCGGCTTCTTCTTCTTCTTCTGGTGTTAGTAATGGTGAAGGTGTTTGCGTTTATGTTTGTGTGGGGGGTTTTGGATTTGGAAGTGGTGGAGCGTCTGTGGAACTTACTTAAAAGGAATCTTTGTATTTGTGGGGTTGTCAACGCCATCCCCTGAAGGTGAAGGGTTCTCAATTCTCAGTTCTCAGTTCTCAGTTCTCAGAGTTCAGATACTGAAGAAACTGAGAGAGGAGAGAAAGAGTGGTGTTTGGTTAGATAACTGAGTTAATACACGCCTCTAACTGCTTTTAACGGATTAGATTCTCTTTTTCATGGGATATGGTCAGATTCTCTCCTACCTTTTAACCTTATATTTTTAATACCACTTCTCCACCCTTGACTAATATTACTTCAAAACATATTTTAAGATCACCATTGTTATATTTGTTTCTCTATTGTTAATTATTTAATGAACGAGTCATTGTCTCAATTAAAAAGATTAGAATAATTTTTAATTTATATTTTTATAAATGTCGTTGATTGTCTTTAGAATTTTAAAAGATTTTTTAAGTATTGATTTATGATGGACTGTGTAACATACTAACATCGACTTATATTTTTAAGATATATTAATATACTCTTTAACATTCGATGAAGTGGTAATTGTATATGAGACTTATAAAATTTAGGATTTGTTTCCTTTGTGAAATTTCTTTTTTTTCTAAAATGTTTGTTAATTTTATTTGTTAATAAAGATTTAAAAGACTTTTGAAATGAACAATTATTTATATTTTTAGAAATAATATAAATAAATAAAAAGTGATTTCATTATTTCTAAAGATACATCTCCATTGACTAACATTTCATCTTCTCTTTATTACAATTGTTCACTTAAAGAATATTTCTGTATTTAGTAGAATAAACAGAAATTTCAAAAAAATTAAAAATACAATACGAAGTAAACCACAGTTAATTTTAGTCATTTCATTAACCAGTTGAAAAATATGTACTGAATTTGAACCAGAACATATGAGTGAGCTGTATGGTTAGTACTCCACCAGTCCTGCTCTTTGAGGTGCATGTGCATGGTTAGTGCTCCTCTTTAAAATCACTTCTATATCTAGATAAATTTGTGTGCTAGAGGACCCACAAACTCGTGGCAAAATAGGAACGTGAAAGTTTTTATTATGTTGTCTACCTTAACTTGTATTTGAAATTTAATTTAACCATGAATTGAATCGAATAATATTAAGTTATTATTTGAGTGGGAATGTTAAACTGTAAGCTAGACGCATGTAACTCACTGGCCCATATTGCTTTGAGCGGTCAAACTAGAATACCTGCTTTTCTACAGTAAGCATGGTTGTGGTTCAGATCAGATATATCATTTATAGTTTGCCCGATACTTGAGTCAACAAGCTAGCTGGCTTTTGAACCCAAAACTAAACTATAAGAAACCATCTAGGTGGCACAAAATAATTAATTAGTGATAACAGGTCATAACCTTAAGTTCTTACTTAAGTTTAGTTCATAGATCAATCATTTGTCTGGTCTACGGAGAAAGAGGGTCAGTATAACTATGTCGGTAAATATGTATAATCATTTTTCATTTCATTTCTTAAGAGAGAAAAGATATCAAATCAGATGCGGTTATTAGTTTCTACAAGATATTTAGATTTCTAAAGTACGTGGTTTTAAGGGAAATAGAAAATAGTATGCGACTGAATCAATTGACATTTAATTTACCTGCAAAACATGAACTTAAAATTCAATGGAAGTATTTAATGCCCAGAATTAAAGTCCAGTCAAGAATCAATCTTGAAGTCTAATTATAAAGAGACCGGTACGCCTCATAATCACGGCAAAGAAATCGTTAACATAGTTTTTTCCTTTTCAGAGCAAAAGTTGATTGGAAAAACAAATGCTAACACTAGTTACCTTTAATTTATTTCTTGTTTGACAATGACTTTGAATTGCATGCATACAAACAACAGCTGCTAATTAACAGACATCAATGGTGCTAAGTGAAGCAAATTCTTAATTCATATCCTCAATTAGTGTAACATCTCAGCATAACATTTTTATCTAGACTTATGTAAATTCCTCTTTCAAATAATGAGGCCCAGGTTTGAAGGGATCAGACTCGGCATATGCCTCTGGACGGTAAAATCCTTGATCATTCACTCGATTACTCAAAACATGAAGAATGGCTTTCTTCTCACCTCCATACTCATCCATGTTGCTCTCAACATAAGCATTGGCCTCAGCTGCTATCTCATTCACAAAATCATACCTATTATCTTCTGATAAAAGTAACCTCTCTATGTCTAATTGCAAGAGCTTTCCCTCGCCCTTTATTTTCCTCACTTGCTCCTCCAGAAAAGGAATGCGCTCCATTCTGTAGGGCAGAGATTCATCCTTTTTTATCTGCAGCAAAATGAAATTCTTCTTAAATATTCAGGTTTATTGCACGTGATACTTGAGAAAGCTGCGCCAATATCATCAATCATGTTCACCAGCATAACCATATGCATTCAGTCAGTTAAGTATATTGGAATTGGAGAAAGGAAAAAATAAAAACCATTGCAGAATCTTGATGTGCATACACCATCATTGTATGCATCAAGATTTAGCAGAAAATGAGCATCTATTGAGCGGGACATATACCAGATATTCAGAGATGTACAACCATGATCAAAAGAAGCAATGGCAAGAATCGAATTGAATTTGGCTTATCTTTATCACAGGAAAGCTGATATCATTTTGCAAATCAGTATGTTCATAATAACAGAAACCTCAGAAGCAGCAATTACAATAGCATAAAGTTTACATAGATGGCAAAGAATCTGCAAGAGAAGGAAGCAAGGTGGGGATATCATGCAAAAACAATGACATGAAAGCTTACTAAAAACGAGAGAATGCAAATGAATGAATATAAATGATGTGAAAAGGAAAAGGTGGTGTGCATTGTGATCCTTCTATCCTATCTTGGCTCTTCTCGGCTTCATTCCCTGTTATGCTACCGTTTTCCTTACTTTGTTCTTCTTTGATGAATCACTCGAGACTCTTGTGTTATTTATCTTTTTGTAAAGAATACACATACAGCTCTTACACTACCTCGTTCTTTTTGTTTTTTGTTTCCTACGTTCCCCCTTGCAGCATCAGATCACAAAGTTGTAGCATGTTTACTTGGAACAGCATGAAGTTATAAGTGTTATAAATAGCAGATTGCACAAAATATTGTATGTGAAATAGTAGATAGGGTTGCAGACATATAGTGAAAGCCGCATAGCAATTGAAATAAATCAATTATATATAAAAGGCACATCACATACAAATAAAAAGAGAATAGAGGCAGAGAATAGCTGATATATTGAAAGGTTTACATATTGCGGTGAATATAGGAGTAATACTGATGACTCTTTAAGTTTTTCTATTACAAAAATAGATCATGTTAGTCATACATGCAGATTCTGCAGCTTTATTATTTTAAACAGCCCTAATATTCTCTTTTTCTGCTATTGCTGCTACATCAGCTAGCAGAATCTGGAGTAGCTGCCGCCATTGCCCTAATAGCAAAACTAAGATAGCGTCACAGTTTTCATAGTGGACTCATCAAAATTCGCTATCGCCGCTATAACATACCCTCCTATGTTCCTCTTGCAGCATCACATCACAAATGCCGTAGCATGTTTACTTGGAGCACCACGAATCATGATTCCAGTCTACTTCCATCCAATTAATCAATCTATGACAGTACATTAAACTCTTTAATCTCAACATTCCAACTTTAGAATGCTTCAACTAAAATTTAAAACATTTCCTTTCCAGAACATGAACAAACATGGGAAAACATCTCATGAGGAAATACCGTTTACTGATTCAATAAGCTGCACCTAAAAGAAAAACCTCTTCCCATTGAGCCCAATGCCCAAGAGAACTACACAAACACTTACACGGCAATCCTTCCTAACCTTCAAACTAGATAAATTAAAAACTTGCTACAATAAAGCCGTTGCTTTGCACTTGGAGAAAGTTTAACAGCACATTATTCTCAATACATTCTTTATTAATAGATGAATTCATATTGAACTCATTCAAATATGGAGCGATTAACCAAGTGGTGGGATTCAAGTGATTAATAAACTTCATTAAAGAACTGCCTGACACAACAACCCTTGGTGAGGTTTTACTAGCTCTCATCTGAACTTCAGATTACTAGAGCAGAGCCCAGTTCTCCTGAGAACCAAAGAGTTAAAGACCCAAAAAAATTAAGGAGTAACAATACCATTCATTTTATTTTATTATTATTTGGGAAATTGAAACAAACATGTAACAGGCAAGCATAAATAGAAAACTCCAAAGGCAAATATTGTAAGAAAAATAAGGTGGATGCAGAAGAAACCATTGTCCTTCGCCTCCAGATTCGCCGTCCGTTACTCTCCTTTCGCATTTGGATTATCATCTTGCAAAAGAAATGAATGAACGAGTTCAGTTACATGTTACAAACGAAGGATTCAAGATTTCTCAAAATTATTATTTTACCTGCGAGTTAACCTTGAGGCTTGGGCTCCACGAATTTCGTGCTCTTAACTCTATCTTCTGCAGAAAAATTAGTTTATGTGCTTTGATTTGAAGTAACAGTTTCATAAAATTAAAAAAAGTGAAAAGAAAATTACAGGTGAAGCGGAAGAGAGAATGAACGGGTTGACGCGTAGAGCCATTGCCGATGTACTCATGCACTTGCACTGCACACTGTGTTTCGCCTTATCTCAAAACTCAATTATGTATTTACTAAAATAGAAATATAATTTTGGAATTCGCGTATTTAGCTTTTTAAACTTTGATTTATTTCTTTTTTTCACGAAGCTTCATTTTTATTCTTTTTAAGGGTACTTGTTTTAAATAAATAGATTGCCAAATTAGGACTCAGATTTATGAATAGATCCTCAATTTGAAAGCCTAAATTTTAAAAATCAATAGAAATCTTTTAATATTGAATTACATAGTAGCTCTTTTAATAAAATGTTCAGGTATCACTTAAGTGACATAATGGTTTTGAACAAGTCATAAAGAATATTTTGATCAAAATGTCGTAACTCCATTCATCAAAATGACTACTTTTTCAACAACCTTGCATTTCATCTATCATCTCCCTTTCACTCCTCTCCAATTTCATTGTCATTCAGTAAAACTAATTCCTCAGCCTCAACCATAATTATGATTATCATTTTGCGTATGAGGTTACAATGCAATGTATTAAAACTATAACTTAAAATAAAGTAGTGGCTCCAATATAAACAGAGGTATTAAAGAAGACCCGAAGTTTAAGGCAAGTGACGAAAATGTGCTAAATAAAAATTGGCCTTTGGATAGAGACAAGCAACAAAATTAACGTCTACCTCGAAATTTTTGTGTTGAGAGTTCTAATGCCAGTTATTCTCCCATAGTTGCAATGATGCAAATTAGCACTAGAGCTTCCATAACAGCTTTTTTTTTTTTGTCATTGGTTACCTTTTAAAATTGAAGACTCAACACCAATCATTTTTCATAATTAGGGAATATAAATTTTAAAATAAGAATAAGTGATTATATTTTCGAATTCGGATTTTTTTTTATTGAATATTTTACATTTTGAAAAAGATATCTAAAGACCGTTGAAATTATAAAAGCTATAAGTAAAAGTTATATTTCACTGTCGATAGTCCTAATAATTGATAATCATTAAGATTTATCGATTAATACTAGAATTCTAAACTACATGACACATCCATTCTACTAAAAATATTATCCTTCAATAACACCAAGTCAATGCATCCCGAAAACAATTAGAAACAAATACAATTAAAATTATACCATAACTATAAATAAAATAAATATATAATAATATATGTTTACCGCATATATGAATTAACCGTATCTATAATTTTAATCAACAATTTATAATTTCAATCAACAATTGTAATATCGCATTTTTTGGTTACTAAAACATAAAATAAAATCATGAATCTCTATCGCATTTTTTAGTTACTAAAACATAAAATGAAATCATGAATCTTTATCTAATTAGTGTAAGTGATATAAAATATTCAAACACTTTAATTAGTTTGGTGGTCAAAAATTTGATTTTTAACTCTTAGTATGCAAAATAGAAATTCAACTCATAGACAAGAAAGGATATTCTAAATATGAGAAGTTACCTCCCATATTCTAAAAATCTCTAAAATACATGGAGTCCACTTGATAAATATAAGTTAAATTGAGAACCCCATACTTCCAAAAGTCCCTAAAGCTACTCATCATTTTCATTCACCAATCAATGCATTGTCACTATGGCAAATCGTGGCACATCTACACCCCGATTGGTGAAATATGCTAACCATGCCCCATCTCACTTTCACAACTTCCACCTAGGTTGACACCTTATTACTTTTTAGCTCACCTCAAACAACATCTCAACTAATTCATTTCCTTTTTGATAATTTTTCTCCAACCTATTATGTTTTACGAATCCAATTACTCTAAATTGAACAATTAAGTCTACAGTATAAAGTAAATATTATTAACCATTGATTAATAAATTAATGGTGAATGTTACATATATATAATAGCAATATATGATCCAATCTGTTAAAACAAGAACTCTTTATTTTCTCACACTATACTCATTTTAAATGAGTCAAATTCACACCTTATGAGTTGAGTTGGTGTGGATGAATCTTCTCCCCATGTCTTCTGGCTTGCATGTGACTAACTCCAAATAATAGCACAAATAAAACGCCCTTGCATATTTTGTACTGGCACGATCCCCTAGACAAAAAGGCGTTGTATGAAACAAAATATAGTAGATAGGGGATAAATTATCAACACTAGATGAATTTCTCTTGTATAATAAATAAGTTAATACCATATGAACTTATGGTGGATATTTGAAGGTTGATAATTAAGCTAGTGAATTAAATTTTAAGTGTTTTGAAAAAATTAACAACTGAGCTAACTAATAAATTTGAAATAACATAAAATCAAAAACATTTTAATTAATCAATGCTAAAATTATTTATGTCAAATCAAGACCGATAACATACACAATTACGGAGATTATTTATTTAAGATATTGAGATCTATTTAAATAATAAAACATACATATTTTCATACAATTAATACTGAATTTCTTCAATCTATGTTATGTATTACAAATATTATAAAATTATTACTAAAACAAAATTAGTCAACTAAAATAATTGTTAATAATTTGACTAAAAAAGTTATTTTTAAATTAATAATTCGAATTTTATACTTTAATAATAATTTTTAATTGTTAATTCATCATCATAAATATGATTTCTATTATTAAAATGTTATTTTTCATTTCATTTTCATGCTTTATATAAATTATGTATATATGTGAAAAATTTGCTACCAATATTTGTTTTGGGACGAATGAGGCCTTAAACCGTATCATTAATACAAGAGTTATTATAAAAATCTTGGTAACAAATATCTAGCAAGACTATAAGCTACCCTGTCGATTAATCTCCTAACCAATTTGATGGTCGTGTTTGGATGAGAGGTGAAGATAGAACTATATTCCTCAAACCAAACACTCAGATCCAAATCATAATTAAGACTTTGACGAATATATGTTATCTAAATAGATTTATATTTATAACTAATTAATAACTTTGGTCCATGTCTTTAAAACAAAACATGTGAGATTATATTTGTTTCAGTTTCAGGAGTTGCGAGCAAGCACAAATAAAACATTAACAATTTTGAAAGAATGGAGAAAATTCCAAATACATTTTAAAGTATTGCAATATTTATTTGAATAGGATGCTTAACATTACGTTTATTTAAATATGCGAGGAAAAGAGACCAGGAGATGTTCCAAACAACACGAACCCCCGCACTCAAGTAAAGAAAATGTAACCCTAAACTTTTAAATCGTTGAAAAAGTTGTTAGAAATATTTTTCAAACAACATTGCTGAAAAATTATTAGCAGTACTCATCATTCGATATTTAAATCTGATAACCATCACCGATCTTCCAAAAAATCTACTTGACGGTGCATTATTTGTTTGAGAAACTTTTCCACCATTGCTTAAATGAAAAACAACTATGATACAATGATACATAGACTTTAATTCAATCAACATTTTATTTTCTTTCTATATTTATTTTCTTACCACATTATTATCTTTATTTTTTTTTATTATCCAATGTGTCAAAAAAGTGGCGGAGTGTTCACCCATGGTTTTCCCATTAAATATAATAATTTTTTTAATTACATTTACAATTAATTTTTTATTTGATGTAAATCTTACCGTAAATACTCAATGAATCTTAAGCTATTCTCTTGGACTAAATCATGTCTCATCACCCTAAATTTTATTTATAAAAAAGAAAAAAATTAAAACAATTTATTTGTATGGCCTTAGCTGGCAAAGTTTGAACCTTGACTGTTGAGTGGCAGTGATAGCGTAACAAATAGTATTATTACATTTTAAGGCGAAGGCTACACTGCATCATACACCAGTTCTTAACACGCAGCTTCATTTTTTTTTAGATCCTTTAATTTTTATGAAATTACAAACCGTTGTCCATCATTTTCATTTTCATTTTCAGTTCCCTCTTATTTGTCACGTACGAACTATCAAATTCAATCCCATACAGTTTGCAATTCTTGTTCTCTTTGGAATGACGAGAGTCTTCAAATTAAGTCCAAAGTTGTGGCATTTCTTTGGTAAATTTAATGATTTTCTAGGATTTTGAAGTAAAAGCAAAAAGTGAGGATTATTTGCAAATTTGAAAAAAATACAAAAGCGTTGATTAAAATAGCAATAAATCAACGGCTAAAAGTGCATCAAGTGGTTGTAGTGTTTCGTAGACATGGACACATTGTAACAATGTTAAGTTGATAACACACCAATATAAAGCAGTACCATTTGGCTGGTGTTGCAGCTCAAGTCTTCGAACAGATACTCTGAACTCGTTTCTAGGGTTTGTACTTTGAAGACGAAGAAGAACTAATCACTCACTTCCTTTACTAATTGATTGCGAAAATAACGAAGATTTCGATAATTTCATTTCTTATTGCAACAATGCAAGGAATTGGATTTTGATTTGATAATTTGATTATTGAAAAGACTGCAGCCAAAATCTTGAAAGTGCACTTTCAAATTCTACTTGAAAATTCAGAACAACAACGAATCGGAAATTCCGATTGAGTATTTTCGATGGAAAGGTCTAGATCTAAGAGAAATTACTACTGTGACCAAGATTATGACTCTGAAACGTTGGCTAGAACAAGGCCACGTTATAACCACCACTACAACACTAATTCTCACCGTTATCGCGGCGGCGGAGGTGGTGGTGGTGGTGGTCGGCACCTCAAGACACAAGACTCGTCCTTAACGGTTACGACTAGTTACCGCATTTTATGCCATGACTTGAAGGCCGGTGGCGTGATTGGGAAGTCCGGCAGTATTATTAAGTCCATTAGGCAGCACACCGGCGCGTGGATTAACGTGCATGAGCTGATCGCCGGAGATGAAGAGCGTATCATCGAGATTTCCGACACGCGCCGGCGGGACCCGGAGGGTAGGATGCCGTCGTTCTCGCCGGCGCAGGAGGCGCTATTGCTGATCCATGAGAGGATTTTAGAGAGTGAGCCGATGTTTGGGGTGGACGAGGAGGAGTACGGCGGAGGTGGTGGAGGAAGAGGTGGTGGTGGTGGGAACAACCGTGTGTCTAGCAGATTGGTGGTGTCGAAAATGCACGTTGGGAGTTTGTTGGGAAAAGGAGGGAAGATAATTGAACAAATGAGGATTGAAACGAAGACACAAATTAGGATTCTACCTAGAGATCACACTCTACCTCGTTGTGTTTCCTTGTCTGAAGAGATTGTTCAGGTGCCACAAAACAATGAAAATGTTTTCCTCTTAAAATTGCATGCATTGTATGACCCAAAACCCTTCATTTTGTTGTACGGACAATGGAGTTTAATTTTGAGGACTTCTTATATACTTGAAATTTCTGAGAACCAACGGAAGAAGATATTAATGCCATTTTCACGTTTCAATCTTGTGTGTGATTCTTTCAGTGCCATAAATACTCAGCTTCTCATAAAACTAATGAAATAACGCACTCACTCATCATAACTGATTTTGCTAAGGCGTGAATGACATTTGAAGCTCTATTACTACTTTGAGTTTGATAGGAGGATTAATGAAAATTATGGAGGCAATTTTAAAGATCTTATTTGATTTGATTTACCTGCAATTTGATTTAAACTGAAAAGAATATTAATTGTGTGCAGGTTACAGGCGATATGAATGCTGTAAAGAATGCTCTTGTAATCATATCTTCCCGGTTGAGGGAGAGCCAGCACCGAGATCGTAGTGGTGGTCATTTTCATGGGCGTGTACAATCACCGGAGCGATTTTTCCCTCCTCCTGATGATGATTATATTCCTCATGTGACTAGTGGTTCTCGTAGATCATCTGTGGAGGGGGCTGGTTTTGGATCACGGGTAGCTACCACCAATGCTAGAAATAATAATCACGCCTCCTTAGCTTATGCAATGGATCCAGGGGCTGCTCCTGTTGCTGATGGACAACCCTTCTATGAGGACCTTGTTTTTCGTATACTTTGTCCAGTGGACAGAGTCGATCGGATTGTCGGGGAATCAGATGGAATGATGGAGCTACTTCAAAATGAAGTTGGCGTAGATGTAAAGGTCACTGATCCTGTTGGCGGCTCCAACGAACAGATAGTTATCATTACTTCCGAGGAGGTACTTTCATTCTCATGTTTTCTCTGCCTCTGTCTGTGGCGTGGTATGTGTAACTAGTGCAAATTGTTTAAGGTCTCTAGTTCAGATTAGTAATGTACTAGTTCTAGGGAAAACATTCCTCCTGCCTAAATTTTCAAGCCTTTTAATTGCAGATCAACATGTTTTTCACAATGATGTAATATATATCATATGCTCAAAGCTCTAACTTTTATTATTGTGTATTTAAGGGTCCCAATGATGTGCTGTTCCCAGCTCAGGAAGCTCTGTTACATATACAATCTCGCATTGTTGATCTTGTTCTAGATAAGGACAACATAGTTACCACCAGGCTTGTTATCCCTTCTGGCGACATTGAATGCTTAGATGGAAAAGATGCATCACTATCGGAAATAGGGAGGTTGACTGGTGCAAATATTCAAATATTGCCTAGAGAAGAGCTACCTCCCTGCGTTGCTAACTCTGATGAACTGTTACAGGTTGGTCATTTGTTGTTAAATTTGCTGAAGTATTCTATTAGATTTATTTGGTAATGAATGAATGGTAAATTCAACCTTTATAATGAGAATAGATCTTATTCTTAAAAAGCACCATACTGAGTTCTCACATGTATCAAATTGCCTTGTCACCACTAATTCTACAAACCTAATAATATTTAGTTTTATTTGGCTTTTGTTATTAGAAAATCTCCAATGAATTGTATAGAGGATCCAAAATCCTATTCCACAAAGTGAGAGCAAAGACCTAGTATTGAAATTATGCCTTTGTTCATTTCTCATTCAAACTTCCCTATTGCCTTTACAGATTGTAGGAGAGATAGAAGCAGCACGGAATGCTGTTCTTGATGTGACCTCAAGATTAAGAAGTTACTTGTATAGGGATTTCTTGCAAAGGGAAACAATACCTCCATCTGCCCCCTTATCTGGTGTGGAGGCATCTTCTTCTAATAGTATGGCTCCAGTTACTGAAACTGCCACTATCAATCACAATTTGCAAAGTCTGGCAGTAGCCCTTGCATCAAAGGTACTCTTTTGCCAGGTTTATCTTCAAAATTACCCATCTTTATATGTTATTTAAGTGATTGGCATTTAGGAATTTTTTTGGCTATTTTTAGTATTTATTTCTTGAATATCCCGAGAAGGAAATGGATCAGTTTCTTTTTGTTTTTGTTTTACTATGAACAACGCGTGATTTCATTAAGAATTTAAGACATGGAAGTTTGGCAGAGGGGTGGTTATATACCCATTTTTGGTCTGTAATGTATTGAGTTAACAAGTTCTGTAAAAAAAAAAGCAATTTGTCTGTAGCCATTGGTAGACTAAGCCATCGTGTGAACTCATTGATTCTTTATTATCTCAGATTTTTCCACAATTTTGGGGAGCCAATCTTATAAATGCAACAGCTTGGGCCACTTTATAGATTATTTGTTTTTATTTAAAGAAGAAAAAAAACTAATTTTCTTTTCTTTCTTTTGGAAAGGAAACTGGAGGATATAGCACTGAGACAGGAAAGCAGAAGGAAAGTGATGATTTGCATAGTGGTTTAAATAGGTAATTTCCTCCTCCCTCATTTCACGATAGAATGTTTGATATTTAGTCTGAAGTGACTTGCCAATATCCCATCCTCTTACAGTCTTCCCCATTACTAATGGTTTTCCCCCACTTTTTGTTCGTGGTTAGGATCGCCGTGCCTCTTGTGACAAGGAGTACACTTGAAGTTGTTATACCAGAGTATGCAGTTCCAAAGCTTTTAGCAAAATCCAAAAGCAAGCTTGCACAGATAAGTGAGGTGTGTGCGATCAGATCTTTCTGTCCCTACTTTAATATTTGAATTCAAAAATGATAAAACAGGCATTCTTATCCCGAGTAGTGGTTACCTTTAAATATCCTGCATAATTTTATGTTGGTACCTTGCCTATCATATGACATTGAAACAAGAATAGCAGGACTCTTTTTTCAATGATTAATGAGCTGTTCTTTATATTGCTGTACTACCAGATAGTATCTCTTATTTCTTGTTTTAGCATCAAATGAAAAGCAAATTCCCTAATAAGTTCCCAATAAATTTTTGTCTCGGATTTAGATTTAGGAAATCACGTCATCATGTTAGTATTTTGAATTTTAATAGAAAGTGATATATTTTCACTTCTGTTTTCATGGAAACAGTTATCGGGAGCCAATGTAACGCTAGTAGAGGATAGACCAGATGTGACAGAGAAGATTATCCAGTTATCTGGTACTCCAGAACAAGCAGAGAGAGCACAAAGCTTGCTCCAGGGATTTATTTTGAGTAGTAAGTCATCTCTCAATACCTGTTGGAGGCGTCTTATGTTTATTGTTGTGCATGCGTTAGTTTTGGTTCTTAAACGCCAATGTTCTTCTTTTAAATTGACATGGCATTAATTTTTCTTGCAGCCCAAGAAGATGGTCCTTAAGTGATTGTTGTACTGAAAGCCAGTTAGAGTAAAGAATAGTGCCATTAGTTTTGTTGCCTGGGTATTTTGTTCCATGCACTGATTAGTTTTCCATGCACATATCTACAAGATTTGTGTCGCCAAGAATTGGAATTTTCATTTTAAGGGAAGCATTCTACTGTAAATGATGGTACTAAGAGAGCTTCTTTGTTAATTTTTTAGTATTTTGCAGCAAGTGAATGGGAGCAATTGTTGCCTATACTGGATGGTGTTTTCCTGGTCTATTAATTTCAGATCAAGTCATCAAAAGATTTTACTGGATGGTGTTTTCCTCAGCAGCAGCAACGGCTGTAGGGGTCAGTTGCAATGGCTATCGCACTTCCTTAGTCATTTTTAATCACAAATCTGAAATAAAATGCAAGTGGGAAATGTTTTCTTTTTCTTATTTCAATTCCTTAATCACCACTTACTAAACTGAACTCCGGGATTTTAAACATGTGAAGTTGGTAGAACAACCAAATAGAGTCGGATACATGATACATAAGGTTCTATCCATCTAATTAATTTTTTGCGTTTTTTTAATAGTTCCCTTAGTTTTTTTGGGTCTGATTTGATTACCCTTCATCTAAAATCTATGTTCTTACTACGTAACCTTCTCCGCATGCCCCTAACTTTCCTCCTTTTTCTATGCAGCTGTTACCTATTTCCCTCTAATTCTATGTCCTCTAGTCTTTTTACACATTTTATGCAACATGTTCATCTTTGTTACGCATATTTTATTCTTGTGTTAGTCTTTGCGGTCCAACACCGTGCACCATAAAAGTCGGTAGTCTTATAGGTTTACAATAATTTTTTCTTTCAGATTGAGTGATACTTTTTTTCCGACTAACGCCTGAGTTCTTCCATTCAAACTAGAATTTGATGATTTGCCCTCCTCTAAAATCTATGTCCGTACTATGATATCTACATGTTTCTTCTCTACATGCCCTTTAGTTTCCTCCATTTTTTCTACACAGTTGTTACTTTAACTCTATAGTGTTAACCTTAATCCTGTCTCCTCTAGTCTTTCTACGTATCTAATGCAACATGTTCATATCTGTTACACTTATTTTATTCTAGCGTTGATTTTTACTGCCCAACACTGTCTCATGTAGGATAGTTCGATTTAACTGATTTTGTGGTTTATACATGACTATGTCCATATCCATTTATAAAAAACTAATTTAATTTGGGTTTTAACTGGCCCATTACCTACTATTTGGACATCCATAATCAATTGATGGATGACCATAACCAAAGACCACACCCAAATTATTGTGAACTGCAGATTAAAATTTCAAGTCCTTTTCAGCGTGCTTGAATTAAAACTTCTAACCAATTTCAATTGAACCTGACGATTAAAGAACTGATAGGTCCCCTTAATGACTATTTTTATTAAATTTTTAATATTAGGTTTTCTATTAAAATAATTTTTTTTTAAATCTCGGTCTATTATTCCATAGAGTTTAAGAGAGGGGGTTAGGGGGTTTATAGGCTCCAATATTTTAATAATTTTGATATTATTTTTTAAAAAATTTTTGAAATTTATTTTTTTTGAAAAAAATTAAAAAATATTATTTTCTCAAAAAATTGTGAGAAAAATAAATAAAAAATTCTCGAAAAAAAATTAATTGTTTTTCTCGAATAAAAAAAATTGAAATTTTTTTATCGGTGAAAAAATTGAAAAAAATTAAAAAAAAATATTTTTTTTTTTTAAATGTGGGTTTATAGGTATACTAAACTCACAAAATTTTAGAGGATTTCTTTTTGGGGTCTTTTAAATTATAAATTTTTTTTAGCTTCTCTCCAACATGTGGGTTGGGGTCAATAATTAGGGTATATCAAATTGACAGCTCTACTGACGATTATCCTTAATTTGTTGACTGTAACATCAAATTTTGCGTTGAATGGAACTGTTCAATAGTAGTTCCTATCAAGAAGGAATAAAAATCATGATACATAAAATATATAGCTATTAGCGACAAACAAAATATCAATTAAGATAAGATAACATTATGATATATTAATATAATTTGTATTTAATTATAGTTTTGATTCTTTTATTTTTACTAAATTTATAAAATTGATCATTTTATTTTAAAATCAAACAGTTTTAGTTTCTCTCATAATTTCTTTTAATTAAAAAATATCATGTGCATATAATACGATAACTTTTTGAATGATTAATACATAGTAAATTCTAATAAAAATCTCTCAAAATTATCATTTTAATTTTTAAAATTATTCATTTTTATAATTTAATTAATAACATATAAATAATTGATATATCTAGATAGTTCTACATCATGACATCACATGCCATTCTTTTTATCACTCTTTTTATCACTATTTTTTAGTGAATTGGTTCAAATAAATCAATCAAAATTGCAATTAAACATATAATTTTTCATATATTTTTCAAATACAAACACAAAAAATCTCACATAATTCAAACTTTAACTATTAACATAAGAACATGTTAACAATTAGTAACATCAATCATTCACCTGTAAACAAAAAAAAAAAAATTCATTGTAATTTTGGTCACTATTTTTATTAATTTATGAAATTGATTCTTTTATTTTAAAATTGAATATTTTTTGTTCTATCTTTAGATTTTTTAACTAAAAAATAAAAAATGATTATGTGTAATATTGTAAAGGACGTGACTTGTGATACAATTATGTTGAATGATTAATGATCATGAAATTACAATAAAATCATCTAAAAATATCAATTTCAACTTCCTAAATTATTCATTTTTGTAATTTAATTAATAAAATAAAAAAAAATTTATTCCATCTAAATCATTCTACACTATTAGATCGAGTGCTATTTCATTTAAAATATATTAAGTTATCGTTTTTTTTAATTAAAAAAATTTGAATGAGTGACTAAAACCAATTGATTTTAAACTAAGACAATCAATTTTGCGAATTAATAAAAATAAGGTTTAATTGTAGGTTTAATCCTTCTATTTTTACCAATTCACAAAATCGGTCATTCTATTTTAAAAGCTGACAATCTCATATTTTGGAACAAAAAAATGACAATTTGATATATTTTAAATAATGTGACATATGATACTAAAATGATTAACACTCATGAAATCGCAATGAAATTCTCTAAAACTTTAGCTTTTAACTTCAATAATTTTTCATTTTGTAACTTAGTTAATGACATATGAATAATTAATATATTTAGATAATTTTATATCATAAAATCGTAATTTAAAAACATCATAGATTAACCAAAATTACCGTCTTCTAAATAAAAAACCAATTATAAAAATTAATAAAATAGAGATATCAAACCTTTAATTAAGTTAGAAAATAAAGAAATTAAAACTACTGATAAAAAAATTTATTGATTACACATAAACCACACAGGGGCTCACAACTTAATTAGCGCTATAGTGATAATAATGTATGAAGGGGTTGTGTTGGGTCTCTTTCTCCTTGTAATGGTTGGTGCAAGACTTATTTATAGGACACCAACTAGATCGGAGATTAAATAAGTTATACAAGGTGCCTATTAGCATGGACCAGGACCAAAAGTTGAAGGTGACCACAAAGAAGAAGTTTGAAAATATTCGTTTTTGCAAATTTTCCAGTTTTTTTGTTAATTTTATAGATATCCAATAACTATATATATATATATATATATATATATATATATATAACACATGAATCTAGTGCACCCTAATAAGGATTGTTTTTAATCTAGTACACACTTACCAATATTATTTTATCTTATAGTAATCCTATACATATCATTTTTTGGATTGCAATTGGCAATGACTAGTACACCTTAACATGAGGTTTCGCCGCTATATTAGCCTAATACGTTAATAATGTCACACACAAAAATTACATAATACGTTAATATTGCCACAAAAAACTAAAAAAAAGCCTTACATCTTAATAAATAAATATAATATTGATACGAAGGGAGCAACAATATTGAAACGTATTCTATAAAAAAGAATTCGAATATAATTATTCGAATATAATTATCTATTTGGTCCTTTAACGGAATTTTAATAACAGTTTTTTATTTAATTTTAAATAATAATTTAATTATTTATTTCTTCACATGCTAACAATGTTATTATTTTTTTTATAAAAATTTAAAAAATTTATCAAAATTTTCAAATAAAACCTATAAAGTTAATTATCATCTTCAGTATATTGTAAATTTCATCAAATTCATAACTCAAATATTCAAATAAACTCTTATTTTTATTTGATGAATTTGATGTTGTTGGAGATGAAAATATGAGTTTATTTGAACTTTTGAGTTATGCATTTGATTAATATTTTTTTTTTCTTGAAATTGGTATTGAATTTTATGGGTTTTGTTTGAAAATTTTGATAAATTTTCTAAGTTTTTGTAAAGAAATGATAATATTATTGACATTTTAAGATATAAATGATCAAATTGTTACTTAAAATTAAATAATGGAATAAATCGACAAGAAAAAAAAAGATAAATGATTGAAGTATAACTTGAAATTAAATTAAGAGATCGCAAAAGCAAGTACGCCAAAAATTTTGTCACATAATATTATTATAAAAGTTTAAATTATATCTATTGTGAAGAGATTTATACATTTGATAAATTATAACAAATTATGTGGATAATATTATAAATAGTTACGAAAAACAAAAATTAAACAGAATAAATCATCTAACGATTATGATTAATTAACAATATAAAAAAATTTACATTGACAACGTATATAAATTAATTTTTTAATACAACACTGTAAATAAATATAAGTATCATTAATTATAGGTCAACTATAAGCTAAATATAAACATGAAATACTTTTTTTTACTAAAAAAATGGTATTTGTGCATTCAAATTGTTAAAAATTACATCAATAATGCTATTCACACCCCTCAAAATTATAAAAATAAATAAATTGACCAAAATGTCCTTCCCTTTATTTCATCTTCTTCATAACATTACTTCTTCATCTTCTTCATAACCAAACCCTTGACATAAATTCTAAGTGTTCTTCATATTCATCATTAATTATCAGAAACTCAGTTCAAGTACGTTCAAAAAATTTAAAAAACCCAGAAAACGTACGTGAACTTCACGTACGTAAATTTTTTTTGAAAAATTCAATCCTTACGTGAACTCAGTTCACGTAAGGATTGAATTTTTCAAATCTTTTACGTACGTGAATTAAATTCACAACGTACGTGAATTCAGAATGAGTACAATATATGGATTTATGTTTCAAACTCCATTAATTACGCAATCTGAGTTCACATACATTTTTATGTAGTTTTAACTACAATGTGATAATCAAATGATGTGTTGTAGGTTATTAGTAAGTGATTTAACTTTTTAATGAATTTGAGTATGGGTTATTGATGTATGATGATTTTTGTATGTGAGTTAGTGGGGTGTGATGAAATTTGATAAAAATGAGTTATGGGATAATAAATGTGTAATATTGATGACAGAGGTATTTTTGGCATTTTGATTTTTTTTTTAATTTTGAGGGGTGTGAATAGCAAAATGGGAGGTGTTGGTAGCAATTTTGAAATTACATTGATTAAGAAAAGTATAATTCAAAGTTGTTAAAAACAAAAATGATAAATTTACGAACAAACTCACAATATACAAGTTAATAGAATAAAACCATAAAATATCTACAAATGTGACAAAGTCTACAAAATTAATAAAATAAATGTATCTTAAATACTCATCATGTCTTTAGAACTATAACATTGAAGACAACAAAATTATTGATAGAATTTGTACTAGATCAAAGTTAATTTGTTGATCTAAACTCAACAAACATCGCAACAGTACCAAAAATCAAACAATTTCACACTAATACCGTAAAAATGTTAAAAAAACACACAAAAATTAAATAGGTGTGAATATAACTTATTTAGATAAAAAAGAATTAAAAAAATGTATTTAATTGAGTGATATTAGACAAAATAAGAGAAGAGAAAGGAAACGATCCCTATACCCAAAAAAAACTGCAATGTAAACATAAATATAACAATAACTAAAACTATGAAATTTGTTAAAAAAAATATATATGACTATTAAATAATTTTTTTATGTATCAAATTAACCATGATGAAAAACATATATTTACTATAAATTTAAAAAAAAAATAGTATTAGTGTAAATTATCTTCAATTTAAAGACTCTTTATTATGATTGAACGATAATATGAAATAATTTTGCATTGTTAAGATACTACTTTAAACTCAATTACTATGTATTTTAATTAACCATGTAAAATATTGTATTTTGATATATATGTTGGGTCTAATTGAATTCTATCATGAGGTCAATGTAAATATATATATTCTTTTTTGGCAATCTACTTATTTAATAGGTGGTCTATAAATAATCTTAACCATGACATTTGTTTATTATTAAGTCAGTTATTTGTGTTGATTTTTGTTTCATGATAACACTTATCTTTAGGACCGTGTTAACCTTCACCAAGAGACAAGGTCTTTGAAGTTGTGGTCTCTTTGTGACCATAAATTACATTGTATCAATAATATTTGATTTGTAGGTTTGCAGAGTTGGTGCATATCTTTAAAGGGTACAATCCTCTACCTACTTGTATTCTTGACACTTCTTTGTGAAATATATTTATTTAAGATAAGCCTTAGACTTATATTAGACCAAGTAGGCGCCCATCCTTTAGGTTTGATTAAGTCTTTTTGGCACAAAGTTACATTGATCTTTTGGGATCCCGTTGGAACAACTATACAAAAATTGAATAAATTACTGAATTATGATTCGAAAATGTAGAATCAAATAAATTTAAGATTTTAAATTTATGAATTAACCAAATTTTATCTCAAATTGAATCACGTTGGATATATTGTTCTCTACATTAAATAGTTTTATTAAATTTATTGAAATGGTGTGTTAAATGGCAAAGTAACTTGTGTACATATAATCCATGTTACATTAAACATTTTAACGTTTAACTACTATAATTATCTATTATCTCTATTTATCTTCATCCCCAAAAATCTAAAATATTTAAAAAATGAAAATTTTCAAATCTGAAAAATACTTTTTTTTTAAAAAAATATCTATTTATTCTTCTCCTATTGAAAATGGAACCCTTATTGTGTAAGTGGTGTTGGTCCTCTAACAGCTTGTAGAGAAAGCATGGTCCTCTTATAAGTGGTAGCCTGATTTCAAATCCATTGAGATGTATCATCATTGAATCTCTATTACTAGATTTCATTCCCTGCGAAAATTTAAAAAAATTACACAAAATGCTTCTTGAAATTTACAACCTATAGACGATTATCCATATCAATTCATATCATTCCAGTACTTGTATAAGTATAGATTTGAAAGGAAAAAAAAAATTGAATACTTTTGAAATGTATGTGGGGGTAAAAAAAGAAATTCCGAAATTAAAAAGGGGAAGAAGGGTTATTGAGAAATAAAAAGTCCGAACAGAGGCCCAAGAGACGAGGACCGAATTGGCCCAGAAAACAAAAACCCGCGCTTTATCCATTTCTTTTTGTGATGTAATAACTGTATTCGAGCTAAGGTTTCTCTCTAGTCTCTACTATGCTATGGAAGCTTCCTGTATTGTCCCCTCTTCCTCTTTCATTCGATTCAGGTTCCCTCTCTTTTTTCTCACTTCGTTTCATTTTACTTGGTTCTTTGTTGCCACTATTCTGTTCTATTCCTAATATTTTATCATTTAATTGGGGTTTGTAAGAAAACCATAAAATATATCAATTAATCATTTTGTGATTTCTTCATAGTTTAAATTATTAGAACACAATATTTGGTTCAAGTGTGGAAATGAAGATAATCCATAAGTGGCTTGTTCTAATATATATTTTGTTATCTATTCCGCAATTAGGACGAGCAAAGAGCTTCCACGTGTGCTGTCACTTCATGAGTTAAAAAGAATAATATGCTTCTCAGTTTGTAATCATAAGCAAAGTTACAATGAAAAGCTTTACATTATACCCATTAGGACCATTTCTCGGTTCTGCATTTCAAGATCTTTCTCTAGGTCGTTGGAACTTGGCGGGTCAGGACCGCATTCTGATGCTAGTTCTGGTTCTTCAACTCCTAAAGACAATCAGAGGTGGGAATTGGTTCAAATGATTTTGACTCTTCCTCTCTTCTATTATTTATTCCTGTTGTATCACAATTTTTATCTTCTTCAGAGAGAGTATTGTTGTGTCATCACTGTGACTTCAATTTTTTAATTCTTGGATTAATAATGTTCTGCAAGTTCCACATTTCACAGATTCAGCAACTTTGAGAAAGAATTGGAAGAATTATTTGGTGAAGTGAAAAAAATGATCAAGATGGGAAAGAAAAATGATGCCATAGACCTGCTTAATGCAAATTCTGAAATGGTGAAAGAGCGTCTTAATGCAGGCACTAAAGGCATAGAGGAAGCTGCTATTTTAGACGTACTAGCTCTTGGTTACGTGGCTGTTGGAGACTTGAAATCTGTTGGTTCTCTGTTGAGTTTGGTACTTTTTTCCTCAACCCTCCTCTTGTCTATTCTTCAGTCATTTTGATTTCTTATTATGCCATTAGCTTAACTCTCAGAATCCATATCATGTATAAGTATAGTGTAATCAATATTTTATACCTTTTTAACTGTTGTAAAAGTTAATACTTAAGATTGGAGATATATGGGATGGTAATCGTACCAGATTTTTCGACAATGAGAATGAAAGAGGAGTCAGTTGTTAGTTTTATTTCATTTTCTATTATGAGTTAACAAATTTGTCATGGTTTGTTAAGCTTGAACGAATAAATGGTCACCAATAATATAGGCAATTATCTGCTATCCTTGTCTAACAAGCATGTTTTTAATGGCCAGTTGAAAGAAGTTGTTGATACCTTAAAGGATGATGCACCGCATCTAGATTCAATACTTATGCATATGGGAAGTATGTATGCGACGTTGAACAAGTTTGAAGAGTCATTAGACACATATCAAAGAACTGTCTACATTGTGGAGAGGATTTATGGTGAGTGCATTTTTCCATTAGTGATGTTAGTCTTATCTATGATTTATTATTATTATCTACCTGCAGTTAATGGCTGTGGGTATGTTGGGTTGCTCAACTGTTTGATTAAAATACTGCAGCTATTTTCTTGACATTTTTCAATTGGCCATGTCTAGTTAGAACTTAGAAGCTACTTTAACAATTCTCCATCTCTAGATAGATATCTTAGAGGAACTGATCTGTGTATTTGTTCCATTTTCAAAATTCTGGTATTCTTTCTTTTAGGCAAGGATAACCCTATTCTTGTCACACCCCATTTGGGTATGGCAAAAGCTCTTGGTTCTATTGGAAAAGCAACAAAAGCTATAGAGATATACCAACATGTAATCGCTCTTTTGGAATCAAATAGAGGTGCCGAAAGTAAGGATTTGGTTGTACCTTTATTGAGTCTTGGCAATCTTTTACTGAAAGAAGGAAGAGCCAATGATGCAGAGAGTCGTTTCACTAGGTTAAGCTTCCTAGTTTTGTTTCCTTATTCAATATTTAGTGCATTAGTGGCTCTGCTTTGTTCTATATTAACTCTTTATTGGTTTTTTTTTTTTTTTTGCTAGGGTTCTAAACATATACACAAAAGTATATGGAGAAAATGATGGAAGAATTGGAATGGCTATGAGTTCCCTAGCCCAAGTGAAGTGTGCTCTAGGTAACTTCATAATTACTGCAGCAATGCTTGTTCTCTCTTTAAATGGGGTCCAAGTATTGGCCTCAATTTCTTCTTTCCTTTTATTTTTTGCATTATCAAGTTTAGGCACTAATCAATGTGCACTATATTTGGCAGGGAAGTCAGATGAAGCAATTCATTTGTTCAAAGGTGCTCTTAAGGTCATGAAGGATTCAAATTACATGTCACCGAACAATAGTATAATGGAAAAGATGAGGGTAGATCTAGCGGAATTACTCCATACTTCTGGGAGGTAAGCTTCATAAACTTGGTACTAGGAGCAAAAGATTTAAGTACTATTTGCATTTACAAACAGGAGTTAACTCATAAACACTAACAGTGTCAAATTTTTTTACACTATTAGTCAATCATAAGCATTCGATTATTAGAAAAGTTAGACTTTTATTTTATCTAACTTAAATGTTGCACACGTGATGGCTTGTGATTGGCAAACGCCATATAGTGTAAAATGATTTATACTGATAGTGCATCATAATTATTCTCTTATGAATAAGTTCAGACAACTTAAAAGTACTTTTTACGCACCATTTGCATCTTTAGATAACCTAATAATTTTGTTGTATCACCTCCCACTCCCCAAAAGAAAAAAAATTAAGACTAAGAACACATTAGTCTATTTGATTGAAACTTTATGAATATGCAACTCAACACTTATTGTGGTTGGTGGTTTCTATTCTTTACTTCAAGAGGACAAGAAGGCAGAGAGATATTAGAGGAGTGCCTATTGATTACAGAGAGGTACAAAGGAAGGGAGCATCCCAGCTTAGCAACACACATGATAAATCTTGCAACTTCGTACTCACGGTCAAAGAATTATGCAGAGGCTGAGCATTTGCTGAGACGAAGCTTACAAATCATGATAAAGCATAAGGGAACTGACGATCAATCCATCAGCTTCCCTATGTTGCAACTTGCAGCTACACTATACCATTTGGAAAAAGACGACGAAGCAGAGAAACTTGCATTGGAGGTTTTGCGTCTACGCGAAAAGGCGTTTGGAGAAGATTCTCTTCCTGTTGGTAAATTTCCCCTCTCCTTGAAAACACAGATAATATCAAGATAGCCATTGTATAATATATGTTTTATTTTAATTCGTTTGTTTCAGTTCTATAATATCTATTTATCTAAATTTCAGTGTCAATATTCGTGTCATGTGTTTTTAACTTTGAATTTTGAAAAGATTGCATTGATAAGGAGTTCTCTATAGTTATGGCGTTGATTTAAGTTTAAATTTGGAGGGAAAAAAACTTATGGTTAATATAGGTAAAATTGTGCAGAAAACAGTCCGACCAAAATTAAAAGTTGTCTTTATATAATGGTTTAGATAATTCCATTTAGTTGAATTTCACATATTGAGTATAACCATGGAATTTTAATGATGAAGAAAAAAAGCATGAGCATAATTTTTCCAGTTTTTGTTTTTTTCATCTTTTTGAAACTGATATTTATCATATATTTTATGTATAGCAGGGGAGGCTTTGGACTGCTTAGTGTCTATTCAAAGCCGAGTTGGTAAAGATGACAGTGAGTTACTGAAACTGCTTAGGAGGATACTGAATATCCAAGAGAAAGGATTTGGACATGAGAGTGAACAGGTTTTGGTTACCCTAAAAAAAATTCTATACTACTTAGATAAATTAGGAAAAAAAGATGAAAAGCTTCCCCTGCAGAGAAGGTTATCTGTGCTTAGGAAGAAATATAAGCAGATGGTTAATTACTAAATTGGTATAACGTTTGTGATAATATTTTGTCCTTCCTTCATGCATGAAGCATATCATCCTATGTTTATGTATGTTTAAAAGAATGCTTTCTAATCCAGTGAGGAGAACTTGAACTTCTGTGTATATACTAATTCACGCTCCTAAAAAATTAGAACAAGATTTCAGTTTCATAGTAAATGAGCTGCTTTATTTAAAAACACAAATCAGACACCGTATATCAAAACTGTACCAAATACACAGAGATTATGTGGCAGGATTTCAAGGAGAGAGCTTTGATGTATCAAATACACAGGGTCCGATGTCAAGCTTTGATGTCTCGAAAACATTTTTCATAGTAAATAGACAAAAATTGCATGCTTTGTATTTTTTATGTAACGTGCATTATGTACTCTTATCTTTTTTTTTTTTTT
>JBBPBS010000276.1:11231648-11249739 GCA_037974835.1 Cicer judaicum
ATATATATATATTATTGATAAATATAAAAAAATACGAAATAAATATTTATCATTAATAAATATAAAAAATATAAAATAAATATTTATCACTAATATAATAAAACACAACACATATATATGTTTTTTTTATGCATACAAAATATACGACTCATATTTGTCACTAATAAGTTTTAAAAAAAATACCGAAAAAATATATGTCATTAGTACAAAAAAACCGTGCGGGAAAAATATTTATCAATCATAAATATATAAAAAAAATAGGATAAACTCTTATCGCCAAAATATAAAAATATGTATAAAAAGTATTTGTCCTAATAAATATTTATAAAAAAAACCACACAATAAATATTTCTTTTCAATCTTAAAATAGATGACAAATTTCACCATAATTAATTCATACAATTATAAGATATTGAGTTTGAACTTCGAGACAAGACGTTGAATCTAACGATATCAATATTTGTCACTTTAATTAGAGCTTAAGAACAATAAATACTTATCAATGATAAATATAAAATAATACGAGACATATATTATCATTAATATACAAAAATAAAAATTCAGAATAAATGTATGTCACCGATAAATATAAAAAAAAATTACGAGATAAATATTTGTTTCTGATACATAAAAAACATAAAATATTTATTCGGCATTAATTAAGTAAAAAAACTACGAAATAAATATTTAATAATAATAATAATATATAAAAAAAGTATATAAAAAATATTTATTATCAATAAATATAACAAATGACACATATTTTTTTATATCTTAAATAAGACTAAATATAATCATAAGATCGATCAATCATAATCTATTATTAAAAAATTATCTAAAATTAATACCTCTTTATCAATTTTAAAAACTATTCACAATATACATCTCCGAGCTAAGAAATTATTTAAATTATAATTATTAATAGAATTTTAAATTATATTTAAATTAATAATATTATAATTTATTAATAGATTTTTTTTATTATTATTAAAATTATTAAAATTTATATAATATTATTAATTTAATTATTTTTATTATTTATAATAATATTTTGTATTTTTTTAATTCTTTAATTATTTAATAATAATAAATATAATTTACTTAATCACAAATTCAACAAAAAAAAAAAAATTAAAATCCAGTACAAGGTCGTATTCCCAGTATGCGACCATCAACTAGGTTGAGAAAATTTTGTCTTCACCAGTTCGCATCCCCAAGTTGGAATGAACAATTGCAGCTAAAAAGTAGGGTATTTTTGTGTTATTATTTTGGAAGTGGGGCATTTCGATATTATAATTTTAAAAAAAGAGATATTCTGATAAAAACCCTAAATATACTTATGGCTAGAGATATTATGAGTTTTGGGCCATACACGGGTTTTTGATTAAAATATCCTATTTTTTTAATTTTAATATTAAATTGACACACTTTGAAAAAATAATACCAAAATGCCATATTTTTAGTCCCAGTTGCTCATCGCAACTTGGGGATGCGACCTCCTAAAACAAAAAAAATTTAAATTCAATTGATGGTCGCATCCTGGGGATGCGACCTCCTACTAGGCCGTTTTGTTTTTTTTTCTTGCTCATTTTGCCCTTATGTATATTACATATATTATATATGTTATTATTACACATTTTAAAAGTAATTATAATATTAAAATAATTAATTAAAATAATAAAAATAATTAATTTATTCATATTATATAATTGTTACTAATTATAATAATAAAAAAATAACAATAATAATTAAAATAATAATAATAATAAAAACAAAATTCTATTAATAAAATAAAAATACATTAAATTAAAAGAAAAAATACATTAAAATATAATAATAATAATAATAATAATAATGATAATAATAAAAAAAAATCTATTAATAAAATAAAAATAAAAATACATTAAATTAAAAGAAAAAATACATTAAATTAAAAGAAAAAATACATTAAAATACATTCAAATAAAATGACATTAAATCAAAAGAAAAAAATACATCAATTTTGAGTAGATGTGCTAGTAGCGTTTGGACAATGTTTCTTAGTATGACTAGATACCCGACATAATCTGCATTTTCTTGGGACTCTATCCGTAGTGTCCATTTCTGTTCTAATGCGTTTGGTTTTTGGGCGACCTTTCTTGACTCTCCGCATTAGTGGATTGTGACACACCTTAACACCTTCATATTGTGGCCAATATCATTCGTTTGATATTGGTTGGAACGTTTCACTGTATACTTTTAGTATTGTTTCCACTTTGTACACATCAGGTATAAGGCTCCAATAATCATAGTTGATGCTAGAATATGCTGCTATCACATGTGAACAAGACATATGTTTAGCTTGATATTTTCCACAATCACACCACTTGTTAGGAAGATTTACACTGAAATGACCAATTGGTTGCCCTTCTTTTGGAACAACTGTCTCGTGGACGATGAAAGTATGGTTACTTTGATCAAAACAATCGACTCTATGACTATTTGATTTACGTATTTCCGATTTCATAAAACTCATGCATGTTTCTGTGTATACCTGACCAAAAGCTAAAATTAATGCGTGTTGTTTTGCCATGGTTGGAAATAATGTACCTATTTTATAATATGTTGATTGGACCAAAGCAGTGATGAGAAGGTTGCGTGGTTCTTTTAATATTGCGTTCACGATTCCACAAGGTTGCTGGTCATCTGACCCCAACGACTACCTCCATCAAATGCTTGAATCCAATCTTCTCGCGGTATGTTGTCTAACCATTTCAAAGCTTATGGGTTTATGATGCCAATTGCTCTGCGGTAGTATCGATATATAGACTGATTGATTGAGTAACATGTATTGAAATAGTAGACAATGCATTATTACACTAATTATAAAACTTCATAATTTGATTTTTCAGTAATGATAAGTAAGAATTAAATTATTACCCAAAGAAATAATCTTTTTCTTCAAAGCATTATCCTTAAATTTCCTTGCAAAATTTTCTGAAATATGTCGGACGCATAACACATGCTTTGACGAAGGATATTGCCACCCATTATTCAGATTATTATAAGCACTTTTGATAGATTCGTGTCTATCTGAAATCAAACAAATATTGGCTTGTGGAGTGACATGTGATCTCAAATTTCTAAAAAAAAAAACTCCAAGCCTCTTTTGTCTCACCTTCCACAAGAGCATAAGCAATGAGAATGATATTTTTTTTTTAATTTAATATATTTTTTTTTATTAATAGAATTTTGTTTTTATTATTATTATTATTATTATTTTAATTATTATTATTATTATTTTAATATTATAATTACTTTTAAAATATGTAATAACATATATAATATATGTAATCTACATAAGGGCGAAATGGACAAGCAAAAAAAAACAAAATGGCCTAATAGGAGATCGCATCCCGAGGATCCGACCATCAATTGAATTTGAATTTTTTTTACTTTAGGAGGCCGCATCTCCAGGTTGTGATGAGCAACTGAGGCTAAAAAGTATGACATTTTGGTATTATTTTTTCAAAGTGTGGCAATTAGGTATTAAAATTAAAAAATAGGGATATTTGGATCAATGGACCTTTATACACACACATATATATATTCATTTTTTTTTAAAAAAATTTCTTTAAATGTCTTACTCTCAAACAAGTGCTGTAAAAAAAGCGTTGTAAAAGACTTGCGCTTTCACATAATTAAATGACCTATTAGAGTGTTTTTTGGAAAAGCGCTGTAAAAGACTTTTAAAAAAAAATAAGAAGGTCTTTTACAGCGCCTTTTTGACAAGCGCTGTAAAAAAAGTGCTGTAAAAGACTTGTGCTTTCACATAATTAAAGGACCTATTAGAGCGCTTTTTAGAAAAGCACTGTAAAAGGCTTTTAAAAAAAATAAGAAGGTCTTTTATAGCGCTTTTTTGACAAGCGTTGTAAAAGACTTGCACTTTCACATAATTAAAGGACCTATTAGAGCGCTTTTTTGACAAGCGCTGTAAAAGACTTGCACTTTCACATATTTAAAAGACCTATTAGAGCGTTTTTTGGAAAAGCGTTGTAAAAGGCTTTTAAAAAAGCATTGTAAAAGGTAAATCGTTTCAGTTTCCTCTTTATTACATAAACTTCACTACGTTTCAGTGTCCTTCTCCTCTTCATTATCCTTCTCATTGCGAACCCTATTGTCCCTACGAACAATATTGTTAGCCATCTCCATTGCAAATCATCTTCATATTTGTTACTATCCCTACGAACATTATTATGTACTCTTCTCATTGCGAACCCTACTCTGTCCTACGAACCGTTCGTATTTCTGCGCATTCTCGTCGTTCCTTCTTAAACGAAACCGTAACTCTATGAACCCTAAATATTTCTTCGCACTCTTCAGGTATTGTATTCATTTATTTCTTACATACATATATATAATGTGTTTGTTAATGCTAATAATCACATTTATTTGATAGTGCTTTACAAGTTTTCCGAGCTCAAATGGGTGCTACAATGTCAAAGCAAAAATAAAATAAATCACATGGATTCCAAGAAAGGTTTGAAATATATGCCTTTAAAATTTCATTAACAATCAATGCACAAATATTTATTGACTTATATGTTTTATTTTATAGTGCTCTCATCAAACTAACAATATAGACTTCAGATACTGTATATTGCGATTTATGAAGGAGATTGTTGATATAATCCTAGAAATAGATCTAATTGAAATAAAGGAATGCACCTATTACATCGCTTTTTTTAAAAAGCGCTGTAAAACTAATACAACAAGCAGCGCGTTTTTAGAAGAGATTTACAACGTTTTTTTTTTTATTATAAAGAGCGCTGTTGTATCTTTTTACAGCGTTGAATACTACAACGCTTAATTTTTTGAAAAAGCGCTATAAAATGTCATTTTTGGCGTAGCGCATGAGGTCGCTTCCTCAGGAAACAACTTCCTGTTGAAACTTAAAAATAGGACGTTAAGTAATTTAATTTAAGAGTGAGACATTTAAAAAAAAATTAAAAAAGTAATCTATATATATATATATATATATATATATATATATAGGGTTGGACAAGAATTGCTGGCCCAACCGAAACCGACCGGCCCGAGGCCCAAAATACGTACACGGGCGGTTAAAGTCGGGTAGAGCGGGTGGAGAAAAGTGAATTGGGCTGGTTATACACGGGCGGGTTCGGGTTGTAAAAATTGGACCGTAAAAAACCGAACCCGACCGTATATATATGTGGGGGCATTTGGGCCACTAGAAAGCAACAGGCCCAATATTATAGTCCAAGTACTATTGCGATCTAGAGTATAAATTCTGATGCTAATAGGCAAATCCTAATTTTTCATTCCGCCTCCACACACCTCACTTGTCTTTCTCTTCGCCCTTTTTCCACTTTCAGAGAAAGAATGTTAAACCCAACCTCTTTTGTTTTTATCGAGTCTCTCTTTTACTCAAATTAACCGCTTAAATTAATATAAAAATGTTTGGTAAAATTTGAATGGCCCAACAAAAAAAAATCGGACTTGATTGAACAAAAAAATCAATGTAGACAACAAATGTTACATAGTCCAATAAATATAGACCCGCCCAAACTTTGAATTTAAATGGACGAAATTGGGCCTCTTTTAACCATCCGCGGATTGGACCGGATTTAGAATTCAGGCCCGAAACCGCCCGGACCCGCCGTTGTCCACCCCTATATATATATATATAACTCAAATATTCTTCCAAATAAAACAAAAAAATCTACACAATTTTGTGAGCTGCAGGGCCCATATGGACCCAGTTTTTCAACGATAATTCTTGGATAGTTTTCTTTTAATTTTGTTTTTTCAAATGTTCCAAAAATAATAATTTATTTATAAAAAAAGATAACATTCACTTAAACTCAAAAAATAATAATTTTATTAATTAATGCTTAAAAATATTTTTTCGGCAGAGAATTTATAATTACAAGATTTAATTTGGATCTTTTCTACATAATTGTTATTTTTAAATGTTATTCTTTGATCCCTCTCCTAACATAATTTAACATTGACCAGAAAAGGTTTGAGGTTTCTTTGAGAACTCATCAGCTCTTTACAGTGTTATGATAGGTTCAAGAAAACATATTAAAGTAGTTGATTTTAAAATCTATTTCATTGATAACATTTAAAATTTCTAAAATTAAATATAAAATTATTTTAATTTATATTATGAAATGACATAAAAATTTATTCTAATGTTATTTATATATTTGATATCAAAACTCATAGTACCACCTTCAAAATATTTAACTAAAAATAATTAAAATGAAATTATAACTAATAATTTGTAACTTTTACAAATATTAAGATCTAACTTAATACAAAATAAAATTAAATAATCAATTAGATATTTTTGTATAACTATAAATACTATAGAATATATTTTATCATTCGTATTCTTAATTTTTCTTTATTTATTTATTTATTTATTTATTTATTAGAGAGTGATAATTTAAAATTACTTTGTCTCCACGTTTTTTTCCTTCTTATTCTTTTAATTAAATAAATATTTTTTTACATATGATGATATAACTTCTACTGATCTAAATGAATGAATAATAAAGAATTTACTCGAGAGAATATTAGTATAGTATTAGTTTTGGTAAGACGGTCACCCTTCCCTTCAAAGGGTTACATTCATGGTGTTTTAGAGATGTATTTGACTTCATGCAAGCAATAGAGAAATGTTGAATGGAAGTTATTGCCTGTACAACAGTGACGTGCTGTGCAATAATTGAATGCATCGTTTAGGTACTAATCTCTTCCCTATATTATAAAGACAGCAATTGGAACACGAAAGAAAATATATCAAATTACTGGTTTTTATTTTTATATTATGTTGTGATTTAACTATACTTTTAATTATAAATGTAACACCGTATTTTAACCTTTCTTAATTTTCAAAGTTTTTTATACATAAAAAGGTGTGAACAAATTCTTATCTTGATAAATTAAAGAGATCTAAATTGTTTAGCAGTCCGAGTAATGTATTATTGGTTTGAACATTATTAATAAGCAATATGAACGTACTATATTTTGGAATAAATAATTTGGTATATATTCTAAAGACAGAGACAGCAGCGAAAGGACAGTCCTAAAGCATGTGAGAAGGAAATGAGAAGAAAGAAGAATCTATTCTCTCTTACATGTTTGTTTCCGTGTAAATTGGGATTCCACATCTTAATTAACCAAGGCAAGTCTCTCTCTCTCTCTCATCGATCTGCATGATCCAATTTTGATCCTCTTAAACTACATAATTCAATTATGCCTTTCAGAGGATAAATTGCATGCTTATAAATGTTATTTATTTATTTAAATTATTCATTCAGGTTCTGGTCACTCTACGGTTTGATCCTCCCCTAATAAATTAAAAAAATAATCCGGATGAATCGTCCCTGATTTACAATTCATTATGCTCTTGAATCATCTAGTGTTCTGACTCACTTGATGTCTTACTTACTGATTCATCAGATGCTGGGTTCATAGAAAGTTGCTTCTTAAATTAGGTCATAATTGGAGACCAAGAACTAATGGAATCAGCTGAAGGTAGGGTTCGTTATAGTACTAATTCATTTGCTCAAGATTTCCAGATTCCACTTAATTCTTCAGACTACCTATCATCATCTCCCAAAAAGTTAGTATCCGATGGGAAACTTAGCAATTCAATTAATGATCAAATTCAGTCCGATTCAGTTCCAGCGCCAGATAGTAAAAATTCTGATAAGCTACCAGATATGAAATGGTGGCTACATGTGAAAAGCAATTTTGATGGTGAAGCAAATTATTCCTGCAAGACTGAGCTTGGTGACTTGGATGCCGAATTTCTTGATGGCAATGTTAAGAATGAGGAAGATCAATCTATCATTGACTTTGATGCTTTTTCTTATGTTGGAAGCGATAATTTTTCGGTAGATCAGCCACGGCATGTCTCGCCTACAGGTATGAGAAACAGCCACAATACCAGAATGCATAAAATAGAAGCTTCATTGAATAATAATGATTTGCATTTTACTCCCAAGAAGATAGATCAGAAGGAGGAATTCGGGTTTACAGATGGTCGTTTTTTGGGCTGTGATGTTTCCGATTTCTCGGTCTCTGAAAAATTGACATCATGTAGTCTGGAATCACATTGGATGGGAACTGAGAAACCTGGACCGTGGTGGCGCACTGCTGGAACAGATGAGTTGGCTTCCTTGGTTGCTCAGAAGTCACTTGAGAATATTGAAAATTGTGATCTCCCTCATCCGCAGCCTAAGCATTTTAGGCAGAGATTCTCAAAGGGTGTTGATCATGATAAGATTTCACCATCATCTTTAAACCAGAAATCTGAGACTGGTTCTTCCAATGCCGATGGTTATACACCTACTTCTGGCTGTTCTTTTCAGGATTCAAACAGTCATTTCAGGTAATGCTGCATTGAGATTACAATTTTTTCTGTAATTTATGCCATCATGGTCTTTATTAGAATGAAAATGTTGTTTGTTCATGTTTAATGTTGTTTGTTCATGAACAATGAATGAAACTATTTGTCTTCAAGTAGTACGAGGACATGCACCTCTTCATAATTACTAATTTGAATGGGTTTTGAAGTTATTTTATGATGGTCCTTCTCCTTCCCATCTAAATTTACAAACTCCGACTAAATTTACTTATGAAGCTGATAAGCACTCCGACTGAATTTATAAACTGCTTTTGAAGCTGATAAGCAACTGAATTATAAATGTATAGAGCTACTAACATGTGCAGGATATCAAACAATTTGTGAATTTACTTTTTAAAAAATTTGTGAATTTTTTTAAAGTTTAAGAAATATATTCCCCCATTCTCTTCTCAAGATATGCTTAAATTCCTTGAAAGATATGTTTTTCCTTCTTCTGACTGTCATTCCATTGTTTTCCTCCCCGTATGATATGTTTAGGTGTGGACATGCACTAACTAATTTTTAACCATTGCTGTCCAACATCACTCTAGTTTCAGTTACAGACCTTTAAGTTGCATTTTTTATACCACCATCTTAAACAAGTGTGTTGACTGTTGATTTTGTTATGTTTTAGACGTGTATATGGCATGCTTGCATTAGTTTTGTTGAAGTCATAAATTGGAGATAACTTCGTAGTTGCACTGAGCCTACATGAACTTGGAAATTGAAAACACACATATGTTAATTGTTGTTCTAGTTTTATTGAACTCGCAACATATGAAAACAGTTTATAAAGTTGCTTGCAGCATGGTTATCAGTAGTATCCTACGAATACAATACATGCGAGTCATATTTCAATCCAAAACCAAAATGAGCTCAGTTGATGTGTGTTATCTATTTTTGACATGAATCACAACAGGAATCTCGATTCATTCCGATTAATCTTGTGAATCACAACTTGCCCCTGAATCACATGATTGGGCCATGTCCCGCACATGGTTTCTTAAAGGCCTGTTAATGTTGTTCTTTTCCATTTCTTTTATAAATGAACAGAGTCATCAGAAAACAAATGTTCCAATAATCCAAGTTAGAATCAGCGTTGAAGAGCCGTAGAAATTAGAATACTGCGTTTCTAGTCTCCACTCCCTCCCACAGTGTGTTTTTCTTCCATCCTGTCTACATGGTGTTTCGCACCCTCTCTCATCTGTCTTCTCTATTTTTGCCCCCCTTTAATTCCCTTGTCTTCTTTGAAGATAGTGCTCTCTCTTTGGTCCCTACTTGTTTTCTTCCATTCACTGCTCCACTGTGTTTTTTTTCCTCACGTCACTTGTTTTTACTTAAAAATGTATTTATTGATCACATGTCTTACAATTCGTATTAAGATTCGATCTGAAATTTTGAAATTAGGTTTTCAGAATCACGATATGAATCTGTATTCGATAACCATGATTTGCTGCCATTCAATAAGTCTGAATTTAGAATGCATGTCAAACATTGATGACACTTTATAGGCTCTTTGATAGAAGGAAACTGATGTGATCACAATTTCATTGACCGTGTGAAAAGAAACATACAAGAACTAGGAGCATGAGTGTATTTCCATCCAGATTTTGCACACTCACATCAGTACTCCTTCTGCACAAGAAAGACTTGTCATCTTCTTAATTGCATATATTTAATTTTGCAAAACTCACCTTAGGTTGGAATAGCATTTGATATGAGATTGACATTTAAGAATTGGCGGAGGCATTAATAATTGTAATAGCATCTATAATATCTTATTGTTCTGTTCTTAGTTTCATCTCAAGTTTATTGGGTTTCTGGTTCTATCAGCATTTTTTTCTTTTTTTGGGAAGTAATGTTTTACAATTTTATACTTTTTTGTAGAAGTTGTAGAAGTTTTATGATTATGCTAAATTAAATTTATTGTCAAACTATGCTGCTCTATATGTTCAGTTCCGGCCAGAGCAAAGATTCTCATTCAAGCAACAAAGATTGTCAAATAAATTCTGAAAATAGCAACATTACCGAGCTGTTGGAAGCATTATGTCATTCTCAAACAAGAGCAAGAGAAGCCGAGAAAGCAGCACAGCAAGCCTACAACGAGAAGGAGCATATCCTTAGTCTTTTCTTTCGACAGGCTTCTCAACTCTTTGCATACAAGCAGTGGTTTTACATGCTGCAGCTCGAGAACCTCTGCCTTCAACTCAGAAACAAAAACCAGCCATTGTTAAACTTTTTTCCAGCAGGCTTACCGGGAACGCAGCTTAAGAAAAACAGAGGCAGAGCTGATAAGAGGAAGAGTAGTAATAGAAAAGGTGGGATTAGAAAATGTGTTATCGCTTTTGCAGTGGGTTGCCTTGCTGGTGCAGGTTTGCTTCTTGGTTGGACCATGGGATGGATGTTTCCTTCATTGTAAATGATGACATCTTGATTGGGACATTGACTTATGTTTGTGTGCTTCTGCTATGCTCTTCTGGAGTTTGAGTTCTGTTGTGCTGATATGATTCAAAAGAGTGGATATGTATATATATAATGTTATCCGTTGTTTTCATTTCCATCATTTGTAAATATTCGTGTTCATTAAGGCGGTTAGTTGTATATATTTAAAGATGACATTTGTGTATAAAGAATGTGTGTAATGTTGCAATGCAAGGCTTTCTATGTCCATGTTTTTTGATTATTCCTGCGTTGAGAAAATCTTGCTTTGAAAATGTTCCATGACAGTTGGTTAAAATAAGTCTGTAGAAAAAAGAAATTACAATTATATGCAACACATACACACAACCATATTTTGTAATTTATAATGCCATATTTTGGGGGAAAAGAAAAACTCAATCCAAGATTCATAATTCCATGTTTCCATTAGTTTGTTGCTCAAACACCATGAATTTGATCCATGCTTCCAGCTAATATAGCACAAAAGAGAAATGAAGCCAAATTTACTTTGATTATATAAATAACTACATGATCCACGTTTAAAATAATTCTTGAACTATTACACTATTTCACAAGATAATTTTGGGAGCTTGCAGTAGTAAAGTACTGGAAAATAAAGATTAGATTATACAGTTCAGATAAAATGATGAAGAAGTGCAACCTATCAAACAAAATGCGTAAAACTAAAGCAAAAATTGACTTGCTTTCAAAGATTTTACAACGCATTTGCTATGCTTCCTATATATTCTAGGTATCAATACTCGTCCAAGTATGTATAAAGTGTGTCATCCTTCTTAGACTTGCGTCTGCTTAATAAGGCCTTCAGGAGACGTTTACTTTTACTGGGGAATTGTTCTGCGTCTTTGCCGTTGTCTCTTTCAGCAGATAATCGCATTGAAGCTGATTTGCGTGGCTCAGAAGGGTACTGTAGGAACATAAATGAAGATGCAGTTAAATAAACTACAGAACTCATTGCCAATGTGTTGAATAGCATACAACTATGATTTATGTCACTCACCCTTGGTTTTACATTAGAAGGATTTGGTGTGATTGGTCTGGTTGGCTTTGGAGTATTCGGTCTACTTGTCTTTGGTGTTGTAGGCCTGCTACTTGATCGAGATCCAGTACGCAGAAGTGGGAACCGGTATGGTGAAACTGACCGTTTATCTTCAACACATGTAAAAAAGATTGTAAATTCAAATTGAGTTTTCATCTTCAGCACTAATAAGTAATAACCAAAGCAATGAACTTTGGAGATATATATCATATCTTAGTATGTGTATACAACCTAAATCTTTTTTGGGCATGGTTGAAGTGAATGAAAAGGGTCCAGGTCTTTGAGGTTGTACAGAAGGTGAAGGGGAAAGCCCTTTACTGCATCAAAATAATAATAAAAATCAAGATCCTCATTTGAGTCATTGACAACTTTATCCCATAATAATAACATGCAGCACTTTTAGTTAGTTACCGTCTTGTAGATGTTGGCGTTTCTCTAATAGTAGCTCGAACAGCTTTCGGATACAAACAGAAAAAACGCAACATGAGATTTTTAATAGCAGTCCCTTAGATAAGTGAAATTGAAACATTTGGGAGTAAAAAAAAGATACCATTTCTAAAATGAGGCCACTCCTCTTCTTCATCGAGGCTGCATCCAACATAGTTTGACTTTGTGTGGTTTGCACCAATCATGGTCTCCCCAACTGAAATTATGTAAGGAGCATGACCATTTATCATCATAAACACAATTCTAATAGTAAAGAGTTCAGGAATGTTGAATGAGAGACAACAAGGGAGACATATGGTGAAATCGTGTCTCTCTCGTTTTCTCTCATTCAACATGATATCAGAGTGGCTCTTTTTTTTTTCTCTCGTTCAACAAGGAAAATGTTAAACGTGCCTGGCAAGATATAACGCTTGTGATATTTTGGAGTACTGATCACCAATGACTGTTGGGCACGCCCCTTGTGATCCATATGCCCTTGGTAAGTCCTCATTCTCTAATGTACCACATTAAGGAAAAACAATGTTGGAGATTTTCATAAGATTATCTTTAGTAAGATAATAAAAAAATTGAATTTCAACAATATCAAGAAAAGGACGATCTTCAATCGCAACTGCAGATGCAATATTATGCTTTGAATTGAATGCAACAAACTAAGTATCTTCATAAAATATTGAACAGACACACAAATAGCAGGGTATTGTCGAAACAAGCCTTTCACTAAAAATCAATAACTAAGGATGACAGTTCCGGTTATCTTTCATACTTATGGAGATAAAAAATTTGTAAGGTATGTTTGCCAAACTACCATTATCTGAGCAATAAATTCATGTCACTCTAAGCAGCATAGAACGCGAATGTACTGTCATGACAAGACCTAAAGATTTACTGTGACAGCAGATTTTTTGGCAACTAAAACAATGCAATGATCTTCAATAAGTACATAATGCCGAGAACTCTAAGTTCTCTTTAATGAACAAAATACTAAAGTCTAAACTGTAAAAAGATTTAGATACTTAGATGTTTTATTAATGTTGTGGTACCTATCAGTGAAAAAAGGAAATGAGCTAGGCATGAAATGCTTTGCAGCATACCTTTAAAATATTAATTCTCAGAAAATCAAACCGATAAGGATATTGTTTCCAATCTCAAAAAACAAATGTTGCCTATAAAAGTCAAGTATTCATCTTAGCAATTATCATCAGCGTTGATTAACTGGACTTTCTTGTGATTAACTATACCTGTTTTTCTTTTTGTTCTAATTAATTATACCTGTTCAATACACGATACACGTAGCTCCGCTCCAGAAACTTCAACAACCTTCTCATCCAACAAGTCATTTACTTTATAGGTAACAGAACCTAAATGGTCCACTGTATTTACAAGAGCTTTGATGGCATAGTCCTTCAGTGTTTCTACCACTCTGAAAGGCATACAATAGATTGAGAAAACAAGGGTATAAAGAATATGACAGTATAGGCAAATAGGCATAAATATATACCAGCTTTAGCATAGCAACTCACATCTGTTTTTGGTCATCGTTGGTGTACGAGAGTTCGAAATATTCCGCTGCTGAATATAACTGTGTTCTCAGATTTTTCAAATCCTAAGAGAAGACATGAAACAATAAAAATAATTAACAAAACACAATCTTTATTCTACTCTGAATTAAAGCAACAGATACATTAGACAGTGATCTTAACAGTGAAATCAAGTTGTTGAGTCAAAACAGTTATAGCCCAAAAAGTAGCAAATGTATGTACCCTCAAGCTATCATCAAAGAGCAAGCTCTGCTGCATATAAACCTCGTCGAAATTAGAAGGTTCTTGAGATACATGAGGTGCTGTCGAAGTAGTGACCTTCCCCATGGATGAAAGTAGAGGAAGAAGGACCACCTTTATCCACAAAATTGATAGGAAATTCAAGTTCTAAGTTGTGACTTGGGAAAGTGAAGAGGTAAAAAGAGAAAGTGATACCTAAGACAAAGAGAAACAAATCAAAACCAAAATCAGCACTACCCTTTATACCAAGGTTGTGTAAACAAAAAGCCCTAAATAAAATATACAGTTCACAACAATTAAATCTAATAAATCGGATAAAGAAGGAGACAACCTCTTCTTAACAGATTATAAAATACCAAAAGCTAATTATCTTACAAAAGAATAGCTGTAACACATAGTGCTTTAAGAAAATCAATTGCATATAAACACAACATAGACATTAACACTAAAGCTTTGAGACAGTTCTGCAACTATAACAGACAAAAAGTTAAACTAAACAACGGAATTCCATCATTGTTTTTCCTGAATCTTCAACAACACTCACATTTTATTAAATTTTTCTCAAAAGCAAACCCGACCCAATCCTTAAAATCATCAAAATTTACAACAAAACGTATAAATAAAGAAGAAAATATAAAACAGGGGTAAATGAAGGTTTTTGTAATTTTCAATTTTTAATTAATTACCTTTTTCTTCCACAAAGAGCGACCAAGTTGTTAACAAAACAAACAAGGAAGAGGGTTATGAAGAAACAAAAAAACCCAGTTGCAGCATTTGAAACCAAACGTCAAAGGAAACACGCTTTTGAGATAACCTTTTCACTTCTTCAGAACTCACTTAAAACGGTTAGGTGTTCGGTTTTTGACCAAAACAAAGGAAAGGGACAACTTTTAAATGAAAATTTTCAAACATATACAGTTGAAGAGTGGAAGAAGAGGAGAGCACGTCGAAATCAATCAATATTGGTTGAGGAATCAGGAGAATAATAATTTTTTATTTATTATTATTATTCTTCTTCTTTTTCTGTATATTTTATTTGACAAATACTAAAAATAAAAACGTAAGAATATGAATTGTGTGCTTTGGGATACAGAAACTGTTTAGTCTGTGGTGGTGGTGGCTGCAACTTGAAGGGTAATCTTCACATTTTTTTTAATATTTATTTATTGAAAAAAAACATTTAAATAACTATTTAATTATTTTTTCAATTGGTTGTCATTTATTGAATTTTTTTATTGTTAAATTTTGGAATGGTGTGTTTGATTTTTCAGAAAAAAAGAAGTAAGTGTAGACAGAAGGTATTACGGTTTTACCTTTAGGGGATTTATGTTTTTGACATGTTGCATTTGTCCAAAGTGGGTGAGGTGGTGATGAAATGATTGCAGAAATATAGTAAATAATTTCACATGCAAATTTGAATTTTATTTTCCAAATGAACACAAACAACTAATGTGACTCAAGCTTCAGGTATGCAGGAGAATCTCCCCACTCTTAATTTGAATTATAGTAGTACTTTAAATGTTTATACCTCTCAACTTAATTTGACCATATAATATAATTAACAAAAACAATGCATTATGAATTTGATTTTAAGATAAGTGGATTGTGTATAGGTAGTTTACCATTACTCCATAAATCAATCCGTTCAAATCACATGAAATTCTAACTATATTTACACTCCTAAAAAAATATAAATTAATAACTTTTCAAATCTTTACAATTGAGACATGGGTCCACAATGAAATAAATGTTACAACAAACATTTATAATTAATAATTAATAAAATATGTATTAGTTAATGAGAAAAATAGAGTGTAGTGTATACTATATTAAATAGTAAATGACAAAAAATAAATAAAAATATCAGAGATCTGCAAAATTGTTGCAAGTTAGATAAAACTAGACTTTTAAATTGATAAATTTAACTTATTTTAAGAAGTGTTGTTTGAGTTTGATTCATTACTAATGATTTAATCGTTTTAAAGTTTTTATTTGACATAGTTCAAAATTGATAATATTCGAAAATTTATTTAAAAACATAATTTATTATTTTTTATAAAAGTTTTCAGTAATAAGTAATATAGACTTATGAAAATAAACTAACAAATTAATATATCAATAAATTTAAATTTTATTTTTATGTTTAACATAATCTTTAAAAAAATATAATATTATATAATATTTTATTTTTATTATATTTTACAATTACATTTAAATATATTAGAAAAATGATATAGATTAATTGTAAGAAGTAGACAACAACAAATGGCGCAAGAAGCAAGGATAAGCAAAATGAAACTCTCCGACATTACCGTCTCTACTTTTCCTACTTACTTCTCATTTCTCAATGTAATCTAATAATTAAAAATCCAATGTTGGATCATGATTTATTTCCTATTATATTATAACATTTAAAAAAAATTGATTTTTAAATAAATAAATATTTAAAGTATATATTTGAATTCAGTAGTGTTTAAGTCTTTTAAAATAGAGTTAAATACTAGGATTATCAAACAAAACATTTAATTAATTTTGGTCAAGAAATAGAGATAGTAGTTTGAAACGTAAATTAATGAGTGGACTTATGGCCTCCAATCCATGGACTTATTGACTCTCACGCGCCGATTATGTTCTGCGGTGCTCACTTTTCCTTGTTAATTTATTTTTTCTTTAAACAAAATAATTATGAAACGATAAGAAAATAATTTAAATTATTCTTTTATGGGATTCTGCTATCCTCATTCACCTGCGTGACTTATGGGAATTGGGTGGGTCCCATAGAATATCTTCCCATTCCCTTTTCATTTTTTAGTCTTTTTTGTGAAAAATTTCTTCAATTTAAGGGCACAGCCCAAAGTAGCAGAATGAGAAGAGAAATTGGGCCGTTAAAAGCCCATTTATTTAAACACAATGTAGTCAGACCCTGAGAATCTGGCTTGTTGGATTTGAGAAAACTACTCCAAATCAATCAGTTATCATAATATAAAATATATACACGAACCATCCAAGCTCTTATCATAATATACTTTAATAGTATGTATTGTTGTGCGTGATTAATGTAGACTTAAATATCTTAATTTTAATTTATAATATATTTAATAAAGTAAATAAATTATATAGATTATTATAACTTTAAATTAATCGGAAATTTTGATTGACAACTTTTTTTAAAAATAGACAAAACCAATTAAAAATAGACAATTTTATTTGATTTAAATATATATATATATATATATATATATATATATTATCACACAATAAGAAACAAACCAAAATGACGAATAACATCTTGATGGTTTACCTCGATGTAATTAGCACATATATACACATTTTTAAACCTACTTTTATAAAATAGGATTTTATCACACATTATAGTTTTTTATTTTGCACCAAATTTTATCCATACGCGTGTGATATGTCAGTTTTGTTCCAATTTTAGAAATAATTAAAAATATGTTGTTTGATTTCGTTCATTTTTTGTAATATTTTCTCACAAAATTTAAACTAAAACCAAAATTATTAAAAATATATTTGTATAAAACATCCACATGACAAATGTTTGTTTTTAGTCAATTAATTTATAAAATAAATTTTTGTGAATCAATTAATTAAATATTTTTTGAATGTCGTGTACATAAAAATTTGCAAAATATATAATACACTGAGTATAATTTTCTTAATAAATCAGACACATAATAAATTTTTGTCAATGATTAGGCACTTAAAAGATTATTTTTATAAATCACATAGTTAAAAAGAGAAATATATATTTTATTAGTAATGTCTCACTTAAATATATTTTATACAAAAATTTGAAGAAAAATTATTATATTATAATTTATTGTATAAATTATACACGTGATAAATATTAGTCACAAGTTAATAAATTAAAAAAATGTATTTTATTAATATTGTGTTCTTTTATATCTTTTATATATATATATATAT
>JBBPBS010000276.1:11249921-11290597 GCA_037974835.1 Cicer judaicum
ACAAATGCATTATTTAAACTACATATACAACAAAAAATTTCATCATTATTTTAGTTAAATGATTAACTTTCATGAATCAATTGCATACAATAATTACTATATACACTACACACTGCATGCGTAATATATATTTTTCATGATTCAATTGGTTAAAGGAAATGTATAATTCATTAGTAATTTGTCTCTTAAATATTTTTTCCTTAAAAATTTGATGAACTTTATAGTACACTGATTGTAAGTTTCTGTATAAATCATATGCATGACAAATGGTTGTCATTAATCAAGTAGTTAAAAGATTTTCTTTAATGAATCAATTAATTAACACATTAAATTTGAAGATAATTATATAAAACTATTTTAATTTATTGTAAAAATCATTCACGAGACACGTATATTTATAATTATTGTGTTTTTTAAACTTCTCCATGATTAAATTTTGAAAAATTATGTTACATTAATTATAATTCAATAAATTAAACAATACTTTTCATTGGTATGTTATTTAAAAGATAATCTATTAAAAATTAATTAGTTTTAAAGAAAATATATTTTTTATTATTTGTGTGTATCTTTAATATTTTACATTAACAAATCAAGGTTGGTTCAGTTGGTAAAAAATTGGCTCACATTCATAAAAAAAATTATTTATAAGTATTTTTATCATAACTCTTTAAATTGTGAGGTTTAGTCTGATGAACTTTCGAAACTCAATTCACCTAAATTTTATTTAATAAAAAATATATTTTAAATAAAAATTTAAAGAAAAATATAATATACTACTCATAATTTATATTGTTTAAATGATACACGTGACACATATTTATAAATTAGAGCAATACGATAAGACATTGTACCAGGTTCTCATATGTAAAAAGCATATGAAATACTATATTATTATTTATTTTCGATAGGAAATTATATAAAGAAATATACATGTTTTATTTAAAAAATATATATTCCGTTAAAGAAATACACATGATAAGACACTTGTACAACTAAAAATTGTATTTTATTTGAGAGAAAAGGTTAGGCAGTGTAACATAAGAGTGGAATACAAAAGGTTATACACTTGTACATTCACGTATAATAAAGAATAAATATTGAGCAGTTATTTTTAATAGTGATTATTAAATAAAAATAAATAATAAATAGATAGATAGTTGAGAAGAGTGTATAAAACGTGTTTAGATGTTTCATTTGTAAGTAACGAAGATGTGATGACACGCACATGTATGTATATGTATGTATGTATGATCATGAATGAATGTAAATGTAAAAGGATAACCCTCGTTATGGGCGCTAATGGATGAGTAATAACGCGTTAATCCAAATTCAAATGCAAAATTCATAATTCATAATTCATAATATGATTATGATTATGATACAGACCCCCTTCTATAATTGCAATTGAATTACTCCATAATTCAATGCCAAATTAAACTCACAACGTTTATCCGAAAATTCGTAACATTCACCAACACTACCATAATTTCCAATCACACACATACATAAATAAATACACACACACATTCACCAATTTCTGCTTCATACACTCTTGTAACCGTACTACACTCTCTCTCTCTCTCTCTCTCTTTCACTGCTATGGACATTTTCACGGAACATCAAATTACTCAAGGTTCCAACTTTTTTTACAATGCTCAACCTCAACAAATCGACACACCAGAAGACAAGTAACTTTCATGTCTCACTCATTTCGTTTCCACCATGTTCCTTGTTTTTGTCTTTTCATTCCACAACACTAATTTCTTGTTTACTTATTTTATTCACATGTTCTTATTCCAAAATGTTATGTTAGTAATTCATAAACTATTTAATAGAATAGTGTTACTGTGTTGTATTTCTTTCTATAATGATGCGTGGAACTGGAACATTCTCTTCGCGACTTTCGAGGTCGATAGAGACTTTGTTTTCTTGTTTTTTTTTTTAATTATGATAATAATAATAACTTTTGCCCCTTTTTTGTTGGTATTTTTGTGTGTTTAATGTTGTACAGAATCATGAATATTTCACCGTTTGATGGTTTCGTTGATTTTAATTGGGAAACTGAGTTCCAAAGGAATGAACTTTACATCAATGATGAGTTCAAAGATCTTGAAAATTTCAACTTTGACTTCAACCTTCCACACCTCGAACAAGATTTTGAGGTCGACCAGAAACCCCTCAATGCAGCCTTACCCCAATTAGAACATTGCAATGATGAAGGTGTGAGTGGTTCTATTGAAGTCTCTGCAAAAATTGAAAATGGGTGTGTGAGTTGTGTTAAGAAAGAGGAGGAAGAGGAGGAAAACGAGAAGCCATTGTCATTGGTATTGCTTAGTGGTGGTTCTAGCAAGAAAAAAAGGTCATCTTTATTGGAATTTGATGATATAAAGAAGCATTTTAATGTTCCTATAACATTGGCTGCTAAGAGATTGAATGTGGGGTTAACCCTTTTGAAGAGAAGGTGTAGGGAGCTCAAAATCACAAGGTGGCCTCATAGAAAATTGAAGAGTTTGGTGTTACTTATCGACAACCTCAAGGTATATTCTATTTTGTTTTGTTTCATGCCCCACATTTTCATCTTCTTTAAAAAGAACATTATCTTTTGATTATTTATTTTGGAATTTGGATTCAACACTGCAACTATGTATTTTAACATCGTTGACCATAAGATAGAACTGTTTAAAAAATATAAACTTTGTGCAAGGAGCTCGAATCTGTTATTTTTCTCTGTACATTCACTCAAATGGTAATTTTAATAGGTAAACAATATAAACAAAATTACTCATTTACATGGTATTCATTAAGATAATTAGTTATTTCAAATATTTTTTTATGAGAATGTGTAGTTCATTATAACTAAGAATTTTGGATAAAAAATTTGAATTTTTTAATTTAAGATTATTTGAATATAGAAGAGTTAGTTCTTACCTATATTTTTTTTTGGAAATACTCTATGAATAAAGAATTAAATAAAGAAAAATTATATTGAAAGTTATGCATTAAATTCTATGTTTAAAATTGTTATTTACAACTTAAAATTTATATTTATATTTTTATTTAATTAACTAGTGGCATAAAGCACATGTTAGGAAAACCCAGTTTTAGTACAATCTATAAATCACATTGTTTATATTTTGTTAGAGATTTTAGTTAGGTGATAACTATAGTGTTTTATTTATTTGTTGTGTGATGCAGAAAATGGGTTTGGCTGACGAGGTTGTGAAGTTGGAGAAACACAAAAAGATGTTGGAGAAACTTCCGGGAATTGAATTGAATGAAGAAATAAAAAAGCTGAGGCAGGCTTGTTTTAAAGCTAATTACAAGAGGAGAAGATTAATTGGCTCTCGACATTGAATTTCACCGTCTTTGATTTGAAAAATATTGGATGTTATAAGAGTAAATGTAAAGAAATACCAAACACAAGAATTACATGGAAACACTCCTTTAACAATTGATGTTTTGATATTCTACTATAGATTAGGAAACTAATTTGACTGAAGCACATGTACTTGTTGACTAGAGTTTATGAGCTGGAATTGAATTTACCTAAGATGGCTTATATTCACCAAATATTACCTACTAGGATCTTTTTTTATACAAGTCAGTTTTGAACATGTTATCTTTTAGCGCAAAAATATGCTTTTTGGAACCTACTAAGATATTATGCTCTTAATTTTCTTAGAGTTAAATGTTATATATGGTTTATTCATATGTAACACGTTTGCATCTTAAAGAACAAATCGGTAGGCTAGTAAGTACCCAGAAACAGATCTAGACGTAGTTTTATTTGATTTCACTATCTTCTGTGAAAATGCTTTGATAACTCTATTTATAAACAACCAACCTAGTCATATGATAGGATTCAGTTATTGGACCTTGAGGAATAAATAAGACTTATGTAAAAAGGTTTTGAATCTAGTTAGATTAATGTATTACTAATACATATGTAATTTCAATATTTCTTCTACTTCACACAACTAAATAGATATAAAGAACAAGACTGTATATGAAAAACAAATATAAAGAGTAAAATCAAACACAAATATATAAAGTGAAAATTTTAAAACTAGATAAATAAATAAATAAAAACTACAATTATTGTCCAATGTCAATTGGTAAATCACATTATGATAAAATTTATATAAATATATAGAATTCTTTCTAACACTTTATTGTCCCCAATACAATCCTATTATCTAAAATATTATTTGAATTACATTTCACAACATTTTAACATTAACATTAGAATATAAAAAACAAAAAAAACCAAATACAAAATTAAAGTGTTTCATATTGATACAATTTGGAACTAATAATTAAAACCTACATACGACTCAATAACTATAATACTCCACAATAACAAATATATTTCACTTGAAACTATACAACTCATAATTAATGCTTAAAGTTAAACTACTATACGAAATTTCACTTGAATCAATTAATACTTAAAAGTTAAACTACTATATAAAATTTCACTTGAATCAATGCTCCAAAAATTTCTATAAGTGGAAAATCATGGACATAATTTCCCAACACACTTTATACCAATTTCAACCAATTTATGTGTACTAATCCGCTAGCATTAACTCAATCTTTTCCACGAGAGTGCAGACATATTCCGAGGACGGATTCAAATTTCTCAGCAAATACACATAATCTCTTATAACAAGGGAGATATTGCAAGGAACACAAATATACTTTACATGCAATTATACATTGATCCATTTAGACAATTATACTTTACACGATCATACTTTCCACTTTTATACTATGCTTTTTCTTCACATAAAACTCACCTCTAGTTATCAACAATAAGTTTGATAAAGTGTTATACTCCTTTTGCAACCTTTTTTCTTTAGAAATAAATTTGTTGCCATTTTCTTCAAAACTCAAAGTTTCTTTCTCATATATCAATACTTGATTGATATATCCATAGAAAGATGGAAGAAACCATATGTGCACCTTATGTTCATCGTAAACTTTAAGTTGAATAACTTTTAATTCAAATACAATAAAGTTTAGATGATCATATATGTTTATATTATCATTTATGATATGTTATTAAATTGTTCCTTCAACACATTTAAATTTAAAAAGTTGTTTTAATTTAACTTCTAAGACCGGCTATTGGGTTGTGTATGCAGCCCAATAGCACAAGCCCCAAATTTGAAAGAGGCCAATTTTTTTAATATAAGGATGAATATTTTTGTTTGGTTAAGTATATTCTTAATCTCTACTATATTATGACATTTTATGTTTAGTCTCTGAAAATGGATCTTCAATTGTTAAAAATTCAAATATCTTTATTTTTATAATATAAGGATGTATTTTTTTTAAAATGTATTTTTCAATTCCTACAAAATTACGATATTTTAAGTTTATCTCCTAAAAATTTATTATTTGAATAAAATAATTTAGAGACTAAAAAACTGAAAAAAATTTATAACGACTAAAATTAAATTTTATAGAAACTAATATTTATTTTACTATTTTATAATTATTAAAACTTTACTTTCTTTTTATTGAAGGCTTAATTTTTAAAAATAGAACATAACATCTAAAATATATAGAATTGCAGTATAAATATATCCTTGAGTGGTTTATAACACATAATTGCATGGGGTACGTTAGTGTTTCTAAATTACTGTCTATTTCCCCTCTTTCTCTATTCACAGTACTCGTAAGCTCCTCACTTCCGATTTCTTTGCAAAATGCAATCCCATAAATAGAATTGAAGCCAAATTATGATGATATATCAACTGTTCCCATAAAGTTTATTTATTTAGATACTAAATATCATTTAACTTCTTAAATATTGTGTTTAATAGAAGTAATAACATGACTTAAACCTATAAGATTATTAAACGCTATCGGTTATGGAAACCCATTTCCTCTGTGCTTCTTTCCTGCGTCTCCAAGGGACCACTTGCTTCAAACTGTCAAAAATGCTTGCCTGCAAGTATATATACATTTTTTTTTATTAGTACTAATTTTTTTCAACATGTAATTTTCCATTTAAGGGATAAATTTTATGTATCAATTGTGTCACACCAAGTAAATTAGATGCTGGTCATGTTATCAAAATTCAAAAGTTTTATTTATACAATATAATCCATATAAAGATTATTCCCTAAGATTTTTAATTAATTGTTTACACGCAACAAAAACCAAAAGTTGTATTGTTTTTTCTGAAGCCAGGTGGGAAAATCAACTTTCGGTGCCTAACTGTTTTCAATTTCAATTTTTTTTGACGTCAGGGTTTAGGGCCAATTTCACTTTAGAAAAATATTAATAATATCAATATCAATTTAATATTTACTCAGATCGTTTTTTTATGAATTTGTTGGGTTGTTTGTAGCCACCGCGAATAAAAGCAAAGGGCGATATGATATAGCTTTAGTCAAATTTCACTTTTGGTGAATAATAATTCAATATGCGTTTTACTATATAGAATGCATACCTAACTGCTCTGCATTATTATATGCATGATTTAGATAGTAAGTACTAATAATAGCAATGCATAAGGATAAAACGGTGATGACTTTGAAGTTATTCTTATTCAAGTCAAAGTTAAATAAATATACATTATTTTGAAGGGACATATAGAATGACGTATATCCAAACTAGCACGGTCATCTTTACCTACAATTTGTCATCACTTGTTTCAAAAATAGTATACCAATTTCTATCATCCATTCTAAATTAAATGGTATCACCGTATCATACCGACACAATTTTATAGCTGGTAATTTTGAACGGTCCATAATTATTAGTTTGATTATTTAAAAAATAATTAAAATTGGCAATAATTTTCTTCCTTTTCAAAATTACAAATGTATGTATAGAAAAAAAAAATGGTTGAAGTTTGATGCAAGAGCATTTGGCAATTGATTGATGAAGAGTGAAAAGAAGTAGTAGATGAATTAAGACTTACCAACAAATGTGATTTTGGCTTAGAAAGACTCGATAAGTTTCCTCCTTTAGGGATCTTGTTCACCTTAGTCTGATCTGAAAAGTCGAAAGTACCCTCATCTCCCTCTTTGTGAACCTTCTTAAAACTAGTCCACCTGCTGGACCCAAAATTGGAATTCCAGTTATCCCTGGGAGTTCTATAAGAAGAAGTGAAGGACATGGCCCGGCCCACATAAGGCCCATCTAACACCGTTGTTGGGGAAGGGACATCGAGCTTGGGATCCAAAAAGAGCAACCTCGGTGGCAGGTCCAAGGTGGTTCTAACGGTATTATTATCGAGCTCCGATTGGGTGTGGTAGTGCCTAGGCTTCCCTGGTGCCTCCTCCCACTTGAAAGGAACCGAAATCATACTTTGTGCAATCTCTGATGACATTATTAGTTATTTCTTTTCAACACCCAAACAGAGTATAGTTGGTGAACCTTCAAATAGATACTGAAAGTGGGTGTATGTGTGGTTTTTATATTGATACAAAAAATTAGAAAAATACGTCAACAGATTAAGAAAGACACGAATTTTGGTCTCTTTTATACAAGTGAAATTAGGTCCTTTCAAATTTTAGTTTGTTTTTGGTTCGGGATTTGTAGATGTGGTAGACTAGGCATGATAATTATATATATAAAGGTAAGTATGAAATAGCCCCACTCTATTCCAATTATTATATTATAAATTATTAAGGTAGTCGTCTAGGGAAGGGCTACATAGAAATCACTCAATCTCTATTAGGACTATGTTTTATTTTTATTTTTAAATAGTACCATGTTTTTATAATCCAAAAACCCAAAATGAACTTTCATTTTACATTTATTTTTGAAAGTCCTACTATCGTCATTACATTTGTGATGCATGAGAAAATAATTTTTTTTTAAATACTTTAATTTAGTATAAAATATTAATTTGCAAAAAATAAGTTAAATAATTTTAAACTTTATAAAATTTTGCTAAAGCTATAGGTGGAAGTTAAAGAAGTTCTTCCAACTCAACACCCTACCCATCTTTAAATTGATGAGTCCCAAATTTGGAGAAGTATATAACAAAATGTAATCCTCGTTTCAAACGGAAAAAATATACAAGGGTTACATTCCTTTTATTATACAAATCAAACCATTATTAGTTTGCACGTGGAAATAATGAAAATGAAGGGACATTATTTATGGGTATATAGTATGGATGATGGATCACGAGGCTGCACATGTTTTCCTAATAATATATGAGCTATTAACTAATATGTATTTATCATTATTGAGTAAATCAATATTTTAATCTTTAAATTATTGGACTCTATCACTTTAATTCTTATTTCAGTCAAATTGTTTTAATTAATCTTTAAATTATAAAATGTTAGTTAATTTAATCTCTGACTATTTTAACAATAAGTTATATTTTAAAAAAAAATTATGATAGTAAATTATACATTTTAATAATTATTTTGACTATTTAATGATTAATTTGAATTTTTTTTAAGTCATGATAAAAATGAGAACACCCTACATTTTCAAAATCTAAAATGATTTTACCTTTGAATCATCACTCAAAATTGGTGAGATTGAATTAATGGAATGTAGTTTGAGAGAGTGAAAACATATTACAGTAATAGATATTTGTTTTTTAAGAGAGTAATAAATATTTCTTGATAAAAGAATGATGAATTACAGTAAAGAAATAATAAATATAATTTTTTTATATGAAAATAATAAATATTAATTGATAATTCCCTTTACACATTTTTTTGTTATACGAAAGATTCACAACTTTTTATTCTTTTATAAAAGTACTATTTTATTCTTAATATGAATGCAAACCACTATTATTTGATAATACAAGTTGGCAATAACTTCAACGCTTTAGTATTTGCAAGGAGATAAATCAGTCTAATTTGCTCTCTTGGATCAATTTATGATGAAATTGATAAAGTGTAGAAGTTTTCATTTGGGGGTGAAAATTATTTGGCCAGGAAACCTCATCTAATGTTGTGGAACAAAAAACAAAATTAATACGAATAAACGTCCAAATATCAGAAAATGTTTAAAAATATAGAGAGAAAAGGATAAAAGAAAAACATATCAATGATATGCCATTTTCTCTCTTGAATTGTTGTTTAGCACTATCATTTTCCTCTTTTTTAACTTAATTATTTTCTACTTTAAAACGTGGTGGACGAGATGTATTATTGTATTTCTTGAATACAAGACCTTAGAAAAAATGTATTAAAAAAATTATAGTGTTCTTATTATATTGAACAAAACATATGTTGTTATTTATTACTTGTTAAAAGAACATAGTATAATTTTTAGAATAAAAGCAATAAAATACAAACATGGACCACTTTTTCAAAGAACCTATCAAAACTTTATTCTCACGTCGTTGACTTTTTAGTCATAATAAGTCTCATTCATTATTTGCTTATTAAATAAAAAATCTCATTTTACAAGGTCAAAATGTGAAATTAACTATATTGTATGAAAAAAAAATATCTAAGTTCTATATTTAACTATTGTTTTACTTCGTTTACAACACATTCATTTAATAATAAGAATTTGACCTTATAAATTATAACTTCAATAGATGAACTTAACTTTATTATGATGAAATAAATGTGATCCAACCTGAATTAAATACCCTTGTACTAAATAATATTTGGACTATAGAGTATAGACAAATTGCATGAGCATTGTGACATTTCCGAAGTCATGACACAAAAATAAAACTTGATTATGTGTAACTTCCATATACAAATTGATGTTATTTAACTGCAGTAACAAGTATACTATATATAGACTATAGAGTATAGACAAATAAACAGTTAAAGAAAGGTCATTTTATGTGATCTCTTTATATAAGGTCCATTATTGCTACCTTCTAAAACATATCATTCCTTCACGAGCCAATGTTCCCTCAAGGTCACCAATAATTCTAGCTGTCCTAACTTCTAGACCTCTTTGAACTTCATGAAACAAATTCCTTATACTTTCAGAAAATCGCTTCATATCAATGCCAGAAGCACTTTTTTCCATCTCTTCTGCCACTCCAACAAATCCAGAAACAATCTTGGACTGAATTTCCATCATTTTTTGTCCTGTTGCAACTATGTATCTTTGTAATTGAAATGTTTCCTCCAAGAAGTGCTCTAGTGTTGATGTTTTCTCCTTTTTTCTTGCACCATTCATTTCTACACGGTTCGCATAGAAGTCGTTCTCTTGCTGAAATAATGTAAAACATATGATTGAATCTTTGCAATGCTAAATGAAGTTGGACACAAGTAGAATTTAGATTATAGTTCATGCAATGTTGCTCTGTTTTTCAATATATCATAAATGAACATAAAAGAAAGCTAAATAAGACTCACATGCCTCTGAAAGATTGTTTTTATCTAAATGCAAATGGACCATAGTGTCAAAACAAAACAAATAAAAATAGAATTGAATCATAGATTCATATCTCATGATGCATCCAGATATTTAAAAAAATAATATTATAACATGATAACATTACGATGGAATATGATTAGACGTGAATGCAAAACGCATAAAAGTATACAAGAGTCAATACTTATTGCTTACCATTCGTTTGCAAAGATCGTCAGTCTTTTCTTGGAGGGATTGATATCTTCCAATTTGTTTATTCAGCAAAGTAGTCAAGGAAAAGTAAGCCTCCATACCAACTTTGCTATCTTCACTCATTTCTTCATGTTCATTGTTGGTTTGCCTTCCTGTCAACTTTTCAACAAGAGTTAGTTGCTGCTTAAGCCTCTTGATCTTGTAAGATACTCCAAGAGCATGAAGATCCATCTTCCATTGGAATTGCTTTGCATCATTAAAGGGAAGGCTGGTTGATGATCCTATCTTTTCAGCAGAATCAATTTCAACGTGCTTTGGACTTTGATACTGCACAGAAGTAGGACTATCCTCCTTACAAACATGTTTTTCTTCTTCAAACTTATTTTCTGGAGATTGAACTTGTGAATTAGTATTGTCAAACTGATCATGGTGCAAGGGCTGCACCACCTCCTTTTTTAAATCTTCCTCAATCAAAGTTTCCACCATTTCTAGCTGTTTTTCACCTGGTTTTCTCTTCACAATCTTGACTTTGGACCAAACAGCATCTTGAGTTAGTTCTGATGAAGATTGTGGAGACAAATTAGAGTTGTTTCTAAAGAAATTTAAAGGCCTTAATTTTGATGCAAATTGGTCTTTTAGTGAATTTAGTTCATCCTCTCTTTCCAACAATAAACTCTCCAATTTCATCTTGTCATGTCTCAGCTGTGTCATATCCTTCACCAATCCCTCCAAGTGTGACTGAAGCTGCTTTGTTTCTAAATCTGTTCTCAACAACTGCCACCTAAATGCCTCTAACTTCTCATCTTTGATCCTCATTTGTTCTACAAAAGCATCTAGCTCTATGTGATGCCTCTGTTCAATTAGGGTTGCATATCTTTCTGTCTCACCTCTCATCCAATCTTCCAAACGCTTAGCATTGGCAGGAATGGCTAGAGACAAAATAGGAGAAAGGGAAAGGGTTAACACAAGCTATTTACATTTAGATTTCAGATTGAAGATGTGTTTGGTATCAGATACCTATCAGTATCCTACACTAACACGACACTCATACATTTACTTTTATTTCTTAAATTATTACCGCTGTCTATATCTCACTATCAACGTCGTATTTGTTTTTCGTGTCTGTATTAGTGCTTCATAGAGCACAACATATAGATACTCTAGCTAGCTATTGAACTATGTAGACTAAGTGTATGTTTGCTTTTGTTCAACTTTTGGAGCAAGCAAAATTGATTCTAGTGGTCTAAAATTGATTTTAACGTGTTTCGTAGTTCACGAGTAGAATTGTTTTTGCCGCTAGTATTGATTTTAGTCTTGAATTTGTCATTCAACTCCCTTTCCTGTGAATGTATCCAAACATAAAACTTTACCTTTAACTCATTTTTTAGCCAAAATCAATTTTACAGAATCAATTCATTCAAAATCAAGTTTTGCTACCATAGAACCAAACACAGAGTACCACTACAACAAAATTGTGACAAAAAAGTTTGTAGAACTTAAATCTTACATGATTCTTCATTTCTTTGTGGCAAGTAGTGATCAGAAAAGGGTGAAAATTGTTCTTGTTCATTTGAAATATGTGAGGAGCCTGTTGAAGAATTATGCTGCATACCTCTTCCACTAGGAAAAACATCCATCCTTGAACTCAAATTCAGCAGCATGGTTTTAAGGGAATGTCTATCATGTTTTCCTTCTGAAGCAACCCTCCATTTTTCTGTTTCTTGCTCAGCTTGTTTCCTCCTAGCCTTTGACAACTTAACCTCTTTCAATAGCATTTGCTTTTCAGCACTATCAAGTTTAGATTTTCTCAACATTGCTGACAAAATTTTATCTTTTTGTTCCAAATCCTTGTGAAATTTACCAATCTCCAAAGTTAATTTCTGTGCCATCAAATCAGACTCCTCCTTGTTCTCCATTACAGAAACAAGTTCCTGTTTTGTTGCTTCCAAATGCTTAACAGCACGACCAAGTTCAGCTTCAAGGTGCCTTTGGTTTGAAACAAGCTCAATGAAAGCTGTTTTGTGTTTCCTAAGATCAGAAGAATGTTCTTGAGCTTCATGCCTAATAGACTCTCTCAATTCTTCTGCATCCTTTTCAGCTTTTTTAACCTTTTCTTCAAACTCCTTTCTTTTCTTATCCTCTTCTTCAATCTTCTTGTCTTTTGACTCAACCAAACTCTCCATTTCCTTCAATTTTTGATTCAATTCAGAAATTTCTGAACCCTTCTTCTTCTCAAAAACTCTTAACTCATTCAGTAGAGCACCAATCTGCTGTCTAAGTTTCCTCCTTTCACTAAACCAACTCTGCTCTTGTGTTGCAAAGATTCCAACCACTTTCTCATTTGCTTTTGCATCTTCATGTCTCATCTTTTTAAGATTCTTAATTTCTATCTCAGCACTTTTCAATTTAATAATAAGGTTTTCCCCATCATTTGGCACTATTTTTTGAACTTTCCACACAATCAACCCTAAAAGCTGTGCACTTCCTTGAAGCATTGTTTCAACAATTTTAGACAAATTTTGAACTTCAACATGTGGTTTTTTTCTAAGCACTTGGAGTGCAAAAAAAGCACAAGAAACACCAAAATACATTGGATACATGCTATCATCACTAGTATCACCCATTACCATGAGATTTGGTTTTGTTTGCCTCTCTACAAAAATAAATTCCAATAATTATTATAACTCTCTATAAGCCACACATTACATAACAACTCACATGATTCACAAGACAAAGAAAAAGATAAAAGAAAACATAGATCCCAAAAAAGAGTCATCAATAATTGGAAACAAAACAATCATAGTAACATTTATAATAATTGAGGAACATGAAATTGATATGTGTGTGACTAGAAACAATTAATATTGAAGAAATTAACAATGTTTACCTGATGAAACTTACATTCAAGGACAAAAAAAGGAAGTTGGAAGGGGAAGAAAGTGTAGCTAGAAAAAGGAAAAAAAATAAGTATTTCAATGGACAAAGTTAACTTCAACAGTCACACCAGACAGCAAAGAGTAATGTAACTGATGTGAAATTGGTATCTTCTATAAATGGCCAGAGAGTGAAGAAAAGATAGGTGTTTACACGTGTAAGACTGCACATTGTGTACACTATACAGAATACAAAGAAAGAAAGAAAGAAAGGTATGAATATGATTATCAATTTTTTGGTTCCTGGTTTTCAGTGAAGACTTGTCTAATGTCTAGTAACCCCACATGCTCCTTGCTTTGTTTTTTCAATTATTATTATTATTAGAATTCGTATTCACACTCAATCATGTAAAATCAACTTGTAATGTGAGTTATGTATTTCATTTATAAATATATTTAGTCATTTAGAATTATAGCGAGTGATGTAATAGATTTTTAATAGCATCTATAAACATATTTTCATAACTTATATCATCTAATATTGTATTTCTAAACAATTATATTATTTATTTATTTTATTACTTTTCTTCTCCTCCTCCTACAACCACCAACTCCCCAATTCCACTCTTTTCTCTTTCCCTCAATTGTTAACAATTTTAGCAAGCAAAGGCACTTGATTCCTGGATGCTTGTCACCATTTCTGACAAAGAAATAGAACTTTAAAGAACCAAAAGAATATAAAGATATTTTTTAATCAAGTTGGCTATAAAATATATAATATTAATACAATACAATTAAAATTGCCTACCTGTACATTGATTATTAGAATGCACAAAAAGACACTTTTCTAATAAACTCTAGCTGAACTGGAAATGATAGTAGCAATAAAAAATAAAAAAACTTGTAAGACTAGACTTGAAAGAAAAAATAAAAAAATCAGAGAGTGTGCATATTTGAAAGTGCATGAATAGCAGTAACATAAAGTATATATTTATGTTTTCTTTGTTTATTTGTATAGTAAGTATCAAAGTTAGGAACAAGTACCGGTTGCTTTGCAACTTGATTAACCCATTTTGATAAACTGGTCCCTCTTGTCATGATTGTAGCATTTAGTAATACAGGTATCCAAATTAATAACTTATGGACCACGTATCTTATCCGTTAAATTTTATATATTTAGGAATTTTTCACCTAACAAACCAAATCCAATTAGAAATTTTAACACCCAAAAAAAGTTACTATAGTAGCCACAAAATATAACTTGGTGAGAAACAAAAATATTTTTTGCGTTACTTAGTACATATTTCTGAGTTTGGAAGCAATAATGTTTAGAGGATATGCTTCTCTTTAACTCGTTTGCTTTTGTGAGTTGAGATCTCTAAAAGCTCGAACATGTTAAACAAAATGTCAGGGTCATCAAGATTTAGAGAATAATATTTCTAAATATTTTGAAATATTTTATTTAAATTTATTTAAGATTTTAAAATAAAATTATTAAATTATATATTTTTATTTTTATTTAAAATGTATTTGAATTTATTATTTATTTTAATAACTTGATATGTTTTTATATTATAATTTAATTTTATATATTAACGGATGAATAAAAATATGATATGAAATTTTACACACGCAGAAAATAATTTTCCGTATAAAATATATCACATATGATTTTATTTATATACATATAAAAAAAACCTCACTAGTGGGATATTAATTTTAACTCTCAATATAGAAAAAAAAATACCAAACTTCAAATTCTTCAAATAGAAAGAAAATAAATTAGAATAGGAATTAAATTTGGTACTTTCAGTGGTGTATGCACCATTCAATAAACTATCCACTAACTACTTGCACCAGGTTTCAAGAATAAATAAGTTCAATTCTTATGTTTTCAACTTCTATATATTTTTACGCTTAATTTTTTATATTCATTATTATACAATATACATTATGGCTATTTTTTTTACTCATTAAATATGTATTGTAAATCATTGAAACCGAATTCAATTATTACAACTACGAAAAGACTACTAAAACTAGTCATTTAGAATGAAATATAAGTATAATTAATTTATATTTTTTGGAATCAAATATTAATTAAATTTATAATTTTTTTGTTCAATGATAGTATTTCTAAAATACTATTCATTTAGTTTAAAAAAATTTCAACATCCACTTATTAATCACCGAATGTACTCACATACTATACTTGAATTTTTATTAGAATTACTGCAATTAAATGTGGCTAGATATCTTTCTTTAAATGAATAATTTGATTTATTTTTGTTTATAATTCATTTTAGATAATATATACGAATTTTTTGGAGATAAATTGTAAGATGTATAAATTGTTTAAATGACTTCAATATATTTTAAATGAAAATTATTCTTCATATGAATGAGTGTGATGATATTTAATGTTAAAATTATATTTAGAAAACACTTTTACCATTCAATGAACCTCTTTATTCTTTATGATTTTTATTTTTTATTTTCGGTTGTCTATTGTTTTTCTTTTTATATAGGATCGTGTTTTTTTTTTTTTTGGACTAATATATAGGACCTCCCAAGAGTTTGAGTCCTAACATCATTTCCTATCTAAAACGCAGGCATTGAAATTATTGAATATTAGACTCATTAAATCATTATTCAATAATTAATTGCAAAGTAAGCACTGAGCCGGACATAAAGTATCACCACAATGATGCCAAAACTTTTTTTAAAAAAAAATTATTGAAGTTAATAGATATCAGATTTTTAAATTATACGTATCAATCAAATTATTTTTAAAATTTTTTAAATTAATAAATATATTTTAAAAATTATAAAATAACAATTAAAACAATTTATATTTAAAATTTCATTGTTAAAAATTATAATATAATATATTAATTAAATATTTATCATTTCAAAATTTATTTTATATTAATGTTATTATAATATTTTATTGGTTAATGTATCAATAATTAATTCACATATAATTACTATTACTCATTAATTTATCCGTAAGACAATAAATTTTCATTGACAAATTTATCTATCAAAATATGACATTAATATAAAAATAACGTAAATAAATTATATATTTAATTATACTGTAATATCAAAATATATAATAAATATATAACAATAAAAATTTATAAATAAATTATTTTAATTGATATTTAATAATTTTAAAAATTAATTTATATATTCACTTAAAATATATTTATTTTGTTGAATGCATATATGGATAAAAATAGATGGGTCTGCCGAAGAGTAGGGTCGTATCTAGATCAGATGAGTTTATTTTGAACAAATTCATTATTTGATTTAATCAAATTTTATTGATTTATATTGAATAAAATATTTTTATGTTTTTTCGGTAAATTGGGAACTTGAAAGTTGTGACAATAACTTTTTTTTAAATTTCAAAAAATATATATACAATCATATATTTTTGTATGAGTAAAATATATAATTTTGTGAACACTTAAATAATTTATATAAAATAGACTATCGTGTCATTAATTCTTTTAAATTAAGTATTACAATATTTATGCTCTTTATATTATAAATGTGTCATTAATTACTTTTTAACTAATATATTTTTATTTATTGTATTTTAATTTATTTAATTATATTTTGTAAAAGAAAATTATTTAACTACTTCACTCACTCCAACTAATAAAAATATTTGAATAAGTATAATTTATTTTATCAATTTTTTATTGATTAGTAATTCATCTAATCTAATATATATATATATTGAGAGAGAGAGAAAAGTAAGATTCATGAGATATTATATAACTACCATTATTTAATCAATTGACACTTAATTAAAGTTAACGACATTTTAATCACAGTACTTATTTACCCATATTAGCTATTAACTAACCAATGGATCATTTATTTACTCTCTATTATCCAATATATTTTTTGTTTCAACATATTAACTATTAATCAATGTATCATTTGTTTACTCTTTATTATTCAATGTATTATTTGTTTCTCCACCTATTAATTAATCAATGTATATCATTTTTCACTCTTTCAAATTTAGATTTACATTCAAATTTCACTATATTTTACAATTTCAAATCAAAATCACTTATTTCTTAAATGTTCTATCTCTCATTTTATTCTTTCTCTCTCCTTATCATCTTCAATTACACCTTCTCTAGGTGGCATTTAACATGGACTGGTACCAAACTTGTCTATGATAAGACCAAACCGAATCAATGGTTAAATTTGGTAAATCTATGAAGTCTTATCTTATTCATCCCACACTAGCTTGTATCTTCTTCCGTCTCTCTCCCTCCTTGCCCCCACCCCAACAACCTCAAACTCATTCCTTATGATATTTTTTTTATTCTTATTAAAATAAACTCCAAATTAAAATTACCAAAGTTTTTCAATTTATGAGATTTTTGGGTGTCAAATTCATTCTAACTAAAAACAAAAGAATGGGTTTCAAACCCATCACTTTTTTTTTTTTTAATCTAAAACTTAGTATAGATGGAAGTAACAACTAGAACAACAACTTTGAAACCTAGAAATGAGGAATGGGGTGAAATTGGATCTTTTGGATACCTATTCTAAAGTTTTTTTTTTTTTTTTTGAATGGGGAGGAGTAAGATAAGATTTAATAGATTTGTCAAATTTAGCCATTGTGATTTGGTGTGGTCAATCCTCTACAAGTTTAGTATCAGTCCATGTTAAATGCCACCCTTCTTTAACTAATAGATTTTTATTTTGCTAGAAAGTTTAAAGTTCTTATTTTTTTATTATTATCTACCCACAAGAATAAGAAAAATACCGGTAAGAAAATAAAATTTATTCTTCTCTTCTATGTTATTTTTTATTTTCCTTACACATAAATTTATTTTGAATCAAAGTTAAAGTGTTTTCTAATTTTGTTTTTGTTCTTTCTATTCTTTATTTTGTGGCATATTTTAAATCGTAATATTGAGCATCATTTTATTAGGTGCAATGAAGAAGATGAAACAAGAGAAATAGCTTGATTCAACAGATTTCTAGTTTTCACTTCTACTACTTTTTAAATTTTCTTGATGTTGTCTGTTTTTTGCATCTTTTTTTTTATTTATCAACAAAAAAATTCTTAAAATGTACCAATAAAAAACAAATGTCATTCAAAAAATTCTTTTTTTAATTTACCAACCAACGATTATTCTTCATCTTTTTTATTTACTAACCAAAAATTAAAGAAAAATGTATCAACATAGAAAAATCATATAAGTGAAAAAGAAAACAAATAAGGAGAAATAGACCACTAATTTTATTAGATCCAACAAAAAATTTGATCTTTTTTTTTTCTAAACTAAATTGAATTCATCACATTCAAACTCTACACTTAAAACACACAAAAAATACTGAAGTATACCTACGAAAAATATAAAATAAAATAATCTATAGATAGATGATATTTTGTTCCATAGATCTGATTCTAAAAATACAAATACATTTTTAAAAAATCATCCAATGAATACAAACATATTTTAAAGAAAAAACAAATATCTTCAAATGTTTCTGATTTTGTTGTTGTATGTATAAGAGATGCACATGAGAAGAATATTTGCACAGTTTGATGTCTATATCGTGAAGCTAATTGGTCCAATAGATAACTTTATGTGATGAAAGTTACAGATCCGGTGCTAAACTCCATCGAAAGGTTGGATTTGAAGATTTTTGTGGCGGAGCCTCTAATTCAACTTCATGATTAAAAAAAAAAAAATAGAAATGAACTAATTGATGAGAGGAAGAGATTGGTAGCAATGGTGGGACTATTTGAGACCTCACGATAAATAAGAGATATATATTTATCATTAATAAATATAAAAAAAATATTTATTATTTATAAATATAAAAAAAACATAAAAAAATATGAGATAAATATTTGTTATTTATAAATAAAAAAACAAATATTTATCACTTATAAATGTTAAAAATATATTTGCCATTGATATATTTAACATATGTGATATATATTTCTTTTTTATAAATATAAAATAATATAAGATAAATATTTATTATTGATAAATATTTTTTACTAATAAATATGAAATAATTATGAAACAAATATTAGTTACTGATATACAAAAATATATGATACATATTTATCACTTATTAATTTTATAAAAATACAAAAAAAATATTTCTTACTCATAAGTATAAAAAAAACATGAAATAAATATTTATTACTAGTAAATATATAATAAAAAAATAAATTTATGTTATTTATATTAGATTATATATTTGTGAATAAAAAAGTATTTAAAAATTAAAAAAGAGAAAAAAGAAAAGTCATTTTCACTATAGAAATCACTTGTAAAAAACACGAAAAAAATATTTATCATTGATATATTTAAAATATAGGTAACTTATTTGTCAATGGTAATTTTTTTAAAAATAATACGATTAACATTTATCAACAATAAATATAAAAGGTTAAATTACATTCGCAGTCCCTTAACTTAATTTTAGGTAACATTTTAGTTCTTTGTATTTTTTTTTTCGAGTTGGTCCTTTATTTTAATTTTAAGTAACAATTTGTTATTTTATGTTTTAAAATTTCAACAGGGTTGTTCTTTTTTTTTACAAAAATTCAACAAAATCATCAAATTTTCCAAACAAAGTCCATAAAATTTATTATTATCTTCAATAAAATACAAATTTAATCAAATTCATATTTAAATCTTGAAATAAACTCATATTTTCATTCTTTATTTGATATTGTTCACTACTAAGAAAACCTATTTTAACTGCCATAATTAGCGTAGGTCTTGACTCCGACGCCAATTAGCGTCCGTCAAACCCCACGCTAGTATGGTAAATATCTTTTTGTGATTTTATTAATTGTCAGCGTCGGTAAGCAGACGCTGTTTAAAATACCACAAATACTTATTTGTTTTTTTATTTTAGTCACCATTTTAGCGTCAGACCAGCTACATTTTATCTAATTTAAAATATTAAATTTATTTTTCCCTATTGCCCCTGAACCCTTTTTCCCTATCCCTCACTTCATTCATTTTTCCTTAACCCTTTCCCTCGACCCTGACTTCGTCGTCACTCTCGCCGCCTTCGCCTCTCTCCTCCCTTCATAATGTGTTGCCCTCGTTTTCCCTCATTCACCAGAAAACCCTCTTGATTTCCCTCATTCACCAATTATAAATTTTCCTCGTTCTCTCTGCCGCGTACCCAGGCAACGCCTTCGCCCACTGTCGCGACCCCACCACCACTATTTTTGGTTCCCTCATTTTTACTCTCTTTGCGTCATCTCTTTGTCTCTCATTTTTACTCTCTTTACGTCATCTCTTTGTCTCTCATCTTTTTAATTTAGGGATTTGTCATCCATTGTTGGTTTGCTATCTATTTTCTCTGTTTAGCAATTTCAGTTTAATACAATCTTATGGTTCATTTTTTGGAAATTTTGTCGTTTACTTGTTTCTTCCAAATCAATGTATAACCCTTCTTAATTTGAAATATACTTTTTCAATTTGCAGTTGAATGCTTTCTTCTGTAAGGTGTTTGTTGTTCATTGTGGTTTTGGAATATGCTGAGGTTTTAGAGGAGAAATTTGGTTTTGGTTTTGGTTTGCTTCATTTGCAATAGAATGCATCAATCATCAACTATGGGGAGAAATGGCTTTGGTTTGCTTCAATTATCAATTGTTTTCCTGATTTCCTAATTTCCTAATTTTTTTTTTTCAGTTTGAAGATTTTACCAATCATAATGTGTTCAAAATTCTGGACAAATGCAACTCATCTTGATTTTAATGGTGATATTCAAGTATGGTATATACATGAAATACATTGATTTTAATAGTTGGGAGAGCCTTTGCCAATCACACATTCTTATTCATTGGTGCTAGAGAGCTACGTTCCTGAGAGAGACTAATGTGTTTGTTTTTTAATTTTTTGAATGCAAAGCTTCTCAAATAGTATTAGTAAGGTAGGCTAGGTTGTTATCCTTTTTCCTTCTGTTTGGTTCAAGAATTAATAAGGATCCAAAATTAGTATACATGATAAAAGTCAATCTAAAATTAGTTTACATTGAATAGCAAGTGAAGTGAATCAAACTTAATCTAAAATTTGAGCTAAACATTATTTTTGATGATTCGTGACTGACAACTCTATCTGTAATTCAAGTTGACAGTCACTAGCATGTGTGAAATATCGGACATGCCTTTCAATCTGAAGTTTTGCTGCTTCATAGGTACATATTTTGCTCATTTGGCAACTAGCTGAAATTTTAATTCTTGCATATGCCATGCAGGTAAAAATTAGCGGTTATACAATTGATATTCTTCACAGCACAGAGAGTATTGCAAAAGTAGTATATGTTACATATCTTCTCATAATTGTCATCATTCTAGTTTCTTTTATTAGTAAATTAGAGGAGGGCTGCTTCTTGATGTCAAATGGGTGGTATGAACTTAGCTGCATAAGCTTGATAACTGCAATGGCAAATAGCTTGAATCCTCCAATAATGTCATAATCATGCACAAACACATCCACTAAGCATGATGCATAATGCATGATGTTCACACTCTCTGAATTTTTGTATCTAACTTTCAAGCTAACATTTGAAGTTGAGAAGGTAAACTTTCATTCTTTAAAATTGGCATTCTTATGCTGTATTTGAAGATGTTTATGCTTGACCCAAATTATTTAAATTTTTTTAACATTTTCTTGACTGAACCATAGTCAGGGTTTGCCTCATGGAAGGGGTCTATTGCTGCTTGTTGAAATGAGTTCAGTCGGTAACCTTGCCAAGGGAGATTATACCGTTGCTGCATTGAAAATTGTTGAGGAGCATTCTGACTTTGTAATTGGCTTCATCTCCGTCAATCCAGCATCATGGCCAGGGGTACCCATAAACCCTTCTTTCATTCAGGCAACTCCTGGAGTTCAAATGGTGACTGGTGGTGATGGCTAAGGGCAGCAATATAACACTCCATATTCTGTAAGATTTTGCATATTTCCATGTGTTGATGATGTGGGATTTTAGATACAAGGAGGTGAGAAAATAATAAGAACTTTGAATATTATTAATAATAATTGTTAGTAGCTTGATACAAAAGACTAAATAAGAGGTATTAAAAGACTGTCCTTCAAACTATAATATAGATTTTTTGGATATTCTGGGGCCAAGACCTAAATTTCATTATTAAGATGGAAATGAAAAGGTATAAAATGAATTTTGTTTGCTTGCTTACCTTGCCAAGCTAATTTGTATCTCAAGCCTTTTTTTAATATCTAAGATTTTTTCCTTTGGCCCTACTTTATTGCTGCAATTTAGAACATATGTCCATGTTCAAACAATTCTATCGTGCTCCTTCAGCGTTTGTACCAAACTCATACCACTGGCCTACACCTTTAGGGATATGATCTTTATCTAATTGATTTTATGTGTTGCATTTCCCTTATGGATAACTTGGTTGTGTGTAATAGAGATGGTACAGTTTCCCATTCAACTCATTAATACTCTGTTGAAGTTTCATTACAGCAATATTTTTTTCCATCATTTTTTTGCTTGTACCTTTTACAATTCTGCTACTACATCTAATTTGCATGTTATGTTTCTTGCTAATATGTTAAGATACATTTCATTAGTTTATATTAGAGATGTCTCAGGTAACATCTACTTTGAGGATAACAAGAGTCCTTTAATCAGTTTTATTTGATTGCTCATGCTATGTTTCGTTTCACGTTGGCCTAATGCTTTCTTCTGTTCCTATGCTCAAAAGCTAGAAATTGTTTGATTAGGTAAATGTGAGGTGCCACTGTGATTTGTTTATTTTTCAAGTCCTCTTAGTCATCATTATATACTACTATTGTAAAGGACGTTGGAGATATCACTAAAAATATGGTGCGACATATTTAACTACATTGAGTTGATTTGTACTTTGCTGTTAACTTTTAAATTGTTGACTTTTGCGTCGCCATACCGACGCAAACTTATTCATACATACTTGACCATAGCGTCAGCTCATCCGACGCAATCAATTTTACAAAAACAAGGTTGACGGATACAAATTAGCGTCGAATGTTCTATTTTTGTTACTATTGTCAGCTTAGCGTAGGTCTATCCGACGCTAAAGTAGCGTCGGATGGTACTTAGCCGACGCAATATATTAGCTTGACCGTTTTAGCCTAGGCCTGACCCGACGCTAAATTAATGTTAGCAAAATCGATTTTTCTAGTAGTGGTTGAAGATGAAAATATGAGTAAATTTGAATATTTGAGTTATGGATTTGATAAAATTTGCATTATATTAAATATGATTATTAATTTTATGAGTTTTACTTGAAAATTTTGATGATTTTTTTGAATTTTTGTATAAAAAAGGATAACATCGTTGAAATTTTAAAACATAAAAATATCAAATTGTCGCTTAAAATTAAAATAAAGGACCAACTCGGAAAAAAAAAAAAAGATAAAAGACTAAAATGTTACCTGAAATTAAGTTAATAGACCACGTATTTAATTTAGCCAATATAAAAAAAAGGTGAGTATATGTTATTGATACATTAAAAAAAAATATGAGATACATCATAAAAAACACATGACACATCTTTGTCATTAATAAACAAAAAATATGGACACATATTTGTCACTTATATATATTATAAAAATAAAGAATTGTTTTATCATTGATACATAAAAACAACACATAATAAATATTTATAACCAAATAAATATAAAAATAAAAATAGTTATAATACATTAACTATATGTTTTCCCACATCAATATAAAAAAATGATATAAATATATTTTATTGATATATATAAAATCACGAGAGGCATATTTGTCAACTATGAATATAAAATAAATATTGATAAATATTGTATAAATATTTATAATTAATAAATATAAAATAATATACGATAAATATATGTTATCGATACATTAAACATATGTATTAATATATACTATTGTCACTAATAAATGTTAACAAAAATATGGAATAAATATTTATTATTGATAAATTTTAAAAACACAAAATAAATATATATCACTGATATAATAAAACAGAAGACAGATATATGTGTCTTGATGCATAAAATATATATATCTCATATTTACCACTAAAAATTATAAACAAAACACTAAAAAAAATGTCATTGATACATGAAAACTGTGCGGAAAAAATATTTTTCATTAAAAAATTTAGATCTCAGGTTTAGATTGATCTTTGCAGTGATGAAGATCAATCTTTACTCATAAGATCAATTTTAACTTTGTAGCAAATCAATCTTTAGTTTAAAAAGCAACAATATCAATTTTACCAAAATGAAACCTGATTGTAAAGCATAAAGTAAATAGAGATAGAGATAGATAGATCACACAAGGATATATCCTGGTTCACCCAATTCAGGTTACGTCCAGTCCTCACAACCGTGAGATTTTTCACTAAGTGTTCAAACCAAGATCGTTCTTGGTTTTCATGGATCAATCTTGATCTTTACACAATTCCTACCCTTCTACCTAGAAATGATTTCTTTAGTTCTACCTTACTGTTTTGGAAAGGCTTTAACAAGTTACCTTTCAAAACATGAAAGGATTTTTGCAATTTACTCAAGATTTGACAAAACAACCTTGAGTTACAAAGTGGTGGATTTGAGACTATTTAAAATCTTGATATTTACTCAACTCTTGTTTGAGAAATATATTATGTAAATAGACCTCAGTTGTAAATGATTACAACACAAAGATGAAAACAAAACAACAAACTATAAGAAAGATATTGAGACACTTGAGTATGATTGAAAAGATTGATCTTTTGCTTGGTGTTGATTGTTCTGTTTTGTTCTTCAATTTGTAGCTGCATTTATAGACTCCAAGAAGGCTTAAGACAACTAATATGGTCATTGGAAAAGGACCAGCTGTCATGAAAGAGCTGTTGGAAAATCTGTCATAACTTAAGATTGATCTGCTGCATCAAAAGATCGATCCAGAATTGATCTTTTGGTTTGTGATGAAACAGCTTTTTCCCTATGATCTGTGTCAGTATGTCAGCCTTGGTTATGTACTTTTCAGTTATGTGTGCAGGCTTTAGGATGGTTCAAATCAGTAGTGTACTTCACTACTTGTAGCCTTGTACTTGTATTTGCTTGAGAAGAAGAATGATCTTTGGGATATGCCTTTGTTTGAAGCATGCCTTGATTCTTCAAATTCTGGAATGAGTGCGACTTGCATTGATCTTTTGCTGATCATTTTATGTGGAAACTGATTATCCTTGCAAAGATTGTTCTTTGTTTCTTAGCAGAAGATAAAGATCAATCATTGTCTTTAAAAGATCAATCTTTCGTTATGTGTGCAGGATTGATCTTTTGGTTTGTGATGAACTAGCATTGTACTCTGATTTGTGTCAGTATGTCAGCCTTGAGTACATGCTTTTCAGTTATGTGTGCAGACTTTAGGATAGTTCAAATCAGTAGTGTACTTTACTACTTGTAGCCTTGTACTTGCACTTGCACTTGCTTTATATGAAGAATGATCTTTTGTATTATGCCTTTATTCTTTGATTCTTCAAATTCTGGAATAAATGTGTGTTGGATTGATCTTTTTATATGGAAACTTATTATATTTGCTTATGCCATAAACGAAGATCGTTCTTTGTTTCTTAGCAGAAGATAAAGGTCAATCTTCGTTTTTAAAAGATCAATCTTTCGTTTTCCAGATTGTTTAAAGATCAATCTTCAGGACTGTTTCCTTTGATCTGATTTGTGATGTTTGATACCTATCTTGTTTTAACACACTCAAATGCATATATTAAATACCAAAACACTTAGAATCATAATTAGAATTCTTAATTAACTTTTTGTTTGTTTTCATCAAAACATTAAATTGAGATTTTGTCTCAAGAGATATATTTTAAATGATACGATATATAATTTATGATATATAATCATCTAGATGCATTAATTATTCATATGTTATTCATTAAATTACGAAAGTTAAGGTTTTAGAAGATTTTATTGCGATTTTATGAATCTTAATTATTCTACATTATCGTATCATATATCATGTTATTTAAAATATGTCACATTACTATTTTTTTATTTAATAAAATCACAACAGATAATTAAAACTGTCACATTTTAAAATAGATGAAACAATTTCGTAAATTACTAAAAATAAGGAGAATAAAATACCAATTAAAATTTATTTTTTTAAAAAAAATTATAGCTTAGACATAATCAATTTTAAGATTAAATTATACTTTTGATCTTGTAAGATATTTTTAAATTTTATTTTGGTCTCTTAAATTTTATTCGTTTTATTTTCATCCTTTATTTTATAAATATTGAACATTTTGATCTCTTAAATTATTTTTGTTATTTTTTAATCCATTAAATTATAAATATCAAACATTTAAATGGTTTAAGTTACAAAAATTAATCAATTTAATCTCTTAATTTACAACTAAAAAAGACTAAAGTGTAAAGTATTTACAACTTAAAAAATTAAATTATTTAATATTTATAACTTAAGAGTTTAAAATAAAACAAAAATAAATTTTAGCTCGTACATATTTATTATATAAGCAATGGGGACCAATGGTCCCATAAGATAAAAAAAAATTCTTTTGATAATATTTTTATTTTAAATTTTTATGAGATAAAGCGGTTACATGATTTATTAATTATGTATATATTTGATAGTGTTGATAATGTAAAAATTAAATATTTTAAAAATATGAAATCTCATATATAAAATTATAATTTTTAAAAACTCTTATGTATTTTAAGGTTGTTTAATCGTTATAGTTTTGTATTTTATAAGAGTTAGTAATGTTGACTCTTTTGTTGAAAGTATAATGCAAATCATTTCATTCGTCATCACCGATCTATATATATTAAATGTAATTAAGTTAATGGTAAATTTCAAAGATATATTGAAATCTGTACATTCACATTAAGCTTATAAATAAATGATAGTATACATAATAAAGTTTATTCATTTATGTGCATTAAAAAAAATAAAAAATAACTCAAAAATATTTTTGATAGAATTTTGACTTACTTAACGTGAAAAATGTCTTATTTAAATTCATGTATCCTTTTTATCTCTAAAAAATCTCTATTTATAGAAAAACTCATGTTAATAGGTAAAAGAAAACAATTTTTTTAAAAAAATTATAATCTTTTAGTAACTTAACGGATCCATTAGTTTGATGTCTAAGATATTTTTAAATATAAGTTATTTAATTTTATTATATTAATATAATTATTAAAAAAAATTAAATATATTTTAGAAATTTTTTTAAGTAATTTTTTTTTTTCAAAACATATATACTATTTTGTCACCCTATCATAAAAATTATAGATCCACGGCGTCTCACATTTATACCGTAAGAACTAAACTGAAATGAAAGTTAAAGTTTCAAAAGTGAGATTTACAATAGCTTTTTAGTGACAAGAAAAATATTCATTTGTTTATTGTGCAATATCTTTGCCCTGCTTAATTCTCCTGATGGTGACTTGCCGGATCTTTTGCGATTTTGCATTTCGTAATTTCGCAAATTCAAGATCCATCAAAGGGAAGGGAACGTGCACTTACTAATCACTGACTAACCAAGATCTATCAAGGTTCCCGCAATTTGATGTCATATCACGTATTCACTCGTTAGTTTAATTTTTTTTAAATGTACTTTAATTATATTTTTAAAATAAATTCTCTAAAAATTTATTTAAAAATAGTAAAAATTATTTAAATTCATTTGTTATAGATTGTTTATACATTAATTGATTTAAATATTTCAACATAATAAAAATCACATTTTTTTTAAAAAAAATTATATCTTTTAAAATAATTTTTATGAAAATTTTCTCAAAATAATTTTTTATTTTAATCATTATAAAAAACAATTATAGTAAATAGATGAAACACTTAAAATGATATCTTATGATAAATTATTTTAATCAATTTTTTATTTGATATTTCATTTTTAAAATATTATAAAAATTATTTTAAACAAACGAGTCTTTGTATGGTTGCATCAGCCATCCTAGATGGGTACCTTTTTTTAATAAATATAATTGTGATTGAACTCACTTAATACATGAGTTTTATCATATCAAGACTCGAGCGACGGATAAAGTAATCGTCAAAAGGTGTATGTTTTAATTATTTCCTTTAAAAAAAGAAAAGAATGAGAAAAAGGTGAGGATTTTACTATGGGTGTAAATCTTCCGTTCAATTCTTAGTTAGCAGTTTTCTTTGGTATGGGATTAAGCTAACCTTTTTACATTGTTATTAAAATTGATTGATGTAAACTAAATAGATGTTCTAACCCTATATTTACTCAGTATAGATGTTGTAACCCTAAGTGAGTTAAAAATCAAATGATGTAGAAAATTGAGCAAATAAACAGATTTTGTATGACCAATTGAATGGAGCCTTTATTGAGAATGATCAGAGCAAAAACTCAAAATTATCGTGAATTCCTTATGTTCTTATTAGAACAACGAATAACATTTAAAATGTCTATACCATTTCTCTATTGGTGTATGATAGTTTTGCATTGCGGTTATGATTCTAAATTGAAATTTGAGGAGGAATTCAAATGTTTAATCAAGACTGTACACTGAAACAACTTCAAAGATGTTTTGTTGCATTAAAAAGTGTCATTAGTTCTGCAGGAAATCCTTCTTCTACTTAAACTTGTTGGAAAGATATATAGACAAATGCTGCAAGTTAAACAACTAGTTATATAATTAATCCTAAAAATAAAGGAGGTAGACAGTCCAAGGATAAATCTACTAAAACAACCGTTTTAAGTCTATATAAGTCTATATGAAAAACAAATTTTTACTTAATGAAAATACCTCCCAAAAAAAAATTTACTTAATAAATAGACTTCATATTTTAAAAAATTTAAAATATAAATATTTTTCAAATTTAATATTATTGCAACAATATCAAATCAATTTAAAAAGAAATATTACATGACATCACTTCTATTAATTTAGTCATATTACCTTAAAACTTAAAAAAATTACTTTAGACCTCATTAAAATTGTTTTAAATCTCTACAGATCGGTGGAGATGAGTTAGAACCCTACTTTGAACTCCAAAATTATACACATGTAGTCAGATGAATATCTAGGTATACACAATCTTTACCACATACTAGAGCAAATCATCCACAAATAGTGAGATTTCGTGACAATCATAGATTCAATTAGCCACAAGGGGTAAGCTTCGAATTTCCTGCACCCCGCGGATTATCATCCTTCCAATCATCAAAAGCTCTAGCTCTATCCTGTGCAGCAGCATCATCTTCGTCCTCCTCGTCTTCACCTGGCTTGAACTTCCTATCATTGTGCCAAGATGAATTGGCTTCTTCCATGAGTCTGGCATTGTTCTCTTGCCATTTATTCATAATTTCCATTTCTTTAAGTCCTGCTTCCTCAATGCTCATAGTTGGCATCCTTCAACGAAACATTCAACTTAGCATCCCAAAAAAATGTGATCACGTTACTAACTTACTACCGATTCTCTAGCGTTGCTATATAATAGAACAACAAAACTGCAAGGGAATAAAACTTCATTTCATTCCAGGCATATAGTCTATTTTAGGGATGGACGAGTGGGTAAGGATGGATTCGGGCCCAAACCCCCATTTCCGACCATGTGAAAATCAGTTCGGACAGGTTGGTTTTTCGGGTACACAGGTCGACCAGTTCGGTGGGGTCGGGTTAGATCATTTTGAACGAGGATTTTTTTGAGCTATTTCACGGAAGAGAAGACACGTCCAAATCCATAACAACAGATCCAAAATCATCTTAATTTATCTAACATAACATAGTAAAAGAAAAAATGTAAAATAACAAACAATGAAACAAATCACTTGTGAGAAGTTTTGTTTCAGAAGAGAGAATAGACAAAACGACATAATGAAACCATTATTGAGAAGTTTTGTTTCAGAAGAGAGAATAGACAAAACGACACAATTAAACCATTATTTTGTGTCGTTTAGTTATATTGAGAGAGTAGAAGACAGAATAGAAGGGAATAGAAGGAAATAAAAGAGAAAATGTTGGTGTGTTCTCCTTTGACGAGTTCATCTTAAGCAAGCTGCAAAGGCATCATGCAAAAAAGAAGGAAAGGTTTGAAAAGAATTTCAATTTCTAGAGGGAGGCGAAGAATCAAGACAGAATATCAAAATGCAATGAAGTAAAAAGAAAGTCTACTCTTATGTCTCTGTAGTATTATTTAATATAGGCAGGATTATATTAAGCACAGTCGGTTGAAATCGGGCATCGATGGTGAATTTTTATCAAACCGAAACCGGCCATTTAAGACTGTTCAAAACTGACATTCTATTTTGATCAATCGTTGACCGTCCTGCACCTGCCCATTTGACTTATTCTCGGTTCAGATTAATAGGTTTTTGGGCGGGTCGGCTCTGTTTGTCCACCCCTAGTCTGTTTAATGAACTTTCTATATTCCTTATTCCAGAGCCTCTTCAGTAGCTATGAAAATGTGCACTTTATTCGTAATAAAGGGGATACATACTTGTCATGTAAGTGCAGCTTAATTTGTAAATTATTGTAGGGACATTTGATGTATTGGGATGCGGGTTCAAACTTGCAGTACCCCACTTTTCCACAATTAAGTGTGTGTGACTTTTGTGGCTAAGCTATCTAAAGCAAAACAAAAAAGGTAATAAATATGTACCTGTGACTGGGTTGGAAGACCTGAGCTGCCATTCTTTCTCTCTCATTTGTAAAACTTCCATTCACGAGGCTTGCTGGCCCAAATATTAGTGGTTGGTGTTTGTGATCATGTGCCTGTGAAGCTTTTGCCCTTCCTTCTAGAACATCTTGAGCAAAAGTGGCACATGTGATTGGTGGAGATGGTTTAGTATATCGTGCACGAACTGCAGCATCGCGATGCCAAGCTTCTGCTTTCTTGGCACGTTCATCCAGAACATCCTTAGAAAATTCCTGATCCCCGTCCTAGAACAGGCAAAATTACAAGAAAAAATGAATAGGACCATATTTAATCTTGAATAGAAGTACAATTTACTATTCCCTTTAAAACAGAACATGTCTGATAAATTCACATCACATGTATATGCTTCAAAGCCTAATATTCCAGAATTAGCTTGTGAAATGTGAAATGTACAAGTCTAAAAAATTTAAGTTCTGCCACTTTAAAATAGTTCAAGTTTTAACTTTATACTCAAAAACAGTCCATAAAGACCTCCACCATAATTTTTACTACCTTGGATTGTCTAACCTTTACAGCAGAAAGCATCTCTTCCTCTTTCTTTATCATTTCCAGAAGATCAAATGCCTGAACATTGCAAAACAACCATGAGAATAATGGAAATAGAAGTTTCAACAAGTGGAATTGTTGCATAAGTATGAACCAACCTTACAGATTGCCAAAGATATGGTAGTGTTCCAAGCCTGAAAAAGAGAAGAAATATAAGTGAACAGCCTAATGAGCATATTTTGTTTATAGCTAAAGATATGCTTTTGGACATGTGAAACCGCCATGGTCCATTACATAAATCATAAGCTAGTCAGACAATATATAGGACCACTGTAGGTCCTACAAACCTATTTTTAAGCCTATCTAATGGTAGGTAAATCCACCAGGCAAAACAGATTTTCAGGAGAGCAGTCACACAGCATAAACCCACTACATAAAGTAGCAGTAAAGCAGCACTGAACTGAAATAAGTACCAGATCGAGAATTCAAGATACAAACCTCTCTTTCTTCTTCCCCATCATCATCTAATACTTCTTCCTCTCCTGCCTCAACGGGGGTAGACAAGGCAGATGCTTTAGTAGAACGCCCACGCCGCTCCTTTCGCTCTTTTATTTCCAACAACTTTGATTCTGCAGCTTTTTGTCGTTTAAATCTAGCTATCTGCACAACGGATACAAAATTATTAAATTAATTTAATTGTCAGCAGTTATGATGCTCATCATTCAAATTTGCTTGTCCAATTTTCATATCAAGGGAATAACAGGAAGAAAATATAAATATGTAAGTGTATAATGCGTGAATTGTATAAAAATCATATAGCATTGTACAAGAAAAAATAACACCTTTCTGGCCCTCAGATCAGCAACAGATTTTGGTGCCCCTTGCATATAAGATTCTAACTCCTCTTTTGGGACCAGCTCCATTGCCTCACAAAATGAAACAAATTCCTAAAAAAATGAATAAATTTCAATTAAAGGACATTTATTAAATAATATCACAGAAGTTGACAAGAATTGTGCATATTATGTTGAATTAGTTGTTGGGGCAGGTGTTTCCTTTCTATAAAACAGCTCTCACCTTCAGTTTTTCCTGGGAAGACTTTAGAATCTGTATCCTGTCATCCTGTGCTATTTTTTCGGTCAACTCAGCAAGATAATACGGCACCTGAAAGAATTATAACATAAAACTGATAAATGGTAAAAATACATAAATATTCATTCATCAGTTATCTTCAACAATACACATATTAATACACAAATATTTGATTGTGCATTTGCCCAGCTGTACCTATTAATACACATTAGGATACTCAAGTGATATAAGCATGGGCACTGCATGCTAATGATGAAATTTATGTATATATACTAAAAGCATGGGCACATTAATTCCACACTCCTGTGTGCCTTTTCTTTTGTCTCCTAATTTTGAACTTTCTTAGTCTGTTGCTATCTATATTATATTAAGATTTTTCCCTACATTTTTCAGGCTTTGGAAATTTAATTCAGTTACAGTTTTCATAATATTGTTTGGATCTTTTTATAAGATTTATGATTTCTCTACCAGCTAATGCCAGCACAAAACTTTATATTGGAATGACCAATGTTGATTTCCATTTTTTTAAACTGTTGCTTTCTATTATTTGTTCAATATTTATAGGATGAATCAACGAATTTCCGTATTCCCTGTATAATTTGGCTGGGAGCAAGATCTTGGTACTACCCGTACCTTCACTCATTGCTGTCAATGGTGGTTCACATTGCAAGAAATAGGTTGGCAATACCAGTATTATTTATTTAACAAAATAAAATATAACATTTTTTAAATACTTACCCTGCAGTCACTTATATAGGTCTTTGTGGCTAAAAATCCATCAAAACATTGGCCTTTGCACAATTACATAGGACATTAACTTAAACAAATCATAGCCTTTGCACTGGTATTAGACCAAATAATGAATTTGTAGAAATACTTAAAAGTCTCAATTCAAGCATTCTCCTGATCAAATATATGTTGATCTTCACTGCTTTAGGTGTGGAAGTGCAGGGTCAACTGGTCCCTGATTATAAGGAATTCGCTTAATGATTTTCTGTAGGTAGGATCTTTTGATCTATATGAAGTTCTTATTTGTGTGTGCTTCTTAATCATAAATCCATATTAAGTTATGAGCACTTTTACATTAACACAATCTACCAAAAACTATTTCAAAAAAAACATGATCTACCAAAAATAATTTCGTTGTGACATGTGTTGTTTTCAGCTATGTAAATGATAAGAGGGATGTTAGAAGATTAGAAAATATGAAATTGATCATGTTCTTGAAATAGGGAGGAGATTGAGCTACAAGCGTCAATAGCTATGATAGTATTTGCATTAGGATTATTCCTTAAGAGCATCACAGATCTATTGGTAGATAAAATAAAATTTTCTGGGGGGAAATCCTAACTAGTATGCTACATTATACTAGCAACGTTTTGCAAAATAAACCAGATAAAATTCACTTAATTTGACTGCAATTAACTTGCAATTGAAGGAATTAATCCTTTGCTTATCTAGTTAAATGTTTTCATAATTGTAGGTTGATCTTATCTAATATTTAAAGTGAAAAAGTTGAGTGCATCCTCGTCTGTTTTAGTTGACTCCAGACTAGCTAATTAACACGGTGTTGTCTCCATAATCCATATCATGTGCAGTTACAGGAAAAGGCATAAAGGTTCAAATGGATCACCAAGCAAAAAAACAAATGCTTAAGTCGAAAAATCTAAGATTGATAATGCACATCTATGATTTTGTTTTATGCTCTAATCATTATAATTTGTATACTTGTCCTATAGAGTTAATGGTATACAATCTACCAGAAATCCTGTAAAACATGGACAAAAAACATGCATCAAAGACAGCGATTTTTCATCAAGAGGATAACAAAGAGCCTTTTGAAGCATCAAATCCTGAGAACATGGCCTCTAAAGCTGATCAGATATTGAGATTAACTCAGGCCATGTATCTTACAACATGAAGATATTAAGCCTTAACTATTAGGGACATATGGCTGGCTGGCTGGCTGGCTGGGATATAGTGTTGGGAGTTATAAGAGGCAATGTTCAAATCCCACTGCCACTAACATCCATAAAAAAAAATAAAAAAATAAAACTAACATTTGCCTATCAAAAAAGGTTGGGAGTTATAAGGGGCGAGCTCTATTTCATCAGCTAAACTGCTATATGAATAGTTGTTAAACATAGAAAGCACCCACAAGAGCTCCTCTATTGAGTATGGTAATTCTCTACATTGAAATATATATGGTTGGTGACCGGTAGGGGTGAGATAAGGCTGTGTCGAGCTAGACTTTGCTAGGCCTGTCAAAAAATTCAAGGCCTAAGGTCTGGCTTGTAGCCTATCATAGGCTTATTTTTTAGGTCTGAGTCTGGCCTTGATAGAAGCCTAATATGGCCTGTTAGCCTACTTAAAAGTCTATTTCATTTAACATTTTTGAATAAGTAATCAAACATATCTTTAAATAGTTAACAAGTTAAAATGTCAATGAAATTAAATTATATTTATACTTAAATTATATTTTATAATAATACATTTAAATATTGTAAAAAACTAAATGAGATTAATATGCGTAAATTACTAAAAGTTGAATATATAACAAAAATATTAAAATTTAATATAATAATTATAGTAGTAAAAAAATATTATTTATATTTATTTAAATAGACCGGCCTAATAGACTTAAAAGACTTATTATGTGGCCTGTAGCCCCCTTGACCTTATTTGTTAAAGAAAAAAGTCTGGTCTGACGTAGGCTAGGTCTTAGGCCTTTGTCGGTCGGCCTGACCTATTCCCATCCCTAGTGATCGGTAAACAATTGAGTTTGTTATATTTCCAATGTACTACAATTTATCTGTAACCAATTAGTAGTAATTAGTTAATGACTTTCTTTATTTTATATTCTCTCAAACTCTATAAAAGAATTAAGTCATAAAGATAGAGCAAACAATTATATTTGAGTAATAGTAATAGACTCATTTCCCTTTTCTTCACTTTGTCGTTTTCCTTTTGTTTCCTATTAGAATCAGTTTGTCATATCAATCTAGCAACAGATGCCAAAAATTATAATACAGAACTATGTTTTGGACCCCTCCATATATACATATTTTTTTAAGCGATCTTAGTACTAAAACACGTGATTATACTTCTTGGTGATTAGTTATACTCCAATTTGAGTAGTAAAGCTTTATTGTAAGAGGTTGCAGTCGTACTCTGTTTAACATACTTTCTTTAGTTGATTGGTAGTTTCTAGTGTTTGAAATTAGACTTATATCCAATAAAACAGAGATAAATGTAATTTTTTATAAACCTTACAAAAGGAGCGGTTTGTTCTACTCATGAGAATGGATATACCATAGCAATCCCTTTTGTGATGAAAGCACAAATTCTCTAATAAATGTGCCTCCCTCTTGGTTGGTTCAAAATTAACAATTTCTTTCTGTTTTCTTTCTTTTAGTAAATGGAAAACTGCAGAATTGCAAAACAGTTTATTGCTCTTTATTTCAAAATTAACAATCTCGAAAACTTCTCTTTCAACAGAACAGTGGAGTAGGATTCTGCAAAAGAGATTTTGCCCTGTAGTAATTTAAGAACCAAAAGTTATATTTTATTTTTGTTTATTATGGGGATCTGTACAAATAAGTCTAGCATTTTCCTTCAGACAGTTATGCACACGTATCTTTACATCTCACTAAGCACGGATGAACACCAGTAACACTTGTATGTGCCGGTGTAAAATCAATATTACATGTTCCCAAAACCCTTGAATATTCTGTACTTAATTACTTATATCAGTTTTATGTCGATCTGAAATAATCTGGCATCTCTTATCAATTGTAGCAAACATTTTTTTATCTTGAATAGGAGGCATAGGGAATTCGTGTTATTGCTTTTTGACAGTGAAAAGGTAACTACCATCGCATAAGCCCGAATTAAAGCAAAAGTTGTACTTAATGTTCATCCCACAAACTCTATCCTATTATCTAAAATGCTACTATCACTAATAAGTAAGAGAAAATCGACTACAACAAACTCAACTCTTTCAAATCCAACCTAAAAATCGCTATACATACTGCTACTATTAATTCTCCTTCAGCTTTGAAAAAACCAATGGACATGAAAAAGGTAATTGAAAAATAATAAGAAGCAGAAGAAAAAGTACCAGAATATACTTGAGATCGGTGGTGCTGATATCTTCTTTGGTCTCATTAGCAGAAAACAAAGCCAGTTTATTGATCATGTCCTCGCATTTATTCAAGGCCTCGCATCCCTTCTTCACAAGTTCCTGAACAAATTACACACATCCAAAAAAGCACTTCAATTAATAATCACAAAAACATGAGAGAGAGAGAGGAAAACACGGCATACCTGGTCAGCACCAGACTCAGTGGCGGTTGCGTGGATCTTCCTTGCTTGCTCAAACAGCGCCGGCAGCGGCATGTCCTCCGTCTTAATCTCGCCCATAGTGATTTGATTCCGTTGGTTTGTTTTTGCGGTGAAAACCTCGAAACTGTGTATCCGATGGGTTGAAATCTGAAGCACCGAGCTTCTGAGGCGAAATGAATGGGGAGTGGAAAAGGAAAATAGTGTATTGTTATTGAGAGAGATCTAGAAAATTGAAACTTTGGACTCACCGGTGACGAATGATATGAAATCGTAGGATTTAACTTTTATACATTGAACGGTTTAGATTCGTTTACAGACTGAGTCTTTACAACAAGTTATAGGAAATGGCAAAGAGGTCCCTACATGAAATAGTATTTTTAATTGAGACTAATCTGTTATTTATTTTATTATAAAATTTAAAATTGTTGCTGCATAAGCTATTAAAATTTGTTGGGGAGATCTTAGACGATATTATTTTTTTAAGAATGTAATTATGTAAATAATCCAAACAAATTAATTATATAACAACAAATTCTTATATTACTTGCTATATTTAGGGTTATTTAATTGACTTAATAAATTCAGATAAATCACAAATTAAAAATGTGAGTTTGTATGTATTGTACAATATTGATGAATCATTTATTTTAAAATAAAGTGAACATTGTATTATATAGTATATTATAAAATAGTTTATATTCGAGAATAAAATGTGTAAAGTGAGTGGCTTTTATGATTTTAAATATATATTAGTATCTCGATACATTTTCATGGACATAAAGTCAACTTAAGTGAAACAGAAAACCAAATTTGAATGTTCATATAAGGTTTTTCATGAAAAAAAAGAATTCATATGAGAACAAATTTTACGATGCACAATCTCAAATTAAAATATTTTAGCACAGACACATAAATAGTCATATGTCTCATTTTAAATGTCTTATTTAAGTGATGCGCAATTCTTAAAAATAAACGCTTAGTTGTGATTATTTCAATGATAAAATAAATTTCATTTATTCAAATATTATTTTTATAGTTAATTGAGAAGTTTGATAAGCTGAGATATAATAAATAAGAGCGCATTAAAGAAAAAAAAATAATTAATCTTGTATTGTTATCTTAAAATAACAAATAATTTGATAAAACAATTGACATATAAGACAACTATTTTGAGACAAGTGGAGTAAAAATAATTTAAAAAGTATTTCCTCTTTACACTATTATAAGCATAAAAAAGTTTTTAATTTTAGTTACTATTATAATTCAAAATATTTAATATTCATAGTTGAGTGTTTGACATTAAAAATGAACAATTTAGTAAATTTAAGGTTAAATTATTCTTTTAGTTCTTTAACTTATTTTTTGGTTCCACTTTAGTTTTTAAATTATTGATCTTTCTATTTTGATTTCTTAACTATAATTTTGTTAGCCAAATTGGTTATTTCCTTTTAAGTTATGCCAAAAACATGTTAAGCTTTGTACAAGTGTTATCTATTTCATCTCACAAATCTATAAATTTATGATATATTTCAATCTAAAAATCCTTAAAGTTCATCAAATTTGTGATCATCCAATCTATAACATACAAATTCAAATTCATCCTTTCAAACTCATAAAAATGATGAATGAAAAATGTTTAAACATATTTTTCCTCCATAACTTTCATCTCATTCGTCTCCTTCATTCTCTCCATTTTATAAATCTTTTGCATATCTCAACAATATATTGAGTAAAATTCTAACTCATAACACAAAATAATGTTAAAATTAAAGAACAAAATAAATATCAAATGATTTAATCATTTCCTTGAGTTAAGTTTGTAGCTATCCAAAACAAATCCATTTATTCCAGTTATAATATATTTTGGTTTTATTTTCTTTCTTTTTTTTTTTCGTTGACAATGGTGAAAGTGTTGAGGCAAAATTCCTAATTAGTGTTTTGAAGATAATCAAATGATCAATTAAATAACTAATTATGATCATATTATCATTTAATTTATGTTTTTTTAGTGTTTTATTCAAATATAGAAAATCAAGCATAAACATGCAAAAATCATGTGATTGTCTTTAAAAGCAATCAAGAATGTTCTTGTCATTTAAAAGCAATCAAGAATGTTCTTGTCATTACTTACGGACTCGTGCCCCATCAAGAAAAAAATATACTTTACAAAGTCCAAAAATTTTAGAAAAATCTTTAAAGTAAATGACAAAAATAATTGTAGAATGATAAGAAGAACATTCTTGATGTCCTCTATCACAAAGTCAAAGACAAATCATTATTGATAGTTCATACTACACGTTAAAATGTGAATACCGTTAAGATATATGATCAAGTTCATAATTCAAAATGAAGGCCCAAAAGAAGAAAACAATTTTCAAATTGATTAGTTACGAACAATGACAACAAGAAAACTACTACACTATGCCTACATAAAATTTTGTATGCTTTTGAGTTAAAACAATACCAACTGACATACGACAACTCATACTCTCCATTTGCGTTTTCCTTCAGACATAAAAGCAAGAACGTTCTAGTTTGTCAAGAATAATTTGGACAAAATATATGAACATGTACTTAAAGTGTTTTAAAATAAATATGATATTTGATCATTGTGTCTAACAACTATATTCAAATTTATATGAGTTTTTAAGCATACCTTTATTTATAAAAGGAAGATCAATCAAAAGAGAACGATATGAGTTTCAAGCAATCAATCTACACTTTATCATTTAAGCTCATATAGTAGTTCTTCTCTAAAGCAAATTTTCAATTTTCTCACTGTATTCATGGATCATCTTATTGAGTTCTTGTTGTTAGTATTTCTCAAATAAAAGTTGATAAGTTTTTAGATGCCAAATACTTTTATCATAAATAACAACTTGTATTTCAAGTCTATCTCTTAAGTTATATTAAATATGTTGTAGAAATTATTTATTGTTTAACATGTATTTGTAAAAATCATTTTTATAGACTTAAATGTGACTATAAAAAAATTTCATGGTTGAAAGGTGAATGTTGTAATTGATCAAATTGTGGTAAAAAAAATAAATAAAAATAATGCAAGGCAAAATTACAGTGTTGAGCACATTAGTGAAAAATCTTATAGAATGTGAGGATTTAAAGTAACTCACTTTATGTGAACTATGATACATCATTGTATAGTCTTCTTAACTCTTATTTGTATCTATCTTGCACTCGCAATCACATTTCACTTGTTTATAAATTGAACTGTGTATTTAAACTAAAACATCAAATTGAACTATGTATTTAAATTAAAACATCAAAAATGTTATAGAGATTAACTTATTTCAACAAATATTATTCTTGAGTTAATTAAATTTAAACTCGTGAGTTAAATTTTAAAAATGAATCACAATTCAAATTCATATTGATTATAATTAATATTGTTTCTTCATAAAGAACAAACATAGACAACAAAAATAATGAGTTTAATAATTTTTTTTCTTCATATTTATTTGAATTTGATATGTTATAGATTTGAATTTATAAGCTATAAATTTAGAAGATTATGATTTTAAAGGTAACATGTTTAATGATTTTTTTGCTGAATTTTCAAATAAAAGAAAATTATAAATA
>JBBPBS010000276.1:11290866-11350469 GCA_037974835.1 Cicer judaicum
GTTTGAAGATAAACTAGATGAAAGAGATATTATAGGTTCTAAACTTAACATTTTTTTATGGAAATTAACCAAAATTGACCGACAAAAATATATTTAAGGAAAAATAATTAAAAACTAAAATGAAACTATAAAGTAAGTTAAAACATTAAAAATAATTAAAAAATGAATTGTACTTAATTATATTTCTAAGTACTTGTGATATATATATATATATATATATTTATTGTTTATAGTAGTGATTAAATAAAATAATAATTTAATCATATCATTTAATAATTTTATCCGCTAGTAGTAATTTTTATTTATTTATGTGTTTGCTTCATATATTTATTTATAAATTCACGCATAGGTTAGCTATTAAGAATTATACAAATAATGTTAAATGAAATAACAATTTTTGAAAGAAAAAATATTAAAATTTACAAACAAACAAAAAAAAGTTTAGTACATTAACAATTGCGTTCCTGGTACATGGTAACATTTATTTCTGTTGAGATGGGATTAATTGACATTGCAGTGCATTTATAAAATTAAAGCCAAAACCCAAAAGCCAATATAATATGCCGACTTCCACAGCACAGTAGTTTCCATTTGTGAGAGCTAGTCTCTCTGAATAACACACAATTGGGATACCTATTATTTCCCTCCCCTCTTAGTCTCTTACCATTCTCATCATCAAAAAAAACCAAATCAAATATGATAGCTCCAGCTCAGCCACCCATGCATAACCAACAACCCCCAATTTCTCCAAACTCCCCTGCAGTTGACTTCACTCCACCCTTAATAGCAATGGTCGTCGTTGTCGCCGCCGCCTTCCTTTTCGTAACCTATTCCCGCCTCATCAGTCGCCATCTAACACCTCCCATCCACCGTCTAATCCATCACTTCCAACGCCGCAGATTCCTCCCTCCCTCCTCCGCCACCTCATTAGTTGACATCGAATCTCTCCAATACGATTCAACAACATTTGACGCCCCACACACTTACGGTTTAGATGAGTCCGTTATCAAAACCATTCCCTTCTTCATTTACACTACCAAATACGAACAAGAATCACGCCGCGACTGCGCCGTTTGTTTACTGGAATTTGAAGATCACGATTACGTTCGTACCCTCCCTCTTTGTTATCACACTTTTCATCTCGATTGTATTGACGCTTGGCTTCGTTCGCACGCTAACTGTCCTCTCTGTCGCGCCGGTCTTCTCTGTTCTGAATCTGAATCTCCTTTCAGACCTCTTATGGCCGCTAGAATCCGTCCTTCTTTTCATGATCAAACTATTAATCTTCACCTTGAAACGCCTTTTCATAATTCTCACTCTGTTTTGCCGCCGCCGGATATTACTCCTCAATCTCCCGTTGCGAATAATGTTGACGATAATCGTTTTCATTTAAGGGAGGATTTTCTGTTGAAACGCTCTTATTCATTTGGTTTCGAGCGGAGTTTGCCGTCGGAGAGGATGGTAATCGACCCTGCCACGACTTCTCCGTGGCGGTATCGGAGGGGGAACACCGGTTTCTGGAGCAAAAGACCGTCTCCGTTTGGTTCGTTAGGGAAATCAAGAGTGTTTTCGTTCAGGTATTATAGAGGGATGAAATCTCCATTTTTCAGGCGAAGAGGATTCTTTCCGTTGTCGGAATCGAGTGTTAGGTACGGCGAGGGAGGGAGCTGGTCGAGAAGGAGCAAATCGATTGCGAGTCCGATGTTTTCGAGGTCGTCTGCGGCAGTATTTTCGTCGAGCCGGCTGAGATGCGGTGATCCAGAGGCGTTACTGTCGCCGGAGAGATTTAACAGACGGCGATGAGGTGAAAAGAGAATGAAATGGAATTGAATGAATGAATGAGAAGAGGAGGACACGTGGCAGTGGGTGAATGGTTAGGGTGATGGGTGAAGTCAATGAAAGAAAAGGGAGGAATTAAATGGAGGTGGTCGCGTGTTGTGTTGGTCTGCCAATTTGTAGAGACGAGACGAGAGTCATTAAATGGATGGTAGGAAGAGCATTTAATTTAATTAATTGCATTGCACAAAGCAGAGAGAGAGAGAGAGAGAGCTGAGCATGTGCCTATAAATAAATGCTCACACTGACTTGCACTGTGGTAGCTCATAAATGCTGGTTTAAATGCGCATTTGACAAATGTGATGTGTTTCCACATGCTATTGCAATTAAGGAGTTTGAGAGGAGGAGGCCGTGGTGGCGGAGTTTGAGAGATACTAAAGGACAGATAAGGCCCGGCCCATTAATAATAGGCCCAACAAAAGTAGTAGTACTAATCAATTTTCAGTGCAAGTACTGCTAAGTCCGCATTAACTACTGTCTCAGGCAAGGACCGATTTGCAAAATTTCCAAATCCGTCGTTTTCACTATTATCATTTGTTTCATCTGTCCTCAATTACTTATTGCATACCAGAGACATTCAGTAAACTCGGATGTGTTAATAAGACAAACTAACTAACTGGATGTTTGTATCCACAGCTACTTTCACTACACTGTTTTTTTTAGCTTGAAAGTGCATTTTTTTTTTGTAAATTTGTGGTAACTAAACGTGGTTTTGTCAATCTTCTTACTTTGATTTCACAGTCAAGAGTAGCAAAATTACACGGTTATACAAAATCACAAAGATTCCATCTAATTTTATCAGTAAAAACAAAGAGGAGCTATAAATCTAAGAAAGAAAGGTTCTGCTAGCTTTGAAAAGAACAACTGTGCGATTGCTTTCTCCATTGTGTACGCCTGATCCCCGGCTGCAGCTGCTTTTTCTAGGTCTTAACCAGTCAACCGGTGCGTTTATTTTGTATAAATTAAAGTACTAATAACATTGTTGCTTGCTCTCTTGTTGCTCTACGGCAGTGATTTTTCTATACTGTTCTTTTTTTTTTTTTTTGTTACGTTTCTATATTGTTCTGGATTTGACATAAGTGTTGAATGTATTTGTTAGTTTAATTGTTTATAGATTTGTTTCAATAACTTCTGCTTCAAAATAGTAGAGATGAAACAATGAGAGAAAATCATGTACTGTGAAATCATTACAATAGAAAATCTATTATGCACTCTTTGCTATGATGCGTTGGTTATTCCTCTAAATGTGGTTTATAAGGTATACTTCTAGTCATTGCTATTTCTTTCAAAAAGTTAGGTTCTTAGTCTCTCTTTGATGATGAAAGTTTTTTTTTAATAAGAGTATATATTTAGCCAAACAAACAAGTCACTCCACCCATATTTATAGGGATTTTATTATTAAATTTAACATCATCTCAATTTTATATATATTTTTCAATATGATTTAATTGATTATGTTAAAAATCATATATAGACGTACGATTGAACACCAATAAATATTTTTTTTGAAAATGTATTTTATTAAAGATCGTAAAACTTACATTATTTTTTATTATTGATCATATATAGAAGAAATTAGTTTAGATGTCCGAATTAAGATTTTTACTTGATTTTCTTTCATTGACTTATGAAATCTTTATCAATTTTAGTAAATTTCTCTATATCATTGGATTTTTTTTTTCCTAACAAAGTAAATTGAATAATATATTTGCAAGTCACAAAGTGATGTGGCAATGCATACATGAATTGATTTATATTATTTTATTTTCTATGCGGTTAAATTGTTATTTAAAATATTAAAATGAAGAAAATATAAAACTTTAAAAAATAGATTTCCTAAAAAATTATATATTTTACAGCACCTTTAGACTTGTTGATCCATTGTTCAATTTGACACAAGCAAAAATTAATTCCAAATTGAAGGAGAAATCTTTGAAGATTTAAAAATATAGAATTACATTCTTAAATTTAAAAATAAGAGGATTAAAATCTTAAATCAATAAAGATAAGAGGGCCAAAGTGAAATTTTGAAAAATAACATATTAAATTTAATATATGTAACCAAAAATATTAAATTTAATATATGTGACCAAAAATATTACACTTAATATGAGATAAAAGAGTATTATTTAATCTTTAAATCTTAGTTTAATTGACTAATGTTAATATTATTATGTTGAATATTTTATTACAAATTTGAATACATAATTTTAGATATTTGATTCATTTGTTTTATGGAATGAGAAGGGATGACAATAAAATATCTCATAAGTTAATTTTATCTCCTAAAACATCAATTTCATCATAACTTAAATTTAATAGTTAGACTCAAATACTTTAAATTTAGAAAAATAAGAAATATTGAACTATCGATACGAGATCTAATATGATTTTAATTATTATAAGAATAATGTAACTTTATGTATCCACTCATTGTCACATTTTCCCTTTTCGCCAATTGCCTAACTAATCACCAAAATGACAATATCCTTCCTCTCCTTTTCATTCATTAAAATCTCTCGTATTTCCAGCACCTTCTCTCCCCTCTCCTATATTGATCCAAAGAGACCTTAAAATATGATAAAAAGGGAGAAATGTTTACTCATATCAAATTTAACACAAATATGCATACAATGAAAGTTAGGATATCTTGAAGATAGTATTTAAAGGTTTAAACACTAGTTCTTATTCACTAGGAAAGGATCCAAAGCCGACTAGTCATAGATTGGTATTTGTTTATCTAAAATTTAGAGTTAGATGCATCTCATCTTATGTACGTGTTCGGTGTGCATGTGCTGGTTACTACTTCCTTGAAACTGAACTTCTTTGTCCACCACCAGGGACCAACCTTTTACACAGCCACGGCACACAAAGGATACTTTATAGTTGGCCACATCATCATGCCACCACATTCGTTTTGGGTTGGTTTTTGGAGGAGCTTAGACTTTCAAATTCTCTACAAAAATATCGTTATTTTGTGTCGTCTAGAAAAGTATTTAGGATCAAAGTTGATTAGACTTCGTTATTATACCAAAGTATATAGCCAAAGGAGAAAAAAAGCCCCAACCCTTCAACTGATGAACTTTTCAGAACTATGTTAGTATATATAAACTGAATATGTTAGGATTGGTGGCATATTCTTCAAATATAAAGTTTTCGTTACATCAAGCAAACTCATCTAACCTATTCAAAAACGGCCATCCACATAAGGACATAACAAATACCTAAGCTAACTCAATTACTAAACAGAGACAAATCCATGAAACTGTGAAATTCAAATAATAAAAGACTACAACATCATAAAAATTAAAGCTTAAGGAAAAGTAAGTAACAATCAACAATGCTCAGTATATAGAACAGATATTAAACTCCAGAAATGAGGAAACTGTAACTTTGCACAATTGAGCAAATACAAATTCTCAAACAATTGTATGAGAGAAAACATGATAAGACCAGGATTGTCCGGAAAATATAACAAGATATTCGGATGCAATTTCCATCAAGAAAAAAAGGAACAAAAAAAAAACTGATGAAAAAGCAACCGAAACTCCAATTACATGGAAATACCGATTTTCCTCCAAATCTATATTCTGCACTTCCATTAAACGAGAAACTAAGAATCCCCTCATAGAAGGGACAAAAAAAAAAACGTAACAGAAAAAAAAAAGTTGACATTTTTTCTTCTTGAAGAAAAATTTGAGATTTGAAAATTCAATAAGCCATGCATTTGAAACCGCTGCAAACCCATAACCAAATGACGAACAAAACCGCACAAACAAACAAATCAAGCAACAACACAACCCAAACGTGCTTTTTCCATACATGCTTCGCTTTCTGACGATCATTCACCTTTGCAAACGGCAACGGAACGGCGTCGTCTGATAAATCAACCAAAGCAGCGTCTTTTCCATCGTCAACAAGTCTCTTCTTTTTCTTCAAGCCTTCACCGGGTTTCCCAAGTAGAGGAAGCGTCGTCAACGGCGAATTCTTCTCGTTACCGGAATTAGGAGATAAATCATAGAAATTTAGGGTTTCGGTGAAAACTGAATCGAATTGTGTCTGAAGGGAGAAAGGGACAGAGTTGTCATTTTGATTTAGGGTTTCGATGAGGGAGGATCTGACACGGTTAAGAAAAGCGAGTGCATGGGATTTGAGAAGGTGGTGATCGAAGATAGCGAAGATAACGAAGGTAGGGTCGATGAGGAATATGTAGGTGAGATTATTAACGGTGTGAGAGAAGAATGAGTGATTTGGAGGGGTTTTTGTTAAGCATTCAGAGGCTAATGATTCAAAGTTTGAATCTTTGGTGTTTTTTATGTGATGTGCGAGGATTGTTGTCGATTTTGCAATGCATAGATAATGGATTAGTTCTGGGTTCCAAACCATTGAAGCTGCACCCATTTATTAATCTATGGATGAAAATGGTAATGAATCAATGAATGAAAATCGATAAAGGGGTTTCAATTTTTAATTTTGGTGTTTGGAGTTTTTGGGTTTAGGTGTGGTCATTGTGGAATTTGAATTGGGATTGGGATTAGGGTTTTGGTTTCAATTTAGGGATGGAGGAGGATCTCATTTGGGATGGGAATAAAGAAAGAGAAGAGAAGAGAAAGAATATGTAAAGAAGAAGATGAAAGAAAACATAGAAGGAGGGGGGTGAGAATAGAAAATGGGATGGGTGGGAGATGCAATTAGATTGGATGCTCCCAAACACAGCTAACTATCGCTGTCTCGATTTTGGTTAAATTACTAAATTCTCCTAACGTAACTTCTCAACTATGCTTTCTCTTGTTCTCCTTTTGTTTGTGTTTAATCAAGCAATATCGTATGGGGATTTGAGGAGTGAGGAAGTGGAGGTTCAGTTTTCTCTCTCTCATATATTACATTATTGTAGATAATTTTATTGGGTGGGTGATTGCATATACTTTATACCTCAACTTCACTACCCATTTTTAGGAGCTAATGTCTACTTTACTTCTTCTTGTCACAATTTTGTTTTTATTAAGATATCACCCTAAATTGAAAAATGCGAATGTTTATAAATTATATTTAATTTCAGTTTTTAGATAATGATATTAAAATAATAGTTTCTCAATCAGAGAGGTTAAATGATATATCATCTTTCATGCTCTTTTTGAGTCTTAAGAAACATGTAGTAGCAACTTATTTAAGTGTTGAAATAAGATACTTTATTTATCAATGAGAAAAAATGACTTATCCCAATAATAATTATTGTCATTGGAAATAGCAATACTTTTTTATAATAGCATAATCTGTTGATGTAATTATTTTATTTTTCTTTTTACATATTTTTAAGAATAATACAATGTTTTGGTAAAAATGTAATTTACATTATAAATAATTTAAATTTTTGTCAACAAATAATTTTTCATAAAAAATAATATAATCTTTGACAACAGCATAATTTTTTGTTGGTAATAATACAATATTTGACTGTAAAATCAAATACCACGGAAATAATTCAACTTTTTGCGACAACATTATTAAATTGCTAGAAACCATAAATTTATACCAACAGATAATTTGTCCTTGAAAATATCTAAAAAAATTAATATTATCAATTTTGAATAAATTAAATAATATTATATCTAATAAATATTTAATTTAATTTATATTTAAAAAATATTTAATATTAATATGATTTTCTTGTAAAAAAGTATTATTATGTTTTTTTTTCAAACAATTCAATTTAATAATATTAGAATAATATTAATATAGTGATAATATATATGACAACACTTTTTCTTTACGGTACTTCTTAATTAGTATCCAGAACAACTTCAATTAATTATCTATGTTTAAATTGGGAAAATGTTTCCAAAGTGTGATAGTTAATTGGGAAAATGTTCATATTTCTTTTTTAAACATAGGAAGTAAAAGAGAAAAAAAAAACAGGAAAATCACGGCATTTCTTAATTAGTGCTCTAAAAATCATGAAAAAATCGATGAGCATTTTTCCAATTAATTATCCCACTATGCTTTCAAAAGAAAATTAACTAACCTCCTATGTTATTTTTTAGGGAAGTCTGACATATATAAAATTAAAATTAAGTATTCCACTTAATTATGTAAACAGTGTATTATGTATGTGCTTGAATTATCGTTTGCATGTATTAATTTTATTTTGAAAATGTATTTTTTTTAAATAACTATTTTGCAACTATATTTTTATTTAAAAATGAGTTCTCTATAACGTAATATATTTTAGATATTTTTTTTACAAACGTTGTTTTATAAAATAAAATTTGTTTAAATTATATAATTAATTAAATATATTTTTAAATGTGTATTTATTGAAAATAATATATATTTTTTAAAGTTATATTTATAATTGCAACTTATAGTAGATGATATATTGAGAAAAAATCGTATAAAATGAAAAATGAAAAAAAAGGAAAAATATCATGATAATATTTTTGGCTAAACGTACATTGAGACAAAATTAATTTATCAACGTAATTCTATTGTTATTCAAACAAAAAGTAATTTGAAAATTACGTTTAGAACAGAAAAATGAAAAACTAAAATATACTCTATGTGGCGGAAGATTATTTTTTGCAAATACATTAGACACTGAGAATTATTTTTGAAGTTGCATCTTCTTAAAGATGAGTTCTTTTGTGCTAGGAGTTCAAAACAAGAAGACAACACGAAAACAAAAAGGTACATTTAAAATCTACATCTTCTTAAAGGATGTTTCTTAAATCTCCATTACTTTTTACTTTTTAAGTTTAAATTGAAGACTTTCTCTTTTTTCTATTGTATATAATTTAGGTGCTTCTTGTAAATATGCACTCTCAAATTTTCTATTTTGCATTGTATGATTCAGGTTCATATTCTTCCTCTAACTCCTATACGATTTTATGATTCTACAATTTGTAGTGATTGGATAACGAAGAATTTTCTATGAAACTACCTCCATATATTTTTGTTTTCTTTTTAAAAATATATTTTTTTCCTTTAACACAAACTTGCCTTTGATATATACATAAAAAGTCGATTGACTTAATTAACACAACCAACATTCGGTATAATTCATAACCAACATTCGGTATCATTCATTTCATAATATGTTTAGTTTATCTTCCTAGATCACCTTCCCTATACCTTAAATTTTTTATAAACAAAATGTTTATCTAGTGCGTGTTTCAAACCATTTTTAGTGCCAAAAGCCCAAAACAGCAAATAACTACTATTAAACTCAACCATTATTTGATCTGATCTCTCATGGTTTAAATCCAAAATAGAATATTAATTATGGAACTGTTACATCAATTATTACTTTCTATTACATACCGAACTCACTTTCAAATAGTACAACTTTCTTGATTAAACAGTGATTGATGCTTCGTGCAAATTGCAAATTGTTTCAGTCACTCCCGATAGTACAGCTTTCTTGATTTTTTTCAAGCTATTTAACGATTGTTATGGATCCACAAAATTTATCATCAATTGTTTTCGCCTCTGTACTGTAAACTTATGAATAGCATTAAAATGCTTTATATATATATAGTGACAAAACAACGTGGAATTACAATCAGTATAAAAAATCCACGAGGATTACCTAGCTGATTTTATGCATCTATCATAGGATACAGCATCACAGCCCAATTAAGGGTAATATATAATATGTGCACCCCTCAACAAATGGTAGGAAAAAATTGTGTTTAATAGTAAAATAACAAAAAGTAGCTGGTCTCTCAAATCCTCGTATATACTTAGGCGTGGGAATAGGCTAGACCAGGTTTTGAAAGGCCTGAACTTAGTCTACAATTTATTTTTTCAGCCTAAACCTGACCTATGGCCTATCATAGGTTTTTTTTTCGGTCTAACCTGACCTTTTTCCTGGAAGCCTTTTTAAAACATCCATTATTACCTCTTAAACAAATCAGAAACAACTACTTAATGATTGACTAATTCAACAGGAATATGAAACGACTACCAAATATAAAACCGCTACTGAATATGGGACGATTACTGAATATGGAATGATTATTAAGTGATTGCGATAGAATTTAAAATAGAAAATAATATTATTAATATAATAATAAAAAATAATATTAATAAATAATAAATATATATAGGTTGACCTATCAGGCAATTTATATTCTCTCTTTTTCATATTTGTTCATGAATTTATATTCTCTCTTTTGTGATATATTTCATATTTGTTCATGAATTTATATTCTCTCTTTTTCGTCCATACGAACTTCTCCTTTCTCTCTTAGAAATAGATGATTTACTATTTAAAATTATTTATCAAATTATTTTTTCTTTTTTCTTTTATTTAAATAAATAATTTTCACACTAATTTAGTTTTTCTTTTTTAATGATTTTGTCTTTTACACTTAATAATTTGCACACTAAAATTTTGTTAAATTTATATACATTGTCGTTTTATATTATTAACTTAAAATATTTTGAGTTTATTCACATATTCATCATTTTTCTTTTTAGTAAATTTGAATTTATATTGCATCAACATATTTTACAATTCGAATCAATAAATATCGTTTGTTTTTAGCAGATTCACGTAAACATAACAAAAGAGCTAAAATAATAAATTACATTAAACATCCTATTCAATTTGGTCATATGAAGACCGTACTTAATAAAAGCATCAGCAGTCTGGTTAGCTTCATGGTAGATCACGGTAATAGAGCACGCACCAACAAATGTTGCGAACTTGAAGCAGAAATTTCCAAAGCCTAGCCTTTTTTATAATTCTGAGCCTGACCTATTTAAATAAATAGGCTTTAAAAACGGCGTGAGCCTAGCCTTTTTATTAAATAGGTCAGGCCAGGCCATAAGTAGGCCAGACCATAGGCCTCGGACGACCTAGCCTATTCACATCCCTATATATAGCCTTATGATATTGAAAGAAAATACTATGTTGATCTTTGATGCTGTGTGCAAACTTCATTTCTGTTTTCAGCAATAGGGTGGATCCATGAATGCCCACTCAATGATTTGCTCGTATTGAGTGGCGGCATTTACCCATGTGTAATCTCTCGTCATACCTCTTTTCATCAATCCCTCCCATGAAGACTTGTGTTCATTAAATGTTTGAATCGCGTATCTTAGAGCCTGAAAAAAAATATAAAAGTCAAAACCACGACTACACAACAACAGTAAAAGATGACAATGAAAGATAACATGGCATATCGACAAAAGTTCACATCAATTTGCAAGAGAGAGAGAAAATATAAAGGCACTACCAAAGCATGCTTATTAACAAATATAATGAATTTACATGGACCACAAATGAGTTACACGTAAATCATGCTTACCACTAACATGCTCTCCTTAGTCAGCGGAGAAAACGTCCACCTGTTAATGAAATTTATAACAATGTCAAACAATCCAAAACGAGCATATTCATTTGTATTATAAGTGAAAACCATGGGACATTGTAGCATTACCTCTAACAGTGCCACAGGAAACAAAAAGCATAGAAGGAATTCATAGATTTAGAACGATAGCCATAAAAACTTTAATTCATATTTGAAGCTATGGTTTGTGTTCAGAAAACCAAGTCTGACATCTATTTTTCCTCCTTTTACTAGAATAATACATGCTTTTAGCAACAACAAAAAATACTAAACAGCCAGAGACCACCTAATCCGTGGTTGTGATGTATATTTATGATACTGGCTGTCATTCATTCTCCAGGCTAATGGATACTAATGGGAGTTTAACTGACTGCAGTATTATACTCATATAACTTCCAAAAGTTTAAATTCCTGCTAATCACAACTAAAAGCGACAATTAATACTTGAAGGGAAAACAAATTGATGCTCATGAACAAGAACAACATACCCTGTGCCTTCAGCGTTGCTTCCTTCAGCATTGCTTCCTTCAGCATATGGATTAAAAGTTTGAACGGTGTCCTGTAAAACAACAAAATCAAAGGCTTTAAGGCAGATAAATAATATCGAACTAGTGAACTACTTCATAATTTCTTTGACTTACTCTTAGTCCCCCAGTTTCATGAACTACTGGTATAGTTCCATATCTCATTGCATACAGCTGGTTTAGTCCGCAGGGCTCGAACGTCGATGGCATTAACAGTATATCACAGCTGGTCATAGAAGGAATCAATAAACATGAATAGTTGATGCAGAAACATTAAAACAGCAAGAATGTTTTAAATGACCCTGCAATTCTTCTATAGAAGATACATAAACTATGGATTTACCCTGCAGTTATTCTATGAGATACTGGAACGTTGAACCCAACCCAACCCCGAAATTTATCTTTATAAGCTAACTCTGTCGCTCTCATCCAATCTTCATAAATAGGGTTTCCTGAACCAAGCATTACCTGAAAAAAGGATAAATAAGTAGAGGCTGTCTAATATAAATGAAGGCCACATATACAACATATATTCCTCAGAATGTATACTTTTATCTATCAGTTATAGGAGACCCAAATATACTCTTAAACGAAATTATTCATACCAGGAAAGACGCTGGATTTGCAAAAATGATCAATTACCGGAACTTTTTCCAGGCAAATATCAAGATGTTTAAATATTTATTTAGCAGGTAGTTATATCGTTAAATATATTAATGGTCCTATAAGATTGGGAAAATGTTTATTCTAGTCTCTATAAACGTTTTACATTTTTAGTCCTTAAAACTAAAAAGATTAAAAATTATTTATATACTTTTATCCCTGGGAAAAGCCTGACAACTTGTCAGTGACAAGGGACTCTTTTGTTAAGTGTAGGGAATAAAATAAAATATTAACAGAGACTAAAATAATATTTTACCAATTTTACAGTGACCAAAAACTATTAAACCCTATGTCATATTATACCCTGGGTGAACAGGGGTTACAGATAGGTATCAAGGACTTAGTTATTTAGCAACAGATATGTATTTATAAATCTAATTTACAAAATCACTTACAAACTGAACATCATCTTGCATAAGCTCTGGAATTGCCTGGCGAATCAGGTCAATGCCTTTCTGGTAGTCAAGTCTTCCGACGAATCCAATCTACCAAGTTACAGCCACGATCAATACAAGATAGAATCAGAAGAATTTTACTAACCAGATAACATGAACTTACCAGTGGACAATCAGGCCTCACTGGAAGACCTAATTCCTTCTGCAAAGCAATCTTACATTTCACCTGTCCATTGATAATTAGGGTAAGACAAGTTCATCTAAAGATACAAGGGACAGAGGATACAGCTAAAGACTAAAACAACCTTCCCAGAAAGGTCATCAGCAGAATAGTTGCAAGCAATATGTTCATCAGATAATGGGTCCCATTCAGTAACATCAATTCCATTTGTGATCCCTATTCAACAATAAAACCGTTCCAAGTTTGAGCATCAAGGTACATCATTGAGTAAAGAATTAACAATACAGTTCACTGTTTTGCTTTCCCAGTTCCAATATATTCACAATGACTAGGAAAATAACGATTCCACAACTTCTGAATTTATTAAATCAGATTTAGTTGTTACTTGTTATTAAGAAAATAAACCATAGGAACTTCAACAATTCTCTTTTGATAATATAAACCATTATAGTTGCAACATATTATAGGACACAAGTTAATAGTACTGTACCAGCAAATAAATGAACAAATACACAGTTTTGGTGAACCCAGAGCAGCATTAGTATTTTTCAAAACGCACTACGTAATGACTTGCAAAAGTTAACTGAACAATACAGCTTTAAGAAAAACAAAAGGGAAATGCATCGAATCCTTCTCAACTTTGAAAAATACCAGATTAGGCAATTTCATCTGTTTTTTGATTGTTCATTAATCACTCCAACAACACTTATGCTTGAATAGTCCCCAAACCAATCCATTCATTAAAGTTAACACAACATGCACATCAACAATTAATCAAAGTTTCATGCGCAATTAACAATTAATCAAAACATAGGTGCGATATTGCAAAAATTGTAAGTTGCAGCAAAATTATTTTTTCTTTTCTTCAAAGCAAATTGATATGAACTGAATTAGAAGGAATGGCTGAACTGAATTTTTTAGCAATCCTAATTTCAAACTCAACCTACTATTATGGGTGAAAATGAAAGCCATGATATAGTCAAAGTGTCTAATTTCAACATTTACCACAAACATACTCCCTCCGTCCTACAATAATTGTCACATTTACAAAAAGAATTGTCACAAATGGATTTCATTTTCAATTTTCAAAGTAATACTAAATTACTTTGTTTCAATTGTACCCTATAATTAATACTATGTATATCACTCCCAAGACATTATATTCCACTTTACATTTAATATAATGATGGTGAACGCCTCGATGCTTAATAAGGATAATTTAGTGAAATAACTATTCTCTTTCTTTCTTTTATGGTTTTTTCTTAATGTGTCAAATGAGCAAATGTGACAATTATTGTGGGACAAGGGAGTACCAAATATGATCTAAAACTTTATTGGAGATGTGCATTTTCACTGAAGGGAATTATTTCCCCCCAAATTTGGGTTTTGTAGTTCCTTCAAGAGTAAAAGCATATATCATCAATTTAAAAATACTCAAGCCTTAATAAATCTTTTATGGTATGTGCTTGATAAAGTAAGCAACAAGAAAAATAATGGTAAAAAACATACCGCTGAGAATACTTCTTCTTTCGGTTAATATCTCATGTAGACCAAAGCCACCTTCATTAGTAGTTATTTCCCAGGAATAGCCCTGGAAAGGAGAGGCAGCCCTTAAAGCATTCCATACAATAACACATACCAATAGAAACTGGAAATTCTATTACAGAGAATGTTAAGATGCTATAGCCTATAGGTATTGTAAGTTATCACAATGTGATGCAAGTTTCATCATTTAATGGATGATTTTAAAATTTGTAAATTGAGCATCCACTATGAGGAATGGAAACATTTGGAGTAATTATCAAATACCAATATTTAACTAGATCAAACAATAGGAAGCAAAATAAATTATATGAAGTGCAATCACCTTGCTCACTGTTACTATCCGATCGGCTGTAACAATGGCGCCTTTTAGAAAATTGACAGCTTCACCTGTGTCAAGAGCATGCGTCCTCGCCCAGGTAGGGAATACCCAGCCCAGGGCTCCATACCAATCTGGAGGCAGCCCCAAATTGCTATATGTAATTGCAGGTTCCACTCCCTAACATATAAACTTATCAACCTCTTTGCTGATTTAACAAGACTAAACAACTTAAAGATGTGAGGTACCAAGGTATACCATCTAACAATTTATAATAACTAATTATCTAGGTTAATACTTTCGCTGTTACATCCTGAACCTGTCTCAAATTTCTTGTGTAGATATAAATTACATTCAACAAAACATTATTCACCCTATTTTTGGCATGACAGATCAAAGATAAAATCACTTCTCATACTGTGTACTAATACATGCAAGCATCTTTGATATACATATGCATGCACAGCCCATCTAATTGTGCTAAAAAATCCATTTCAATGTAAAAACAGAGCAACAAGATTAAATTTTATGTTTTTGAACTTCAAAATATATCCCACCTAACAGGATGGTCCTAGGTAATTTGATGTTGGTATAAAATTCAAAATGAAAGTAATATAGCGTGCAGTGATTAACAGAGTATTTATTGCTATAACAGGTGGCTCAGGGCCTATGATCTTGATCTAGAATATGTGGCTGAATAATTGTAAATGAGAGGCTGCTAAGCTGAAGGCATGTTAGTGAAAAGCATAAAACTGATCTAATAGAGACTCTCGTTCTGTTGTTGAAGCTCAAAAGCTCAGTTGAGAAAGAGTAGAGAATAGAGATAGCATATCATTATCGATGCTATTACCTGGTGTGCAATATTGTGAATCACTAATATACTACGTGCATCCTTATATACCCCATGTGGACGATACTTTGAAGCCAAAAGCCTGCAATACAATATTAGTGCTCGTCCTCAGTAAGACGGTATCAACTCAGATAAATCCCAAGAAGCTTTAAATGAAACTTCAAATGTGAAAATCAACATGCCATGAGGAAGCCTAATAAAGAATAATATTTGAAAATACGGAAAAGTGAAATTACCAAATTAATAGAAAATTGCAGGATTGCGGGGAGTCATTGGAAGAAATATAGTCTTTAAAAAAATGTATTTACACCAACATTTTTAAGTAAAGAGAAACTTCGACAGATATCATGCTTGAGGAAAATTGAATCACTTCAATGGAAAAAGAAAAAAGATTAAAGGTAGGTCGGCATGCATACACTGAAACTAGGCTGGCATGCCAATCATTAACGAGGAATAGACATTTTTCTCCATAAGTGAACCCTCCCAATGGAAGCACTAATGGGGCTTCACATGCTGCATGGGAAAGTAAAGTGAACCGAAACTGTAAAACCAAATGAGAAAGAAATTTATTATTATTCATACATCAGGGATGGAAATTGAATGCTAATCTAGCATCAAAGCGAGAAGTAAGATTATACCTGATTATCACCAAAAGTCCCAAACTTGTCTCCATAAGGATTCCCTGGTCTATGGAATGAAGGGTGATCCACAAATACCTAAAAACAGTGATGCAGTACAGAACTGTGTATCATCAAGACAGACACAAAGTAGATGCTATAATGCAAGAAATCAAATTCCTAGAACAAAAAGAACAGAGTACACAGAAAAGGAGGTTCTTACCCAATCAACACCTTCCCTATACTCATGGAAAAAGCCAACTTCTTGAACACCTCCAAAGCAAAATACCTTGACACCGCTATCAAGATCAACTGCACCAAAATACTTACTATCTGCGGCAGTACCATGTATGTATCTAGGAGAGATAACCATGACACGGTGTCCACGAGCAGCCAGCGCTATTGGCAAAGAACCACAAACATCTGCAAGGCCACCAGTCTTAGAATAGGGTGCAGCTTCGGATGTAACAAAAACAATGTTATAGGACACTCTTGTCTTAGCCTTCTCTTCTCCTACATTCTCAACCTCCAGGTTTTCAACTTCGTCGCTCCTTAAATCCCCTTGAGTTTTGGTAGTTTTCCCTGCATGTAAGCTCTCATAAAAACTCCATGACTAGTAAAAAAATCATAACAATAGTATAATCTTTTTTCTTTTTAAAGCTGTAAGTATGTGTTTGGTTATGCTGTGACAAAAATCGATTTTGAATGAATTGATTGTGTAAAATTGATTCCGGCTAAAAAAGTGAGTTGAAAAATAAATTTGAGGCTAAAAAACATTTTTTTGTAGAGGTAAAAGCTTCAAATTCTAACTTCAAGCTAGAATCACTTTTGGAGTCCAAATCAATTATAATATATGGTTGGATTGGCAACTAGTTTGCCAAAATCAAGGTGTAACTATGATATTGGTTGAAGCTCCAAAGGGTAGCTGTTGCCAACATCTCTATTGCTCTTCTTTATTCTGCCAAACATGTCAAAATCAATTATTCCCTACTGTAATCAATAACACAATATTGGTATTGATCTGAATCCACAATACATTATCTGAGAAACCCTACCTTCCACCCTCAAACCACCATATCACTCCAATAACAATAACACTACCTGAAATTTGATGACGAATTGGGGGATGCAAGGTCATGATTAGGCATTGTAAACATTAACAACATACTATTCATTTGAGTTAGAATGAAACAAAAATAGAATAAGGCTATCAAAACAATTTCAATAACACGGCCATGCATGTGAAGATAGTGAGAATTTAGAAAAGAGGAAATGAAAAAGAAAGACACGTACCAGAGTCAGGAATCAAGCGAAATCCAACGAGAGAGCCAAAAGCGTCAATCTCTCTGGATAATAAGAGAGCACTGTCATCATCAAAGGCAGATGGACCGTCTTTAGAAGCATCGGAAGCACCGCCGGAAAGTGATCGCAAGGTGGCATATTTAGTAGCATTTTTGAGCTTAGAAGGGAAATTAGGCAATTGAGGTAAGAATCGGGAATTATTGAGAGGTCGAGTTAGAGGTGAAGATGCACGGGGGTGATGGTGATGGAGAAGGAGGCGAGGAAGTTCTAGAGAGTCCATGCGGCTTTGAAGGAAGTCCAATGTAGGAGGAAAAGGATCGGAAAGAGAAGAGAAGAGAAGAGACGAGAGAGTGTGGTGTGTGTTGTGTGAACAAAAATAGTGATTGAAGAGAGAGTGCACGGTTCACATGACATGGATGACGTGTGATGGAAATGTAGATATGGAAAGAGAAAAAAGGGTACTTGCGTCAGATACAAATACCCAAAATAACTCTACATTTTAGCTCTGTCGACATGCTATTATTATTTTTATATAAATCAAAATATCATAGCCTCACCCTTCTTTCTACTACTTCTACCGCTTTATCCCAATCTCTTTTTTTCAAGAGTTTCTCGCTCCCGACCATGTGGGCCATATTTCTCAAAGGATTCAACAACATCAATAAAATTAATTTCAATACAATTTTCATAATCATCTTCAACAACAAAAGTAAAAACCACTAAAAATCTCTTAATTATGACAATTTCTTTTGTTCGACAAAATTGGAAGTAAAAAATCTTTTTTAAAATTTTATTTATGATCTACTTTAAAGCAAAATAAATTAAACAGTCTCACTTTAAGTTTTATTAAAAATAATTGTTTAGAGAATCTTTAATTATGAAAGCATCATTAATGTTTTTACGATAAAAAAGTAGGGAAATAATATTCAAATAATTACAAAAGACGTTAATTTATTTTATTGATTTGTCCGAGGTACCCCAAATTTCAGGACCGACCCTGGATCTGACTTCCACATTACACTGTCCTTAAATAATAATGCAATGCCCAAGGTTTTAGACCGCAAAATATGGCAGTATAAACTATTAGCAAAATAAAAACACATCAATCAAATCTTGCCCGGCCATGAGCCCCAAGTGGGTTGGCCCAATCCTCAACACCCGAAATCCCTTTAGATTGAAGACGAGTCCCATTCATTTTTGGGCTCGGGCTCTTCTGTAACATAGGAGCGGAAGTGGCTCCACCAGAGCCGGACGAGTCATAGCCCAGCCCATTAACAGGACTCCTTGCCGACGAGCTCCAGTAAGACCCAAACGAAACCCGATGCTTTGCTGGGCCATGACTTCGAATCTTGGCCATTGCAGACTGGGTTGGGGCCATGTAGCTAGGTAGACCTGTACTGTGCTGTCGTTGGTGATGTTTTGAAATTGGGCTTAAATCATGAAAGTGTTGATTCATTAGGCCCATGTTGGCACGGATTGAGTCTCGAGGTGCAACCATGTCCATTTCAACTGTCTTTTCATCATAAATGTCCTTAGTGGGTGTATATGGTGGAGTCTCAATTGGGCCCAAACCCAAGGGTCCAACATTGTGTGACTGTGATAACATCCAACGCTCCAACCAGTTCCAATCCAATTGGGCTCTTTCACGCTCATTGCCACAGTTTTCAATATCATCATCACTTGGGTCTATCTGCAAATATTGCTTTTGCTACAAACAAAATTATGAACACCGAAATTAAAATGATATATTTTATTGTGGTAATGATTCTTCAGATGGAATTGATTCATTGCACATGGTTTTTCAAATTTATATTGTATGCTGTCAAGAATGCATTAAGTTAATACATTTTTTGTCGTTCAATTAAGAATTTAAAACAAGTTTTATTAAATTTAAAATATGATCTTAATATTTAAACCGTTCGATTTACAATCCTCTACATTTTTATGTACTCATCATGCACCAATTAAAAATTTAAAAGCAAAGTACATGAATGATATTGCATTAGACTCTTCTAAATTGAGGAACTAATTTCATACTATAAAATAAGTAATATAAATCATTTTAATAGACAATTAATAGTTGAAATTTTGTGCATATAAATAACAAATCAGATATGCAGTGAAATATAAATACTTATTGTTTCTCATTTTACTCCTTATTCACTTTAATTAGATGAGCCAAATCATTTTGCATTTAACAAAACATAATTTACAAGAAAAAGCAATAACCTGGCAGTTGAAAACATATGGAAGAGCCCTCTCCTTCTTAATTGGAGTTCCATGTTTCCTCAATTCATTTTCCCTGATTTTGGGGCTACTTTGACGCCTAAAGTCCCAACCATTTGTGTCTAACTTTGTCATAGGATGATGTTGTTCCTCCACTGGTGTCCTCTCATGATGAGTCAATTGGAGCCTGCGAGCTCTTACTCTAGCCTGTACCCTAACCAATGCTTGCATGCATCTCATTGTCATCTGTGCTTGCTTCCTCACATTATGTCCCCTCACAAGTGCTTGCAACCTCACTAATCCTTTCAAAGCACGCAGTGCACGTCGCGCCTACACACAAAATTCAACACCCAACGTGCATAGATATCAGACACAGATATCAGACACGACACAAACATACATCAATATACTATTATTGTTAATAATTAGAGAGAAAAATAGTCTTATGTAGTCCATTTGAGTTATAATAACTTGGAAGTTTACCAAAAGATAATGTTCATTAACTTAATTTGTTTTTGGTTCTTTGATCACGTTATCAATTCTAAAGCAATTCATCAATACTGTACTTAAGATAACGCCATTTATTATCCCAACCTATAAACAAAAAACTATGTTCCGGTTAATTTTTAGTTAATCCGTACACTCGGAATACAAATATTTTCCATTTAAGTTTATTTATTAATATGATATGATAAATCAATGTGAACTTTAATGTTGAAAACAGATAAACAAAAAACAATGATATATTGCAAACTGTTCCATTCATATGTTATTAATACATGTAACTGAAAGTTTGAGAGTGGGTGGCATATATTTATGGACCATACTGAACCACTGAAACTGAATTATGATGTATTAAATAATGATCAACAACTTTACCAAAAACAGATAAAGGAACACTTACTAGGTAACCTCTATAGTATGATTGAATGAGTGTTGCTGCTCTTTCTTCTTTGGAGTTACGTCCATAACCTGTCAATCTCACAACTCTAGCAGCGGCTTGAACTGCTGCTGCAAATGCAATTGCATGGTTTCTATCTGGTGATGATGTAGCACTTTCTTCATTTGTGATATCTGGTGAACTATATGCAGGAAAGTGCTCCAAAGATACCTCCTCTGCTGCTTCATGCTGCCAATTATCTTCCCTTTCCTTCTAAAAGTAAAAAATGTCAAAAACTTGATTAAATGTCTATTTGGATTGGTTTATTTGAATTAATCTATTAACATAAATACTTATAAAACTATTCGGTTATAGAAAAAACTTGTGATATGTACATGAGCTTTTAAGTGGATACAAACTCTAATTAAGGATGAATTATATGACTAAACTCAAGTTCGAATATTAGTTGAAACAATTATTAGTTAAATTTTACTTTCATCCCAACCAAATTTCATATTACCAACCGGAGGGTTTAGACAAACAAAAATCTTATAAATCATATGAAAGCAATTTAACTTTTATCTAGTTTTATAGAAATAGCTTAAAGATAAGCATAAGTGTTTAATTAGTTATTATTCTAAAAATGTCTATCTCATCATTAAAATAATGATTTGGAAAAATTATAGAATAGTAATAATAAAGCAATTAACCAAGATGAATTTGTTTAATACATGATGGAGATCTAACATGGGAAACACATGAGAATCAATGTGGATGATGTGATGTGTTAGGTTGTATGATAAGTATGTGACACAAACAAATACTAACAAAATTATGTGATACATGTTATGTTCACATGATAGGGGACCATGTACACATATAATTACATAGTGTTTTGGGTTGTTGGTCCTAAAGACAAAGTAGCTCATCCTATATGTGGTTCCATAAAAGACAGCAATTACAACAAAAAAGTGTTCTTACTGTAGTTATGTGGAGGTGATATTATCCTTTAATGTGAAAGGTAAACTGCGATAATAGCATTACTTATGCTGCAAATAAGTAGTAATTTCTGCTTTCTTTTGGTTTCTTGGGGATTGAACAAATTACATGTCATGCATGACTCTTCACTAATTCAATACTCTAGCATGATAGCATCTCAGTGAATTGATGATTAATTACTGAATCTGTAAAACTAGAACTATCAAAGAGAACCAGTTTGGTATTTACTATGAGAAGAAAATATTTATTTGATACAAAAGATAAAAAAGACAGCCCCAGAGATGAATTTCAATAGACATTTCTATTAAAATCATTTAGATGTAAAAAAAATATTACTTGCATAATACGAAATTAAATATAAACAAAAATAATAACCAAAAAATAACTTTTTAATTACTATTTTTATTTATATTTCATTTTGAATAATGTAATGTATAGTGAGTTCGTTCGCGGGTTCATCGTTAAAAATGGAACTCAAGGCTTGAGAATGTTGGAAGAAATACTTAAAAAAGAAAAGGTAACACTATACATCTATAATGACCTTGTTCTCAGGCAATGGCGAATCCTTAGAAGAAGACTTGAAAACTTTCTTCACCGATGAGAACCAACTGCTTCCTTTCTTTCCCATCTGTGATGAAAAACTCTGCTTCTAACAGCCACCACAATCATCACATCACATGCATAAAAAATTCAGACAACATGTTAGCAGAGTGGGCCCAATAATTCTCAATAATACACGAGACATAATATATATCTATATACGTGACATTTTTTCTATAAAAAAAATAATAAATTTGAGTTTGTAGGTATGAAGCAAGAATTTTGGTAGGGTTGTATTTTGTTGAATTGAAAAAAACTTCCCGTATTTGGACGTACAGCTTATAATGTTACGAAGAGAATGTTTATGTAAGAAATTGAGAGAGATGAGTTGTGAAACAATAAACGAAGCTGGTTGTGAGATGAATGTTGTTGGTAGTGGTCCTTTATGTCTTGTGTATGGCATATTTTAGAATCATGGGACAATAATGTTTGGGAAGTTCTGAAAACAGAATTGGGATGGAAGACGCAGAGAGAGTGAGAGGATGGTGGGGAATGGGGATAGTGTGACAGAGCGTGTGTGTGTGTGCATAATAAAGTCAGAGAGATTACCAATAACTACTAACTACCATCGATGCTACAAAATAGAATCCATATACTTTTTCTTTTTTATAATATAATGCTTGTACTTTACGATATAAAGGTTATATTTAAATAATGGACTCACAAATAACTTCACTCTAAAAAAATAATACAAATTCACTCTTTTACTTTCAACTTTTTTATTGACTCATTTGTATGTTTCAACCGACCCACGCTTAATTAAATTAAAACAACAATTTATTTTAAATAATAAAATAAATAATATCAACGATTTATCAATAATTATATTGTTAGTTTTTTATTTTATTAATTTTCACTTTTGTAGAATTAAGTCTTCTAAAAATTATACAAATTTTGTTTTATTTGAAAAAATTAAGGGTAAAATTCGAACAAAAAGCAAGGGTAATTATACAAGTATTAGCCAGCACTTGTCTAGGGCAACCAACCATTGATTTTTGTTTCTTTTATTCACAAGCCTTGAATGTAAAATGTCTATTTCTCAAATTTTTTAGGCAATTAAATTTTGTATTTTTAATATATAGTAAAATAAGATTCATCAACTTGATAAAAAATGATAATTAAATTATATATTAATATAATTTTTTTATCAACAAAATTTATCATTAAATCAGATAAAATATGGTTAAATGTATTAATTTAATAGTGAAAAAAAAAATTATGTACGAAGGAACACTATTTTTCTTGTGCATCATACAAACTGAAAAAATCTTTACAATTATTATTTAAATTTTATCTTTCATAAATTTTATTATTTTTACCACAATATGTAGCAAATCATATAAAATCAATTACGAATCAATACACCCTAAACAATAATAATATAAAAATATCACAATTGTAAAATTTAACTCAATACAAATATTATTAATCTGAATTTGTAAGTTTCAAATGACTTTTATCATTTTGCTTATGAAAAAAAAAATTAGAAACTAATTAAATATAAAAAAATAGGCAAAGAAAAATAAGCCTATTTTGCCGAGTTGTTTGTTGATGAGACTCACAAGTCACAAGTAGGTCACAACTCACGAGCTTTGAATGTACCCTTGCTCGCACGCCATGTACCCGATAGGCTATACTGTATTTTGTTTTGGATATTCAACCAATTGACCATGGTCCCACTATTGACCACTTTAAGAATTGAGAAAAAGTTTGCCAAACCACCACACACAGAACAGAAGTGTTTGTTGGTGAGTTTTATTTCTTAATTTTTTTTTTGTTGTTTGCGAATTTTTTGTATGGATAATTTAAAAAAAATATTTATAAGTCTATATAGAATTAAATTGTAATATACAAATATATTATATCATTAAATTATAAATATATTTTAAACATAAATATAAATTATATTTATTTTAAATTTTAAATATACATCTAAATAAAAATTCTAAAAATATTTAGATATATTATTCTTAATATTTTTTTATTATATCTTAACCATATATTGAAAACAAAATTGTTAGTTTATTATGATGGAGGTAGATTGAATTTTCTTTATTTTCATCACTTAACTATTTAACTCATTCTTCTTAATCAACAAATGAACTTTATATGCAATAAAAAAAATTAAACAAAACAGTGTTTGACATGAATATGATATTAAACTGTAAATAAAAAAGTGTTTACCTATATATAAATTAATGTATTATAACCCCTCTTCGTATGAGATAATTGAGACCTTCAAATGAAAGTTCTTATATGATTGTGGTTATTAGTAAGCTAAATGCATCTCTCTTGCAAATCTGTTGAATATTAATTAAATAATTATACAATTGTTTTATAATAGATAAATAATAAAAATCATATGCATTAAAGATAAATATTGTGTCTTACTCTAGCTAAAAGCTTTTAAAGAAATATCTCTATCATGATGTTTGTATAGTAAGTAGCGGAAATTCTTAAGGATATAGAGCGGTTATTCTAATAAATTTTTGAAAAATAGTACTACTTCAAGTCTTTTTTATAAGAGTTTATAATTTAATCAATAAAAATTAATCTATTTAAGTTATATTATTGATTAAATATATTAATTTTCATTAATTAAATTATAATTTAAATATTTATTATAAAAAAACTCTGATAGAATAATTTATAAAAAAAATTATAAAAATAACTACTATAATTATAAAATAAAATAAATTTTTTAATTTAAATTAAAAAAAAATAGTACAAACATCTAAGACGAGTAGTGCTAGATTTAGAATTTTATAGCATAAATATTAAAAAGATTAAATGTATAGATAGACACCCATTAAAAATAGTTATAAAATTTCATTCAATTATTTTAAAAATAAAAAATTTAAATTGGCAGAAGAAACCAAAATTAAACACAAAAATGTTTAAATGTTGGGTAAAATTAGAAGAAAAAAGGTTACACAAAACTTTGCTATTCTTTTATATAGATTATTATATTGAAAATTACTGAACGTACTATATATTGAAAAACCAAAGTTTAAGGACATAAGTGAGTCGTTGTAGTATAGTGGTAAGTATTGGCGCCTGTCACGCGGGTGACCCGGGTTCGATCCCCGGCAATGGCGTTATTATCTTTTTGTTAATTCAAGTCATCGTTATTTTTGGATAAAAAACGCATGGGTCTGAGACTCCCTGCGGTTGGAAATACATGCACTGGAACAGTATGTACCGTTTGATCTTAATCATATTACGTAATGATATGTATTCGAATTTACAAATTAAAAAACTAATCGTATGATTCTGATCAAGTGGTACGGATTTGTGATTCCAAAGTGGTAAGTCGTTCATTGAGTCACACACACGCTCATATTCTTCTTTTTACTCACCTAGCCCAATTTATTTCCAAAATTTCACATTCCAACAGACTCGTAGCTCTCACTCACTGAGTCATGTTTCAACCACCCAACAATAGCAGCAACAACCAGGTCAGTTTTTTCTCTGCATTTTCCTCTCTTCTCGTTTCTTGCTTCAGTGTCGAAACTCTTCGTAATTTACTCTGAAATTCTTTTCATTAACTCTTTCGGTTCAATATCTATGTTCTCAATTTTCGAAGCTTTGAAAGGGCTTACGAATATTTCAATCGGATAAATTTTTTTCGGAATTAGCAATTTTAAATTACTCTGTTGTAACTTAAACTAGGTTATATAGCTGTTCTTCGCGTATGGTAATAAAACAAGAAAATTAAATTCCCTTCATATAATGATATAACCTACATTTTTTTTCCACTCGCATTGGAGTTACTATGTGATGTTGCATGTGAGAGAGGGTTCTTTTATGATAGAATTTTGTTTGGAGTCATATTGATTACGCTTACAAGCCATTAGAACTGCGGGAACAAGTATCATATTATAATTAAATATATGCTACCTAAAATGCATGTATTATATGATTTGATGGCTTATTTTTCGTTACTTACCCCTTTCCCCTGCTAACCTTATACTGCTGAAAGTTAATTTCCCCCATTTTATCTTTATTTGAAATTTGTCATGGTTTTCGTGATCACTATACTTTTCATGGTAACACTTAAATTTAAAAAAAAAAGGGTGAAACGATGAATAAAGTGAATAAGAAATTTAGACACACATCAATAACACGATTCTATGTGTTTAAACTTCCAAATCCTTCTTTTATTGAAGACTGGATGATGCTCATTTGTTTGGGGGTGGACAGGCTTTTTGGGAAATCTACCTGCTGAAGTAGTATAGTAGCTAGTAATTATTTATTTTTCCGTGTGTGGTAGCAATATCTCTATTTATTATGTGTGAATAAGTTCTTCTTGTGCAGCATTTGGTTCATACAAAGGCACTGGCTGTCCAAGGGTCCTCAGCATTGGTGCCAGTGGATTTGAATGAAAACTGCACGGAAACGAAGGACAATGTGCAAAATGGAGAGTTTATTAAAGCAGAAAACATCATCCGACACTCCCAGGTTGCTTAGAGCATCTCCGATTCATGTTCTTGTGATTATTAAATATAATATTAATGAGTTTTTATATTAGAGTATGTGGATATGTGCCACATGTAGGAACGGTACCCCTCAAAACAACATGTTCTTGCATGGTGCATATTAGAGTGTTCTTAATATCACTGTGTCTATCTTGTTTGTGTGCAACTTTCACTTTTTTGCTGCAAAAGTTGTTCTTACCTTTCTCCCACTGGAGTGAAGTGTTCTTATATTATGTGGCAAGATATTGCCCACCTATTTGACATTCTTAACTTTCTTGCATTGGAGATACTCTTATATTTTGTTTTGTTTTTATAAACTGAAAAGGTTGCTTCTGTTTCGCTGCATGTGTGTGTATAATATATAGACATACTTTTTTTTTTTAAGTTTCAGGATTTCAAATGAGGGATGATGATTTGTACAATATTAACTTACACCTAAATAATATTTGTAGAAACTACAAGATGATCTACATACGCTAGGGATAAAAATTAAGCAGCATGAGGACAGGCTGAGTCTTCTGAACATTGAAAAAAGCAAATTAGACGACTCTAGTCTTCATTTGCAAGGTAAATTGTCTGTACTTTTTAAGGTAACTTTTCTTCTTTGTTTGGTAAGTGGATAAGAAGCTACTCACCATGAAATGTGTTGACAATCCGGTTCTTTAAAGTGCATCCCACTGAATCAATGGTTTAAGCTTTCTTGATTTTGAAGGTTACACAAGTTTTATCTGTTTGTTCAAACATAAATATTTTGATTATCAAGTTTATGGAGTGTTGAGATCTCCCTTCAATAGGAGATATGGACAATTCTTACAAGACTTATCCTTTGAGTTAGCTTTGGAGGTTGAAATATGTCAAGCCCAAATTCTAAGACGGGGCATTGTTAATATGCTTCAATATGTATCTACAGATTGAAAATGGAATTGTATACCTGAATGGTTACTGCCTACTATTCCCGATTTAGGATGCAATAAACTTCAAATTGCCACTCTTCATTTTTTATATGAAATGATGGAGTAGTTCTCTATCAACAAAAAGTAGTTGTGTTTTATGTTTTTTTCCCCTTTCTTATTCATAGTTACTATTGGGAAATCAAAATCTTCAAGCACGCCCAAGACCGGTAATGCCGACGATTCCCACAGTACAACCGAGGAGGAGGTAAATAAACAAATATTGCAGCATGAAAAAACTGCTGCTGGTATTTTGTGCCAGGTGAAGACTCGTCATGGAGCGCAGGCTTCTCTTCTTACACTAGCAAAGGATGTTGTAGGTATTGTTGCTATGCTGGGAAAAGTTGAGGATGACAATCTTAGCAGGTACTTTTTGTATAGATGTTTTCTTTTTGGTTTGCAAAATCAAGCACCCGTTTCAACTTTGTAATAGCTTCTTTGTTTCTTTGGTCTCTGTCACATTATCTTTAAGCAAGAGGAAAAATGATTTATTTTTTCGACATTGATAATATCTATGATTATGTAAAAGCATACATGCAGGTAGTTTCACTCTACTAATTTGCAATGCAGACTTTTCTCAGAGTATCTAGGAGTGGACACTATGTTGGCAATTGTTTGTAGAACTTATGAAGGAGTTAGTGCTCTTGAAATGTATGATAGAGAAGGATGCATAAATAAAAGTTGTGGTCTTCATGGGCTAGGTGCCACAATTGGAAGGCCTTTGGATGGTCGATTTCTAGTGATATGTCTTGAATCTCTAAGGCATGACTATAAGAATCTGGTTTTTGTCTTTTATTTGTGGCTGTGGATAAATCATTGTTTTAAAAAAATTTCCTTATCTTGTTTTAGGCCTTATGCTGGTAAATTTGTGGTTGATGACTCACAACGGAAGTTGGACATTTTAAACCCAAGATTGCCCAATGGAGAGTGTCCGGCTGGATTTATGGGGTTTGCTGTGAATATGATTAATATAGACAGCTGGAACCTATTTTGTGTAACGCCGAGTGGTTATGGTCTCAGAGAAACTCTGTTTTATAATCTCTTTTCTCGTCTACAAGTATATAAGACAAGGGCTGAAATGATACAAGCACTTCCTTGCATAAGTGATGGAGCTCTTTCTTTAGATGGAGGAATGGTTAGGAGTTGTGGTGTATTTTCCTTGGGGAATAGGTAAGAATATGAACAGCAGATTTATTTTAAATTATGTGTTATCTCATTTTTAGTATCTTCTGAAAATTATGACAGGCTTAAAACTTTGCCATCGTGTGAATGGAAATAACTTAAATGTTTCCACTTTTACAAGAAAGAAGGATATATATTAATGGGAGAATCTGAGAATAATCATTCTTGTAATTGTATCCTGTAGAAATCTTTTCATTAACCTCTCATGAAGCAGTTTTGCCAGAGTAACTGCAGTTTACCAGAAGAATGCTATTCAAAATATGGTCTGACAATGCCAGTTATCTCAATCTTTTACTAAAACTTGTATAGCTACTTGTACGATATGAACTATGTAAGTCTTGATATGTTGCTCTATGAAATGGAACTCAATGAATAATCATTGAAACTTGTGAAATTAATATTTTGTAGGTTCATTTTGATATTGTGGTTACCAATTTTTATTTTTTTCAAATATGTAAAAATACTTTAAAAAATATAAGCTTCGTTTTAGAACATCAAATTTCTGTTTGTTGCAACTTGTTTTCAGAAGATTACAATCATCATAAATGTGAATTGAAAATAAAAACTGTTGGGGCCTGCAGGGAAGATGTTGATGTGAGATTCCCCAGACCCGAAAGAGCAGCGGGGCTTGATGACCAAATTGAAATTGAGAGGCAAATGAAAGACGTCCAATGGAAGAAGGAAAAGATTTTGGATGATTTAAAAAGGGAAAGGGCGTTGTTGGACATGGCAAAGTTCAATTTCAATAAAAAGAAGAATGATTTTCTTAAGTTTTTGGCTTCAAGTTCATCTTATGCAACTCAGGTAATCTTTCTTGATAATCGAACCCTAGGTGGTTTATAAAACATTGAGTGTGGTTTGATAGTTTGTTTACTTATTTGACGTTTCAACATTATCCAAGTTTTTGGACTGTGTTAGAACAGTTTAAATGTCTTCTACTAATATTTTAGGAATTTATTTTATTATCAAGACTACTGAAAATCCTTTCTCTCTGTGGTAGTTATGTCTTGTGATAGTTATATTTTAAATTACTACCAAACTCTGCATCGGATATTGACTATTGATTAATCAATAATTGAATTTCTTAATGATGCATGCTTATTACATTAACCAATTGCAAGCTTATGCATACAAACATCTGGTCACATAGTTTTTCAATTGAGGGAACCTTTCCAGTAAGATGCGTCAGATTGTGATATAATGGTGCATTATTACCATTGCTAATTGCTTGACTAGAGCTTTACCGGTAAGTCTTGAATTGTGATTGAATTCACCATTGCTAAATTTTCTTTAATCTAATGCACTATCAGGTTCAGACTACTGACAGATACGTATCTAGATGATAAAATTAAGGCTGATGACAAAGCTATGAAGAACATAACATGTGGCTAACAACTTATTTTTGGCATTGAGCATATAGCTCATATCCTTTTTTGAGGACTGGCTCTGGAAGGAGAACATGAAGGTAAATTTTGGATAAAAAAAGGAAGCATGTTGTTTTTTGTAGCTGGAGTCCTTTCTACAGTTAAAGGCTTCCTTTTTTTCTTCAAGTTTTGTTGTGAAGAAAATCAGATTAGTCTACAAGACACTTCAAGACAAAATATAAAGGATAGGATAACCGTTTTCGTGATTCCTTGTAAATCGATAAGCTGGTTATACTCATTCTCTAGTGAGTGTGATTGAAGGCTGTGAATGTTGTAGATCTTTGTTAAGCATTTTTGCTGCTTGTAGTTCTATAATTTCATTTGACCTTAGTTGTTGTCGAATATTCCTTTCTTCTTCTCTACAGTTTTTGGAGGACAACCTTCTTTCTCTTTCTGCGGAGAGTAAGAAATCTGAATCATTTTAAATGGGGGAAATTCTTCAAAAGAATGTTTGAGTGAATAGAGAGCATTGATTTGATAATAGTTGACTAGCTTAATTTATCAAAATAAGCGAAGGGTAAGTCTTTTTTGGTCCTAATCCTTCGGACCCATGAGATTATGCTCTTAATGGAGGTCAATTGATAGATAAATAAAATAGAGAAAAAATATTTCGAATATAAACTTAAAATACAAATAGTAGTGAATTTTATAATACAAAATACAGGTATTAGTGAGATCTAAGCATCTGAATTCTAATCCAAAAGAAAAGGTCTTCATTGCTTTCATTAATATTAAAAAAAAAGCTTACAGTATGACCCAATTTAAAATTTTGTCAACATTAAGTATAAAAAGGAGAATTTACTTGGAGTATATAGAATATTTGGAGTGTAAGACTCTTGCGAGTTATAGAACATTCCTCTTTTCGATGGTTTTTTCTTCAAGTAGTTAATAGACTATCCTCATCGTTATTATTATTGCTCCTTTGTAGTATTGTTTATATTCAGCCTCGGTTGTTAGAATTTTCGCGATATGCTCAAACCAAAGAAAATTGTCTTTGAAATTAATTAAATATTATTTTTTGCTGTAAAATCATAAATATATAGCTCAATTATAGTTAATGTTTTTTTTTTTGAAAATATTACTTTAATTATAATTCAGTAAATTTTTTATTTACGATATTAATATGTATAGTAAATATTATTATATAAAAATGCATACATTAAAGAAAACTTAAATGTAAATAACTTAATATTATATATCTTAATTTTAATTCTATTGTTAAAATTATCAAATAAATCTAAATTTATTCAAGTAGAATTTCATTATCAAAATCATCAGAATTATCATAGTTCAATAAGTTTTAAGATGTTTACAACATTTTTTTATGGTTTTATCAAATAATTATATAACATTTTAATGCTAAATAATTTTTTTAAAAAAAATTATACGTACATAATTTTTTATATAAATTTAATATATTTATGTACTAACTAATATTATTTTATGTAAAAAAATTGGATCTAGGTCGTCGCCTATTTCAAACGTCTAGAGGACCACCACTTCTTATACTAGATTTATTTATTTTTTTAATAGAAATAAGTTTATAAATACTTTTAGTAACTAGAACGAAAAACTAGAGCAAATATTAATCATTTTATAAATACTTTTAGTAACTAGAACGAAAAACTAGAGCAAATATTAATCATTAATGATTGTATATTTATATTATACGCACATATGTGGTCAATAATGAGTGATTATAACATTAATTATTAATTTATTAATTTGTTATACTTTTATTTTTTTATTAAAATAAATAATATTCATCGATTTAAATTGTGAAATATATACAATATAAATTCAAATTTATTAAAAAAAAATTATGAATAAACTTACAATATCTAAATTTAAAACTTAAAACAATAACATAACACAAAATGATAAAATATCTACAAATATGATAAGATTCAAATATCACATGTGCCTATGTTTTTGAATCTGTATCAAAATTATCAATTAAATATGTAATTGATAAAAATAAATAATTATGTCAATTAAAATTAAAACAAACACCACATCTAAACAATAAAATCAAATAACACCACATTAAGACGGAAAAAAAAATCGCATCCAAATGAAAAATTACAAAAAATAAAAGATATATTAAATTCGCATAAGATATTTATTTACATAAAAATAATAATTCAAAGGAGTGACTCTAAAACAAAAATTATCCTAAATTACTTATCTCAAACAAAACAAAAAGATTGCTAGAGAACTATGTAACCAATTCCATAATTATTAGTATGGTAAATAACATGCCCCAAATTCAATTTATAATTATAAAAAAAAAATGGAGATGTAGACACTTAACATATCAATAATACAAACGAGGTTTTTAAACATTGTTGATTCAAGGCAAATATATGAGAAGTTTAATCCGTTTATTTTATGTTATCCACATTGACTTCTATAGATAAAAAAAAAACAAGAAAAATATTATTATTTCGATTTCTAAAATTTTAAATACTAATCAACTTAGATTTTAAAATTTATCAATAATCTCCGCCAATGAATTTTTAAAACTATAAGTATCAATCAACTTAGACTTTAAAATTTATCAAATAATCTCCGCTAATGAAACTGTAAAAAAACAAAATACTAAGTTGATATATTGTTTAAAGAAATTCATAGTAATAAACTAATTGAGTGAATAAGCTAATTAAATAAATAATTGAATTTGAAGTTTTGGTAAACTTAACATTTGAATTAATTAATAAATATAAAATTACACAAATATTTAAAAATAATATTTATATTTTAGATAGTTAAAATAATAAAAATTCAAATGAAGAAAAATGATACATTATATATTATGAACTCAAACATTACATAAAGTAACATTTTAAAAAATGATATAAATATTTGGAAAAAATAAATAATTGGAAAACAGTCTCTAACCTTGGGATTTAATTGGTAACGGTATAATTAAAGCGAAGAAATTGACCAAAAAATAAATAAAAGCGAAGGAGATATTGAGATGATTGTGGCATGGCGTGGCAGTTCGGACATGAAGCTGTGTAAAATGAACAAACGTGGAAAGATAAAATAAAATAAAAACCTGAAAAAAGAGTTCCATTTCCATCCATCCCCACAACACAAACTCGATTCGCTTAATAAGACAAACAAATTCGAGGATTACTTTCTTTCCATTCATCATAGATAAAACTATTACTAATAGATTCACTCCACACCCTCTATTCTCTTACAATACTACAACAACAACAACAACAACTCACTACTACGAATCAATGTCTTAAAATCCCAACTTCTTCACTTAAATCCTACACCCTAAATCAAAATCAAAATCAACCGCGTTCAATGGCTGCTGCTGCTGCGTTTCGATCAAAACCTTCAAACTACAAAGAAAAAGCAACACTTGCTTTGTCCCAATTAAGATACTTCGCTTTCAACTACACATACGCTGGTAATTCTCACTATCCTTCACGCACACCCTTAGTCAACACCCCTTATCACTTCACGTCCTTCAAACCCCTTTCTCTCCGCGGCGATTTCACCCAAACCCAAAACGGTAATTCTACCACCACTACACCCAATCCTAACCCTAATAGCCATCTTCCCTATGATAGAACCGCCTATAGGGTTCTTGTTTCTTCATTTGGGGATCCTCCTGAAGTTTGGTCTGGTGGTGGAATTGTTGTTCGCCCGGGAAATTCTAATTATGATGTTTCTGGCGGTGGTGGTGCTAGCTCCGGCGGTGGTGATTCGGCAAATTCCAAAGATGGGTGTTGGGGTGGGTCCAATTTGGGAGGTAGTTTTCCTACTCCTAAGGAGATTTGTAAAGGGCTTGATAAATATGTAATTGGACAAGAGAGGGCCAAGAAGGTTTGTCACCTTTTTTTTTCAATGGTTTTGTGTGATTGATGAAGGTTTTTGTTAAACTCTTTGGTTGATGAATGTTGCCTTAATTGAATTTGTAGGTGCTTTCTGTGGCAGTTTATAATCATTATAAGAGAATCTTTCATGAATCTTCACCCAAGTCTATGTGGTTGGTATATTACTTCAGCATGCACATGCACACACTTTTTCTTTTTGTTGATAATGTAAAGTGATTGTCTTTTTTTGTTTTGTTTAAACTCTAAAATTGTATTTAGATAGTAGATATTGCTTTTCCATGTTCTTATTATTTGGAATGTTAGGCCTGCAGGAGATTCAAGTAATGATGGTATAGCTGATGATGTTGATGATGATAGAGTTGAACTTGAGAAAAGCAATATCCTTTTGATGGGGCCAACAGGATCAGGTAAACTAGTTTTTACTTTCTCCACTCTTGAGTTCGTACTTTTGGTGATGTGTTGCCATTTGTAAGTGTTATAAGATGTCAATGTTGATGCTTATGTTCTTTGAATTACGAATTGCTCTAATGGACTCAGTTGGCTGTCGGCGGCCTAGTTTCGTTTTGTTGCACTAATATGTTGCATTTTATGCTGAGCATTGGTTTTACATTCTACCGTGAATTTGTCAATTTTGGGCCTGGGCAATCAAGTTTAGGACTTCTGCTTTTTCCATCATCATTTCTTTGAAAAAGTTGGTAATGCGTCGTTTCTCCTGGCAACCAGTTTAACTTGTTTTTCTTTGATGTTGTTTCAAGGACAGGGAAGACATTACTTGCCAAAACCTTAGCTCGGTTTGTAAATGTTCCCTTTGTTATTGCAGATGCAACTACACTCACTCAGGCAAGTTAGAAGGCTGGCTTTATTCTTGTTTCTGATTTAGCATATGTTAAAAATACATAAAAAATTGGAATGGAAAGAGGAAATACATTTTTCTTTTTGCAGTTTTTTTTCTTTCTTTCTGTTAAATGACTTGTAAAGCTCCACATAGGTTGTAACTTTCAACGAACAAAAAAGGAAGAAAAATGCACATATCGATGCCATTTCCATCCTCTAATCTCATGTATTTATGAAAATGCTAAATGAAAATAAATTAAGATATATATCAAAAACATTTTGTTATCAAGCGAAACAGCAACTTTGGTACCTTGGGGAATTCTTTTGTTTCCTTTTATCGGTGGTTGGAATTTATAAGACACTTACTCAGTATGTATTTTTCCGTTTATATGTCATTTTCATCTTAGTTTATGTTATGTTAAAGCTGCATCGGCATGTTTGTGTTAAAGATCTAACTCTGACATCACCTTTGGCAGGCTGGTTATGTTGGAGAAGATGTGGAGTCCATATTATACAAGCTCCTCTCGGTAAATACTTTGAAGAGTAACAACTATGTTATTTTTTCACACTAATGTAATGTAATGTGGGGATTCATTAGACAACCCAAACAAGACCCGTGATACTGTATCCAATCTCTGAGTTCTTTTTGTTGTTATTTGAACAAAAAAATGTAAATTTTTACCGAAAAGTATTAATTCTTTGCTTTTTTATGCTTTTAAGCCTTATCCAATACCCATGACTAGTAGCTTTCAGATCTACTTATATGCGGAACATTAACTGGGTTTAAAGGGTATAATGCTTTGTAGCATGAACACTTCTGATCAAAGGCGTGTCCAACACCGAAACATTAATTACATTCAAATAATTCATTTTCTCATTTTATCAAGTTAACACCAATAATTCATTATTATCCAGTGTATGTGTTAGTATCCATGCTTCATAGGTATAATGTGTGATTTCAACCTTGTGAAGAACATAGGGGTTCAATTCTTATATTTTTATGGCTCAAGCATAGCATTGAATGCAGACTCGTACTTATGAATGCTATTGCAAACAAATTTGTTGTTAAGAACCATTTTCTTCTGTCTGCTCCCTGCATTTTTAATTTTGAAATATGTTTTTCACTCTCCATGATTTATCAATCGTAAAAAAATATTGGTGTTTCTTTCATCAAATCATGGAACTAACGTCTGTTCAACGAAATAAACAAAAATTAGCAAACATAGCATAACAAATTGTAGTCTGAATCAAAGTTGCATAAATTTATTTCAGGCTGCAGATTATAATGTGGCAGCTGCACAGCAAGGCATTGTTTACATTGATGAAGTTGACAAGATTACCAAAAAGGTTCCTCATTATGATTTTCATTTTCTCTTCCAACTATGTATTTATCCACTGTTCTAAATCGCTTCTTTATGTATCAGGCTGAGAGCCTTAATATCAGTAGAGATGTCTCTGGTGAAGGTGTTCAGCAGGCATTACTGAAGATGCTTGAGGGAACGGTTAGTTTTTTTTTTATAATTACTAAAGCCCAAAAAACTAGACAACTGGATTTAGAGTTTTACGAAACTGCTTCTAACATGACAATGAAACAGCCAAGTCTAAGACAGTTGAAGTGCTCAATTATTATTTTTATTTTAGTATTTTTGGCAGTCCATTTATGTTGATCTTGTAGCATTCTTTTCAACCCAGGTTGTCAATGTTCCTGAGAAGGGAGCCCGAAAGCATCCAAGAGGTGACAATATTCAGGTATGTGTACATTATTCTTTATGCCTTACAATTTCATATCTATAATTGCTTGTAGCCTGTTGAGGCTATCAGGTATATTTACGGAACTTGTATGTGGGTGCAATCATATTTAAATATTTTTAAGAATGTTCATTGTTTAAACCTTTAAGTAAGCTTGGTTGATCTTTTTTGTACTCTTTAGCCTTATCTCTCCTCTACCAGTTGGTTTATATTTATATGTATCTGAACACTCTGGATTGGTTGCATTTCATTTCTGGTATTCTTCTACATTGCAATGAGCCATCTGCTGTTTTCGTTTTTTTTATAAGTGTTGTGCCATCTGTGTCTTTTCACAGATTGACACAAAGAATATACTTTTCATTTGTGGAGGAGCCTTCATTGACTTAGAGAAAACAATTTCAGAAAGGTTGAACAAATCCTGAAAATTTCACAGTACCTATGTTATAATATGGTATATGCAGTGTTTCTGTAACTAAAGAGTCTGTTTATCTCCTTTCAGGCGCCAAGATTCTTCCATTGGATTTGGAGCACCTGTACGCACAAAGATGAGGGCCGGAGGTGTCACAGATGGTGCTATTGCATCATCATTATTAGGAACTGTAAGTTTCTTGTCACCAGTCTCGTAAGGGTACTACTGGCTACAAACCAACTAATTTCAAGTTGGATCTGTACATTGAAAATCATTATTTTTGACAGGTTGAAAGCAGTGATCTTATCGCATATGGTTTAATACCTGAATTTGTTGGACGGTTTCCTATTCTTGTCAGTCTCTCAGCCTTAACTGAAAATCAACTCATTCAGGTAGTCTATATATGTGTAACCATTGAACTTGGTCCCTCAACTTTTTACGTGTAATGTTTTTTACATTTGGCTGTGTTCACGACACACCTGAGTGAAGTAGTGTGTTGTTTTAAAACTTTAAAAGTCATTTTTCTTGCTACCTGATGCCTTTAATTTCTCTAGGTCTTCACAGAACCGAAGAATGCTTTAGGGAAACAATACAAGAAGATGTTCCAAATGAATGGAGTAAGTTTCCACAAGTCTCCTCATTCCTTGTATATTTTACTGCTGACAAGTTTTCTCTCCATGGTTTAAGCACGAAAAGCAACAATAGCAAAACCTACCATTATATCTCGACCCATAACCATATTAAAAGAACAGTTGAATTTGTTGGTCATTTAGATTTTCTATTGTTGGCATAGACTTTCTTGGGATAGAATTAGAAATGGCTGTTCTGACAACAATATCTTGTGTACATCATTTTCAGGTAAAGCTTCATTATACAGAAAGCGCTCTCAGATCAATTGCAAGAAAAGCAATATCTAAAAATACCGGTGCTCGGGGCCTACGAGCAATATTAGAGAGTGTTTTGGTAGATTCCATGTTTGAGGTATGCTTCTTTATTTTCTTTAGATGAATAGTTTGTTCATAGCGTGACATGGATGATGGAGTGAAAGGTGTTGCCTCTGGGATCAGAGGGTGCTTAACATCAAAGGCGTAGTTAAACATAATATTAATGACACACCTATGTGTTAACCTCTATTTAATTTTTATTTAAATATTGAATAACACAGAATACATTCAAAACTTCACCCATGTTGCCACTCTTTGAAGCAGGGCATCGATTAACTAGATTAATTATTACTTCCTCCTCCTCCTCCTCATATTTAAGTGTCTTTTTGGAATATTTGTATATCTCAAATTGTTAGTCACATTGGAATATTAAAATAAAAAACTCAATAATTTCTTATTAATATGTATGTCAACTATCCTATATTAATTATTCTGTTCACCTAACTCCCACTATACTAAGGACATTTTAGTCTACAAAAGATTATTTTAACTTGAAATTAGTTGTAGTTATAAAAAGTTAATATACTTAAAATATGGGACGGTAGAGTATCTAGGAGATTGTGAGAGTCTTTAAATGTCTTGTAAAAATAAACAATGTTATAAAATGCGCTTGCTTGATTCAGTCAAATTTTGTGCAGATTCCCGATATCAGAACAGGCGATGATGTTATAGATGCTGTTGTGGTTGATGAAGACTCTGTTGGAGGTGAGGGTTGTGTGAGAGGCGCTAAAATCCTTCATGGTAGGGGTGCATTGGATCGTTATCTTTCTGAGGAGAAGAAAGATTTGGAGGTGCGTCCAATTTGCAATGACATGAATGTTGTTTTTGCTAAGGCTATCAAATTAACTCCTAATCATGCGTGTTTTCTTCTGTATTATATAGAGCATGGAGGTTTCTGGTGGAGATCAAGAAGCAGAGACAGAACTTCCTTCCATTGTTGCCAGCATGTAATAAAATCCGTTGGTGATATTTATTATTGTAGTTATCTTTGTACATAATATCTAGTTGATACATTTGATAAAAATAATATAAAGGGTTAGATTCAAATTCCCCTGTGATGTGAATTGGGTCGAAATCAATGTACTATATAAGAGTAGTTCAAGAGTGACCTCCTGTGGTTAGTCTCATCTCATAAAACAAATCATAGTGAAGGTAAACTAAATGTCACATACCTCTTTTAGATGTGAAAATACCGTATTCATTTATGTAGTCTTGGGGGAACACTGGTGGAAGAAACCAAAAATGTATATCACTGTATAATTTCCGTTCGCCCTTTAGGCTATGTTTGGATCGATGGAATAAGGTCGAATTGAGTGGTATGAAATGAGATTCCACTGTTTGGATTTAAAAAAAATGAGTGGAATAGATTGGAATGTGATAGAATACATTTCTTCCCATTTCATTCTCTTCCATCCTCCAATTTGGAATTTGGAGTATATAGGATGAAACTAATATCTTAAATTTTTAATTATCCCTTATCTACTTTTACATTAAAACACTTATTATGCACTGTTTCAAGAAATCCTAGCTCTGGACAACGATTGAGCTTGCTGGTTCATGTTCTTTATATTTTTTTGTCTTAATTTTCTTCCAGATAAAAATCCCAGCTCCTTTTCGTCTCTCTCTTTTCCACGTCCTGCTAATTGTAACACCACCATAATATTATTATTTTTCGGAATCCACCATATTGTTATTATTATTATGAAATGAACTTAGTTCGAAGGTATATAAATTGACATTCTTTTTGTTACTCAATGACTAACAAACAAGAACAACACTCTGTTCTTATTATTCAACTGTATCGTACCTTGTTTTGATTTTTTATTTTTGTTATGTGTTGGTGGTTTTTTATTAATATAGTTGTAGACTTGGTGTGTTTTATTTGGCATTATAATTGCAAGTTTCTTGTGTAAGCCTCGAATGATGGCAAGAGAAAGAGGAGAATAATGTAAAAAGTTATAACTCATTTTATTTTCCGCTAAAAAAAAAATAGAAATAGAATCTTTGATTCCATTCAATTCTATTCCATTTTACTCCACTCCGTTCATTTTAAATATACAAACAGGATTTTATTGTCTTTGCAATTCTCAAAAGTAATTTTACCAACTAAATCAATTTTTTTTATATAAAAAAAATAGTGTTACTATTTTATACAAGTACATAAATTGTACATAATATTAACTAATGATCTGATATTTATATAATTTTTATTATTTGGGTGCAATTAGTACACCTTAAAATGTTCTTACATGACTATTTGTTTGGGGATACAAATTAGGTCGCATGCTATAACAAAAACCAATTCCTCATACTAGAACTACACTGACAAACAAGTTTCTCTAAAAACATCTAATGCCTCCAAAAGCTTAATTCATGTTCAAGACCGCTACTAGTCAAACTTAAAAAATGACTTGAACTATTTCATAAAACAAAAATTACATTAACTATCTCATATATTTCATGCGCTCATGAGTTTTACACACTGCAATCCAATTATGTGAATTCAGCGCGTTAAGCATTTTAATTAAATTTATTACTCGCCCTGATTTTAAATATAAATAACTTTTGTTAATAAAATTAACAATTTCGCTCTAAAATTTAAAGCAAACATATCAACTTTTGTTCACTTAATTTAAAATGATTATATTTAATCTCTTAAAGTGTTTATTTTGTTAGGTATTTACTATCATAATAGCTCTATCAAATACTACCAGCCAAGCCAAGTGTACTTAAAATATCACTAACTTCATGATTTGTACACAAGTCTGTTTCTCCAATGATATTAATTAATATTTTTAATGATATAAAAAGAGAAAAGAATCATAAAATATTGGGTTGCATAAGAGAAAATCGGTGATAGAAAAATGAGAGCTAAATACACCTCACTTTTCTTGGTGTCAATTTGTACGTAGTGATTAGTGAGATGGAGCTTCATTATGTGATTATGGCCTTCCATCCACGCGAATAAGATATATCGCCTGGCTCTTTCAAATTAACAAGTCTTGCACGATTTCTTATGGTTCAAATTTATCATTAATAGTTTTGTTGCCTTTGAAGATTTTTTTATGAGACATATTAAATCAAGAAATAGTTTTTAAATTATTTTCTTTTTATATTTAATTTATTTGTCAAGAAAAATTAAATCAAGTTTCTTTCATTTTTTTATTGAATTATTAAACATAATAAATTAATATATACTAATAGGTTATAGTAAGAAATAAAAAATAAAACTCATAAAATAGATTGCCTTCAAAGCTCACTCCAACTATAGATATTTTTTAATAAAAAACAAAACTTAAATAGAATTAGCCAACACAATTGACAATTCTACACGAATTGAATTCTTACCATTACATAAGGCTTGGTTTTGTCATCAAGTTTGCAATAATTTGGTCCATGTGAATTAGGAATATGATTGAAAATGAAAGAAAATTATACCTTATATCCCATACCTAATCTCCTTACCCGTAACATTTTAAAAAAAAAAATTATATTTTACCATTTTGAACTTTAATAATTTCTTTAACAATCTTTTTGACTTTTTGGAAAAGAGAAAAAAATTTAATAATTCAAACACGATTTTTCAATTCAGGAAAATTCTACCCAAAAAAAATCTAGAGAAAATTTCTGAGATTTTTAAAACTTTTTTCGGAGAAATTTTGTTTTCATAAATTGTCTAGTTTGATGAATTCAACCATGACAATGATTATTTACCATTAAAAATTTGATAAACACCACTGAATTGTTATTTAGTATGAGGTGCTTCTATCAATATTGTTTTCAGCATATCAATAAATTATTTTAAACAATATTTATATCAATTATTATCTCAGTTTTTATATGTATAATCTTTTTTTAAAAAATCACAAAAATTAAGAAAGTAAATAATTCTATTGAATAAGTTAAAAATTTATATTTTTTAAAATTTTATAATTGAAGAGAGAAAAATAATTGATGTTTCTATTATATTATCTATAGAATAGAATATGAACAAAAGTAGTAATTTAAATATTGATGTATTTAATTGAATACATCAATTTTCTGATTATAATTTTATATTTATATTTTATTTCAAAAGTTTTAGTATTTATTATTAATTACATTAAAAAGTGTAATTAATGAAATATCAATAAAAAATAATGAATACTATTAAAAATAAAAAAGAACAAATAAAATTCTCAATAGCATATCAGTCTTATATTTAGAAACAAATTAATATTAATAAATAAATTAATAATTGACATAAGATATACCTACTTAATCTATCATAAATAATTATAATATGATTCATAAATTTATTCCTCTTACGAATTTTTCACAGAATCAAAATTCAAAAATTGGATTATCGTTTTCAAACGCCTACTATAATTGAGATTCGGTTACCTAAAAAAAAAAAAGTTACCCAAAGAAAATAAAAAAACGAACAACAAACAACATCGACAAAATGTAGTTACCGTTGGATTGATCCATCAAGTATCAAAATTCCAAAATTTAACGGTTCACCTTTCGTTCTCTCTCTCTATGCCGTGCTGTGCACAGAGAAGAGAGAGAGAGAGAGACAACGAAGAAAAGAACATCTTCTTCTCCAGAACGGAGTTTGGTTTCTCAAACTCCTCCCATTTATCGACCCATTTTCATCCCCACCTTCCTTCTGCTCTTCTCTTTCTATCCTTCTTTTATTTTCTTGTTCAAATTTTCCGGGAAAGTAAAGGAAGAAAAAAAAGAGAGAGAGAATTGGGGGAAGGAAATTAAGAAAAAGGGGGGTAATTACCATACCCAGGTAATTAATTTGGTGAAATTTACGATTTTGATAAGTGGGTGTTTTTCTTTGAGCGGTGGGTGAAGAAAGGTTTGGTGTGTTGATGGAGTTGGATAACATTGAGTGTGTGTCATCTTCTGATGGCATGGACGAAGATGAGATCCATCAACACCATCACTCTGAATTTTCTTCAACAAAGCATAGAAATGGAGCCACCAATAATAATAATAATAATAATATTTTGGGTCCCACCGCTATTGCTCCTGCAACAAGCGTTCATGAATTGCTCGAATGTCCTGTTTGTACTAATTCAATGTACCCTCCAATTCATCAGGTCAGTTTTTGTTTTTAATTAATTAATTTTTATGGTTTTATTGATTTGGTAGATTTTGGGATTTTCGTTGTTTTTTTTTATTGGAGGGGAGGGGGGTTTATATGAATTGATGAGAATTCAATATGATTGTGAGATTATGGCAATACTTGCAATTTATGATAGTATGGTGTCAATTTGAGGAATAATTGTGTTGTTAAATTTATAAATGGAAAAAAGCTTCTGATTGTAGTTTAGCCCTTTGCTTTTCTGCTTATTGATTTCAAATTGGAAGTTTGTTTAGGTGCTTGGTGTGTCCAGTTCTAGACGTACGAATTGTGAAAATACTTTAGGATGGATAAGTTTCAGAGTCTGTAATTTGGCTATGTCAAGTTTGGATCATGTGTTTAGATGCTTTGTCTTGTTTGAAACTGATTCATTCAATGTGTTTTATGTGATTATTATTACACCTGTGTGTATGTGAAATACAGAAAAAGCACATAGATTTTATCAGAAACTCTAGGTAGGTTTAGGTACAATTTTTCGTGTAAAGTTTAGGAAAAACAGCTTGAAGAACACCAACAGAAAAAAAAGTAGACCATCAGCTCCAAAAGGGATTTCTAATCCCTTTCCTTGTCTAATTAATGAGCCCTTCGAAAACAATCAATGAGCTAAAACTTCATTCCCAGATTTTAGAAAGAAAGAAAAGCCCACCCCAAAATGAATACACAGGTTAAAACTCGCCATTGAAATATGCCTATTGCACTCGAGCCTAATGTGCCATAGACCAGTAAAGTGAACCCTTATGAATACGATCTTGACTCCCAAAATAACTCGTTCCAGCTTTGAAGTGTCCCTGAAATTCCCGGAACTTTTTCACATTTGATGAACAATCTCGCACAAGAGATGTCTGTTTGTACCAAAACTTCTTAGCACATAAATTCAAATTCAAAATGGCATACCAATCATAAATATACATTTTATAGTTTAATGGTCCTTTACCTACAAATGACAAAAACTCGTGAATATATTATTATATTATAAAAAGTAATTTAAGCATTTGTTCTTCTCTAAACATTACATCAGTGAATGTGTGTGCATCTGTCTGCTTTGCCCTCCACTGTATACCAGAACTCAGCAGTGTATTTCAAGCAATATTTCCATTTATTAAGCTATAACCTAAGTTAGGTTGAAGAAGGTCTTGAAATTAAACAAATTTCTATTTAATGACAACACCATAAGGTGTAGACTGAGAACTTCTTGCAATTCCGATCTGCTGAATATTACTTGTCTGGGAATGAGTTGGTTGTTAGTAGATTTGCTGAATTTTATGTTCAGATGTCTTTGCCTTCCGCTGCTATATAGCTACAACTACTCACACAAAGTTAAGCCAGTGAAATTTTTAGCTGGTCTTGGATTCTTTAACTAGTGTTGATTTCTTCATTTGAGTTGTGAAAAAGTTTGTCTTCATGATTTAAGCTGCCAAAATTGTAATATTTGCCAAAAGGGGAAGAGAAAATGTGACAATTAGTTTCTTTGCAGTGTCACAATGGCCACACACTATGTTCCACATGCAAAACACGGGTGCATAACCGATGTCCCACATGTAGACAAGAGCTTGGAGATATTAGGTGTCTGGCACTAGAAAAGGTGGCTGAATCACTTGAGTTACCGTGCAAGTACTACTCCCTTGGATGTCCAGAAATCTTTCCATACTACAGCAAGCTTAAGCATGAAACAGTATGTAATTTTAGACCTTATAGTTGTCCTTATGCTGGATCAGAGTGTTCCGTTGTTGGAGATATTTCCTTCCTCGTCACTCATTTGAGGGATGATCATAAGGTGGACATGCACACGGGATGCACATTTAACCATCGTTATGTGAAGTCAAATCCCCGCGAAGTAGAGAATGCAACATGGATGCTCACGGTAAGTGTAACGCATCTGTTTATTTATTTATATATTTATTTTATGTGACTTCCTTGTATATCTGTTTAACATGGCTGAACATATTTGTGTCTCATTTATTTTATGCTTGGTTAAATGATTTTATATTATTTTTCTGTTGATGAGTGACGGATGACGAGAACTTCATATCAACTCACCCTCTAGCCTTAACATGTAGTCTTATTTCAGTATATATACCCATCACTTCTTCTGATTCTTGTGTTTGACAACTTTATTTTCCTTTGGTAGGTATTTCATTGTTTTGGCCAATATTTCTGCCTACATTTCGAAGCCTTTCAGCTTGGAATGGCCCCTGTTTACATGGCATTCCTTCGTTTTATGGGCGACGAAAATGAAGCTCGGAACTACAGCTATAGCCTGGAAGTTGGGGGAAATGGAAGGAAGCTAATTTGGGAGGGTACACCACGAAGTGTTCGGGATAGCCACCGTAAAGTCAGAGATAGCCATGATGGTCTCATCATTCAAAGAAATATGGCCCTATTTTTCTCTGGTGGGGATAGGAAGGAGCTGAAACTCAGAGTCACAGGAAGAATATGGAAGGAACAACAGAATCCAGATGCTGGAGTGTGCATACCTAATCTTTGTAGCTGACATGTTATCTGATGAGCATTTTTTATTGTGTGTGTTTGGTGCACTCTTCTAAGGTTTAATTTCACCAACTTTGTGCTTGTTGTAATAGATTAAAGGCACTAAAGTGCCATTGTATTTTTCAGTTTTCTTGAGCTGTGTAATAAACAAGATTTTTTTCTTCTTTGATAATTTGCCTGATCAGAATTTTATACTGGAAACTAGAATTTGTATTTGGTCTGAATACTGAAGTTTGCTGCCACTTGCCGTCAATTCAATTGGATTACTTTACTTCAAGATATAAATAGTAGACGCAAAAAATTCCTATAGAACTATGATAGTTCATTGGTTAAGTATTATTCACTCATCGCATAAAATGAATGTAAGATTTGTCTTTGACATTATGGTAATTTGGTTCGTTCAAAATCTAAAAAATGTTTGGAAGAGTGTCATCTACCCTATCAATGTCGCTTCACTTGCAATTTAAGAAAGCATTTACTCAGCATAATTTTAAAGAAATACTATTCTATTTTAGGAATAATTTCTTGTAAAAACCACATGAGAAAATCCAAGGCCAAATGATCTTAACCTGGAGGATAAAGCTCAATAAGAGACCCAAGGCCAGATGTAGGGAATATCTTGTAATATTTGAAGGCAGTTTTTTGAAAAGTCACTTCCAATTTTTATCGTTAATTTATTTCCAAGTAAGATTATTTTACTTCTGTGATATGAGGCTTTTCTTGCTTTTCATTTGTGGCTATGTACCTGATCTATTAACGCATCACATGTAACAAGACTTTACCAGCTACCACCAATATGCGTAGGGACCCTTTCCATTTCTCAACGCATTACATGGGACAAGACTTTACTAGCTACCACCAATATGAGTAGGAACCCTCTCCATTTCTCAAAAGAAATGAAAAGCTCCATTACTAATATTTTGGGCATATAAAAGTCTAATTATACAATATAAATGGCCCAATTTTCAAAACATATAAATTTTTACACTAAACTTTTAAAATAGAAGAAATCTAGAGGGTGAAAAATGAAGATGATCTTAACTCCATCAACATAGCTATTAAAAAACAACTATTGCAAACCATTATGATAGCCCACACGACAGCATAAACTTAATATTTATAAATTGTACCAAATCATTAAAAACTAGTGTCAAATTTGTATATCAGCATCTTAAAATAAACCAACCAACTGAGAACTACTGATACTGCATAATTGTTTGCATAACTTAGGTAGAAATGAGAAGAAAAAGCAATTGCTATCACAAAATCACATTATAATAGATATCATAAGCTATCCACGCAACTACTAATACAAAAAAAATATTAGTGGTGCTGTGTTGTAGAAAAACTATGATGTATGAAAACTATAAATACCAATTGCATGATTATGAAAGAACAACTATGCTGCGTGCAAAACAGCTACCGCATGACATAATGAACAAAAACATCCATAAATAAATTGTACCAAATGAGAACCATTAAGGAGCAGTGTCAAATTATACATTTTAACAAATAAGAGCCATTTATACTGCATAATTGTTTGGTAACATCAGATGAAAAAGCAAATGCCATCACAAAAACGCATCCTATAAAAGATAAGATATTGATGTATCCCCCCACAGGCCACAACTGCTAATAAAAAAAATATAGTGAACTAATACCAAAAGATTAACTTGTGTCCTAGTAATGCACAATCTTCTATCAGCACCTTGCATAAAAGCAAAAAGGCATCTAATGCCGTGCATTGTACACCACCCTACCCAGTTTGTTTATCATTGCCTTCTTAAAGAAAATTACATGGTAAAGATACCTCATCCAGCAGTACTTAACAAAATGAGATACAACCAAAGCCTCCCACACTGCAATTCACCAATAAATCATGCTTATCAAAATCTGTATGAGATAACAAAATCAACTCTTCAAATACCTTGTATCGAAAACTCTGAACGGGTTCAAGATGGAATAGAACTATACTTAATTTGTAAGAAAGCATTAGGGAAAATCATAAAGTGCACAATTCTTTCCAACAAATATACTTTACATGTACAATGATTCGAAAATTTGGTAACATAGGATGGTGATCCAAAACTATTTTGAGAAAGAAACTCTGGCATTATACTTTCTCATAAAAAAGTCATCAACTTATTATAGGTCCTCATCAAAGCACAATGAAGCGGCACCTTCAAGCTGTTAGCTGTTCACTTGCACTATCACTTTTAGCCTCTCCTTCGTCTGAACCAAGAGCTTTAGTTGTTTTCTCTGCCAACTCTGACTCAGAAGGAGTGGCACCAGTGCTCTCTGACTCTGTTTCCTTATTATCCCCAAAAAACTTGGACGGAAGAATTGATGCAACTGATACTCTTCTTTTAGCCGCTTCTGCTTCAGCTGCCTCAGCCTCTTTAGCCTTAGCTTCAGCTTTCAACCTTTCTTTTTCCTCCATGAGTTTGGTCAAGTCCTCTTCTCTCCCTTCTTTTCTCAACTCCCCCTTAACAAACTCTTGGAATTCCTCATCAAAGTCAACCACATTGTCATCCAACAACATATCAACAATCGCAAGCACCTCATCCAACCTTCCTTCCTCACTCAGCACCTTCATCATGAACTGATAGCTTGCTACATCCATCTTAAGTTTCTTCACCATTAGGTCAAAGAAAGACTTTGCGTCATCTATCTTCCCAACTTTAACCAAACCATCAACCAACCTATTGTAAACAGCCAAGTTTGGCCTCAGGCCCGATTCCACCATTTTTCTAAAATAGTTAGATGCGTCATCAGACCTATTCTCTTTGAAACAAGTATCCATTAACAAACCATACGTAAACTCATCCGGATTCACCCCTCTGCCCTCCATTTCTCCATAAACATCTTCAGCCTCCAAAATCATCCCATTATTACACAACTTCTCAATCAAGTTATTAAACGACAAAGTATCGGGCTTGCAACGATACTCACCCATGCTCATGAAAACCTCAATTGCCTCTTTGAACCTTCCCTCAGCACAATAAGCATCCACCATGACATTAAAGCTTCCTAAATTAATAGTCAACTTAACAGGAGGATCGTGCTCCTTCCTCATCCTGTCGAACAGCTTCAAGGCCTCATCAAACTTTCCATTCTTGGAGAGAGCATCAAGCACTGAATTATAAGCAATATCACTCATCTTCTTTCCCTTAACAAAAGCGTCTTCATAACACTCCATAGCCTCCTTCTCCATTCCCTTAAGAAAATACCCTTTCATCAAACTCCCCAATACAACCCCATCTTCCACAACCCCACCCAGCTTCCCTTTCAAATCCTCATACAGACTTAAAACACTGTCGCCATCGGAATTCTTAGCATGACCCAACATCAAATAGTGATAAACAAGAGGGTCAGAGGCAAACCCTTTACCGTCCATTTGTTCCTTAATATCCAAGGCACGTTCAAGCCTATTATTATCAACCAAACCTTTAACGAGAATTCGAAAAGTGGTCGGAGAAGGGTTAACTGGAGCATCATTAATGAACTGCTTGAAATGCTCAAGTGCAGTATCAGCCTTACGGCAATCGAGATAGGTCTGGAAGATAAGATTGTATGTGACGATATTCGGAACAACGCCGGCTTGTGTAATAAAACGGTGGAGGGAGAGGAGGTCGGAGTAACGAGACTGACGGAGAAGAGCGAAGAGGACAGCGTTGATAGTGAAAATTGTAGGTCGGCAGTTTGAATAAATGGAGTGGCGCGTGTAGAGTGCGGCTTCATCGAGATCGTTTTCGCGGATTAGGGTTAGAATACGATTATGAAGGTTGAGACGGTTACCGGTTAAAGCGGAAGTATGTTCAGGGAGTTTAGGGTTACTGGGATTAAGGTAGTAAGGTGGAGATTGTGATTTGGGGTTTGGATTAGGAGATTGTTGATTACGGTTAAGAGCGGAGAGAGGAGGATCGATGCGGATCTGTCGTTTTCGGCGGCGACGTTCGGCGGCGGCTTCTTCGGGGGAGGAGAAGGAGAAGAAGCGGGGGTAGAGGGATGAGGGTGTTCGGATACGTATGTGTCTGTGAGGTTGAGTTATGGCTTTGAGATGCGTTAAGAAGGTGGCTTTGGAGAGAGCCATGGTGGTGATTGTGGGAGAAGAAGATTCAGATAGGATTCAGTGAGGGTTTAGAGTTTTGAAGGTGAAGATGTTGATGCACTGAACTACTTGGTACCAGTAATGGGAAATGGGCTTATTGGTAAACGGTAAACAGGCCCAATACCATGCCTTCTTGGGTAACATTTGAAAATATGGGGGTGTATTTGGTAGATCGTGGGAGTGGAGGTAGCAAGCTACATGCATACCTTTCGTCTTCCGCTTATAGGAATGGCAAAAAAAAATATATGTACTGTGTTTACATATAAAATCTTTTGAATTATAGCATGTGTGGCAAAACGTGTATTCCTAGGTAAAATAAATACATATTTCAACTACCTATTAATTAATGGATGTGAATGTAATTATACTTACTTACTAGTAAATTAGTATAATTACTAAAAAAATTATTCCTTATAATTGATGTAATTGGAGAAAGAAATTATATATTTGATGGATATGCGATGTATCGAGTTTATTAATTCGGTGATAAGTAATTTTCTTCTAAATCATTTTAATCCTCTCCTTAAAGTTAGGATTTTCTTCTTTCATAATCTTCCATGTGTCTCCTTATTATTCCCTTCTAAGATCTCAACAAACACCTTTCCCTTTTTGTCACATATATAAATCATATTTGGCCACTGCTGCAACTATAGAGGCTCTTATTGCTTCATATATTCTTGTTGATGAGTTGTTCTTTTTGCTGTTCCATCTCATTGTTTCTTTGATTTCGAAGCTTGTTTGATGAATCTTTCTTTAGACATGATTGACGAGGGTGGAGAGTGATATTTTGAGGCTTTTTTTTATTAATATACCATGAAAAAAATATTAAATACCAAACTATCACTCATTTCAAAATAAATATCAAATTACCATCTATTTTTAACTTTGTATTCCTTCTTCTTAGAAATCGGTGTTGGCCCCTAAACTTTATCAACTATTTTTTTTTTTTTTAAGGAAGGAAGAGAAATCGATTTTCTCAACGATTTCTCAACTGAATTGTTTTTTAATTTATTTTTAATTATTAAATTTATTTTATTATTTATAAAATTATTTTTATTAGTGGTACTATTTAGTAGGCACATATCTAGGGAATTTGATCAATTAATAAAGTTACGTTCACCTGCTTAGAAATAATACAACACATTATTTTTCGTTAATATCTTCTTTAATAATAAATATATATTTTATTAATCAATAATTGTTATTTTAATTAAATAATTAATTTAAGTTATATTTATTATTAATTTAATTAATTATTATTTTAATTAAATAATTAATTTAAGTTTTATTAATTATTTAATTAAGTAATTAATATTTTAATTAAATAAATAAATACAATGTTAATTTTATATTTTATAATTATTAAAAATAATTAATTAAATGAACTCCATAAAATAACAATATTTAATTTAATATTATAATTAATTATACAAATACCAAATTAATTAATTTTATTACAATGAATTAATTTCTATTAGGAGCATCAGTACGATAAGGGCATTTATTCTCGACACAAACCACATCTCTTGAGGTGTGTGTTTTTCTCTCGTTGATCCATTTCAGTATGAATACGAGTAGGCTGTGGACGACCTTTTGGATCTCTTCTCATTGATAGATTGTGGCACAACTCTATTCTATTGTATTTTGGCCAATATGATTGAAGAGAAATTGTTGGGAACTCTTCCTTGTAAACGTCAAAGATACATTGCAATGTATACTTAGAAGACGCAATGTATACTTAGAAGACACATACATCATGTAGTCACGGTGAATAAACGAACAAGTGACAATGACATGTGAACATGGATAGTGTAATGCTTGAAATTCACCACAATCGCACCATCTTTTGTTGAGGTCTACCTTGAATGTCCCTACAGGACGACCGCTTGGTGGACGAACCAACTCCTTAACTGTAAATATACTATGGGTTTGATTGTGAATAACAACTTCATGAGAATTTGACATTGATCGTTCCTTGTTAAGATTTTGAATGATTGTATTTGAGTAAATCAAACCTGATGTCATCATTGCTTGGGCCTGTGTCCCTCTTTCTTCAAATTTTGCAATCACTCTGTAGTATGTTGCTTGCACTAAAGAACTGATTGGAAAATTGTGTGTCCCCTTTAATACATTGTTCATGCACTCATAAATGTTAGTTGTCATGTGTCCCCAACATCTACCTTCATCATATGCTTGTAGCCATTGTTCCTTTGGAATATCGTCGAGCCATTTCACTGCATCTCGACTCCAATCACTGATTTGTCCTCTAAAGTATGTGATGCTTGGTTGAGTCATAACGTATTCTGAATGAACAAAAATTTATGTTGTTTAGACAATTTGAAAATAAAATTATAACGAAAAAATATGTGTGAGATATATATATATATATATATATATATATATATATAAAATACTAACCCATAGTGGTTACAATATATTTCATTAGCCCATTTTTTAAGGTCCTCATGAAGTTTTGTGATATATATCGAACACAAAATACATAATGCCCATTCCTGTTTACACGTTTAACAACACTTTTAATCGACTCAAGTCTATCTAAAATCAAACAGAGGTTGGGTTGAGGTGTGATAAACATTCGTAGACCGCTGAGGAAGAAAAACCAAGTATCTGATGTTTCACCCTCAACAATGGCGTATGCTATATGAATGGTATGACCATCACCATCCTGAGCGATTGCCATTAGTAAGGTTCCACAATAATTCCCATATAACCATGTTCCATCAACTAAAACAACTGGTTTACAATGATCAAACCCTCTGATACATGGTTGGAAACTCCAAAAGAGACGATGAAAGACAGCTTTGCTATGAACTTGATGGCCATCCTCAATAAAGGGCCCCACTTCTATATCGGTAACAGTACCTGAAATATAATGTTTGAAAGCAAGAATCCACCTTGGAAGCTCTTTATATGAGTCATCCCAATTGCCATATATTCTCTCAATGGCCTTTTGTTTTGCAATCCATGTCTTTCTATAAGTAGTGGTATAAGCGTACAGAGATCGTATATGTGCAATCAATACTGAAACTGATATTGTGGGATCCGCTGTTACCATTTCTAAGATGCTTTCACAAATAACAGCCGAAGAGAGTTGTTGGTGATCTTGTGAAACCATTGTTGATGAGCATGTGTGTGGGCCTTCTAGTTTTGTGATCTTCCAGATGTTTGATTTTTTTCCATTCAATATTCTACACTTCCACATACAATTTTTATTTTTACAATGGACAATCCATCTAGTGCTATCAGAATGTGCAACGACGAAGCTCGTAGAATTGTGCATATGATATTCTTTTACACACTGCATTGCCACAACTTTTGTGGAAAATGTCATCCCCACTTGAAGATTGTCAGGATCTTGAACAAGGTAAGATTGATTTTTGGACATAGAGTTAACAAATTCATTATCAACGTAATTCGTGTTGTCGGAGGTAACGTTGCGTAATTCATTGTCTTACCGGTCAACCGATACATGGACACCCAATACCAACAGAGGAGTATATGGTGTGGTTTAGACACAACTCTAATATGTATCTACCAGCTTTACACCTACTATGGGACTCACGATGTGGTGTTGCATAAGAGTCAACTCAACCATCACACCGACAAAGACGTAATAGACCTCGCCTACCGACTCCCCCTGTTACTATTGAAAATGAAGCGCCACAACCATATCGTCATTCATTTTCTTTCACCCCAACACAACAACATTTTGAACCACCAAGACAATCATTTCAATTCATGTCAAGTCAACAAGATGATCATCGGCATTCTCTACATTCAAGTGATCAAGATTTTGTGAATAACTTATTTGGTGCAGACCTAGGTACGCCTGAATCGGCTACTCATTATATTAATAACATGTACTCATTTGGTGTTCCATCATTCCCAAATCAAGTAGATCATACTTATTCGATGCATGTCGACCTATTAAGTGAAAATGTTCAGGAGACATATGTTTCAGTTGACGAAGAAAACTCACCTCCACGTCGTTCACGTTGTATTCGTCGACCACCACGATGTGGGACTAAACACCATACAGGAGATTAATGTAATAAAAATATTGTAATAAAATTTGTATATATTTGTTTCACTCATTTGGTATTTGTATGTTTAATTATAATATTAAATTAAATATTGTTATTTTATGGAGTCCATTTAATTAATTTTTTTAATAATTATAAAATATAAAATTAACATTGTATTTATTTATTTATTTATTTATTTATTTAAAATATTAATTATTTATTTAAATAATTAATAAAACTTAAATTAATTATTTAATTAAAATAATAATTAATTAAATTAATAATAAATGAAACTTCAATTAATTATTTAATTAAAATAACAATTATTGATTAATAAAATATATATTTATTATTAAGAAAGATGTTAACGAAAAATAATGTGTTGCATTATTTTTCAGCGGATGAACGTGGCTTTATTAATTGATCAAATTCTCTATATATGTGGCTACTAAATAGTACCACTAATAAAAATAATTTTATAAATAATAAAATAAATTTAATAATTAAAAAAAATAAAAAAAAAATTAAAGTTAAGAAAGTTTAGAGTTCAACACCATTTTTTAAGAGGAAGGAATAAAAAATTGAAAAAAAATAGTAGTTTGATATTTATTTTGAAATGAACAGTAGTTTGGTATTTAATATTTTTTTTCATAGTATATTAATAAAAAAGCCATATTTTGAGGCACATAAAGAAGTCATTAGTGAAGTTTTTGAATTAATTGAAGACTAATAATGATGGCAAGACTGAATTTGGTTAACCGAGGAGGCTATAGAAGTGTCAATAAAACGAGTCACCTCACATGTTAGCGTCTCAAAATAGGTGACGAGGTTGATGTGTCGGAAAAAATGCATGTTCCTAAAAATAGAGAGAAAAAAATGACATCGTTTTGTTATAAAAATAGGGATGCAAATAAATTGAGCATGTAGTGAATATTTGTGTATTTAACGTCTGAAATAAATCAAACATTTAAACTCGACACATTTATTTATACTAATTTAACTATAAATTTAGATTTATCTCATTAAAATTAATAAAATTTAAATTTAACTTGTTAAACTTGTTGACTTGTCAAATGAATGAACTAGACCTAATATTTAAAAAGACAAGTATAATTAGGACACAAATAATTCAAATTATTTGCGCTCTTTAATAAAAAAAAACAAAATAGTTATTTTGAAAATGATAAATCAAAGAGATACTTGGAATTGCGGCTAAATAAGCAAACAAGTTCTTATTGACTCAAATTTGAATGAATTTAGGTGTTGTTTATCCCAATTAACAACGACAATTAGATTAAAATTTAGATATATTGAGTACTTAAAAAAAATCTACAATACATAAGATAAAAATTTGTATAATTGATATAGGTATATAGAAGGTAATTACCCGTAAAATTGAGTGACTATAAATGCGGATACGTTTACAAATATTTTTTTAAGCATGTACAGGGACATGTACTATAATGTCTTACCCTTGATTTAAATATTTTGAAAATATATTATAATATTAAAAATTAGATCTATGATTAAAAAAATTAAAAATGAATTATAGACCATTTTTTATTTTCTGAAGTAAAATGAATTTTTATCTCTTAATAGTATTTTTTTGAAGTTTTATAATACTCTTAAAAATAAAATTTGGGCCATGTGTAGGTCCATCAAAGACTTTAACACTACTCATTGAAATCCGTAATCTCTCTAAATTTCTCTCTATGGTGTCTATATTTTTCTTTTATTATCTCTTTTAGTTATCTTTGAATTTTATAATCACGTTCTTTTTTTTTTCTTTTTGCTAAATATAATTAACTTCTCTTTCATTCCTTGGCATTTATGTGTATGAAATGGATTATATGTCTTTGTTATGAGATTTTCTGGGTGCAACTTGAGATCTTGCCTATTTTTCAATGCATAAATTAAAAATGGAGGGACATTTTATGAAAATGGCATGATGAATGACGAAATATGTTTTGACTTCAAAAACTGGACAAGCTACAACTTGTGAGTGTGACCATTCAGCACAACTTATCAATCTACCAAATCAAACTCCGAACGAAAGCAAAATTAATAAAAGGTTGAAGTCAAATCCAACTTCGTCTTGTATGTCATAACGAGATACTAGGTTGAAGTCACTTTGTACCTTCGAAAACATTTAATTATATCAACATGTAGATTACATATTTGTTTTTTCACCTAACTCCTAGCTTACGACCAGCTAATTAATAACGTGTATTCAATGTATCAACATTGTCATGTAGAAATATATAATATAATATATGATAGGATGTATACATTAGACATATATAGTGTTCGTTGAAATTTTTTGTGAGATTGAAATGATTACGTGATTTTATATTTTTTAAATTACATTTTGAAACCATAAAAAGAAAGTTATTCTTAATAAATTTTTTATAACAAAAAATAATAAAATAGTCCATTTTTGATGATGTAACATCAATAAATAGTGCTAACTCGATTAACTTTGTTGAATGTACATATTTTGAATAAAACAATAAAAATAGTAAAAATAAAAAACAATTATTTTAAATAATAACCCAGAATTTTTTTTATAATTTTCTTAAAAAACACAAAATCAGAGGGTGTATTGGATTAGGAATCAAGAGACAATTTTTGCATAAAAAAAAAGCTTGTGGATTTTAAAAAGACTTGCAAAATTTTAAAATATTATTAAGATTTTTAATTTGGATTAAAAGTAATTTTTATCATAATAACTATAACATTTTAAAAGATTTTATGAATTTATAAGATTTCAAATGACTCAATTAATTTTAAACATATCAAAGAAAATGATTACCACTTGTTCTCCAATATAATACCCTCAATAAACTTCTTTTTATTTGCTAAAATATAAATAACTCATACGAAATTAAATTCCACATATTTAAAATCACCACATTCGTCATTATTTTATCAACACAATATTGTATGATGCATGAATAAATTAGCAATATGTTTTTTATGGTATGTTAATAATATATTTTTATTTTAATAATTATTATCGTGATATGTAATACCATAAAAATTAATTATACTAGTCATCATTATCATCATCTCAATTAAATTTGTTAAAGTTGCATTGAGAAAGTTAACAAATCATTTTTATTTTGAGAGTTATTATCATGATATTAACTATCTTAAATATTGTATCACACACTCAAACTGAAGTATCATATACACTTTAAAAGTGGATCGAAGTTTCATATATACTTTAAAAGTGGATCTTAAAATTGATGTGATTTAAAAAATTCAAGTTCTGCTATTTTTTGTTACTTATTACATATACACATGTATATTTTAAGTAAAATAATATAAAGTTAATAGTTATATTAATACTTATAACATTACGTAACAATTAATTTATTGTCTATAAAAAATCATTTTTGCCTAATAAAAAGTAAAAATTATTTTGATTCTTTAATATTATATTTGTAGTGATTCTTTAAAATATCATTTAGATACGCATTAAAAATAAAATATAACTACGTATTTTTGTAGAAATAGAGGTTAAAAACAAAAATCTTACTCATGTCATATAGAAAGAGATCATATGAGAAAGGAGAGAAACAAATAAAGCAAAGATAGATATATACATGCATTAATGAACTAAGGGAGGAATGACAAAAGTGTATGAGAGTCTTGAGAGAGGAAAATGTGGAGAAGTTTAGAGAATTTAAGCATGAGAGAATCAAGGTTTTGTGAGATAACTTGAACTTGTCCTAGAATTATTATTATTTGAATTGAATTGAGTTGAATGTTGTTGGAAATTAAAAATAAGAAGATAGGAAAAGTAGAGAGAGATAGGGTAAATGAAAAAAAAAAAAAAAATAGAATCCGTATAAACCTCATGTTATAAGAAAATATTTTTTCCTAATAAAAATTCACTAAAATCTTGATTAAAATTTGAAAGATTTTCAATACTACAATACTTTTTGCAAGTTATTGATCAAACAACAATTCTCTAGTTTCTATGAGACACGAAAAATCTCTGGATAGACATGGACCAATTCATTTTTTCCTTACAAAAGCAAATCTAAACAAATTCAGTAATAATATAATTTGCGACATTGTGGGGAAAGCGTCATCACAATTTTTTGAAGAACATTAAACAGTGTGGATCTTGCACAAAAAATTTGGGGGAGTCGGAGATCGACAAATATTAACTGAAATATTATCATTGAAATTTAAATATTATAATTGAAATTTTTAAAAGTCGTATAATTTTTTTTAGAGTATCACACAATTCATACATAGTAGACAAGTTGAAAAAAAAATTAGAATTTCAATTTTCACAAGTCACATAACAAATCACACAATTTTCACAAATCACACAATTCACAAGTCACATAATTTTCACAAGCCACACAATTTTTACAAATAACACAATTCAATCAAATAAAATATATCCATTTTATAATTTTCATCTTTGTCAAAACATTTCTTCTTAAAAAAAATACATCAATTTTTTTATGTTTAAATATCGTGTCACTCCTAAAAAATATACATATTAATTAAAATAATTCACAATAAATACACATATTAATTAAAACAATTCACTAGAGCTTCAATTAGATAGAGGTTATTGTATTAATTTTATTATATTTTAGTAATATAAATTCTAAGAGAGTACAAAACAAATATAAGAGAGGTATATATAAGTAGAAAAGAGAGAGGCAAAAATTAATTAAGTTTAATAATATTTTAATAATTTATGATTATTATTTTGATAATATATCGTTATTATATATATATATATATAAATAAGAAATTATAAAATATAGAATTGCAGTGCCTATTGTATATGCATTAACTTCCAAATATTCCATGAATGCCTTATGGAAGAGGAATTAGAGAGAAATATTCCATGAAGAGGAATTAGAGAGGAAAAGGGAGATGGGGAGTGGAAAGGAGAAGAGGAAGTTAATGAAGAAAATAATGAGGAAAGAGAGAAATTATAACTATTAATTTAATAATCTATTTTTATTATCTATATAAATTTTTTTTTTTTTAATATAGGAGGTGTTATCGCACCCGCTCTTTAAAGATCCGCTGACATTAATCACCCTACAAAAATCTGAGCTATAAGAAAAAGATTGTAAGATATAAGATATAAGATAAAAATCTTCAAAATTATATATCTTAAATATAGTTGCAAAAGATATAAGATAAAAAACTTCAAAATTTAAAATAATAGACCTAGCTATATTCTTTATAGCTAGTTCCTCTTCATTAAAATATTTATAGTCTGGATGATTATTGTAATCCAACTTAAGTATTTTAGTTTATAACATGATGAAGACTTACACTCATGGCCAGCTCATATTAATGTACTATTGATTATCATTATATAAATATATTTGTTTTGTAGTCAAAAATCAATATAAGAAAAAACATAGCTATCAAAAAATTAATATAACCATCTTTATTTTTATACACCATTCATAAACTATTATTTTAAAAAATGTCATAACTTACAAAAATAGAAGTAACTATCTTATAATATAAGAAAAATATAACTACCTTATAAAAAAAATAACTACCAATAAATTAACATTTTAAAATAATTATATTTGACAAGAATATTTTTTAGAAGATTTGAGAAAATGAAGTGGTTTTTAGAAGCTAGGAATTGAAACCTTACTATTTCCTTAAAACAAAAACTACAAATGTCATATTTGTAAAAAAAAATATTA
>JBBPBS010000276.1:11360009-11378925 GCA_037974835.1 Cicer judaicum
TGGAAGACATTTAAGAAAGAAACATTAATTAAAATTAATGTTTTTTTAATATTTTATTTGATTTTATTATTATTATTATTATTTATTAAATCAGTAGAAAAAATAAAAGAGTTGTTGATAAAATAGAATTAAATTTTTTATATAATTTTAAAATACATTAACCAAATAGAATAAAATTATTACAGTTATTCAAATGTTAATAATAATAATAATAATAAAGGATTATAATTGATCACTTATACGATGAAAAAAATTATCTTTTATGTAGTTTTAGAGCAAAGATGAAACCTCTTAAAAATAAAATATTATAATAAATTTTAATAGAAAAAAAAATAGAAAAAATTAAATTTAAAAACAGATATAAAAACAAAATATTCAAATATGCACCTTATTTTATAATCCCATTTGTTTTTTACTTCAGATGTACGGATTACGAAAAAAGACGGTGACACTGAAAAAAAGTAAAATTTGTTGTCATTGTTCAGCTACGTAGCTTCAACAAAAGTAGGCACGGAGATGCACTAAAGTGTACAGACTCAATAATTGTTTTTAGTTTTGTCGTCATTGCTTTATTATATTTTTTGGTTGGAAGTTGCTTTAATATATAGTATATGAAAAATTAAATACAGTGTCTGTAATCCATGCTAGTTCATATAGGTTGTGCATGTACCTCCGCTATGTTTTTTTATTTCTATTTTTTAAATATGTGAATTAATTGTTTTTAGAATTTAATTTGTATGTATGATATTTATATTATCAATTAATTATAATTATCAAATTATTAAAATCATATGATATTTTTTATAATTATTTTAAAAATCACATAAATAATATATTAAAGTGTACGAAACTTGAGAATAGTGTGAAATTAGTTTCGTCGGGTCACAAAGAAAGGGAGACTGATAAATAGCGAAAAGAAGAAAGAAACATCTATTTTTGGCCACTTCTCATTCGCCCTTTCCATTAGGGAAAATGAATTTCGTAACAATTTTAGCAATCAATCCGAACTCGAGTTTTTTGCCTCGTGTTTGTTTCTTCAAAATTAAATACACTCCAAGAGAAACTTTTTTTTTTCTTTCTTACTTCATTTGCTTTGACTTTATATGCAAACTAAAATATTTGCTGTGTGTCACATGTTAGCCAACGTGTATTTGAAAGCTACATTTTGCTTTGACACATTCATATAAACCAAATTTGTATATGTGCCTTATTTGTATATTTACATCGGCTATTGTATGGTTGTAATTTCAGACAATACTTTATGTGTGCCTTTTGCCAACTCTCAATCACAAGTTAATTTTCTATGATATATTTACTTGTAACCATATATCATTTTGATTCAAATTTTTTACATTTTTTTCTCTCTAGATATTATATCCAACTTTTGCCCCACTGGAATGAAAATATTATATTGTTTGTAGAGAAATTTTGTGGTTCAATTGAATGGGTTGCTATTTTTCAACTTCAAAGAAATCAAAAATTCCAGGTTATGAAGATCCTACTGTTCTTGCTTCTGAGACACCTTGTGAGTATCCATCATCATTAAGTGGTAAATTCTTGTGATTCTGTTCCACCTGATTAGTGGATTTATTAATTAAATGAATGACTATATATATGCTTCTATGATTTGATAATTAATCTTCAAGTTAATATGTTTTACAAAGGCTTCAAATATATGTAATACAAGTTTTTTTCTTTCTTTTTTCATAGTTACTGTGAGTGAAGTAGAGGCGTTATATGAACTCTACATGAAGTTAAGCAATTCAATTATTGAAGATGGTCTTATTCATAAGGTGAGTTCAAGTTTGTTTATAAAGTTTTTCAGTTTAGATAAAATGTCCTCGTTTTAGGTCCTTAATTTCTTTAGTAAAATTTAATTTGATGCATTTTTAAATCCAGGAAGAATTTCAGCTAGCACTCTTCAGGAATAGAAACAAGAGGAATCTGTTTGCAGACAGGGTTTGTATAAACTGATCCATGCTTTAATGTTGACACTTGTTCTATCTTTTTTGAGCCTTCTCACTTTATATAATTAATTTATGTAGCACTGGTCCGTACATATGATTTGATTGTATGAAATCACTTTTATTTTTAAAGATTATTATTAGGATCTATATGTCATGTCAATGTTGCATGTCTATGTTACTGTTTCTTAGCATATAATTTGTGATACCAAATTTTTTTGTTGATGTTTAATTTTAGTAAAATCTTCATAGATGTATCATTCTGTTACACATTGGCACATAATTTCTTTAGACAAGTCTAGCACCTTATTATCTCATTCTAATGCATTTTCACAATTGTTCCTCCTTTTATAGATTTTTGACTTATTTGATGTCAAGCGCAACGGGGTTATTGAGTTTGGTGAATTTGTTCGATCCCTTGGTGTTTTTCATCCAAATGCACCTTTAGAAGACAAAATTGCATGTAAGATTCATTCTCAATTTAACAAATAGATTTCATGTTAATGTTTTTCCCCCTTTCCCTGAGTTTTGGAATTTCCTATACTAAGCAATGATTATATGCTCTACTTATTATTTATTGAATTGGGAGTAATGATTTTTGCAGTTGCTTTTAGGTTGTATGATCTGAGACAAACAGGGTACATTGAAAGAGAAGAGGTAACTTTTTTTTTTATTTCTTATTGTCACAATTTTATTAGCTTATCCATAAGTTATATTATGTCTCATTACACCCTTTAATTAGTAATCAGTAATTCCACTGCTTATAATCTTGGTTTATCTGCAGTTAAAAGAAATGGTATCGGCACTTCTACATGAATCAGATCTTTTGCTTTCAGATGACATGATAGAATCTATTGTGGATAAGGTTCATATTATTTTACCTTGTTATTTATGATTATTACATTTTAGAGCTTATTGAAAAAATAGTGTTTCTTAATATAAGTTGTATTGTACCTTCTTCCTCAAGACTTTTAAAGATGCTGATACAAAAGATGATGGAAAGATCGATCAAGATGAGTGGAAAGCATTTGTCTCTCAGCATCCATCTTTGATAAAGAACATGACTCTTCCATATCTAAAGTAAGTGTAACCTCTCCATGAACATTGGTTTTCTCTAATTAATTGGAATTTCAAAAAACATTGGTAGATTGTTTCTTACATTTATAATTTGAATGTGTTGGTGTCGTTAATTTACGTAGTCAATACATTATTAACTGTTTGATTGAGATCGGATGACTAAAATTTTAATGTTAATATTTTAGTTTAAATAAAAAATAAAACCTACAGTAAAATCTAAACATAGGAATTAGTTTTGAAGTATGTCTCTTCCTTGTTTTGTAGGGATATTTCCTTGGCATTTCCTAGTTTTATTGCAAGAACAGAAGTTGAAGACCAAGAATTGTGACAAAATAGGGAGGTTTTTTGTTCACCGATGATGCTGCTACCTTGGATTTTATTTCATGATACACCACTTTTTCGCATGCCAAATTCCCGATAGTGATATCTAACTCTAAGGCTACAATTAATTGACTTGAGTTGAAATTGTTATTGTAGGGCAAGTGAATGTATGTGTATATAATATATACCCGAGAGACTAAATAGAGTAGTGGACCATATAACTTGGCCATCTTTCTACTTAAGAGTTTAGATATATGATATTAGATTTGCTTGTAATATTGACTTGCTTGAACTCTGATAATTGTAAAATGGTTAGAACCACTGTTATTAATAATTTTATTTTCACTTAAAAAAAAAAAACTACTATGTCTTAGTCTGGACATCTTTCCACTCTATAACAATTATTGCACTGTTCACCAAAGTATTGAACAATTATTGTAATATATATATATATATAGTCTCGAATGATATTTTTTATAATAATAGACATCTCTGTCCTTTGTCTTATAAATTAATTTTGTATTGATGTAAAATCTAATATAATAAAAAAAATTTACAAATGTAGACATTCTCTTATATATTATCCACGTGTCAAATTAAATAGTGTTGAGTGTTAGATGTAAGTGTGTTGGAAAACACCTAATTCAATAATATAATAGTAAAATACTATTTTAGGGCTTCCTCACGACACGTGAAAATCTGTAACACATTCTTTAATTCGGTCAAAAGTGAAAGAATGGAAAGTAGAAAAGATAAAAAGTTTATGAAAATGTGGATTTCCTTCGTTTGATTTATGTCATAGAAAAAGGAAAATGTTCATTTGATAGGTATCACGTCTAAAAAAACTTTTCACTCTGATTTCGTAAGAAAACGTGAAATGTTCCTAAATTATTAAAATTTGATTTTTTTTTTATTGCATCCTTTTTTTCATACGGTATCTCTTTTTTACTAGCGGTTGTTTTCTTCGGTTAAATTGTTTTGCACTTTTTTAAAAAATAAATTGTTTTGCACTTTTTTAATAAATAAATTGTTTTTCACTTTTTTAATAACTCTGCTTGATTTTTATATTAGGAAAATCATTATTTTAGTCTATAAAAATATATGATATTATTATTTTAATTTTTATTTAATAAAAAATTTAAATTAGTTATAGAATCATCAAAATAATCATTGAAAGATACAACTTACTATCATAATGGTTCTTAAAACATATCAAAATAATCAATAATTGTTATAACGTTCGTAATATCATAAGTTAATTGTCTAGAATATAACTTGAGCATTAACATAATTCGACAAAAGAGATAGTTAATACAATTCTTGACATAAAGTCATACAAATATATTAATACACATATTAATCCTTCAAATAAAATAAAAAATAAAATAAATATGGAGTACATGATACATCCATAGCTCAAAATAATTCCCTATAAATTTTAAGCAAGCTATAGTATAAACTGATATACTTCATTTTTTCAACTTGTGATTTAAGTTCTTTTACCTATAAAAATATTTAAATAATGTTGAATGAGATTACAACTTAGTAGATCCCAAGAATGAAATTAAATCAATTAACATTTTAATTCAAATCTATATTTATCTTCTTAGTTTCTCTTCCATCTACACCTTAATCAAATATATAGTAATTATATATAACAACCCACACACACATATATAACATCATCTATTAATAAATATATTAAAGACTATCATGCACTCATCCTTTAAAATTATTATGATAACATACACTATTAAGTCAATTATATCATACTAATCACATAATGTAAAATAAAGTTCAAGAGAACATGTTTAAGATAGATTTTTCCCAAAACAATCTCAAATTTATGTTATAACAACTCAAAACTGAGTTTCACTACAGAGTCAACTGAGAGAAACTTATAAGTATCATAATTGAGTGAATGAGTACTATTTGGAAAGCTTATGATGTCTACTTTATAGATAAAATTTTATTTTATTTTTATTAATCCCCTAATTCTTGCAGTTTATCAAAATAAAACACAATGACAAGAAAAAAACATAACAACAACTCTGGTCTAACTTGTAACCCATTTTTAAGCATCAATACTCAATCAAACATTACAAATTTTGTATTCAATTTGAAGATAATTGAGTATAGTTTCCAGAAAACTAAAAAATTATTCAAAACTAAGGTCTATATAAAAAATTATGACCAAAACATCACACATATGTCCAGTGAAACTCAAGTTAATAACATTATTTCAATTGTACTAATTTCCTAACAATCTTTGCAAGCAACAATGCTACAAATTATGAATAAATAAGTAATTAACACATCAACACAACATCACAATTTTCAATTTACTCAATTTAACTGGTCACAAAGGTGAAACTCAAAATCTTTAATTTCAAATACATCAAAAGAACATAATTTCATGTCATCAAGAAAACTCAATATTACAATAATTTACTTTCAATTTGAGTCATAGAATTTCACATAGATAAATAATTTTAACTTCATTTCAAAACCCTTAAATCCAACCAAGTCTAAAATTTAAAAATAAAAAAAAAATCTCTTTCATCGTTTGATACTCTTAAACCCCAAACTTCAAATCTCTTTTTTATTTTTTATCATACAAACAAAATATTAAGAAAAATTACTCTTTTAAGTGACTGAGGTACAACCAAAAAAAAGATAAAAAAGAAAAAGAAAATAAATAAATATTATTAGCGATGTGATGATGAAAAAGAAAAAATAGGAGATAATTGAAAGAACAAAATTAGAAAGAGATAGAACTTCACTGCTCCATATTCTGGAGTTGTCTTCGTTCACATTTATAGATAAGATTAGTAGGGTCCATTCTGTAATGGTTAACAGCGACCAGATTTGACAAGTTTATACAGGATCATGAGTTTAAAACATGATTACTATTGTCTTCGTCTCACAATGCCATTTAAAGTTTTTTTTACGTATATTAAAATAAAAATATTATTTTAATAATTATTCATTTTAATTATTTGTTTGTTTTCTACTATCATTAATCTAAAATATAATAGTAAGTATTTTAGAAAGTCGCGTAGATTGTAATAATTAAAAAATATTTTAAAAATAAATTGAAAATAAAATAAAAATTGTTATTAAAGTTATACTAATTGTAAAACAGAAGATAGTAATAATATAAAAGACTTGAAGCGGTATTCATATTCAAACCCATCAAAAATTAATCTGTAAATCAATTTTTTTTTAAAAATCAAAAACTTCACAAAATGAATTGTTTATTTATGTTATTTTTGTGAAAAACCACACGGATCATATTTCAATTTTTTTATAAAATCGAATTGTAGTGACAACACAAATAAAATTCAATACTTATTTTTTATTTATTAATATGATATATTAGGTATTTTTTTTAATAATTCTTATTAGTTAATTTAATCTATTTTATTTTTACTACTTTATATATTTCAAATATAATAAGTCATTGTTATTCCATAATATTAAATTTTAATATACTACGTATCATGAATAGGGTTTTGGTAAGATTGAGTTACATCTTCATTTTAAATTTATAATTTAACCATAAATAGATATGGTGTCTCATGCCACGACCGTTTTAAAATATTTTAAATTTAGTTGCAAGTTTATTTTTTATTTTTATTGATTTATAAAATTAATATCTCTATTTTAAAATTCGACAATTTTAATTTTTTTTTAATTAAAAAATAATAATATGTCACACTTAAAAATAACGTGATATATGATACGACGATGTATAATGATTAATACTCATGAAATTGAAATAAAACATTATAAAAATTTAACTTTCAAATTCAAAATTTTTCTATATTTTTAATTTAATGAATGACATGAATAATTGATACATTTAGATGATTTTATATTTTAAAATTGTATGTCATGCTACTAAAAATATGTTAAATCACAATTTTTTAGTTCAAAAATATGAGAGAGATACCGAAACTATCGGCTTTGAAAATAAAATGACCAATTTTATAAATTGATAACAATAGATAAATTTAAATAACAAATAACTCGATATTTTAATAGAATAAAAAACCCAAACTACTGAACTTGCATATGACAAAAAGACATTGTACTGTTTTTTCTATAAGATTTTTTTTTTAAAATCCGTTTAAATTGACTTGTCTAAAGTGACAACAAACGTTACAATATCATAATTATTTATTATGGTTATTAGGGGTGTACAAAAGACAAGTTAGATTGTAGACCAATTTTGAAGTCCTAATTCGTCTTTTAATTTGATCAAATTCAATAAATTATTGGTTTAATAAATACGAGACTAAATAAGACGAGATTGGATTGATAATAAAATAAGTCACCAATTAGTAATTCTTAAAATATTTTAAAAAAATAAATAAATTTAATATAACTAATTGCAAGCTACCCACGGTAGCCACTAGTCAATTTATTAAAAAGTTGTAACTTATACCGTTGTTATACAAAATAGAAATCATTTAATCATAACAAGTAATATATTACCTATATATATATATATATTTAATCACTTGATAGTCTTATTTTTTAATCAATACTAATATCAAAATAACATTGTCTTATAATAATTATAATAACCAAGAAGAAAATTATGCGGGGAAACAAGAGATGTAGGGAAAAATAAGTTTTTTTCGAACCCTAAGTTAAATTAGTGAAGTGGAATTAATAATAATATAAAATAAAAAAATAATAATTGTTCTTAATGTATTTTGGGACGAGAGCCTAATCTTATTTTTTATTTACTTTGTCTTTGTCCTTTTTTTTTTTTTACTTTTTTTTTAATTGGGTCAAACCTAATTCGTTGCTTATGGGTTAGGTTAGGTTCGTAGGACGGACTAAGTTTTGTATATCCGTAATGATTATGTATATAATATAAATCATTTATTTATTTACTAATCGATGATATTACTTATTTTATATTCTAAAGTGAGTTGTTAATTTTAGGTAATAATTACCGTCAATAAATTCACATACACGTAAGATAGAGATATTGGGTTCGAATTTAAATCACTATAAAATATTCAACATAATACTACCAACAGACAACAAAAAGATTTAACATTAAAAAAACGAAAAAAATGATGAATTTTGTTTGAGAGAATGAATTAGGAGTTAAACCAATGGATTTATTATCGAATGAAAATGACGTGTAGACACACAAACACTCAAAATACACCTTGAAAAAGAAAGAAAAAGATTGAGTTAAGTGGTAAATGCAATATACAGATAATATTATAAAAAGTGAGAAATATAGAAGAAAAAAAAAGTATTGGTTAAATAAAGGATAACTGAAAGTGTCTAAAAACAAGAGTTCATTATGAAATGAGTCAAATAAGTGTCCAAACAAATAGAGTAAAAATAAATTTGACACTACAAAATTGTATGATCGATTCATGTTACGGTGTAACATTAAGAACAAGACGAATCAACAATTTGAAGAGATCTTATGATAATTTTTCTTTACAAGAAAAATTTATTCATTAATGTAATAAAAAAATTAAATTAATTTTAGTCGAAAATATTATTTTTGCAGATAATAAATTATGTAGTTTATTTTAACTATATCCAAATTTTTAGATATTTAATTGACGTGATGTTTGATTCGTTAAAAAATTTAAAAAATCATTTAACATTTATATTTTAAATTCAATAGTAAAATTTATTTATTTCATAATAGAAAGTAGACCCAAAGTTAACGACGTTGTTAAAATCAATGAGCTTTATTAATTTAAATTAAAATAAGAAATGAATCACATGACCATTGGTTTTAATTTGTCTTGTAACTCTTGAATTTCTTATATTAGAATTGTATTACAAAAACCAGAAAAGTAAAACAAAATCAAATTTGACTCTAACTCTACACATGTATTATAAATTACATTAAAATTGAAAAAGGAATGGGTTCTACCTTCATTTTAATTATATTAAATTTACGGATAATCAATAAGTGCACTTTGTAAAACTTTATGGAACAATCTAATTTGTTTTGTAATTCTTGAATTTCTTATATTATAATTATATTACAAAAACCAAAAAAAGTAAAACAAAATCGAATTTAACTCTAACTATACACACGCAATACAAATTACATTAAGATTGAAAAAGGACTGAATTCTACCTTCATTTTAATTATATTAAATTTACGGATAATCAATAAGTGCACTTAGTCTTGAAGACTTTATGGAAACAATCTAATTTTTTTGAAATTGTAAGCCCGAATAATAACAAATATCAATCTTGTATGGAGAAAAGATATTTTGATTATATCTTTTAATTCATCGTTATCATTATCAAATTGTTACCCTCAATGCCTCAATAGTTCGGCCACGGAGGAAACGAATTATTTGTTTTAAAATAATAATATATTTATTAAATAAAATTTATATAATATTATATATATAAAATTTACATTATCATTTAATTATAATTATTAATTTTTTTCTTTTTGTAATATGCACATTAAAAAATCACTTACATAATTACTTAAAACTCTTATTCCTTTTCATTTATTTGAAAACATTTATTTATTTTTACGACAAAAAAATGAAAACTTTAATGTATATACCGCACAACAACAAAAAAATAAATAAATATATTTTTGAAAAATTCTGCAAATATGATATTATCATATTATAAATAAATTCGGCAAAGTTTCCTTCTAGTGTTCTACATTTGTTTCGCTACTAATCTATAATATAGTATATATCTCTATCAACAAGAGTTGAACTTCACCAACTGAAGAAGAATAATTTGTTTCATTTCATTTTCATGCTCCCACTGCATCCTTTGAGTTGAAGACAAACCAATTCAACAATCCCATCCAATACGTTTGTAATCTTAATCTTTTTCATCAAACTATGTCTCTCTATCTTACAATTTTCAACTAACTAATTCTTCGTTTTCCTTGCAGATTATTTCCATCTTCCGCTCAGGTTAGATTTCAATTATCATTTTCCCAAATAACATAACTAGGTTACTTTTAATTACCGTTGGATAATTGATAAATCAATTTTTTGGGGGGTTTATAGTTCCTTAAACAGTCTGCGATCCGATCCGGTTACACTGGTTATGCTTACAAATTTTTTATTGTTATGAAGAGACTGTGAAATGGGTTTTTGGGGCACTCATTTGTGGAAACCAATTAACCTAAAAGTCGCGTTCTTTAGGTTTGAGTTTTTTTTTTTGGTTGCTTCTTTTATTTAGCTTGGTGTCCAAGGTTATATATATATATATATATATATATATATATATATATTGTAAGTTATAATGCATCTTCTACTAACTCTTTTTATGTTCGAATTGATACGTGCCTGTCAATGTCGATGGGAACTTTTTACCTTCTTTAGCAACCCCTTTTTTTTGTTATTTGTGTGAGTAACTTTTATAACTATTTTAGGTTTTCTCTCTACACGCATAATTTCATAGCGCTATATGCTCTTTCCAGTAAAATTTTGAAAGTAAGTAAAGTAAGAAATCCTGTAATTTTGGTCTTACAAACACATTAAAAGTCACGATCAATGGTAAAGAAGTTATTCATAATTAAGCACTTAAAAGTCCTCAATGTAATTGAATATTATTCTCAATGTTATTAATAATTTTAATACAGTAGTTGTTGTCCTGGGATTGCTCTCATATTTGTGTTATATTGCAGTTCAACTTTATACTTGTTGGTGTATCTGTAATGCGATCAGTTGATGAGTGAGAAGAGGAATTCAAAGCGTCAGAAACCACTTCCTTTCAAAATGCCTGTGACAGACTTCAATGATGTACAAAATCTCGATGATGGCATTCTTTTCCCTGTTGAAGAGATTGCACAATACCCGTTGCCTGGATATGTATCACCAACTTCAATAAGTTTTAGTCCAGATGATAGTTTGATTTCTTATTTATTTAGTCCGGATAACACATTAAACAGAAAGATTTTCACTTTTGATCTGAAGACCAATAAACAAGAACTATTATTCAGCCCCCCTGATGGTGGACTTGATGAGAGTAATATTTCTCCAGAAGAAAAGTTGAGGAGGGAGAGGTTGAGGGAGCGCGGTTTAGGAGTGACACGGTATGAATGGGTGAAAACAAATTCAAAAAGGAAAGCGGTCATGGTGCCATTACCTGCTGGGGTTTGTTCCTTTATCCTTCAAAATAGTTCTAGCATCGTTTTGTAGTTGTTTCTTATGAACTGATTTGTTCCTTTATCTTGCAAAATAGTTTTAGCATTGTTTTGCAGGTGTTTCTTATGAATTAATTAACATAGTCTTCTGTTTTTATTCGGGACAGATCTTGGGGATAGGGAGGTGCCATGGCCACCCTAACCTTTTTATAATAGATATAAATATATATGCACATATTGTAGCATGTTAATTTCAGTTATGTTTCCAAGTACATACCCAGTGTTAGCGGTGGTGTAGTAACGCAGCTGCTTTTTCCTTCTAAGAGAACATTGGATCGATTCTTACTGGTTCCTCTTTGCATTTTCATTGTTTTTTCTTGAGAACAAATGAATTTGGCAAGAATCAAACTCTGCGCGCCCGTTAAAAAGAGGCGGGCCTAACGACTTATTTCTAGCCACCTAGTAATGGATTTAATCTTTGTGAAATATGTATAAACATTTAACCAAACTCAGCCACTGGTCATGTCAGTCCCTTTATGACACTTGCTTGGTAAAAAGCTTTCAATATTTAGATTTTCTATATGAATAAACTATTCTAAGCTTTAAATGATGGTTTTTACCCCCCCTGCTGTTTGTCTATCCTTTTGCAGTTAACATTTATTGTCTGACATAGTTTGAAAGGCAGCTTCCGGAGTTATTTGCCAACAACAATTTGTTTTTAAACATTGAGCTTCTTGTACCAGATTTATAAAAGCTATGTAGCCACGGTGTTTTTTATCCCATCAGTCCATTTGTAGTAACTAGGCTTGTGCCACCTTGATACTAGTATAAGTGTCTTGTTTAGACAATTGTATCAATGTTACTCTAAATTGTATATATTTTGTGGTGTTTTCTGTTGGTGTGCATCAAATTGATTCTTTTTTAGTGCTTGTCCTTTTGTGTTTTGCATTGATTAATATCTTCCTATACTCAAGTTTGCTATTGTTATTGTTTTGTCAATGAACAGATTTATATCCGAGATATTTCCCATTCAAAAGCAGAGCTCAAGCTTCCAAGTATACCAGGTTCACCCATTATTGATCCACATCTGTCTCCAGATGGATCGATGCTTGCTTATGTAAGAGACTGTGAGTTGCATGTTATGAATCTCTTGTCCAATGAATCAAAGCAGTTGACCCATGGCGCAAAGGAAAATGGTCTTGTAAGTCCAGTAGTTGGTTAGTTGTTAATTTATTTGAGTTACTTATTGTATCTGAGTTATATGTAAAACAGTTAATGAATTTTATACAGCCACTGACAAACAAATGTAGCCTTTGTAGCTTAGGAAGTTAGACGGTCTGTATGATGTGATATGTATCATGAAATATCCCAATGTATACTTTAAATCAGCTTCACATTCCTATCTTAACTCCGTCAAAAGTTTTTGGTTAACCATGGTACTACTAAATTTGGTTAAGCTTGGTTTTTCCATCCTTGTTATCATTGACCTGGGTAATGGTAGTTAAATGCTGTGTTGATTAATTTCTAGGGTCAATCTTTAGTAGTATTCTATGGTTCATTTATTCTTATTTCTGAAATAAAGCTCGACTGTTTTAAGACATTTGAAGCTTTAAAGAACCAATTATGCATGATCGTTCAATGGTGGTTTTTTTGATGTTTTACTTTTGGATAGTCTTGGTTTTTGAAAATTTGACATTTCATTTGTGTGTTGCAGATTCACGGGCTTGCCGAATATATAGCACAGGTAATATTTCTTTCAAAATTAGATCTTCTCTAGTTATATTTAAAACTATATTGGGTGCATTTTATTTCTTGTGTGTATAAAGTGGTCCTTCCTTCTACTTTTAATTGGGCAAGTTGCATAACAACTACGTTCTGAGATGATGACATATTTACTATATGATCGTTGGTTTTGGGATTATTTTTATCTAAGTTTTGTAGTACCAAGCAGTGTTGTTCAAATTGCGATCTGAATCGTAAGATTGCACAGTCATGCTTCTTTTGTCCTGGTTGGATCCCATGCAAAATTGCAGTCTAGTAAGATTGGAGCGAGACCGCGTGATAAATCGTAGAGAACATGAGAACATTCTAGTAAGATTAGGGTTTAGGGTTCAGTTATCTCCTTCTAAGTCGGTTTTGTTAGATCTGTTGGACCACTTGTTATTAGGTCAACCCTATCAGGTCACTCATGTTACACTCCAAATGTTCAATTTTGGGCGAGAGGAGGGTGTGTTAATAGTCTCATATTTGATTAGATGTGGTTTGAAAATGTGTTTATAAGTGGTGGACTGTCTTCGCCTTACAAGCCAATTTTTTAAGGGTTGAGTTAAGCCCAACCCAAATTCTAAGATGATGGTCTCAGCTCTGCCGCATGACTAGGGTGTGATTGCTTCCTCCGTTCTGCCCCCTCTCTCCCCTCTCTCGTTTTCTATCTTCCCCTCTTGGTGATAGCATACCCAAATTGAAAGGTTTTGTTTTTTCTTCTAATTATTTATTTGTTTTATGGATTTGCCTATGATTGATTTGGGCTGGTTGCTTTCTGCGGAGGTTCATTTGTCAAATACTTCTAGATTCTTCTACAAGTATTTTCTTGATTACAAATGTTGAATTTTCTTATTTAATTAAAACCAAATGGTTTCTTTGATGAAAAAGAGTTAATTTAGTTTATGCAGTAATTGTTCTTTTATATGATTTAATGTTAATATTTGTGTTTTGAAAGTTTCTTTATGTGAAAATATGTTTCTATTTTCAATTATTGATCGCGTCCCTTGTGATTCATAATATAGTTATGGAATTTCAGTTTGTAGTTTGCTTTAACGGTGCCATTTATAGTTTTCATTTCATATTATGTATTGCATATGCATGCATATATAGTATTATCATTTTTTCATTTTGCTATTTAGTAGTATCTTACTATCCTTTTTATGTTCCTACATTTTACGATCTTGCTACTCCTTGCAGTCCATAGAATGGTTTAAATTTTAACATGTAGTTTTCTGATTCCAGGAGGAGATGGATAGAAAAACTGGATATTGGTGGTCACTGGACAGTAAATATATTGCTTTTACTGAAGTTGATTATTCAGAAATTCCGCTTTTTAGAATTATGCACCAAGGTAAGAGCTCAGTTGGCACAGATGCACAGGAAGACCATCCTTATCCTTTTGCAGGAGCTTCAAATGTTAAAGTACGCCTGGGGGTTGTTTCGGTTGCTGGAGGCTCCACCACTTGGATGGATTTGGCCTGTGGGAGCGTGAATAAACTAGACAGTGAGGAGGAGTATTTGGCAAGAGTTAATTGGATACATGGAAACATCGTCACTGCTCAGATCTTGAATAGGCAACAGACTAGAATAAAGATCGTTAAATTCGATATTCGTACGGGACAAAGGAGAGATATATTGGTAGAAGAAAACAAAAGTTGGATAAATATACACGACTGTTTCACACCTCTTGATAAAGGAGTTACCAAGTTTTCAGGTGGATTTATCTGGGCTAGTGAGAAATCAGGATTTAGACACCTCTATCTCCATGATGCAAATGGGACTTGTTTAGGACCCATCACTGAAGGTGAATGGATGGTTGAGCAAATTGCCGGCGTGAATGAGGCAACAGGTCTAGTATATTTCACTGCGACCTTAGATAGTCCTCTTGAATCCAACTTATACTGTGCCAAACTTTTTGTCGATGGAACTCAACCACTTCAGGCTCCTGCCAGACTTACACATAGCAAGGGAAAGCACATTGTGGTCCTTGATCATCATATGCAAAGTTTCGTTGATATCCACGATTCCATTTCTTGTCCGCCTAGGGTATTACTTTGCTCGTTAGAGGACGGAAGCATCATCACGCCTTTGTATGAGCAGCAGCCAATTACAATTCCAAAATTCAAAAAGCTTCAACTTGAGCCTCCGGAGATTGTTGAAATACAGGCTGACGACGGTACTACCTTGTATGGAGCTGTTTATAAGCCTGATGCTTCAAGATTTGGACCTCCACCTTACAAAACCATGATCAATGTTTATGGTGGTCCAAGTGTTCAGCTTGTTTCTAACTCTTGGCTTAATACAGTTGACTTGAGAGCGCAATACTTGAGAAATCAAGGCGTCTTAGTTTGGAAGGTCAGTTCTCTGAATTTTACATGTTTGTGATACCCCCCTGCTTGCTTTTAAATTTTTATTCAACCCACAAGGTGGTGTGGTAGAGGCTTGAGTTCTTAATCATTTGGTTAGAGGTTCAATTTCTAACCAGTACGTATTGAAAACATATGTTGGGAGGAGAGGTCAACTCCTTAAATGGATCTCAATAATCTCGAGGATTAGTATTCACAATTGCACGCGGGGATACCTTAGTTTACCAAAATATTTTTTTTAATGCATATTAATTTTGTTGTTCAGCCACATGATAAAACACATAGGTTTGGAAATGGTTAAACCTTTAAACCTTGGTGTACTAATGGTTAAATTAAATACTGAAGTATTTGCTCGAGGAAGACAAAATGATACGAATATGATTGAGATCCATATTTATTCAGGCCTAACAATGACAACTTGTTTGAATGTTTTCATCCTTGCATTGTTGTCCCATCTTTTATGTCATGCAGCATGCAAAACATCTAGCTATTGCCTCTTCCTTATTAGTTTTCTAGTACATTGTCATGTCATCCTTCCATGTCAACTATTACTTTCCTTTATTGCAGTTAGACAATAGAGGAACTTCTAGACGGGGATTGAAGTTTGAAAGCTGTGTAAAGCACAAACTTGGACAAATTGATGCTGATGATCAGTTTACTGGAGCAGAGTGGCTTATCAAAGAAGGGCTCGCAAAATCCGGTCACATCGGGTTGTATGGGTGGAGCTACGGCGGGTATCTGTCTGCTATGACACTGTCAAGGTATCCAGATTTCTTCAAGTGTGCTATAGCCGGTGCACCCGTTACATCGTGGGATGGATACGACACATTCTACACAGAGAAGTACATGGGATTGCCATCTGAAAATAAATCAGGTTATGCAAGAGGCTCCGTTATGAACCATGTGCACAAGTTGAAAGGAAGGTTGTTGCTTGTGCATGGCATGATTGATGAGAATGTACATTTTAGGCACACTGCAAGGCTTATCAATGCACTCGTGGCAGCTGGAAAAACGTATGAGCTGATCGTTTTCCCGGATGAGCGTCACATGCCTCGGCGTCAGAGTGATCGGGTCTATATGGAAGAGAGGATGTGGGAATTCATCGACAGGAACCTGTGACATCATAAATTTTTCCTTCGTTTTTCTTTTCTTTGCTCAATCGAATGGCCAGTGTAGTTTCTGAAGTTCTTTTACCTCACAAGACGATTGGCCATTTGGTGCATTTCATTATACAGGATAAATATGAACTTTAGATTATTACATCACAATAAGCCTTGAAAATTAACTAGTCTAGTTTAAATTCTTAAGTTTGTTGCTCTTCCTTCCCTTGACTCGCAGCAATTAGAAATTTCTTGGTGGAAGTAAGAGGTAAAATTTGATAAGGGATAGATTTAATGTTTATGAAGTGTTTGTTTACTTAAAACAACAATGTAATGTACATTCACATGGAATTGTTTTAGCTTTAATGATTCCGATCTCATTGTTCTTACCTCACGAAAGGATTTCCATTGAATTATTATACTCCAGTATATAGTAACCAGCTTCTCTTCCTTTATTGATTGATCACGTGTTCCTATGAATAACAGAAACCTTGGATTTAGCTGTGTTCTATGTTTTTTTTACGAGAGCTGTGTTCTATGTAGGTGTCTAATTGAAATAGTACTCATTTTCTTCATTTTAACATGTCTATAATGCCCCTAATAATGTTTTATTTGGTTACAACTCCTATAAAGTTTGACCATGAGCTCAAAGGAGTAGCATAGTAATATGAGTTAAGACAACAAAGGAGATATAGGATGTCTATCTTCTTCCATAATAACTTATGAGTGCATTTTATGGTTGTATTTACCTTCCATTTTACATTAAAAAAAATGGACATAAACAATCTTTAATATTCAATCAACACTTAGAAAATGATTTACATTCACAATCTATTTTTTTTAATACTCATTTAAGAAAACGTATTTGTTTATAAACTTTATATTCAACAATTTTAGAGTAGTATATTTTAAACAATTGCACTATAGTAGTATGTTCTATACAATCTTCTCTCCTTACGAATTTTTTAGTGCTAGTATTTATGAATTTTTTAGTGCTAGTATTTATCTTGTACACAACGTAAATATCTATATTAGTATTTAATATTTAAAATTTAAATTGTTTTTCGTAACACATTGATCAAATTTTATTTTAAAATATAAAAGTTGTTTTTTAAATAGTTAAAATCTATTTAAAGAGTTGATGTTTCTCTAACATATATTTTTTCATAAATCGAATAAAAATAACTCACTCAAACATTTATCACATGTGTCGCATTATGCCCGATGAAGCTCTCTTTTACTCTTTTTAATGATTCAATCCTCTCAACATGAAACAAGTACTAATAACACACATCTTATACATCTCACATATTACACTGATTTCATTAGGATTAGGGATCCAAAGCCAAGTAGTGATCCAAGAAAATGCACTTAACCTTTCACTGTTGATTGAGATTTTCTATGAGGGTTATATGTAGACAAGCATTCTGAACGTTGCGTATAGCTTTACAACCTAATCTTTTTGGGAAACAAGCATTCTGTTTGTTGCTTATAGCTTTACAAGCTCGAAGCACCTTGCACTTTAATGGGAACCCTTGTCGTCTTTAAAATGAACAATGCACGTATTAAACGAAAATATTAATTAACGTGTTAGGGCGTTAGCAAGGAGAATAAATAATTTAGTCATAAAAAGACTTGTTCAAGTAAGAGTGACAAACAGATTATAGATTTTACTGTTTAAAAAAAAATTAACATATAAATACCAACCTTGAACATTTAAAAATAAACAGATAAATCATTTTTTTTAAAAGCATCTTTTGAGAAAAAAAGTATTTTATTTTCAAATAAAAGCATACTTAATATGGCTAAGATAGTGTTTGATAATACCAATAAATTAATTTACACTTTATTAAACTAATTTATAAGTATTTTGAATTAAATGAGAAGTGTTTGGTAAATAATTTTTTTTTATAAATTTATAGTTTATAATAATAAACTATTTTAAATAGTGTTTGATTTTATAATTTTTTATATTTTATTTTATTTATAATCTCATTAATTTATTTTTATTATCTTATATATAAAACATAATCGTCCCACAAAATTACTATTTACACACTATCTTTAGTATTATTTTTTTATGCTATGATTTTTTTTTTAGAGTGGTACTATTTTTTTAAAAAATAAATAAATTTAACTACGCCAATAATCTATGTTACCTAACACAAAGTAGACAAAGGGATGTATGAATAGTACTGG
>JBBPBS010000276.1:11393363-11405587 GCA_037974835.1 Cicer judaicum
TTGGCATTATAAGTTTAATAAAAAACAAATTAAAAAAAAAAAAAACTTTAGAGTTCGAAGATTTATTGACAACTCGATAAGAATGATTACGTGAATATTGTCCAAGATGTTATTATCAACGACATAATATGAGTGAATATAAATTAACAAATCCATATATAAATTAGCATAAACTCAATATGTAAATACACATCATCCTTCTATTTTCTGTCTATATAAAATTCATGGTATTTTTTTTTTTTCTCCAAAGTTGAGAGGTTATGGACTTCTTTGGACTATGCAGCTCTCTTTCTTCAAGAAACTAGAGATCGGGTGGAGAGGACCATGGGTTGAATGAATCAAGTTAATATGTGTTAAGTGATGGAGGGTTGGGCTCATATTTGGGTTTGTAGAGTTATTACTTTAGAATCAAACTTTAAATATGCTTTTGAACTGATTTTGGAAGATGGCTTTACCTAACACCTCGTGCTATTGTTCTTGGTCAGATTTTATTTTATGGTGCATGATTAGTCTTTATATTTCATTTATGATATGCAATAAATTTAATTGAATAAGTGTACTAACTTGTTGGTTAAATATATACTAACTATTTGGCTAAATATGTACTAATTAATTAGTAAATGTTGCCTCAAGTGCGGTAAAAAATTGTTCATTTATACAACATTTATAAATAATATGTCTTAAAATGAAAAAAAAAAATTATTATTAATAGACAACGTTGACAAATGAGATGCACACAAAATATTGTTTATTCTCTTTAATAATATTTGTTTGTGTTTTGATAATATTTTTTTGTGTTTTGACAATATTTTTTAAATGTTAAAAAATAAAAATATTGTTGTAAAATGAATGAATGTACTAACTAGTTGGCTAATTATGATGCTCCTGTGGATGTTAGGTTGAAGATTTGTGGCTTTCCGCCTCTTCAAATTATACATGTGTTGCTTGCAGATGTTTCAGATATCATGAGGCAACGTTACAACTAGTTTTTCTTTTTTCTATTCACTTCATTAAAAAAATATACTTATTGTCAATTGAGTAAAAAGGGTGATCGCTCATTCATAAGCAAAACTTTTTTTTTTTTTACTGTATTCATCATATTAAACAAAACTCTATCATAAAGCTTTCTATATCAAGTCAAGTGTAACTATTTGGTAAAGGGCCTTATCAACCTAACTTATTGTTTTTTTTGGGTACAAGTTATAACAATTTTTTGAGCATCAAGGTATAAATATATAATATCTAATATTATAACTAATACCGTGTTATTTTTCAACAAGCAAAATTAAAATATCAATACAATTTTTAAAATATTAAAGTATACTATAAATAAATAAAAAATAAATATATATTTAATTGAGACTTTGTGCCAATATTTTGACGACGGATCTTACTAAAATAAAATAGAACCAGAGACTAAAATACTAAAACAGAAAACATAGAAACAAAAAATATGTAAATATATTACGTAAATAAAAAGTATATTAAATTCATTTTTATATTATTTCATTCTACAAATTAAAGAAAGGTGATATTGATTTTTAATACGATGAATAGTTTTAATAATGTAAAGTATGAAAAAAATTATTAGATAATATATATATATAATAAAATTTTCTTAATACTAATTTATATTTATCATATTATTCGAACAATAACATTTCGAACGAAAAAAAGTCGATGAAAAGTTCAAACCTTTAACTCAAGCTAAAAGAAGTTTTAAATTGGCAATAAGCTGCCGCTGGCCCGCTGCTACTATTACAATGCTAAAGAATTCCGTGAAGATTGATATTATTAATATTTAGGGAATTTTTATAATAAATTTAAAAATTAATAAATGTTTAATACTACTAAATTAAATTAATAATAGGTGAATATTATGTTGAATTTGATTATATTTTAAATTTAATATTTTTAAATTTTATTTATTGACTTTAATATTTTTTATTATTATTTTAGTAGAAATTTAATTTTAATTATGAAAATTATTTAATTGATAATTAGATTAAAAAATTTATACCAAAATTCTTAATTTATTCAACTTTAATATTTACTATGATAATATTTGTATGGACAAAATAGATAAAATTATTAGTTAAAATATTCATAATATATATATATATATATATATATATATAATTAATAGAATTTGTCCGGTATTAAACAAAAGTACATGTACATGATTAGACTGATACTCCATAATTGATGAGATAATGATAGTAATAAACACCGACCGCATAACATGCCATGAGATGACATGTGCTGATAATGTTCATTGTCAGCCAGGGTTTACGTTAACACATATAATAATAATAATAATAATAATAATAATAATAATAATAATAATAATAATAATAATAATAATAATAATAATAATTGTACAACTGACCTATGAAGCAACATTTGAAAAGCCTCTCATGGAACAAATTTGGGCAAAGATTGTATTATTTTATTTTACAGAAAATATATGTAGCACTTTAAGTTTATCGGTTAAATTATATTCATAATATATACGAATTTTTATGTTGTCATTATTTTATTTATATTTATAAAATCTAAAGAAACAATTTTTGTATTTTATTTATATTATTTCATATGTTGTAACTATTCTTGTATTTGTAATTAATTAAAAAAATATATAATTATATAAATCAGATTGTTATAACTAATTGAAAAAATATAATTTTATAGTTAAATATTTAATACTAAAACTAATCATAAATGATATGTAATAAATTAAATAATAAAAATATCAACTTTTTTGTCTTTTAGTCATTTTACAAATTATACGGCAGATTAAAGAGACAAATTTATGAATTTGAAAGAAAAATTTAATATGTTATAAATACAATTTAACAGACAAAAATAGAGTACTACAATTATTTTCTCTAAAATACAATAATACAATATTTGCACAAATGTGTTCCATGAGAGGCTTTTCAAATATTCCATTCATAGGTCAGTTGTACACTTTCTAATTAATTAGCGTTGATATTTGAGTTTTGTTATTTTCGTTACTCCCATTTTTCTTTATTTGGGCCCCATGTTTGGAACTTCTCTAGATTTATTTCATATTGTGCAAGCCAGATACAAAGCAGTTAGCAAAGAGATAGAGATTTTGATCAATAAACCATCATATTAATTAAGGATTTTTTCTTTATATTTTAAAAAAATAAAAATATCTCACTTACAAAATAATTTAAAATGTCATAATTTTTGGGTCTTTAAGCCAGTTCCCAATAATACGACCATGTAAAAACAAAAAAACAAAAAATTGGATAGTAGTTGATAAGATTCGAAGGATATAGGATATTATCTTTCTTTTACACACATATTTTTTTTTAATTAATAGATAAAATAAACAAAAAGTAATAAATAAATAATTCAAAATCTTAATTATTAATTAATATTATAGAAAATTAATTAAATTCAGTGAAAAAATACAAGATATTATAGAGAATGAATATAATTATTGGTAATATTCTAACAATGTCTTCCTACTTTACGATCTATTCACTTATTAATATTTACAATTGTGACATTGCAAATAAATTAGTAACTCCTACTTATTTTGTTATTTTATTTACAAATTAAAAAGAAGCTACATTAGAAATAAAATAGAATAAGATGCATAATATATATGTCAGAATGATATTTACATATTTATAAGAAAATGTTAGTTCCCTCCGAAAATGTTGCATTATTCAACTATTTGCACGGGTAATGTATGATTTGTTTTTCCTATTTCAACGGCATGTTTTCTGATCTTGCCAACAAGTGTAAGTGTATTTTCTCTCATATTGTACATCCATGTTAGTGGCGCTAAAAATGTATAACACAAATACAACACTTAAATTATGTTCTATTAAACTTTGATCAATTTTTACGATCTTCGTGAGTTTTAATGGATTTGAGAAATAAAGGATCGATTCATATTTGACTTCCATATGTGACCTTAATAGATTTATTTTTAAATGTAAACACTCTCTTTCAATTTGTTTGCATATAGTTATGTGTGAGTTTTTTTATTAAACTTTTTGAAATGCTAAAAACATGATATATACGAGACAGTTAATTAATATAGCTCTTATAATTTGATCATCGAGAGTGATAACAGCCCTTTTAGCTGTACCGAAAATTATGTATGGCATGCTGTGTAGGTTCGTCAAAGTCTTGGCTTACAGAAGAAGTGAAAGAGAAAGGGAATCCAACCTAACTAGAATATGAGATTATGACCTACTTTATAAGTGGAGGTTCATGTATCATTCATTCAGATAAATGAGGACCACACAAGTTTTTGCAAGAACTAAGACTTGTAAATAAGTCACACTATCGATTGGTGTAATATGAATCACATTTTGGCTTAAAGGTCCATCATGATTTCATCATGTCCTGTTTTAATGTTCCGCACATGATGTTGGCGGTCGTTCGCGTTTGTCCATTTTATGATGTCTCACACAAAATCTCGTTCTAGCTCTACCTATTATCTATTATGAGAGAACTATATAAGGTAGTTAAAGAGTCACGAGTTTGATGTATACAAACTAGTTTATGTTTGTGGTTGATTTGTCAACCCATGATCTCACTTACCTGGAAACAACTAGTGTTATTAATAATAATATGGTTGCTAATAGTGTTATTAAAAGTACACTAATATTGATGGAGTGAGCTGGCCAAGGCCAACCTTTTTTTCTAATATTAATATGGTTGCTAATTGTGTTTATAAAACCAAACATTTTACGTTGAAGTATTTTTTTGGAATTGTTACATGGTCTCTCGCTAATGTGTATGGGAAAAAGATGTGTATACATGTTGTATTTGTATTTGATGTGCATTTATTCATTTAAAGTTGTGTCATAATTGGACACTCAATTTTAGATATAATATCTCAACTAGAGCTGTCAATTTGACAAGCTCTCTTAATTATTGGCCCAGCTCACATTTTAAATGGGCAAAAAAAATTAATAATTTAAAAGGTCCCTAAAAACAAGGTCCCCTAAACTAAAAGCTCCTTAAAAATTTGGGGGCCAAGGAGGCCCATAGGTCCACTTTTTTAAAAAAAGAATCGATTTACTTTTTTTTCTATAAAAAATATTCGACTTTTTTTCGATAAAAATTTCTGATAAAAAATTTCAGACTTTTTTCGATAAAAAATTTCCGATTTTTTTTCGATAAAAAGTTTCCAATTTTTTTCGATAAAAAGTTTCCAATTTTTTTCGATAAAAAATATCTGACTTTTTTTGGATAAAAAATTTCCTATTTTTTTCGATAAATTTTTTTTAAAATTAACAAAATATTGAGGGCCTATGGACCCTTAGAGCCTCCTTCCTTAGGCCCCATGAAATAATGGGCCGAAATGAAGAGGCCCTTTAAAAATTTATTTTAATAAGGGCCTAATAATAAAAGAAAAAAATAAGGAGACCTCGTAGTTTGAGAGGTTTTTTGACGGCTCTAATCTCAACATCGTATACTATTGAATGTAGACGTCGAATTTGAGGTGAGAGAATAATTATGAGAGTATAGGGAAAAAAATTAATTAAAAAACTGTATAAATATATAATGTATGTGTTCAAATTTGTGTCTCAAAAACATTTCTCATTCATTTAAACAAAATTTAAATATCAGATAGGATCGAACAAGCTGGGTAGAGTTGAATCGTTTGAACTACATTAATTGGTTAACTTAGTTTTATTTTATTTTTTAGTAGTTATTCAATCAATCAAAGTTGAACAAATTTAATTAATTAAAGTATTTCATTCAACTTTCAAAACATTAATATTAAATAATATACAATTTTCAATAAAGATATATGTGAAATCATTTGAAAAATTAAAACAAATAAATGAATATATTATTTTTTCTGTATTTTTAATTGTCTTTTATAATTGGAATTAGAAAGAGTAATTTTCATTATACACTATACATGAGCAGTGTCGTCGGAAATAATAAATGAAAATCTTCTTTGTGTATTATCTTTGATGTAAAAGCTGATTGTGAGACTGGATATCGAGAAATAAGAAGTTGGACAAAAGCTATAATTCTTAGGGAAATGTACCAGGCACCCCCACATGTTTACCTGCCACCCCCCCATGCAAGATGAAATTCCTATTTTATCCTTCATGTTATCTATAAAAACCCTACAAAATTTTACTTTTCTTTTTTACACCCCTCAGTTTCGAAAGTTTGAAACCTTCGAAGATCAACAAAATTTCCATTCGAAGATTTGAGAAGTTTCGAAGCCAAAAGTAAGTATTCGAAACTTTGGTTGTTTTTGAAATTTTCGAAATTCCTTCATCGAAAGTTTTATTTATACTTCGAAGGTTTGGAAAATAGGAAAGCTTGGAAAGTTTTGAAGCTAGGAAAACTTCGAATCATAGAAAATGGACTTGAATTTCCAAAAACGTTTGCATGCAAAACCTCGAAAGTTTTAAAATGTTCGAATGGGCCTCGAAAGCTTTGAAATGTTCGAATAGGCCTCGAAATTTTGCAAATCTTCAAAACTTAGGCCTCGAATGTTTATGAAAACTTCGAAAATATTGAAAAATTTGAAAAAATTGGCCCTCGAAAGTTTATATATTTTTGAAATATATAAAGCTTCGAAAATTGGAAATGTTCAAAGTGAGTAGTTTTCTTATTTATTATTTATAAATTTTATAAACATTATTTATAATATTATAATTAATTATAAACATTATTTATAACATAATTTATAACATTAATTATAACATTTATTTTATAACATTAATTTTTTATAAATTTTATAAACATTATTTATAATATTTATAACATTGATTGTTTAATTGTTTAATTATTTAAAATTGTATATATTGATTGTTTAATTGTTTATTTATTTATAATTTTAATGTTGCCCTTTATTACATTATTTATTTTATTGTTTATAATTTTATTTATTGTTTAATTTATTTAATATGTAATTGATTTTTGTATTTATTTTTTATAATTTTTATAATATTATTTATAACATTAATTGTTTAGGGTTTTTTATTTAGGGTTTAGGGTTTATTATTTAGGGTTTAGGATTTATAAATTTTATAACATTATTATTTATTTATTTTTTATAATTTATTGTTTTATCCTTTATGACATTATATTATATATTGTTTATAATTTTTTTTAATATGTAAATATTTATATGTTGCCCTTTATTACATTATTTATTATTTATTGTTTTATCCTTTATGACATTATATTATATATTGTTTATAAATATTTATATGTTGCCCTTTATTACATTATTTGTTTTATTGTTTAATTTTTATTTTTAATATGTATATATTTTTATGTTGCAGTGTCTAGGATGAGAGGTGCTTTCGGTCAAATTATTCGCAACATTATAGGTGGCGATATAGGTGATTTAATTAAAAATTAAACTTTTAATTTGTTGAATTTAATAGGTTATATTTATATAAATAAATATGAATAAATTTAAATAATTAAATATGAAATAATAAATATGAATAAATTTAAATAATTAAATATGAAATAATTTGTTGCCTTTTAATATATATATATATATATATATATATAGGTGGTGATAGAGGAGATGATGCAGAGAGAATTCCACCAACAGCGTCAAATAGAAGACGAAACGAAGCAAATCGTCCAATGAGGCAGCGTCGTCGAAGACAAGACATCCATGATGATGTTGTTGAGTCTACTGCCCATGCACATATGGAGGAGGATGTCCCTGAGCCTCAGATGGAGGAGGATGCCCCTGAGCCTCAGATGGAGGAGGATGGTTCTGAGCCTCAGATGGAACATGCTGATGATGCTCCTGCACATCCTGGATTTCCTGGAGGACCGTTGATGACACAGTTGTTGACCGAGTATGAACACCACGTGGCTCGGAGGCTATGGGAAGGAGAGGTATATTTAAATTTATTAATTCAATTATTTCTTTAACTATATATTTAAATAATATATTTATTCAATTATTAATTTAATTTATTTAATTTAAGTTTATATAATTAATTTAATTTAAGTTTATTTAATTAAATGTTTAATTAAAATTATTAATTCAATGTATGTACTTACTTGCAGGATCGTGGATCGTTAAAAGTAATTACTCATGGTTTGAAGTTGAAGAAGTTTGTCGAAGTACCTGTGCCAGGTCCTGTAAAGCATTGGATTCGGGAATCTGGGCTGCTACATCTATCTTCGGCTTATCTCACTATGGTTGATGCTGATCTGATCTCCACATTTGTTGAAAGATGGCAAAGGGAGACCAGCTCATTTCATTTGCCAATTGGAGAGATGACTATTACTTTAGACGACGTTTCGACTCTCCTTCATATCTCACCCCATGGTAAATTTTTTAGTTCACCTGTGAATATGAACACTAACAATGCTGCAAAAGTTGCACATGAGTACTTAGGTGCAACATGAGAAGAATCTCTAGCTGAGATTAATTATAATAAATGTGCCCAATATAGATTGCAATGGTTACGTGATTTATATATTCGTCTCATTCAAACTAATCGGTTTGAATGTGCGGTTAGAACGTATTTATTGCATTTAGTTGGTAGCACAATTTTCGCCGATAAAACACATACGCGTGTGGAGGCGAAATACATAAGTATATTTATTAATTTGGATCGTTGTCGAGACTATTCATGGGCTACCGCGGCATTGGTTTTCCTTTATGATAACCTGGGAGATGGGGCTATCCACGACACTTGACAGTTGGGAGGTTACATGACTCTATTACAGGTATATCATATTGTTTAATTATTTAAGTTATTAAGTTTTATTATTTGAAATAAGTATGTATTTTACTAATTATTTATTATGTTATTTATGTTGCAGTGCTGGATTTACGAACATTTTCCTAAGATTTGTAAGCGGGGCAATAGAGGTGATGTTCCTGCACATCTTCCAAGAGCATGTAAGTGGACTGCAAAACATGCAGTTGAAGGTGGATTAGTGACCTATCGTCAGAGACTTGATGCATTGATGCTCGATGATGTAGTCTTTACACCATATGATGATGATCGAGCTAATCATCCATTTGAATCCCTTTCGATGTTCTCTGGTTATCTTCGATTTGGTGGAGTCTCAGTAGCATATTTGCCGGAGCGATGTCTTCGACAATTTGGTCGTATTCAGTGCATTCCTCCTGATGTTCCTCCAAGGCCGAACAATATAGATTGGGTGTGGCAGACTACTATGTAATCATCTGTATCGGCGTTTCGAAGATTATATCATGTTGCGAGTTTTCCTGGAGAGGTTACTTCAGACTATTATCCATGGTACATGAGTGTTACACATCCTCTAATCATCCCTCCGTCTGCTGCACATGGGGGTACATCATCTACTACACATCGGGGTACATCATCTCCTGCATATGCTGGTCCGTCATCTTCTGCACATGCTGGTCCATCATCTTCTGACCGAGATCGTAGAGCAGCTGAGCTTGTACATAGAGCCATTAATTTGGTTCGTCCATTTAGTGAAGTTCATGAGATTTTAAGTGAATTAAGTCTTTTGTACGATGATGTAGTTTGAGATATTATGTGTTATGTTATGTAATTTGAGATATTATGTGTTATGTGATGTAATTTGAGATATTATGTGTTATTGCATGCAATATTAATAGGATAGAAAAGATAAGAAGATTGTGCACCGGGATTTATACTGGTTCAGCTGTCAGTATGACAGCCTACGTCCAGTCTTGAAATCAAACTGATTTCAGTCTTTTTCCAATATAAACAACTTGAGAACGTTTTACATGAAGATCTGATAAATTAAATACAATATATTCTAATCTTCATTTAATGAAATACACGATGATCTAATAAATGATGGATCGATGCATTCCCAATGTTTCATACGTGCTGCATAAGCTACTTCCCAAGTCTTTGTTGTGTTACTACAAAAGTCTTTCCATTTTTGTGACGTAGGTGGTAAAGGACAATCAGACTTCAATTTGATCTGAATAAAAAATATTACAAAACATTAAGCATTAATTTTATAAACAACATTAATTTTACCTGTAACCAATGATTGTCGTTAACAAATCCAATTGCTAGTAAAGAGTGAACAGAAGTATCTTTTGATGGTGATTTGTTTAGCGGGAAAAATGTCATATTCAGATTACGAGACAACGACACCAATATAACATTATATAGTGTTGCTATCACGTAACCCAAGTCAGGTAAAGACATCCACTTATCTTTTCCTTGAGCACCCAATTTTGATATTTTCAATGAGTTGCGCACTGATTCAACATTGTCATCAAAAACATTAGAATAAACATCTTTATGTAGAGCAATCTCTTTATCCAATTGTGATCGAACTAAAGCCCAAGATTCTTCGGTCCAACCTAGCAATGTTGCAATTGCACGAAACCCACAATTTCCATCAGCCACAACATCTACTATCTCATCAATATACGGATGTATATAAGTAGGAAATTGTGTCTTAAAATATCGTCTTGCAGAACGTTGAGATGATTGAGATGGTTGCCTTGCATTTGCAGATTCTTGAGAGGCATCAACATACTCCCAATATGAAGGATCATGAGGAGTATCAAATTCTTTTTTCTTTTTACCAGCTCCTTTAGTTTTCACTTTCTCTGGTGGTGCAAGTATTGATGTGGTATGTGGAAATACAACTTCACGCACCTTTGCCTTGAATATCCTTTGACTTATAATATCGTGTTTTTTCATGTACGCTTTCATTGCTTCCAACTCTTCAGAAAAGTCATAATCTGATAAAGATTCTTCATCCTCTAATTCATGTGCAATGCTTAACTGTTTCCAAAAATCGTGAATGCTATCTAAAGGGATAACATTACCATATATCTGCAACATAGCCAACTCACAAGCACATGGTAATCCATGAGTTGTTCTAATTGCACAACCACATTCTGTTTTGTTAGTACCTACAATCTTCACCCTTTCCAACTGTTTATAAATTTTTTTTCATACATTTTCTTGATACACAGTGATGTAGATTTTGAAAAAATTGTAAATTATACTCGTGTTCAACGTCCTTGATGGTTTTCTGAAAAGAAGATTGAATGATACATATTTGGTTCTTTAACATCATATTCACTGCATCCCAACTTTTACACAAATCACCCAAACTAGTTTGAAGCATGTTTTTCAATCTCCAATGAGCAGACTCAACTCTACAAATAAATTAAATTACACAAATTACTACACATCACATAAACTAGTAAATCATGTTTGCTAAATCTGGGTGCAAGCTTATACTTTGTCATATCATTCACAAATTTCCTCTCTTCTTCGTTTAAACGCCCCAAATAAGAATGACCGGTTATAGTATCAAGTAATTCATGATTGTGTGTCCCACAACGAACACTAATTTTCCATCCTTCACCGCCACGCAATGGTACACATCTGAGAGTAAATGGACAATTTTCCTTATGAGAGCAAGTTACTGATGATTTTGATTGTGATTTATATCTTCCTCCTCTTTCACATCCCAAAATTAATTTGTCTTTTCTTCCCCTAATTCCAATTGCTTTATCTGATCGAATGGTAACAATTAAAATTCTATTTTGTATTCCAATGGTTTTTGCCCATTCAAATACATCTTCTCGAGAAGAAAATACCTACAAAATACGTTTCAAATAATAATCAATAGTAATAATAATAATAATAACACGTGATCAGTGATGAATCATCAATAGTCATGAATCATCAATAATAATAATAATAATAATAATACGTTTCCAATGGTTTTTGTATTCCAGTACTCATGAATCATCAATAGTAATAATAATACCTGATCAGTGATTAATTTTTTTGTAGAATCTATAACATTTTTTGAAGCAGAAATATCAACTCTACTCATACTTAATTTCAATATTAGTAACAAATTTAATTAAAAATAATATTATAACATAAATATTGACTTATAACATGAATTTAATATAATATTGATTTATAAATTAATATTAACTTATAAATTAATTTAATATTGACTTATAAATTAATATTAACTTAATAATAATATCTGATCAGTGATAAATTTTTCTGTAGAATCTATAACATTTTTTGAAGCAGAAACATCAATTCTACTCGTACCTAATTTCAAAATTAATAACAAATTTAATTAAAAATAATATTATAATATAAATATCGACTTATAACATGAATTTAATATAATATTAATTTATAAGTTAATATTAACTTATATATTAATATAATATTGACTTATAAATTAATATTAACTTA
>JBBPBS010000276.1:11405939-11416518 GCA_037974835.1 Cicer judaicum
CTGATCAGTGATGAATTTTTCTGTAGAATCTATAATATTTTTTGAAGCAGAAACATCAATTCTACTCGTACCTAATTTCAAAATTAATAACAAATTTAATTAAAAATAATATTATAATATAAATATCGACTTATAACATGAATTTAATATAATATTAATTTATAAGTTAATATTAATTTTTAAATTAATATTAACTTATAAATTAATATAATATTGACTTATAAATTAGTATTAACTTAATAATAATACTTGATCAGTGATGAATTTTTCTGTAGAATCTATAATATTAATCGTACCTAATTTCGAAATTAATAACAAATTTAATTAAAAATAATATTATAATATAAATGCCGACTTATAACATGAATTTAATATGATATTAATTTATAAATTAATATTAACTTATAAATTGAGATAATATTGAGTTATAAATTAATATTAAAAAAAATATTAATATTGAGTACATTTCCCCTTAAAAAAAATAAAAAAAAATTTATAAATTTCAATTCAAATAAATATTCGAAAATTTGCCTAAACCCTAAACTTTCGAACATCATTTCGAAAATTTGCTCACACTTTCGAAAATTTCAAATTTTCGAGCATCGACAAAACCTTCGAAGCATTTGCATTTCGAAACTTTCTTTTTTTACAAAACCTTCGAACGTTTATGCAATATGCCATTCAAAAGTTTGAGCATACATCAAACTTTTGAGGAAGTAACAGGCCCAAATTTTGTACATTTCGAAAATTTCCAACAGGCCCAAACTTTCGAAGAAGCCCAAAGTTTCAAAAATTATCAACAATCCTAAACCTCCGAATATTTTTTAACTTCGAAAATTTACAACAATCCTAAATTTTCGAATATTTTTTTTTTTGAAAAAAAATGCATTTCGAAGGTTTTGTAAAAACAAAACATTTGAATAAACTTACCAAATTGAATTTCGAAAATTTGAAACTTTCGATTCCTGTATATATTTTTTCAAAATTTCGAAAATGGGCCTCAAATAAAAAATCTTCTCTTTTTATACTTTTCACATAAGGTATAATTGTCATTACAGATAATTGGGAGGGTGGCAGGTAAACATGTGGGGGTGTCTGGTAGATTTCCCTAATTCTTATCTTTCGCTTAACAATTAAACAATTTTTTGTTAGTTGGACATCTAAGTTTATTTGTTTTGTGGGCCTATACAAGTTTTTAAAGCCCATAATAGACCAAACGATCAGCTCATATATTTAGTCTTCCATTTATGGATGAATAAGTTTTAGACGGAATTATTTCACAAATATAATGGATCACATTTGTACTAGAGCGTCACTAGTCATGAGTTTGTTGACTTGAATCTTGAAGGCAACAACTTGAGCAAAAACAAAAAGAATCAACAAAATTTGCGGGAGGTTTCTTTTGTCCCCAAGCAATTAAGGATAAGAATGGCAAAATAGTATCTATCAGTAACTATCGGTTGATAATGTTTGCAATATATTCGAAGATGGGTTGCTAAACACGTATCCATAGAAAAAAATAAAGGCCAAATAATATTGGCTTATTTCGATATCTCTTAAAATGACATTTATATCTCTTTTAATTTAAAAAGAAAAAAACATTCACTTCTTTTATATTTATTCAAAAAATCATTGGGACATTTTTTTTCTTGACATTTATATATGTCTTTTGATGCCGTTCACTGTATAATACAATTATAATTTTCATTTTAATTTACAAATATACCATCAAGTATTTGATATATTTAAAAATATAGTTTTATTCTTAATAACACAACTAAAGTATACGTTATAGTATCTTTTTAAGTGAATGACATATAAAACATACATTTCATGTAATGAGACATCAATGTACTTTTCCTTAAAATAAATTAAATGTATATATTCCAACTATCTTTTAATTAATTGATACACATATAGATATAATAATATGTGTACTTGTATGGATTCGTACAGCTAATAATTTAGAAAAATTGCCAAAACATTTTATTGCATAAAGACAATTTGTTATTAAAGGACGAAAAAATTCTATGTTTGATAGATTTGTATTATATTGAGTTTATTGTTTTGATGATTATTAGTAATTTTGTTGTAAAAAAAAGGAAGAAATTCCACTTAATTTAAAAAAAAATTATCATTATTTTATACTAATATAAATTTTAAAATTTATTCATGAATATCTATAAATATCTGTTGATAGTGTAATATCAACATAACAAATATCTATATATATATTTGAAGTATATTAAATGAGAGGAATTTTACAATAAAAATAATAAAATTTTAATCACATAATTATACAATAATCACAATTAAGAGTTATTTAAGTGACACATCATCATCTAAAAAATCACATAATTTTTTCATTAAATTTTGATCATTTATATATAATTGTGTAGTCAAAATTTAATTATTCTACCCTTTCATTAAAAACTTATCTCATACACCAACGAAGTGGGTGACATCTTACTCACTAGTACTCTATTTATGCTCTTCGAAATCTGTTGACATTCTTAATTAATTAATGGTCATTGTCACTGATCTACTGTAAAAAAATAAATTGTCACTATTTAATTTTCATTACATCATAGATGGAAAACCAAACACTTAATAAATTCAAGAAAATAACGTAATAAAAATTCTAGTTTAAATACATATAACGAAACCTTGAATTTGCACTAAACTTTTTTATTTAAAATTCATTTATATATATATATCAAATAATTGACACATTTAATATAAAGTACGAGTAATATAACACATATATATTAAACTTTTGTTTAATATAAGAGATTTGATAGTAAAATTAGTGAGTTATTATTGTTGTTGTTACTATTACCACTACTATCGTCACGGTCTTCAATAAGGTTTGGAGTCGGTCCAAACGAGAGGCAGGTAAAGCCCTTACTTCAGACTTTGCCAACAAATATTTTTTTATTTTAAGTTTTATAAAATAGGAAGGCCTAATAATATATTACAAAAGCAACTCTTTTACTATATACATAAACAAGAAGGCCTCAAAAAAGTTTTAATTTTTAGCATAATTATTATTTATTTGAATTGATAGTGATCGTACTAGTAGTATATAAACATCTTTTGAACGTGTAGACACTGTTTTTTTACTAGAAAGCATCTTGTATTAAAAGGTATTGTTGTTTTTTAAGTCTTGGAAAATATCATAGTGAAAACTTTGTCTTAATTTTTGCTATGAATCGATAAAATTTTATATAAATTAAACAAAATATTTTAAAAAAAAAAAAAATTTATTTATTGTTTTTCTTAATACAATTAAATTAGTTAACGATGATAATGGGGATGAGAGAAATATTAATTATAAGTTGAGAAATAATAAAACAAAAAGTAAATATATTGCTCGTATGAGAAAGATTAGTTATAAATTGAGAAGTTATGAAATAAGTAGTGAACATATTACTAATATTACTTATTGAAGTAGTAGTATATACATTGTTTTCTTCTTCAACTAAAAAAGAAAAAGTTTTACGAGTTTTTAATGTTGTTGTACAACAATTTAAATGTATTATTTTATTTTTAAAAAAATTAAAAATACTATTGAAGGCGGTGATGGTATAGAAGTGTATTTTTTACCTACTAACAACTATATTTTTGTTAGAAAGAAAACGTACAAACGGCTAAAAAAACTATATTTTTGTTAGAAAGAAAACATACAAACGGCTAAAAAAACTATATTTTCTTATGTGTTATTCTCAAGTATTTTTCGGGTAAGAAAAGTAGTTCTCATCATACTTTTTCCATTCAAAAATTGTGCCACGCCCTCAAACTACATTCCTTTTAAGTCCTATTCTATTGCTTCGCATCAACACTTCCTATATACACCCCCACATTTTACTTAACATACACTTACATTTTCATTAGAGAGATATACTAAAAAAAGAAATAAAGTAAATTAATTTAAAGGGAAATTGCATTGACTTAATTACCTTCAAATGACACATACACATTTTTTAGTTTTGAAAAAGTATTTATTTTTGTTATATTCACAAAAGTAAATTATATCAATTTTTTTTTCTTACACTTTTATCTATTTATGTCATTTGATGTATTTTAAGATTATAATATTTACTTTTATTTATATAAATATAACTGTACATCTAAAATATGCAATGTTAAAATATATGATTATGTTCTTATCAGCACAACTAAAGTGCATATTTTAGTTTTTTTTATAAATGACAAATAGAATTGTAAGTGTGGTAGAGAAAAAAAAATTATGCGCAGTTTTATTTGGAAATGCATGAGCATTATAAAAACTAGATGAGATATTAGTATTATTTAAGTCAATCTCGCATGAGGTAAATGTAATTTTAATTTAAAGCAATATAGTCTACTAACTATTTAGTCTTTTCTAATATCAACAATTTTGTACTACATTTCTCTCAATATATAAAAACAGATTGACTAAATCACATAAATAAATATAAGATAGTTGATTGTACTATTAAATTTGTTGGTAATTTAAATTATTTATTAGTTTATCCTCAGAAAAAAAAGAGTTATATAATTTTTTATTTTAATGTAATATTTATTACATATTACAAAAAAAATGAACATAATTAAGAGTAAATTTGTAAAAATAATAATTAATAAGAAATAGAAAAATAAGAAGATATTCTTTATTTATTTAGGCACAGAGATAGTATTAAGTATTTTCCTATATAAACATTATCAAACAACACATACCCATTAACCATATTCCAATATCGATATTCACAACTTGAAATTTGTGTACTTTATTAGAAAGGATAATGTTGATATCATTCACCAGTAAGCCGAATCTGGTCCAAGGATCTTTCTGACAATCGAGACTTTTGTTGAAGCATGAAATAATCTTGATACTTAATACTTTTGAACAGTGGCTTTTCCTTCTCCAACAATTGAGGGGCAGGTCCAATTTGTTTATCTTTTGCTGGTCCATTCACCACTACAAAACTAATTCTAGTGTCTTTGTTGTTGAGAATTGCTCGGTGTAAAACACTTGCATACCTCCCATTACTCACAGCCTAATAATCAATAATGAGTGAATTATTATTGGTGATGGAAATTGCAAAAAAAAGTCCAAATTAGAAGAGTTAAGTGAAGACCTCTAGTTGATCTCCAATGTTGACAACAAGGGAGTTGGGAAGAGGATCCACATTGACCCATTTACCCTCATGCTTAATTTGAAGGCCACCAATTCCATTTTGAAAGAGGAAGGTCAAGAAGCCAACATCTGAATGTGGAGGCAACCCAAGAGCAAGATGTGGCTGTGGACACGGAGGGTAAAAGTTCACAGCCATGATCTGTAAGCCATAGTCAAAACCAGATGACTCAATTATTGAATTGGATTCTAATCCTAAACTCTCTGATATTCCTTCAATCAATTTCCTCGCCACACCATTTATTTTTCGACTATACTCAAACGCAACCTCCCTGCATATTTAATACAAAGCTTATAAATAGAAACACAGTAATTACCGATTATTAAATTAGTTTTGAAGTTAGTTAATTACCTGTAACCTGGTGGTTTGTGGGGAAAATTGAAATTGGGAGATGTTATGACTTTGAGAAAATCTCTCCAATAATGAACATTCTCTTTTGGAGGATGGAAGCTAGTGCCAAGTCTGATGGGTGACAAAGGCTCACTTTTCTCACTAAACTCCTTCTTTTCCTCTATAGGCAAATCATTAAACTCATCAGATTTTTTCATCAACTCTTCCATTAAACTCTCCGGAATTCCATGGTTTATCAGCTGATCGATCACAGACAATATTACTAAATATTAAGATTTTCATGGTTTAGGAGGATTTGAAGAAAAAAATTGTCAAGTAGAAATAACTAAAGACTTTGGAATCGCCTTCAGATTATTCGCAAATAGAGGCTAGGAAAAAATGTGAAAGGGAAAAGTTACCATGAAGAAACCCCATTGAGCACAGGCGTTGGCAAGTTCATGAACAAGTTTGGCATGAATTTGTGGGTCATCTGAAGTGAGGAGAGAAAAATCAATGACTGGGATGGAAGCTGCAAGGTCATCTGCAACATCATCAATAATATGATGGGGTTCTGTGAAGGAATGGTAGTTGGAAGGGATGAGAGAGGCTCCATTTGATTCTGCAAAGTCTTTGATGCTTGAAATATTGGAAGCTTCACCTTTTGTCGGTTCGGATGATGAAATACTAGAAGCTGAAGCCATAGATATACATATATCTTTGAGTGATAAACTGCTCTTCAAGAGGATTGGAAAGTGACGAGGATAATGAACATTCAAACCACTCGCACAGTTGTGGAGGGATATAAGGTGTCACTCTATGATTTTAATTGATATTTCTGTCTTCGGTGTTCCATTCAATATAAACCAAAATAAATAAACTCAATCTTTATCGACTTAAATATAATTTATTTTATTTAAAATTGACTACTGATGTTTAAATAAATCATTACACCGTATAAGCGTAGTATTATCTGGAATATATATTGAATTTAAGAATGTTGTAATTATCTATATATTATTTTTTTTCCTCCTCCTTTTGCACTTGTGTTTGTAAGAGAATTTGTGTTTACATCCTAAATGTATAATCTAAAATATTAATAATAAAATAAAATACTATATTTAATTTATTAATTAAAATTTTAAAAATTAATTATTTTAAAATTTTAGTTCAAACTTTATCATTAACTCTTACACATATTAAACTCAATTATTTATTAAATTGATTAGAAAGGAGAAATGTTACTTTGATATCATTATATTTTAAATGTTTATTCTTACCGTCACTCTTTAATCATTTTAATCTCACCTGAATTTCTCCATTCAGTATATTTATAGACTTTTTTTTAAGAAAAAAAAAAATTGATTTTTGTAGCATTTCATGTTTTGGTTATATCTTTATTTTTCAAAAATTCAAACTAAATTTTCAATAAATTAATTTAAATAATTTATCATAAAAAATAATTATAAAAATATCATATATTTCCTACAAATTGTTTAGATAATAAAATTTAAATTAAAAAAAATGGTTAGACTAAGAAACTATTTTGAAAAGTTTATCATAAAAATTATTTGTAAAAAATACTATTATATTAAAATCTCTTATAATAATTATTAAAATTATTTTTTGAATCTATAGCATATAAATCTGAAATAACTTTTTTAATTTTTAAATAAATTTTTATAAAAATTATTTTAAAAAACATAAAATTATCACTTTTATTAAAAATCTATAACAAACGGTCCTAAATCCAGTTGAACGAAATTTCTAATAAAAATTAGGCTAAATACGAATTTTAAGTGAGATCTTTATAATTTAAAATTGATATTATATTTGTACCCATTAATTTCCCTAGTGGGCCAACTTACTCATCAATTATGCAGAGCAAATGAAATCCCAGTGAGCCGGTATATGCATTAAATCAAGGGCCTATTTTACCTCCTACAACTCCAACCATAAGAAAAGGACCATATTGTCCCTAGTTTTATCACTTTACTTTCGAGCCTCTCGCATGCACATGGAGATCCGGTAGACCAAGAAAAATTAATACGATAACATTTTGGAGCTGCGGGGAATCGAACCCCGTGCCTCTCGCATGCGAAGCGAGCGCTCTACCATATGAGCTACAGCCCCATTTTTGTTAAAATTATTCAATTAAATATTTTATATGCTATATATTTGCAAATGCGATTAAATATGTGTGGCAAAGCTGGTAGTGTTCTAGATCAGCAATTATTAATCTTTTCTTTTATTCTTTTTGGAGTTTTGTTTTTTTATCTCAAAAAAAAAGTTAAATACCACTATAAATAGTTTACAAGATTGTATAATTTTAAATTCAAAATTAAAATAAAATATTCAATCTAAAAATATTGATATTTCACTAAAAACATTTATTATGGAGTTCTACTAAAATCTAAAAAAATTCTCTGAATAACATTACACTCTTCGTCAACAGAAAAACTTCTTAAAATTAATAATAAGATAATGAAATTAAGTTGGAGCTTAGAGAAAAGTAAAACTATTGTGTACACTCTTTCTCTCCGTATAATAATATTGCGTACAGCAACCACGTGGAGACACGTGCCTTTATTTGCCACATGTCCTTCTCCACGTAAAGGTACATGATGATGGTAAAGGACCCTCCACCCTATCGTCCTTTTCTCCTGATTGGTCATTAGTTTTTTAAATTTCATATAAACCCATCATTATACTCGATAAAGTAATACAATTTTTTTTTGTATTTTCTGCTACACTCGTTATCGGACGCAAAATGTCGAAAAACAGTGATAATTAAAATCAAAATGATATTTGACAAAGAAGTTTCATTTGTATTTTGGTTTTTATGGAATAGCATTAATTCAATTAAAATAGATCAGACTAGTTATATAATTGTGGGACTTACGTTTTAGCTTATGTATGTCTTAGGCTAGACTTTTATTTTAAATAAATAAGATTATAATATTTTTAAAATTATTTTTACTTTAAAATATTATATTATAAATTAAAAACAAAAACAAAATTTTCAGTTAATCAAGTTGATTTACTTAAATATATAAATTCAAATAATATTTTTTGTTACTATTATTATCATATTAAATTTGTAAACTTTTTAGCAATTGCATTGATTTATTAATCTGTTTAAAAATACATCTAATTACTTATTTAACTATATTAATATATATTGAGACCTCACATCTATTTTTTTTTTTTGGCCTCATAGGATATTTTCATACTCCCCTAAAAAACAGTATATGATGGAGTAAACTATACTTTCCTCTCTTAAGATAAGTTTAAACTACACTACTAATATTTCTTTTGTTAATGTTAAAATATGAAAATATATCACTTTTCATACTCTCTAAAAAATGATTTTTTTAGAAGCTACTAAAAATAATTGTTTATTTAAAGTAAATTTTACATTCTTATTTTTTAAAATATAATAAATAAAACTTTTAACTTTTTTTTTAAATCGTATCAAATGGATGTTTATTATATTTCTATAATTTATAGATTAAATTAGAGAAAAGATTATAATCCAGAAACTAAATTGATGAATTTATTCTGATTAGAACCAAGTTACAATTTTCAATTTTTTTCACTTAGTTTTTTTTTCATTTTCATTAAATGATCTATTTTTATTCTCTCTTTTAAAATAAATACTCTCACTCTTCTTTATGCGGTTCTATTTCGGTGTAAAACAATAATTGAAGTTTGATTGAAATATGACAAATTCTTATACAAGGATACGGACATGTGATGATAAGAATGCTGGAAATGGACAGTCATACCCACCAAAAGCCCAACAATTGATCTGCATCGTTTAATTACTTGGAAAGCACATTCATACTTAGAGCTTGAGTTCGAATTTGGTATTTCTTTTTATATTTTAAATCCATAAGCTTAGTCACTAAACTATTACTTTGTCGGTATTAATCTAACACAATTGTTATGAGTTATACAAATACCGACAAGTGTTTTGTTAATAAACTAAAATGAAGAAAATTATATTATTTGTAGTGTATTTAGAATATATAATTTTTTTACTTCTATAATTAATTATTTATAACGAGACGTTGAAAAAAAATATTTAAATATAAGAGATAAAAAATGAATATAAAAATTAGAAGTACTTAAATATAAAAATTAAATTAAAAAATACTTTTAATCCTTTATATTTAACTTAATTTTTATTAAAATTATTAAAAAAAAATTTCAATTCAATAGTTTAAATTATATTTAGTTTTTCTCTTTAATATTTAAAATATATTAAATTACGCATAAAAAATTTGAAATTTAATTTTTTTAAAAATACTATAAAAAATATTAATGTTTAATCAAAATTTTGTAATAAATTAATTGTTCAACCTACATATGAAATAATTAAAACTTTGAATATGGTAATTAATTCTATTATATTATTTTTAAAATATATTATTACAGTAAATTAATAAATAAAAACTTTTAATTAAAGTAATTGTTATCAAATTAAAATAAATTGAATTATGAATTTTTTAGACGAAAAAATGATGAAATGTCATTGTCGGTTGTCATTGTCACTTGTCCTTTGAATACGAAGATATGACAATTTATTGGGTTTTGACCGAACATTGGACCCATTTTGAATACTGCTAAGGTTAATTAGTAATATTTGGAGATATTTTATTTTTCTATTATTTCTTTATTTAAATTTTTTCATTATATTGAAATCTATATATTATTTTACTTTTTTTTATATCTTTCAGTCGCATATTTTTTTCCAGGTTACAACTATCTATAATTATTTATTTTTATAATAAATGAATAATTATTAAAATAATAAATTAAAAAAATAATATTATATTTATAAAATTAAATAAATATATTAATAAAAATAAATAAATTAAAATTAATATGGTTGAAATAGACATTTTAAAACAAATAACGTGTTACATCATTTTAACAATTTTATTTTATTTTGCATACAAAATAATTATTTTATTTTATTTTATTAACAATTTCCTCTTTTTATTTTCTTTTTATCTAATAAATAATAATAATAATAATAATAAAACTAAATTATATTAATAGAATCAAAC
>JBBPBS010000276.1:11417604-11451958 GCA_037974835.1 Cicer judaicum
ATTTTTCAGAAAATTATTTGATTTTTAACTTAATTAAAACTGTTTCTTTTAAATTTAATAAAAAATAGTTTTTTAAATTACAATTAAAAAAATCCACTCTTCTATATAAAAAAAAAATAGGGTTTTCAAATTATAAATTTTATTTAAAAAAATTATAATCATATTTATCAAAGCCTTCCAACAAAAAATTATCAAATGTATCTATTTTGTCTAAAAAAATTGAAAGTGTATATTTTATAATAAATAAATATAATCTATTGAATCTAATTAAAAAACATATGTAATCAATTAAACTGTAAATTGATTGGATGAATTAGATTTCATCTATATTATTAAATAGATGAATATTATTAAATAGATGAATTGAATCTAGTTAACTCATTTTTAATTTTATGGATGAATTGAATTGATTAATAACGAAATCATGAATTGGATGCATGGTAGCTTCATTAATAATTTTGCCACCTCTACCCACACTCCTCCTTCATCCTCATTTTTGACACAGGTGTGTTGCAGAGTAAGTGCACTGAAAAACAACATTTTTAGCAATTTGAGGCGTTACTGAATTGATAATCTAAGAATGCGCCAAATTATTATATCATTTCCACACTTGATATTTTAGGTAATTAATATTTTTAGTTGGAATCTGAATCAATCCGTTCACAAACTAGTTGTTATAAGATTAAATTTTTTACACTAAAGAAAAAGAAATAAAAAAAAAGTAGTTTTAAAGATGTAATATATTGATTATACAAAAATAAAAAAGTCAATATAAATAAAATTTAAAAAAATAAAAATAAAAATTTAAAGTATATATGTATCATTATTGTTATCGTTATAATAATTGTCTCTCCTCAAATGTATTTTATGCTAATCGTCGCATGAATTCTCCGAACGATAAATATATAGCAAAGATCAAGAGCTAGTTTAACATTTTGATTGCTGTTTCCAATATTTATCACTATTGCAATCATCAAGAAACATACACTGAATCCAAAATAAATAAAATTGTGTAAATTAACTTAGATTGAAGAATGAGCATGTATCGAATCGAACTATCTTGAAATGATGTGAAAGGAGAGCGAAAGGTAATAGAGTACTATCTCTTAAAATACATAATTGTCTCTATCTCTTAAAATATTAAAAAATTATTTTTATTTATTTTGGAGATGGAATTAACATTACATTTATTCTTATGACCACAGTTATCTTGTAGATTATCTCAATTAAAGTAAAATAAGCATATATTTTAAAAATATTTATATAAAATAAACTAATACTTAGACATGTTTATTTTATAAAAACATTTACTATTTTTATTTTTATAATTTATGTTAATTTTATTTATTTATAAATGAAGTAATAGACTTTTAGAGTTAAAAATTGTGTACATTTATAAAAATATTAAAAAATTATTTTAAAATTACATTTTCATCAAATAATCTTTCATCTTCTCTATCATAATAATTTATTTTAAAAATCTCTTATAAAATTAAAATTAACACACATTTAAAAAAAAAAGATTTGTTGTAACTTTAAGAAAGACAAAATAATATTTGAATAATTAGAATGATGCACATAGAGTAGAATGAGAAATGAGATATTAAAACAGTCTAGGATTCCTGGTGGTCCTATACTGCCGTGCCCAATTGTACTCACTCAGAATGAGTAATGACAATTGTGATTTGTGCCCACACTCCACTCATATTGTCACGGTACAATTCATCTATAATAATAATACTACAAAAATATTTTTATTTCTTTTCGATATTTTTCATTATAAAGTTCTTGATAACAACATTGTCAATGGGGACACCAGATTATAACATGCTGGCGTCTGTTTCCTACTTTGTCCTTATTTTAATTATGTTATCATCATACTTCCAAACTTCTCTAAGTAAACATCTCCAAATTTTAATCACCACTTTGTTTCTTACATATAATAATACAACTTTTCTATCTTCTTCCTCTTAAATCATCACTTTGCTGTTTTTTGTTTTAAGTAATAATAATAACTCTCTCTCTCTCTCTCTCTCTCTCTCTCTGTGCTTCTCTTGCTCTTCTTTTTCTCTGTTTCATATCCAAGTATAAGAGTGTTGAAGGAGTATTTGTGTGTTGCAAAAATGTATACAGAAAATGGGCTTCTTTTCCCATGGTCATATCTACACAACTTCTCTCAAGAACTTCATCAACTTGAAGAGTACTGCAAAACCCAGAAGCCCAATGCATCAATGGTGCCTTCTCATTTCTCTATCTTTGCATTTTTTTAATGGGTTTTTCTTTGTATTCAATAAAGTTTGAAACTTTCTTTCTCTTTTCAGATGGGTCACTCTGTATTCTTGTTCTAGTATTAAGTTACTGATATATCTAATTTGTACTTTGTTTTTCTTTTTTAATTTCTAACATCTCAAATCCCTGTAAAGTTTCCTTTCTTTTTTTTATTTAGTTTTTTTAATTTTAAAGTTTTAGTTCCTTGGTTGATTGATAATATACAATATCAAGCTGAAATTGAAAAATCAACTAACTAACTAACTAAACTGTTTTTGAATGTAATAACTGTTTATTTATTCGTTTGATTTTTGGTCATTCCCTATCTTTCAGAATGTTTTTCTCATAGTAGTGGCACAAGGGGAAACAGCTGGATTTGTGTTCATGTGCTGGATCTGAAAAAGTATGAGAAAATGAATGAAAAAAATGAGTATAAAAGGGAAATATTCCCTTATGTGATAGTTCCGTGTTCTATAATCTTCCTTCCATTTAATTATGAGTTTCTTTCTAGTGTGAGTGGGGTTTGTCTTTTTTTTGTGTGCTGCACTGAGGGAGATTAAAGAGGAGAAAGGCTTCTTATTCGCTTGTCTTCATTAAAATAAGAAGAGAAAATAAAAGGGTTTGTTAATGCTTAACTTAATCATTTCTCAAAAGTATTGTCGGGCACTAAATGTAGTTGTGGAAAGATTGTTTCTATTTCTGGTCATGTTAAATTAATGATAAAAGTGGGTTGTTTCCATGTGGTATGCTTGAGTGTTTTGGTCATTGAGAATTTCAAAAGATGTTTTTTGAGGGAAGGATTTTATTAGTGTCTTGACTAATCCACCTTCCAAATTTTGGTCAAGGAAGAGTATCCAAGTTATGATTCTTGCTGCACAACCTTAACTAGTTGACATGGTTAGGATTTAAGCCTTTACAGCTTAAGTATTTTGATATGTGTATATTTGCTCTTCAACAAGATGTTTCTAAGTTGGTTGCTTTATATATGCCATCTTTTTATTTTTATTTTTATTTTTTTAATGTTTTTGGTGTTCTTAGAAAGGAAAATAGTGATCCTATGTCTCCTTTGGTGCTTGACAGTAATCAGAGATTAGTCTCTAATTGGTGGAAGAAAAAGGTTCAACTGAGTATGCATTGATACCATTCATTTATGGAAAGCTTCTGCTAAACAATATGAATATGGTTTTGTGCGTTTGTGGTGTGCTATTCCTATTCTATTCCATGGAGTGAATAGGCACATTCACCATCGAAATTATAAGCGTCGGTTAAATTAGTTCCTATATTTTGTGAGTTGGCAAATGCATTCCTGAAATTGTAAAACGTCGTTCAAAATAGTCTTTTTGTAAATTTTTATTATTAAAAACTATGACGTGGTACATTAATTGAATATGTGATTCTTTCACGTTGATCGCATATCAATATCATCTCATCAATGACTAATTTGTTTAAGAAATTTGGTCATCTCGAAGATAAATTTGTTGGTAATTGTATCAATGCAAAGACTAATTACTGAAAAATTAATTCAAGAATGACCTAAGTTTCATAAGTAAATTAGAATATAGTGTGATGACATTGATGTCAGATCAACGTTGAGGGATCCGCATATTCATTACTGTACCACACTATAATCTTTAATGATACAAGTTTAGAGGGATTATTTTTACCAACATTTTATAATTTCATATATGTATTTGCTCATCTGCAAAATTTGGTGAATAATTTAATTGACGTTTACAATTTCAATGACTAATTTGCCTATTCGCTCTATCTTCTGTTGTTTATGATTTCTACTGAAATAAAAAAAAGTACAAAATCCTTTTCTGGATTTAACATGCAACATGTACTGTTTGGATAATAAATACTTGAGTCAAATTCCTTGGCCTGAGAATTTACACATATTTTAGATTGTGCTTTGAAACTTTCTGAAAGCATTTCTGAGGTCTTTTACTAACATACTTTTGCTGTCGCCTCACTATCTCAAAGATTCTCTTTTTCTCTCCTTCCACTTGTTTTTCTTTTTCTCTCCCTCTTTTTATAAAAGTTGAGAAACAGTGTCTATATGTTCTGAATCCCATCCATTAAGCCATGATTTGATAACGTGGCCTTGAAATGCATCTGGAATATTTTGCCTTTTCTTAAGAATATCTTTACTTGATGGAATAATGCAAATAAATATATTATCATCAATTTGTTGTTGGCTTATGTCAGGAATCCCATCTTAGAGCCACTTCTTGACATTAAAGTTAAACATGTTGATAGAAATTGTGAGCAAGGTTATAGATATATATTTATATATCAAAAATCAGATTCAAGTGTTGAATGCTCAAAAATCAGATCACTACAATTGACTATTAGATTATGTCTTTAATGCAGAGTGAGCTTGTTCATTTTTCTGCCATGTCAGAATATGATTTTGCTGCAGAAGGAGATTTGTTCAAAGCACCCGAACTGATTATCGAAGAGCCAGACATTGACCTTGATCCCATGACAGCAGCCATCTCAATGATATCTTGTGGAGAGGATGTAAAATCCACAGATATTTCTATTCTTCAAAATGAACAGCTTCTAAGTGATGTATTCTATGAATGCAAAAAGGATCTCTTTGAAAAAGCAGCAATGGAGTCGCCACTCTCCGAGATTCTTGAAATCAAGGTTCCCCTATTGAACATTGATGAGAACATAATTCAGGAAAACAAGCCATTTCCTGACATGCTGTTACCGAAGAGCGTCAGCTCAGGAAGTTTAAGCTCGATGGATTGGATGCATGGATCTGCTATGACGCCTGGTTTCCTTGGTATCCAAGGAATAGATTTTGATGCAGTATATGGAATGCGGAGATCATTTAGTGAAGGAGATATAAAGGTATAACTTTACAGGTCTTAATATTGTGTCTTATTATTAGTTTAATCAAATCACTATGAAGTTAAGCTAAGCAATTTCTAGTAGATCTAGAAGACTTTTTTGGTGGTTTGAACCTGACGTAGGTTAAACAATAGACCCTTCTCGGTGGGTCTAACTTATTTCCACTGACATTGATATATGTGATTACATTTAATTACTTTCATTTTCTTAAATTAAGACTAGTGCCAGTGACAGCCATATCAGGTGTCCATGTATGTGTCATTGCTTTGTACAAACAATTTCTACTTTGAGTTCTTCCTTGTTATTTACACGTTTGGTAAACAAACCTGCCAAAATCTAGTGATTTACTGAAAGGGTAGAAGATTATTTATGTTTTTGTGACAGACTCTTGGCAAAGGTAACATGAAGACAGTCCAATCTCCCGTTGAGAGGCCGTTTTTTAGCAGCAACTGCAGCAGTGAGGAACGGCTACAAAAGCTCTCCAGATACAGGAACAAGAAGACAAAGAGGAATTTTGGGAGGAAAATAAAGGTAACTAATAAAAGTTTACTCATTTTCTAATATATTTTGAGACTATAGAGTTTTATAACTGAAATGATGATTTTGGGTTGGTTTCAGTATGCTTGCAGGAAGGCTCTTGCTGACAGTCAACCAAGAATCCGTGGAAGATTTGCAAAGAATGAAGAATGTGATGCAAAGAGGGAATGATAGTGTTTAAGTAGCTTTAATTATCTGATCAAGATATATGTGTGTATAAATACTCTTGGTTGGTGGAGTTCTACATATATGTAGAACAAATAAAGTACATGTCAAATTTGTTAGGGTAGTTCATATTTTATTATCTGCTGTATGTAATAGTATTAAGGTCTCTTAGACAAAAATGACCTTCTTCTAGTTCTAGATATGTAAATATGTTTGTTGAATAAGATAAAGGGGCAAAAAAGTGCCCATGTTCATATATTATATATCATATGATAAAAAGTAACAATGTTTAGTTGCATCTATGCTTTTTTCTGTCTTTCATTCACTTTTCAATTAGACAAACAAAACCACGTTAAAAGCACAAAAAGGCCTGCTAAACTGAATACTGCATTGACATTCAAAGCTTTAGCTCCCCTATCCTTACATCAGAACGATCTATAACACAAATGAAACAAATTATGAACAAACCTAAGGTATATCATAAGTGATATGATAGATATAACTTACTTAGGTTGAGCTCAACGGAGTGTGAAGAAAAGTAAGAATAGTTTGAAGTGAAAATGATGACTTTAATCACCTATTTTTACTAGTTGACTTGGCGAAATATGGCTCACTTAGTGAATTCATTAGATTCTTACATACTTCTTTACCACTTCATTAACCAATCATAACATGCCACACAATACTTACAAAGAAAGAAAAACGGCAAATGTAAAGCCTAGATAGTTGGGAATTTTGCTCCACAAAATCCCCCTTTTTTTAATGAATTATCCCTCATAAAGTGAACTCATTTTCTTATTGTTGGTCAACTAGCAAGACTTCCTAGCTGCTAAGTAACTTCCTTTCTAACTCTTCTAAAATCCCAAAATCACATATACACAACACACATAGGCAAACCCTAATCATATAACTAACAAGCAAGGCATGAAAAATGGAATGTTACATGGTGTAAAGGCGTGATTTGCATTAGTGACATGTTATGCTGTAGAGGGTGTAACCAAGAGAGGGAGGAATGAGTGATAGACAGAAGAACAAAGGTAAGTCACACACAATGATCATGAAAGGATGGATACTGCTTCACAAGATATAATTTTTTTCAATGACAAATGTTAGGATATGTTATTGTTATGTTAATACCTTTAACTTTCACACCTCATTGTTATGTTAATACCTTTAACTTTCACACCTCAATCACTAATTTTACAAGTTTATTTTTTGATATTTTTAAAAATTTAAAAGAACATTATGATAAATTAATATGAAATATAATATTGTTCTTTTAATTTTTAAAAATATATTAAAATGTAGATTTAATCTTCTAAATTCATTCTATTCAAAATCTAACTACAAACACAACTATTACCTTTATGCCTCTCACAGAAATTGATAAATTACTAAATAATTATCTCATTTTTCTTTTACTTTGTTTTCTTCAATTCTTTTCCCTTTTTCTTCCATCTATCTTTTATTGCAATAATTGCGTCAGGTGGAAAGCCTTTGAATTACATTAAATTTGCATGCACTCATATCGTTATAAAAAAAAACCACACCATGTAAATATTTGTTGAAATATTTTAAAAAATAATTAGTGAAGTAATATTACAGTGCATAGAAGTATAAATTAATTGCGTAAAAAAAATAAAATAAATTAATGTCCTGAAAAACTAGCATTGTACTTCAGTGTCAATGTGGTGCAAATTGACTACGGTCGGTTTTGATTTATCTATTTGTCTCTCCATTAAAATATATATAATCCAACTCCAAGCTCCGTAGTAAATATTTTTATTCGTATATATAATTTTTTGTTACATTGTAAGCATCTAATATGCTATATTCTATATTTATTTTTGTCTCCATACATTTTGAATGGTCCAAATATGAAGGGTAGCCATCCTATGCGAGGGGTAATTAACAAGAAAATCATTCTCTCTCGCTAGCGAAAGGGCTTTCCAATAACAGGGGAATTAAACTTGTTGAAGTTAATCTTTCTTCATTTAAAAATTGTTGAATCAAAAATATAGTTAACAGAATGTAATATATTTATTTAAAATATCGTTATATGGTTGAGATGAATAGAGATTATCTCGTTTTTTTTAAAAGAAATGGAGTTTGCTTAATTTCTGTGGTCATGGCTTCAAGCTGGCCGTGCAAACACGGGAGTTTTCGTTTTCAAAACCACAAAAGGCAACGAAAAATAGACAAAGTCAATGTTCTTTTCTTCTTCTTTCAATCAAAATCATTTCTCATTTCTCTCAAATTTCTATACTCGATCGTAGCACTTTCTTTTAAACAAATAAAATATTCCTTTAGTTTTTCAGAAAATTAATAATAAATTTGAGAAAGTGGGTTTACATATTCACCCACCAACTCAACTCATTCTCACATGTCCAACCAACGACCAAACGCCATCGTTCCGTTCCGTGCTTCAATAATCTCTCACAATTAATTTACATTCCAACAAATTCAAATCTCAAAATTCACCTCAATCTTTCACTCCTCTTTGCAACAAAAACAAACACATTCTGGCCCCCGAAACAAAACATTACTCTACTCTATCAAAAATGTTTTCTTTACAACCAAACAATACCCATAAGCAAAACAAAATTTATTGAAATTTATTTTAAACATCTAAAGAATAATGCAATACCCCCCATCGGAGAACACACAACATAACATGCTATAAATATAATCAAATTCAAAGGATCATTTTTTTTTTTTGGGGTGGTGGTGAAATTTCCAAATTTCCAAATATCAAAACATGGACAAAAGCGAAGTACAACAACATGAACGTCCAAAATAATCCTTAAAAAAAAAATAACTACATTAAAACCATATCAAATCATGCAACATCGATATATAAGTAGAGTGCTACAAAAGCTTAACATGTTTCCCATAAAAAGACACATGCAATGTGACGATGGCTAGCTCCAATGTTGTTGGAACTTTTTTCCATCACCCACACCTAAATTCAAAACCCAAATGTTTCCCTACTAGTGCAACTTTAACGCAACAATGTCATCAAAGCCATGAAAGTAAAAAAATAAAATAATGTCTACACATGGAATCAAACCAGAATGCCACCATCACCAAGCTCACGATGGAAGAAGAATTTGTGTTACACAACAGCACGCTATGCGCAAGATAGCACCCTCTGGCCCCATCACACGTAATATAACCACACTCAAGATAACGCTATGACCTCTTTATCTTTCTCTCACTACTCTTACTCTGTCACCACCTTCCTTCTTCCCTCTTCCTTTCTCTCACTAAAATTTCTCCTATTACAATTTTTTTTTGTTCAGTTTCATAAAATACAAAATATGTTTACATTTCTCTGAGAATACTTTCCGGATAAATAAAATAAAAAAATAAAAAATAATGTTTACGTTTTTTCTCTTGTAAGAAATTCTCTCTGTCTTCTGAAGCAGTTGGTGAGAGAGAGAGAGAGAGAGAGAGAGAGCTTACACCGAAGAACAGATCCCTATTTCTTCACCTCTCTCTGCTTATTCGATCTTCGAAATCAGGTTTTCTGACATTTTCGTTTTCAATTCTTAACTTTCTCTGACCCTTTTCAAACTTCTCTTCGTTTATCCGCTCAAATATTTAACTTGCTTCTCGCTCCCTCGATTGCTCTGTTTCTTGTTAACTCAATTTGCGATTAGGGTTTATGAGCTGTGTATGGTGTTTGGCTTCAAGACTCAAAATTACCTTTCTCGGGTTGTTTAATCTTCGATTTTAACGCGACCCGTTACTTCAATTTGCGATTTTTGTAATATTGAATAGAGGAATGATTATCAAGCGGAACTTGAAATCTCAAATGCCGAGTTTGAAACGGTGCAAAAACGCTGACTCAGTTGGTGAAGACGACGAATGTTCTTATGTTCGTAAGAAGAGGAAGACAAGCGGTTCTTATTATCCTCTGAATCTTTTAGGAGATGCCGCCGCCGGATTAATTCCGGTGAGTTTTCACGGTCTTCTTAGTGCAGGTTTATCGGAGAAGGGATTCTCTGCATCGTGGTGCACACAAGTTCCGTGCTCCCCCGGTGAAGTTGAATCGAACTCGAAGGAAGAAATGGTTCCGGTGAAGAAAAACCAAGTTCAGCGACCACCACTTGTTCGAACTTCCAGAGGGAGAGTTCAGGTTCTTCCTTCTCGTTTTAATGACTCTGTTATTGATAATTGGAAGAAAGATAGTAGAACCAGCTTGCGTGATAATCATGTTGAAGATGAATTGGAATGCAAGAAGGATAGGTTGGTACCTAAAACTTGCCACAACAATGGTAAAAAAGGGCGAAACTATGAGAAAATCGGTTATAAACCACACAAGTATTTGGCATTGTGTGGCGTGGATGATGAGGATAATGATGATGATGTGAGGTTTAAGAGTTTTGGTACAAGGAAGGATGAGAGAAGTAGTTATTTGGAGGTGGATGGAGATGAAGTTGATTTGATGGGTACGAGTGATAAAGTATTGAAGGAGAATGGAGAGAAGAAAGATGGGTTATATGGACCAGAAGATTTTTATGCAGGTGATATAGTGTGGGCCAAAGCTGGGAGGAAGGAACCTTTTTGGCCAGCTGTTGTTATCGATCCTACAAAACAAGCACCTGAGCTTGTCCTGAGGTCTTTTATAGCTGATGCTGCGTGTGTCATGTTTCTTGGCTATGCGGGGAATGAAAATCAAAGGGTATGTAACTATGTATGATATGAAATGTGAAATGTGAATGTGGGTTGGTTATTAATTTACTATATAGAGTTTCTTTGCTATTTAGGAAATTGGCTATTTATTGTGCTTTGATTATTTTAACAGGACTATGCATGGGTGAAGCATGGCATGATCTTTCCATATATGGATTATGTGGACAGGTGTGGAGTTGTTGGTCATTGTTCACATTATTTTTACTTTTTGGAATAAATTTTGCTTACTAAGCATGATGTTGTTTGGTTTAGGTTTCAAGAGCAACCTGAATTGAGTAACTATAATCCCTTTGAGTTTCAAATGGCAATAGAGGAGGCTTTTTTGGCAGACCAAGGCTTCACAGAGAAGTTGATGGATGATATAAATGCAGCAGCTGGTAACACTGGTTATGATGATATTATTCTGAAATCCTCTTTCAAGGTGATCAACAGTTCAAACCGGTATGCAGGAGCAGGACAACATCTTGTTAATCAGGTCAATAGATTTGGCATGCTGATTCTTTTTTTTGCTTTGATTATGTAATTATTGCTCCACAAAGTTTTGACTGCTGTTAAAGTCCAGTCTTGTTTAATGGTTTCATTAATTGGAATTTCTCTGTATGCAGGATTTATTTTATAAGAAAGACACGTGTGAAGCCTGTGGATTGGATCTTTCTCAAAAGATGTCAAAGAAAACCAAGGGTTTGACTCCTAATGGTCAATTCTTATGTAAAACATGTGCAAGGGTTAGTATATATTGTCTTTTTCTTCTAACGACTAATATTTAAGTCTGCAATGAAAACATTATAATTGAAGTTTTGTATCTGTTTTAGAAATATTTGTATTTTGTAGCCTTTGAAATCATTTATTCTTTGTAGTTAACAAGGCTTTGTATTTGTTTAGAAAATTGGATATTTCGATGTCTCTGAAGTCATTTAGTTTTGGCAGTTAACGAAATCAAAACATTATTGTGGCATATGCAAGAAAGTTTGGAACCATTCGGATAGTGGAAGCTGGGTGAGTTAGTTGAATTCCGTTAACTAATTAAGGCTATTTTTTCTGCATGAAGACCGTCACTTTGTAGTATTAAATTTTATGACATTTGGGGTTGCCTCCGTGGAATCAGGTGCGCTGTGATGGATGTAAAGTGTGGGTGCATGCCGAATGCGACAAAATTTCTAGAAACCATTTCAAGGTTTATCCATTATTACTTAATCTCTCAATATTGTGGCTTCTCGGTATTCAAAGTTCATCAAGTAACATTTGGTGTTTAATGGTTTGTCAATTTGTATATTCTGTTTTTTTGAAGGATCTTGAAGGCACCGATTATTACTGCCCTACTTGCAGAGCCAAGTTTGACTTCGAGTTATCTGATTCAGAAAAATCAAAGCCAAAAGTCAAGTGAGTCTACTATGGTTATTTCTGTCTTCTCCAGCCCTTGTTTTGCAACTTAAGCTTGATTTCATGTTATGTTGACGTGAAAACCGTCATATCTGTTTGGGATTCAAGTTCATATTACAATATATCAATTCAGAATATTTAGTTAGGCATTGCACAAACAAAATGCCATTTTTCTTTTACAATTTGAATTTTTCTAACTATAGTGGAGGTTTTTGTGCAGATTGAACAGAAACAATGGCCAACTAGTACTTTCAAATAAGGTCACTGTTCTCTGCAATGGTGTGGAAGGCATATATTTTCCAAGCCTTCACTTGTAAGCACAAACTCTTTCAGACATTATTCTTTTTCTCTACAACGTTGTGGTTTGGTTATCATAGTATTTTTTTTTAAATAGCTGTAGTTATTTAATACTTATATTTTATTATATTAAAAGGTTTGGTGAGTAGTAATGTATGAATGCCATTTTTTAGAATAATGATTAATACCTATCCGATGTAATCTTGTTTTGCATTCTTTTCTTAAAGAGAGATAATGTAGCACCAGTTCTCTGAGATTCTTTTTCTCTAAAAGAAAAAAAAAATCTGGTTGGATTTTTAGTCAAATTATTACTTATATATTGGAAATCAGTTTCTTTCTTTATATTTTTATTGTGGGCTGTGAAACATATTATTTTCCTTCAGAGTTGTGTGCAAGTGTGGTTTTTGCGGGAAAGAAAAGCAAGCGCTTAGCGAATGGGAACGACACACAGGTTCCAAGTTAAGAGATTGGAAAACAAGTATCAGCGTGAAAGACTCTAGGCTATCTCTGGAACAATGGGTTTGTATATATGACTCCTATTTAATTTTTTGCTTATGAGCTTACTATAATTGCATTATAATTATAATTATTAATTAAAATTTTCCTCTATTTAAGGATTAGGTCTTTAGATTTGATAATATCTTTTTTCATCAATATTAAATTTATTGCTAATATGATGCTGTTTGAATACTCAGATGCTGCAGGTAGCAGAATTTCATGCTAATGCTCAAGTTTCTTCGAAACCTAAAAAACCATCCTTAAAGGAAAGGAAGCAGAAGTTGCTTTCTTTCTTGAAAGGTACCTTTTCCTCCTTTCCTTGTTGTGTAACAACATTGCAATATCACGAGTTTGCCAGATGTTCTCATAGTGATAACGGTACTATGAATTTTTTCCCTCTGACAGAGAGGTATGAACCTGTTTATGCTAAGTGGACTACGGAGCGTTGTGCTGTTTGTAGATGGGTTGAAGACTGGGATTACAATAAAATTATCATTTGCAACAGGTAATATAGCATCTTAAGTTTGTCATTTGCTCATTTTTTTGTCAAATATTCGGCTCATAGAAACATTTTTCAAAATTTTACCAAACATGTTTTTCTTCGTAAGCTAGCTTGAGCTATGAAACACTGTTTGATGAATTGCATTTCAATTAATACAAAAATGCATTACATATTTTTATAGATGTCAAATTGCCGTTCACCAAGAATGCTATGGAGCAAGAAATGTTCGAGACTTTACATCTTGGGTCTGTAAGGCCTGTGAAACACCTGAGATCAAGCGGGAGTGTTGTCTTTGTCCTGTAAAAGGTTTGTCTTGCACAATTTTCAAAACATATGGTGTATAAAGTCATCATCCTTTTATTTCTTTGGATTGATATAGACTAACTTCTTCATAGATAGCTTGGTTTAAAACATATGGTGTTTGAATTACATAAAAAGTGATTTTTACATAAAATAGTATTAATAGTTTTTGTAACTGCCCAACTTGATTTTTTTAACCTTATATATGCTTATAATTCAATTTTATAAGCATGACTGAGTTTTCCCCACCCTTTTCAGTATGAGTTATATTTTGATTTTTTGTTTTGTATATTAAATAATGTATTGCCACATCCTAAAAGTTTGTTCAAGTTATTATCATGAAGATACTTAGATATGTTTTTATGTCAGCCATGTTATTTGATGTCTATAATCTTGTTCTCTTAACTATATTTGAACTCGCAGGTGGTGCTCTAAAGCCAACTGATGTTGACACATTATGGGTTCATGTCACCTGTGCTTGGTTTCGACCTGAAGTCTCGTTCGCTAGTGATGAGAAGATGGAACCTGCTTTGGGTATTCTTAGTATTCCATCAAATTCTTTTGTGAAGGTGAGATCTATTGGCTAGTAAAAGTCCCCCCTTGAAAAAATAGTAGAAGTGATTTCATTTGTTGCATATTTCTCACTTTAAGAATTGTTCACACTACACATCCTAAAGCTGAAAAGTATCATCAAATTTTGATTATTTTGTTCATTGAGTGTCGGATGCAGAAAATGAACTAAACTCTTGATTTCTTAATATCTTTATCATTTAGACTTTTTGTAGTTCAGTCTAATATGAAATCTAAGGTCGGCAATATTTGAATTTCAGATTTGTGTTATTTGCAAACAAATCCATGGTTCGTGCACACAGTGTTGCAGATGTTCCACTTATTACCATGCCATGTGTGCATCAAGAGCTGGTTACCGAATGGAGGTGAGGTTTCTATTGGATTAAGTTGGCTTGCTTGGTATCTTATGATTTGCACTTCTCTTTAATTATTAGAAAATTTTAATGGTGATTTTCAATTTATTTCCCTATTTTTAAGCAAATATATCTTTTTTTCTCTAACAATACAGTTCAATGACTGATTATGAATACTATCCGGTCATCACACATTTCTAGTTTGGGTTTTAAGAAGAAAAATTAGAAAATACCATTTTAATGTTTTAAGAAGATTAACAAACTCATAAGATTGTTGTATTTATTATTGAATGTTTCATGTATGTCAAAGTGTCAATATTTAATTAATTTTTTCTCCCATTCAAATGCAGTTGCATAGTTTTAAGAAATATAGAAAGCAGACAACAAAAATGGTTTCGTATTGTGCTTACCACAGGTATGGAACCCTCAATTATCTGAAAGTCACTTTAAGCTGAATCTAATTGTCAACCTTTTCATCTTAATGATGATAATATCTGCTATTTACTTGCAGAGCTCCAAATCCAGACACTGTTTTGATTTTGCAAACCCCTCTTGGGGTCATTTCAACAAAAAGCCTTCTCCAAAAAAGAAAAGCTGGGTCAAGGTTAATCTCATCTAGCAGAATAAAGGAAGAAGACACTCCTAATGATATTGCCGAGAATGACCCGTTCTCTGCTGCTAGGTGTCGTATCTTTAAAAGAACAAATCATACCAAAAAGGTAGGTTGGAGAATTGCTCATGCTGGTGAATGTTTGTAAAATAAAACATAAACAATGCAGCATGGATTGTATTTATAAAATAAGTATATATTATGTATTTTGCTAACGGATTTTCTTTTGTTAGACGTAATCATCAAATATCGTGTTACTTTTTTTCTTGCACCGGTCCCTTTGTTTTGTAAAAAAAAAATATTCAACATTCTCTGATTTTTATTTCTTCTACTTGTTAGAGAGAAGTGAATGAAGCTGTTTTTCATCAAGTGGGAGGTCACTGCCACCATCCCTTAGATGCAATACAGAGTTTAAATACATACAGAGTAAACCGTTAAACTTCTTGAAATTATATCAGATATTATTAATTCTTTAAGCTTTATTTTAAGATTTAAATTTCCCCTTTCTCGCTCTTATTTCATTTGTCCTCACTTTTTTCATATAATTTTCCCTCAAACAGGCAGTAGAGGAGCCTCAGACTTTCTCTTCTTTCAGAGAACGCCTTTACCACTTGCAGGTACTTACTCTTTCTTAGCGGGAATGGTAGATTATTGGTTTCAGTGGTTTGTTTTCTGACTGTTTTGTGGACACACTTGTATGATTCCAGAGAACCGAAAATGAAAGGGTTTGCTTTGGTAGATCTGGCATACATGGATGGGGTCTATTTGCACGAAGGAATATTCAAGAAGGAGAAATGGTATGAATTTCATGCTCAAGTACAACGATATTACATGCTCCTGTGTTGAACTGTTGATCAATCACCAGTGCAACTGCAACATAAGATGACTCTTCTTGGACTATTTGAGAATTATAAAAGTCTAGTTGTAGCGATCGATTCTATTTTGTTTTGCGTAAAATTGATATGCACAAAAAGTGGAACCCTTCTAGTATTGTTATCATCGTGACATTCTGCAACAGAGTTGCATCACAAAAACTGTGTTCTCGATAGAATAGTAATTCATTTCAATTGAATATCGTAACAACCCTTTGTTTTCAATGTAAATTCACACGGTAACGCAAAAAAAAATGATGTTCATCAAGGTATTTGTGTGCACACGGTTTTGTAGTTGTTTTTGGTCTTGAGGATTCTTCTGGACTTGTTGCTGGTTCAGCTGTTTGCAAAACTTAACCTCCTTTGTTTCTAAGTAATTCCATCATTAGAGGATGCATGAAATCATTGTCCTGTATCATTTAAGTTTTCTATATTTTCCAGTGAATCGTATCACCACCTTTATATATGGCAATAATGAGCTTGATCTAATCATAAGCAGGTTCTTGAATATCGGGGCGAACAAGTGAGACGCAGCATCGCTGATCTGAGGGAGGCACGCTATAGAGCAGAAGGGAAAGACTGCTACGTGAGTTAATTCCCCTATCTTCTTTGCAGATGAAAGTAATATCAATGATCACCATCTTATTCATAATCATATGTTATCCACAACGCTAAATTTCCCTGCCTCCTTATTTTTGCAGCTGTTTAAGATAAGTGAAGAAGTGGTGGTAGATGCAACTGATAAAGGGAATATAGCACGACTAATAAATCATTCTGTGAGTCAATCTTACTTGAATAAATTTTTATAAACCTGCAATACCTTTGAGTTAGTATTCTTACGGGTTCTTTGGTTCATGTTAATACAGTGTATGCCAAATTGCTATGCAAGGATCATGAGTGTTGGTGATGATGAGAGCCGGATTGTACTCATTGCTAAGGCTAATGTATCTGCTGGTGATGAGCTAACGTATATATATACATCTCTCTCTGTGTGCGTGTGTTGCGGTGTTGTGTGCACTTGCATTTTGATTTGATTTGAGTTGATGTTATGTTTATTTTATGCAGATATGACTACTTATTCGATCCTGATGAGCCAGATGAATTTAAAGTCCCCTGCCTGTGTAAAGCGCCAAATTGCCGGAAATTCATGAACTAGGAAGGATTATTATACAAAATTACAAATAGGAAAAGTATTGTTTATTCTCCTTAAGGAGCAAGCACTAACCCATCCCTTCTGCTATAGGGAAAGTCTCACATTTATTACACCAAAGCTGTAATCTTTATCATCAAGCCAAAAGAACAAGAAAAAAATAGAAAGCAAAAAACAATCATACTTCTGTGTCTCCTTTGGACAGGTCTAATAAAAGCTATTGATTAAGATTTTTAGCAGTATTTGGCTCTCGGCGTCTTTGTAAATGTTTTACTTTAATTTTCTTAAATTTAGTGTTAACCAATTTTTTCCCTACATGTAATATTCACATGTTCTTGTTATCTTAACCAAACTATTTTAATTGTATTGGAAAATTTTGATTTTTTTTTGTTTTTCTAAAAATATGATTAACAGTGTATTTCACTCAGACAAGATACAGTTAATTGTGAAAGCCGAGTACGTGTCGGGTTTTAGCCCTGGACAAAAGCAAGTGGCTTTTGAGGCCTCCTTAGTTTAGATTTTTAAAAATAAAAATAAAAACAAAAACAAAAGTCTCTATCATTTTCCCCATAAAATTACTTCAAAGAATAGTCTACATCGAATTATGTGCTGCTCATAAAGATACAAATTTTAAATCAAACACAACAATTTTTTTAATTAATTTTTGTTTATATTTTAGAAAAGAATAATAATTTATTTAGATTTAAATAAAAGCTTAATTTTTGTGAATTATCGTTGTAAAAAAATTTACATGGAAAAGACAATCATAAGTTGTTTAATGTTTGATTTTTAAAGCAACTACTAATCACGTGATTATGATTAATTAAAGGTAAATCAATAGTGTGTACTATTTTTTTTTTTACAAGAACAGTGCATACATACTACTTAAAGCTGTGAAAAAGATGCGAGATAATTATAAAAATAAAAAATAAAAAAAATTAAATTAGTGGAGATAACTTTCGTGTAAAATCCGATTCTTTATTAAAATTATCATAAAATTTATTTATATATACAGATGTGAGATAATAATTAATAACAAATGCGAGGTAATATAATCTATGGTATGAAATTTATTTTTAAGATTAAAATTATTTTGAACAGATAATCATTATTTCTCAACACAACAAATAAAAAATTATAAAAGAAAGATATGCATTAAGATAAATTGTGATTGATTTTCGGTAAAAGTAACTTTACACATGATATATACTGTTTAATTTATTTACTTTTTCTGCTTTTAAAAGTTTGAATGGAATAATGGCCTGCCGGACCCTATCAATGGTAGAGTTAAAGTTGTTGGTGGTTTCTTATTCTTTGGATTGTGAGTGCGAGACGATACCATGTAAATTGGCTTAAATGAAATTAAGAAGAAAAAAAATACATTTATTTCGACAAAGGTTTAATTAGACTCCATTACTTATACCACATAATCCTTTAAATCATTTACTAATCATAAAGTAATAAAGCTTAGTTGTATCAATCTACTTAAAAAACAATAACCTTGTTCGCTCACGGCTCATCACAAGTAATTGATACGACTAACTAATTTTTATATAAAATGAATTCCAAATAATTATAAAATAAAAAATAAAATAAAATAGTAGGATATTTACCTGTACATCCGGTGGTTGTTTGTGTGGGTGGTTGCCATAGCCCATAGTCGCCCTCTTCTCATCTCTTTTCAATTCTCTAACATGACAATTAACAAGGTTATGTTATGTCATGTCATTTAATTTGAGAAAAACTATGCAAATTTTTTAGATAGATGAGATCTGTTTCACTCCCTCAAATAATTAATTTCAGTGTATTTGTATTTCCCCTACCCCAGCCTTACTCTCTATCCAATTGTCCACTTTTGTGACTTTGGTTATTACTTACTTCTCATACGTGTTTTGCCCTTTTTTTTTCGGGGGTTTTAATTCTCTTATATTTAATTCCATGAGGAACAGGATATGTCAGAGTATAATTTTTTTTTCATTGTATTTCCGTTGTTAATTTTTTAAAGAAGTTTTTTTTATAAATAGGAGAAAAAAAATTAAAGAGCTTTGATTTGTATTTTTTTTTCTTCAAAAGCGTTTGATATGCGGGGATATCATACATATATTTAATCAAAATTTAAAACTGTATTTAATTTATACAACTTCAATTTAAAGATTTTTTATAATGTGAATCAAATAAAATTATAAAATAATTAATAATATTTTATTTTTAAATATGCATTTTGAAAAAACAATATCATTCTTTTTTAAATATCATAAATAGTTAGATCTAAATCAACATCTATTTTCAATCAAAAATTAAATTTGAACTTTTATGTAAAATTTTATTAGTTGAAGGTAGATAAAGGAGAAAAGATTGAATATATTAATAGAGAAGAGGAGATGTTAAACTTTTTCTTCTTATAACTCATTTTACTCTCTATTTTGCTAAAATATCTTATCTCCCTTTAAACCTAACAAAAGAAATCTCTTTTTTTTTTAAACTAACACATCTCTATTTTTGTTTTCTTCATCTATTGAAATGTTTCTTTTTTCTCTTCTACGGTGAGATAAATATATATTCTTTTTTAAATATTACCAAGATGATAGACACACATTTCAATTAATATTCGGGTAAATTTTAATATAGTCTCTCAGTCTATTACTTAACCTCTTTTTCTATTAAATTATCTTGTGATCATATGTCAAAATTGACTGTGTCTAATAGTTTGACCCAGATTTTAAGTGTCTGTCAAGCCGTAAAAAAATAAAATATAAAAGTTAATTGGACTTAGCTCATTAAGGGATGGCCTGCTACAATCTAAACAAGTTTAATTTATGAAAATTGTACCCCACACCTAAACATGTTATCTTCTCAAGACATATAAAAATACAACTAATAAGTTCCAGGATTGATAGTTTTAGAAGTTTCAAATTTTTGAAATAAAGATTACATTTTGACAATTTAAAAATTTTCGAATGTTTTCAAAATTAGAAAATTTCAAAAGTTTCCAAATCTTAAAATTTTATAAATAAGGATTACATTTTAAAAATTTGGAAAGTTTTGAAAATTTCCAAATTTGAAAAGTTTTTAAATATGAAAAGTTTTGAAATTTTCTTATTTCGAAAATTTTGAATTGTTTAAAAAATTGGAAAATTCTAGAATTTTTTATTTCGAAAATTCTGAAAATTATCATTTCGAAACTTTTGAAATTTTAGAATGTTTTGAAAAGAGAGGATAAAAAAAGTTGAAAATTTTTTAAAGGACAAAATTGTATTTTCACGTTGATTGAGGGAATGACAAATTTAGATGTGAGGTGTGCATGGTAGAGTCATCTTAATTTATTCATAAAGATAATCCAAAACAAATTTAGGGTTACTAAAAAATTATCCATTTTTGCTGTATTTTCTTTTATAACGTTGAAAAATTAATATTCGGATCATCTTACACATCAAACTTATACTTCAAGCAAGTTGCATTTATAAAAGTAGACTTTAATGAAAAATTGAATAGGAAGACAATGTGATCAAATGTATGGTTAATACGATGAAGGAGAAATTTGATGAGTATTAGAATTAATATTCAATTACTCTTGCCTTAAAGGATTCTATCTAAGTAGGTTATAAAATGAAGGTAGATAAGGTGAACAATTATTTGTATGATCATTTATTAATTTTATTATTTATTTTGAATTATTGGATCATTTATCTATTTCTTTAAACTATATTGTTATGTAATGTTTTTTATTTATTTGGTTTATTGGATCATTTATGAAGGTAGCCGAAGCATTTGTTACTTAATTTATGCGGTATTATGTGTTATAATTTTATGGTTTAAGGTGATTAAGAATGCTTTTGTGTTATACTTTTATTTTATTTTTATGAATTAAAATAACTAAATATTATAAAATAAAATTAGTCGGTTGATTCATGTCATCAATTTTGATAAATTACAATTCAACATTAAAATGAATTGAGTCAAAGTGACTTATTCGTGTGATTATGTCATTTAAGCTAGAGCTAGTCGGGTTGAGCTGATTCATTTTGACAGCTCTAATTGTTAAAGTGGTTTCAATTGTAACAAACAACAAGTACACTATGACGATAATCATCGAAAAATTGTATTGCAATATCGTAATTACGGCAATGTAATAGTTGTAACGATTGCAAACAAGTTAGAACAAATTATAATTGTCGATTTAAAGGGTATTTAAATTATTGTAAATAATTAAAAGTGATGAAAAGTTGACAATGAGATAAGAGATTATAATAAATTATAATGATAAAAAAGCACCGCAGCAAATATAATATGCAATTACAATAATTTTGATACCTATTGTCACAGTGGCTAGAACCACCATAAGTTACAGAGATTGTTTTGATGTGGTGGCCATGACCAGATCAAAGTCCCAAACAATTTATTTTATAATTCTTTTTAAAATAACCTATAAAAAATATACAATAAAAAACCTAACTAAAAAATACAATACATCTTTGGCTTTAAATTTAATGTTGTGAATTTTGTCCATAGAAATATGGAAATCAAATCGGTGAATGATCTTATTAATTCAAAAAATATTCAAAATCAGTTAAATTGATTTTTTTTTTCTTTTAGTGTTTAAGTTTAAAATGTAACCAACTAAATAAGTTCAACTTATATTAATTTGAATATGGTTTCATGTCATTTAATATTGATCATCAATATCTAACCAAATAATTATATATTTTTACATTATATTAATAGTGTTGTTTCAAAAAATGTATTATATTTAAATACTTTTTTAATTATTTATATATTATTTTTCTTATTATAGTTTAGGTACTAATGTCATGAGAAAAAAAGTTTATGTTATGATTTAATAATATAAAAAAATTCAATGTTTGAAAAACTTTAAACCCAACTAAATCAACATATTCTTTGTTACACTCGTAGCTCAGTAATCTCACAAACTTACACAATTTCTTTTTATTTTTTTATTCCACTGTTGTTTTGTTTATACTATTTTATCATACTATTTTATCTGTATTTACATTACAAATTTACAAATTAAAATTATTTAAAATTGTGTGTACGAGTTTCTTTATCGTTTTAACTAGATATAAATTTACAATTAATAAAAATAATTATTTATTTTTCTTTGTTCTAATAATACATTTTTATAGATGTATTTCAGTTTTCTAACACATATAAAATATTTTCATATTTATTTTTAAATTTTGAGAAGTACTTTGTTTTTAATTATATACTTTAAACACTATTTTTTAATTTGACTTTTCAATATAATGCATTATAATTGACAATACGTATAGCAAATTATCTTAAGATTCTATTAATTAAGTCAACATAATGCATTATAATTCAAAAAGTTGTCAATTTCAGTATCTGATCCACAACAAGAAAACACCAATTTTGTGAGGGCCAAAAGCCTTCACAAAGGGAAAAAAACAGCCACAAATGTGGCTTTTGTGAGGGTTTTTGGCAGCCACAAAGAAGCTGGTCACAAAATTTTGTGAGGGCCTTTGCAGCCACAAAAGAGCTGAAACACGTTGGCATTTGTGAGGGCTTTTGCAGCCACAAAAGTCTGCCTTTGTGAGGGCATAGGCCGCCACAAAGGAAAGCTGAATTTGCTTGTGAGGGCATAGGCCGCCACAAAGGAATGCTGACTGGGCATTTGTGAGTGAGGGATTTTGGCCGCCACAAATGCCAACATAATTAATAAATTAATTTTTAATTCCAAATTAATAGTTGATTACATTATTATATATAATAAATTAATATAATTATAATATTAAAATTTAAATTATAATTAAATTAAATTTGAAATATAATTTAATTATAAATTTAATATATATATATATATATATATAAAATAAACTAATATTAATATAATTAAAAACAAAGATTAATAATTAAATTAAAGATTAATTTAAATAATAAAATATTAATAATAAAATATTTAAATATTTAAATTAATAATTATAATTATAATTATAATTAAACATTAATTTAAATTAATGTAAATTATAAATAAATTATAATTTTTGTAGAGAGAAGGAGGAGAGAATAGTGAAAATGAGGTTTTAGAGAGAAGTTGAATGTGAAAAAATAAAGTAGGAGGGTGAAAAATATATATAGGATTGGTCTTGGGCATTTGTGGTGGCCTTTGCAGCCACAACGCCACGTGCCCATTTCCTTTGTGGCGGCCTATGCAGCCACAAACGCCCAGGTCTCAAAAAAAATTTGTGACGGATTTGGCCATCACAAAAGGCATCCTTTGTGGCTATAAAAGCCCTCACAAAATCCAGAAATATTTAACTGGATTTTGTGGCTGCCTAAGCCCTCACAAAATCACAAAATCACAATGTGATTTTGTGAGGGCTTAGGCAGCCACAAAATCCAATTAAAAAATAAAAAATTTGTGAGGATTTTTTCAGCCACAAAAGATGACCAATTTCAATTTTAACCTTTGTGAGGGCTTTTTCGGTCACAAATTTGTGAGGGTTTTATTCGGCCACAAAATATTTATAAAGTTGGCCACAAAGGGAGTGTTTTCTTGTAACTCAACAACACTAGCAATTCTATTAAGTATACGACGTAAATGAAATGTCCTATCTTCAAGAAAATGAAGATTCACATAACTAGCTTTAGTGATGCATCATCATAACAATGCAATATAAAATAACAATTATGAAAATTCCAACAATGTCTCAAATGCTAAAATTGAAGTGAAAAATCGAAAACCCTATCAAATAAAAACCAAAAAATATAAAAATACCACAAAAAATTTCTAAAAATCAAATAAAAGAAAAGCAAAAATTTTTTAGAATTTTTGGAGAATATGAAAAATTAAAAATAAAAAAAGGGGAATTTTGACATCTTATATTTTTAAAATATATATATATATATATATAATATGTATTATTAATGATTTGTTAAAATATTCTCAAACTATTATGATTTTGAGAAAATGACATTTTCGCATCTACCCTTGGTGTATCTACCTCTCTTCTCTTATATCTTTTCTCAATTTATTCTTTATCTCTTAAAATTTATATCAATAAAATATAATAAATTAATACAACAAGCTTCGTATATAGATAAATTATCTAATATCGAAGAATAAACTAATTAATATCAAACAAATTATAATACTATATTTAGCAACTCAACGACTAACTATTAACAAATTTTTACATGTTATATGATATAATATTATACTATTTTATAATTGTGAATTGTTTTAAGTACTATGTGTATTTTTTTAGGAGTGACACAATGTTTAAATATAAGAAAATTGATACATTTTTCAAGAAGAAAGTTTTCGACAAAGATAAAAATCATAAAATTCATATATTTTGTTTGATTGAATTGTGTGAAATTTTAAAAACTTGTGTGAACTGGGTGACTTGTGAAAATTGTGTGACTTGTGAAAATTGTAAAACTTGTGAGGATTGAAATTCTAAAAAAAAACTATATGACTTGTAAGAATTTTAATTATAATATTTTAGTTAATATTTGTCGCTCTCCACCATCTGCCTTCGATGTTTTGTGCAAAATTCGTCACTGTTCATACACAATCAAAACAGTGCTATTTTATTTATGATTAAAATAAAATGATTTATTTTTTCCTCAAATTTGGTGTGTACTTTTAGATTTTTAGTAATTGATTTTAATTTCTTGATTCATGCACTATGACTTGTTGTTTTCCTCGAGTATTATTTAACATTCTCATCTAAATTCTCATTTATGGTATAATAATGAATGAAATTTTGAAAATTTATGAAACTTTAACTCTTACATTGTTTTTAGAGAGAACAGATATTTCACATTTTATTTCATATTTTTATTTTGAGATTCATTGTATAGCCTGCTATCTTTTTTATTAGTCATTATCTCATATTATCTTTTGATTTGTTACTTTTACTATATGCTAAAAATAGTATATTTTTATGTGCTAAAAACATTATAAATATGCTAAAAATAATATGTCTATTTTCATTATGTCCATATTTTTTATTTTATCTTCCAATCGGAAAATTGTTGACATATTAAGAGAGATTTTGAGTTAAATTGTTCATTCAATCAACAATTGTTTTGAAAGACTAACTAAAATCATAAAAATATAACATATATTGTTGCAAAATATGAACTTAGATTTCTTTTGTTTAAGAGAATTTAAAATTTTGTTCAACATTGAAATTTTTGTTCTTAAAATAAATTTTATTTTTAGTTAGGACGTTTTTATCGAGTATAATAAAAAATATTACTTATATATTTTTGATTAATTGAGTATCACACAAATATAAAATATAGATTCAACAAGATATTCTATTGCATTAATAGCGGTCAAATTTTTGTGATTTAATAATTAATTAATCAAATTATATCCAATTTACATTACAGTTTTACACACAATCAAACATGTGACATGTGAAATTACATGCATTTACACACAATCAATCAAATAACTGACATGCGTAATTACATGAAATAAGTATAAAATTTTAAAAGCAACCTAGTTTCACCTACAAAAGATAAATTACTAAACTTTTTTGAAATATTTTTTAGACACGATACATTTCGAGTTTCATTCATCTCAATCTATATTAAATGATGTTAAATTTGTTTAAAATTTTATATACATATTCTATATAATATGAACTTTTAATCCATATAAAAAAAATACTAAAATAAAAAAAAAATAGAATTCTGTATAATATGAATTTTTAATTCATATAAAAAAATACTAAAATTAAGAGAAATATAAACAATTGAGAGATTTTAGAATTGAGATAATTCAAATCTAAAATAAATTTAATTAAAAATAATTAAATATAAAAATATAATATGCCATTAAACGTACGCTAGACACAATACCGATAAAAGTGCGGAATTTTCACGTGACAACACATATCTTTGATTAATCGGAATCAAAGGAACCCCTCCCATTAATTTCCCTGTAATTTTTAAGAAGAAATTACGAAGAAGATGTGTTTCTAAAGACCAATAAAAATAACGGATCTTTTCACCCATGCATATGTATGTATATCAAATCGCAAATCTAAACATGTAGGAACCAATGAAATCGATGTTCAGCGCACATATGTAACTATTTGCATTTAAAAAAATAAAATATTACATCAGAGTAACTAATTAATTTCCGTTATCTTGAACGGCGTTAGATCTAAAACGAGTAGGTGTCTGCGTGAGGAGTAAAAACAGGGGCGACGGCGAAGAGTTTCTTTCTGGCGATACAACGAGGGCGGTTAATGAAACTAATGTGAGGCGCAAAACAAGGAATCATATTTTGTTCATTTTGCGTTGGAGAAGTGGGTGTTGTTGGTGATGAGAGTTGAGAGAAACACAAATTGTAGAATCTTCTTCTTGAAGACGCGTTTCTTGATGTGATCTTCGAGTCTCTCAGTTTTGCAAGGGCTCCTGGTTTTAGATAGCGATGGTAGCTTTTCATTGGGGAGGGGGAGGGGGATTTGCATATTTCTTTCACTGCCATTGCTATGTTATGTTAATAGAGATTGAATTGAATTGAATTGAATTGAATGAAAATTGAATATGTGTGAAGAAAGGTGTGTAAGGGTGAGAGATTTTAAAAGGGTGGATTGGTATTGGCGGTAAACAACGGTTTGATTCCGTACGCGATCTCGTGTTCATATTTCCATTTAACCCTTTCTTAATCTCTGCCCTTCAACACGTGATTAGTATATATTATTTCACTATTATCTTTGCAAACAATTTTTTACTCACACTCATTCCAAGTCCAACTTGTTGACTAAGTAGTTATTTTATTATCACACTTATTATTATAAAGTGAAATCATAAATTTAACGGATCGTATTTTATGATTTACATTCACGGTTGATTTTTTTTTTCTTCATATTTTGTTTTTAGTAAATATTGAGTATTTTTCATTTTTTAAATTCTTCCAATAATAGGCAAGGAAATAATTGGCTAATTTTTTTTTAAAATTTTTTAAATATTGCACTTTTTAACTTTTCTCACACAAGTACAATGATTGGCTAATTTTTTATTTATAATTTATTATATTTAATATATTTTTAATCTTTATAAAATTATATAATTTGTTTTAATTTTTATAAAATGATTTGCGACAACATTTTTGCATCAACATTTTTTATCTCCAAATTTTTCAAAGACAATCGTAGTTTTTAAAAAATTTAGGTTATTCGGTATTCTCCTTAAAATTGAATTCACGCAATTGATTTAAAAAATAAAGATATTTTTTATCTTAAAACCTTAAATCCTGATATTTAACATCTATTTCAATCATAAATAATAACTAAATTGGGAGTCATAAAGTAGTATGAGGATTTGGAAAAGTTGGATATCCAAAGAAATCAAGATTCAACTTTTCCCCTAATACAATTAATAATTAATTATTAATATTAATTATATTAAAAAAATAATTAAATTAGTTAACATGTACACTTGTTTTAAAAAAATTCCATGTGACACTAGTTTCATGGATTTCTATTTGTCGTATAAGGTCAGAAATAAAAGTAGATATTAAAAGTATTGATGAAAAATATTTTAAAAACTAATAGTTGAAATAATATTCTATACTTAAAAATATATTTAACTTTTATTTATAATATAAATTGAAATTTAAAAATATAAATTAAAAAAAAATTCATTGTTACTATTTTTTTCCGTTACATTTAAATTGATCATTTACGTGAACTCAACGTGAATTTAAAATTAAATTTTTATGTATAATAAATTAAATTCACATAAGATACGTGAAGTGAGTTCACGTAACCTATTAGGATGTAACCGGAAGAAAAAAAAAGGTGTAACCAAAGTAAAAAGATTTTGTTTAATAGAAATATAATTGTTGATAATTAATCGGTGCTTTTAGTATATATACAATGCTAGGACAATTTACTTGAAAGAGTGCTCTGTACAATGCCTAACCAATAGTATAATTTTACATTGGGGGCGTTTGTTCTTGGTGCATGGAAGGAAAACGTTTGTTTCAGATCACAAATTGACCAAGCTACAATTAAATGCAAATGATGATTTGAGAATTGCTTCATGAACAATTTAGCTAGAACTGTTTCTATCCACAAAAGACCTTGTAAATAAGAGAGCTGATCCATTAACCCCTCGAAGAACTAGCAGCCTAGAGTCCACATAAGTTCCACACACAATCTTTGACAAATCAAATATTTCAGGGGGAATTTGTGTCCTTAGTTCTTGAAGAACATTTGTTGCAGTATCAATGTTTTGATCTAAAGGATCATCAAGATTCATTGTCACATCAATATCACTTGATACAAGCTTGGCTGCAGGGAGACTTGATGGAAACTCCTTGAAGGGGGTTATTTTCCTCCATTTCTTGCTACTAAATTTCTGAGCTAAAGCCTCCTCATTGCCAGAAGGGCCAAAGGAGTGCTTCTCTGAGGTATTGTCTTGCTTCAGATATAACCGCCTTCCAGCTCTTAGTGTAAATGAAGAAATCACCTGCAATCTTCCTCTTTTACCAGCTTTGTCATGAGGCCAGTCCTGACCAATCATGACAGAGAATCCAATGTCAGAGGTGAAGGAAAGGTTGGCCTTCAACTTTGATGCTCTTCTCACAGTTAGATGCAAATCACCAACTAGTACACGGATAGGAGGTTGGCGAAGGGTCAGCCCGACATGCTTCCCGGTGCAGTACAATAGACGCCATTTGCCTGGAAGTAGCTCCAGCCAGTTCTGCACACATGAATAGTGACATATAAGTTGGCATAACATTAGCATTAAAACCAGTGATTATGTTTTTATGATTGTTTTCGTTGTCCAGTTGGGTTCGTTGTGAACTAGAAATTATGGGTTTTTCATGAATCGTGATGTCTAGTTTCTGACTTTGTCTATGTTGGGAGTCATGGGGTTGAAACTCAATACAGCGCATTTACAGATGGATTCACATTGGAGCATTAGATGCCATCTATTGAGTCGAAAGCTACAGTTGTGAGAGGTTAATGTTTTGTGCACTATAGAGCATTATCGTTCACCAGTTGTGTTTTGGGTCTTGTTAAAAAGCACCGAACAATTGACATTTTCCGCATGTTGGGTAGAAATAACTATTATGCTGTAAACATATTTAATAATTTTCAAACTTGCAATTCTATACAAGTCTACCCAATATTATAAAAAACAAAACATGTTTGTGTGAGTTACCTCAGTTTCAATACATAGAATCAGATGATTCTATTCTACAAGCTAATTCTAGAGTTTGACAACCATGGGAAGAATGGCTACGGCTCTTGGGCATTAAGTATTTTATTTTAGTGATTACAGAAATGGAACTATTTCAAAGAAAATCATTGTAGAAGAAATAATACTAGGAAAAATATACAAATTTTTACTCACGAATTACCTTTGGCTTTGGATGAGGATTCAACATCTCCATTAAGTCAATGAAGTGGGCAAGCCTACTGCGCTAAAACATAGAAAATATCCATCAGTCAAACTCTATCGCATATCTACTCATTTAATAATGTAATTTGTTTTAAGTTTAAGTTACATGTCTCCATTAAAAGATTTAAGGAGAAAATACAAATGTAACTTCAGTAAGGAAAAACTTGAGGACATCAGACACCAACAAATATATAAAAATGTCTTATACAAGCACAAGGGACTGAAAATGCAACAACGAAACACATTGTATTGTATGGAGCCATCCTTGGATGAATATATACCTGAGGCTGACGATAAATGTACTCCTCACTAATACGTATTGCAGTACAACCCAGACCCCATCTGATAATATCCATTGATGGGACTACTCGCCATCTAGGCCCACAGAGGAATGGGTGCCTTAGAGCATCCAAACAGCTGTATAATAGTTCACATGGTTAACACTTGTAGTTTTTCAATCTAGGGCAAATCAAACTACTATATCTAATTAAATGATATTTGTGTTTTCATAGTTGTCTGAGAAACTAGCTACATGTTGCCAAAAGATCAAGCTTCCTGAAAGACCAAAAAAACTTGAACACTCTTCTTTATGATTTTTTTTATATCTGAATTTTCTTTATCAATCCTACAGTTTTTCTTTTTTAAAATCTTGACATATTTGCAAGATAATCACAGCTTAATGTAGAGGGGACTAGGGGCATTGATAAACAAATTATTCACATTTCAAACAGATAGATATTGCTTCTAGGCATACCTTATCCTCCGAGAAGGTTTCGTTGCAAGCAATAAAGATAAAAGGTGCCAACCAGCACCCCAGTTCCTATCAAGTATCTGCAAGAAAATAATATTAGAAAGGCATTAGAAGTTCTGAAGACAAGAATGGAACTCTAAATACTAAGCTACTTTCACTGAAGAAGTGTAGCCGTATGCTTACTTGTAAGCCAGCATTTCCGAATGGAGAACTTCTACCAAGGATTTCCAACATAAACTCTCGCAAACATGAAGGATCATTCCCCTGAAGTTTAATGAAGCAAGAATTATCATTAGAAAGTTCACGTCATTGTATGACCCATTTTATCAGCTCTCTTACTACAATTTGTGTTTTTGTAATAAAAGAATATGTTTTTGAAACACATCTGTAGACATATTTGTTAGAATATATCAAAATATGGCATATTTACGAGGGTGACTTTAATTATCTTCTAGAATTGGTTTCAATATTTCCTTATTTATCATTACTTGTTTCCATATTTTATTTTATTTGTATAGTCAGTTCTGCTACGTAAATCTTAGTATAGTAAGACCAGATATGTAACAAAAAAGCTAATTTGAGGATGCGTACCCACTTACAGTAGACCTACAAATAGTGATTCCCAAGTAAACTACTACGAGTTGTGGTCATTTAACCACTATTTTAGTATTATTCTCAAATGACAACTTATTTCAACAACTGCACAATCCTCAAATTTTCATGTTAATGGTTTATGTCCTATTATTAGTGAGTACACATAAATGAACGGCTTGCAGAAAAGGGGAAAAAGGAACAAATTATTTAGGTCTTAGTTTTTATGACGGGCATACAGAGACCAGAAGGCATCCTGGGCACTTCCTTCGCCGTCTAAAAAGCATTTGGGTCAAGTAGTTTATTCTTTTCCTTAAAAAAGTTGTACTTTTTAAACAGTCAGGGGACTAAAATTAAATAAAAGATTAACTATTCGTACCTTTGTGAGGAATGATTTGAACTTTGCAAAGATCAAAGGATCCATAAGTTCTTGCATTACCATTTTTGCCATTATGAAACCAACGCATCTTTGCAACACAGATAATCAGGTATCAAAAACATTATATAGTTGCACACATATTTCACTGACAGTTTCCCAGCCTATACCTCATGTCAAATGCAATCATCATCTGTCGTCTGTCCATGTTTTCCATAGAGCCGCTATTTGAACCATCCTCACAAAAGTCAGCAGCATTTCCCAGTATACCAACCTGTTAAGTAAACAATTTAGGTCACTCCAAGCATGAGAGGAAAGGTAGACCAGATCATTCATGAAGAAACACCAACTATTGATATCCAGTAACTTGGATTGCATAGATCACACATTCAGAGCTAAGAATTATCAGACCAGTGGAAATTACCATCCAGCAAGTATATGTCATATCCTTTCTGTTATCTCTCCCTTCCTAGTTCCTAAGTATGTTTCATTTCATATCAGCTTTTTCTTTTACATTAATCAAAATCATCACATTATATTTGTTTACTATTATGTGGGACGACAACAGTGTCCAAACTAGCAACAAAAACAAGTTTCTTGGTTTGTTTTGTGACACTCTGCGAGTTTACAGCACACATGATGTACAAAAACTTCTCTAGGATCAGCCAAACCTCAAAGGTAATCCACGCTCCACAGAAAAGACAGAAAAGTGAATGAAGAGAAGACATTATTCTATTTATAAGAGCTTACTTTGATGTGTCTGTCTATTGGGCTGATATGCACATTTTCAAGCCTCAACTCTGTATGGGCAAGACCATGACTATGCAGGTAATTTACCTGAAGTATATAAACCATAGTTGAAAATATCATTCCTCTTGTTGCTGTGCAGAGTATTCAAGCACTTACGATTGAAAATGCCTTCAATTAAAAAAAACATTGAAGTTACTGAGTTAAAATTTCTAAAAACATACTCCAATTAGAAGATCTCTCATCAATATTCGAATAAGCCGCAATTGCCTAGAAATCGCAGGACCTCCGGTTGTGTCTTCTCCAACCTTCTTAACAGACTCTTCATCCAGAGCAAGGGTGGCCTCTAAAGTTGGAAGCCAATCTGACTGTTGAAGCCAGTGTCTCAAAGAAAAACTACCATGATACTGAAAGGAAAAAGTATTGAACCAAAAAGACATAAGCAAACGTATGTGAAAGAATTAAAATAATAAAACCCATTAAGATTGAGACCTACCCCATGGACTAGGATAAATGAACTACCATCATCGCTTGCAGGCAAAGAGATATAGCCATGAACTTGCATTGAATAAGAATGATATAAAAGTTTACGGCGAACCAGCTTCTTCAATACCTTAAAGATGGCAACAAAGAAAATTGTGAAAAGACATGAACAAAATATCAAATTGAGATACTAGAAGGTCACTATACCTCTATTGCTCTTTTGCCTCGACGCTGAGCTTGGGCACTATAAAACTTTCGGAGTACAACTCTTGTGTTATACAAAGGGCTGCAGTGAACAAAATGAATAGATACAGATACTGTGATCAAAACTAATCATCTATAATCTGAAGCAAACAAAGTATTACCTTACCTACCACTATCCTTCACCTTGCCTTCAAAAACCACCTCATCCGCCTATAGCAAAACTTAATCGATGAGACCACCAGTATTAGAAAAAAATTAATCCAGTCATGACACATTGTAAGGTTAATAGGTTATTTAGATTTCATACCCGCCCACCAAGGCCAATGCTAACATGATCTAAAATCTTAAAGTCTGACATTTTGAACCTTGTAACATGATCAAGTTCCTCCTCCAAGCCAACAGAAATGGTATTTGGATCCTCTTCGTGTGATTCCATGGAAGAAGCAGGTGCAGCTCTCCTTAGTGATGAACTGCATACTCCCTTGTGCTTTCTCCTGCTTACATTAGATAACTGTCCCGCAAAACGCAGGGGAACTGGCAAAACAAGTCTGGTCGACAAATTTCTGTCCAAATAAGCTAGGCCATTACTCTCCAAAATTGGATTTGGCCCAGTTCTACACAGTGCCATTGATCAAACCTCTGATAGTAAAAGAAACAAAGAAAGGATAACAGTATTTATCAGCAAATAATCAGAGGATCCATCAATAGTGCAAAATTAAATGTAAAGGCATAAAACAAACTAACTTTACAAATGGTCTGTTTGGACCGGCTTATTTGAGTTTGTCTACCGACATAAGTGAGACTATTTGGGAGAATTTATGCCCATGAGTTGTTTTTAACTTATTTCCATATATTTTTTAGGATAGCTGATAGTTTATGTAAACAACTTATACCTTATATGAAAACAACTTTTAACAGTTATTTTATTTTTGCACTTTATGTTTTTATCCAAACAGGGTTGCATCTTCTTTAACATATAAACAAAATTTGAATTTGCCACCTCAATGGCGCATACAGAGAGAGCCCGGTTTTGTGGCAACAGACTCAGTTCCCAACATTGACCAAGGTTTCACGTTTCAATTTGGCAAATTAAAATTCGAATCCAAATTGCATAAGATGAGGATCATAAAACAAAAAAATAAGTAGCAGGCAAAAACAATTGATACAAATAAATATAATGATTGAAATTGAGGACTACGTAGAAAGAAGAAAAACAAAAAGGAATTGGAGAGAAAAAATCACCAGAATGAGAAAGGGGAAGAACAGTAGATAGAGCATATGGAGGTGCAAAACAAGTGTAATAATTAAATATAAGCAATGGGATGAGGAAGGAAGCGTGTGAGAGTTGCGTGTGAATGAACGCCGGGAACGTTTTGGCACAGGTTTCTCGCACGTCAACGTCTGCCTATCTAAATATCTCTTTGATCTAAAACATAACATATCATATCATATAACCTTCCTCTTCTTACTTCACATAATTGACGTACCAAAACATACTTCTCGTCCTAAAACTCAACTCATAAGTAATAACTAAACAAATAACAAAAACGTCAAATTCTCTTCTAAAATAAATAGATTTTAATTGATGTTATTATTTTTAAATATTTATTAATTTCATTTCTATTTTTATTTTCATATATCAAGTTTTATTGAATAACCATTTAGATAATGCCAATATTATTTTTAATATTTTGATAAAAGTAAAAGGTCTTTTTTTTTTTTT
>JBBPBS010000276.1:11456167-11477517 GCA_037974835.1 Cicer judaicum
AAATAATCACAAAAGAAAGTAAAAAAAAAAAACATGAATATAGAACATTTTTTCATTAAAGTTAAAAATAATCTATAACTAAAATTGATTAGTAGTAAAAAAAAGAAAAACTCACCTTATATTAAAATATAAAGTTATGAACAAAAGAGTAAATAAAATTAATAGAGTAAAACGTGGATGAAAGTAACAAAATCACAAATGTTATTTCTAATTGCAACTTTAAAGATAAAGCGTGTATTTTATTATGTTACCTGATAAAGAAAAACAACAATAATAAGAATTTTAGAGAGTTTGAAAAATTTGACAAATAAAATTAATGATAATTATTTTCCATTTACTGAGACCAATTTATAATATCAACTTTCGTTCATGCTTTCATTTATCATAATTTTTTTTTATTCATGAATTTCTGATGCACCATCTATATTTTAAAACATTGTTTGGTTTAATCAAAAAGTTAAAAATCTCATGAGGAACTATGAATGTAGACTATTTTATAGCGTAAACTCAACAATGCGTCTATTTATAATTTACTTCATATTTTAGGTGTACATTTATTCATTTACGATTTAATTTTATTTAAATTATTTATATTAATTATATTCATATTTATGTTTGCAGTTTTTTTAACAAGTTCGAATCAATTCATAACAAATAAAAAATAATTTTAGTATTGGTTTATTGATTGTTATTAATAGCAACATTATTTATTACATATTTATAAATAATTTAATTGAATCAATTAAAATATATAAGAGATCAATCATATTAAGAGTCGCTGTATTAAATTCAAATCATAAACAAAAAGACGAAATAAGAGAATTGCTAATAGAGTAACATATGATAAATATAATGTTTTAAATCAGTCTCATATGATTTTAGTATAATGCTTTAAATTAGTCTCGTATGATTTTAGTATAGATAGATATCTTGTTTTTATTTGTAAAAGTATAATAAAAACAAGATATTTGTAACAATCCTCAAGTCTTTTTATTAATATAGAATGAGTGATACTTTGTAAAGTCTTTTTAAGTTAAGTTTACAAAATTATCAACCTTATAATAATAAAGGTTGTATAGATTGATATAAGGAATAAAAGGTGTCAAATTGATAACGTTATCATATTAATAATATAGCAAAAAATCTCATAAAATATGATGAATACGAAATAAACTTTTTATTTATTTATTTATTGTAGTCTAGATTTGTGACATTATTAACATGTTAAGGATCTAATGGAGCAACAAGTAGTTCAATACACTTGTAATATGTGTTAGGTTCGAATTCCATAGAGAATATAAATAGTATTGTCTATAATCTATAATGATAAACATTTGATGGTATTAAAAAAATAAATTATTAATTTACATTTCTTATTTTTTTTTTAATTTTAATAAAATTAACAGATCAATTTGTTTTGTTATCGAACACAATTTTTTCTTAATTTTAATTTTCTTTTTAAAAAAATAACAGATATATTTTAATATGAAAATAACTCCTACCACTTCTGATATTAAGGTTTCTGCGCTTGAAAAAAAGGTTGATTTTGATTCTAGAGTGTCAGTGAAAATGAATCGTTGTGGCCATGCAAATATATTTTTATCTTGCTTCCTGTACTTCGAGACATCCTTCATATTCTAAAGGCTCCATATATGAACCTCGAAGTCCACCAAATTGCTCGCGACGCCGACAAATGTGCTGACCTCGTGCCACATCGAGCCCACATAACTTTTTTTCAATTTAGCTTGATAGAATTTTGTTTTTCTTTTATTAGACATTCTAACTCGTAATGATTATTTGGATGTGTTTTCGTCTAGTTTGTATAGTTAATAAAATTCCATTTTTAACACACACACACAAATATTAAATAGATAAACTATTAAGAGCATATATCTTTAATAGAAATGGATCAACTCATCACATTCCCTTAAAAAATAACACCGAACATATCCTCATCAACTAATTAATGTTTAATAACATTTGATCACTTATATATATATATATTCATAATAATTGATTATTATTAATATACAATTAATTAAATAATTAATTTAACACAATACTACATAAGTAACTATGAGTATGGAGTATCTCGCTTAATAACTCGTCCTGAACATTAAATTTCACCATTTTAAAATTGTAAAATAATTTTTTTTTAAATTATCATTTTAAAAATGTTTAATACTTAATTAAATAAATAAAATTAAATATATAATGTGTTTATTTTAAATATAAATAAATATGATCTCTAAGATTATTTATCTACATATTTCGAATTTATACAGTATTTTGTATGTTTAATCATTGATATAATTAAATGATTGTAACAAGTTATTAAGAAGAGTAATTAAATTAAAAGTCACTTTATGTTACTCATAAAGTAATTTAATATTTCTTCTATATATATTACAGTTTTAATTTTAACACGCGATAAAAAACAACAAAAACACTAGTATTGTGTCTCAGTAATTTGTATTTTTATTTATTTAAAAATTTATTTTTTAATAAAATATTTATATTTTTTATATTAAGACAGGAGAGAGTACGTGTAAGTGTTTTTTTTTATTCAGCATGTAAGTATTAAACTCTATTTAGTAACAATCATTTATCATCTTATAATATTTTTTGATAAGTTAATTTAAGTAGTTTATGAATTTATTATTTTTCTTTTTATTTTACCTTTATTATTGTAACTAAAATGATTTTTTTACCTTTTATAATTTGTTTATAATAATTTAAAAAAAATTTAAAACAATGATTTTATTTATAAATAATTTGTATAATTTAAAATAATTTTAATAAATAATCATTTAAAGTAAATAATATAAGATAATTTATTTATTATAATTTTAGATTATTTAAATATTAAATAGTTAATATTTATTTTAATTTAAAATAAATGAAATAGATATAAACAAATATTAGAATAATAAATTTTATATTAATAAAAAACAAAATTTAAATAAGTACTTTTAAAATATTTAAAATATTAACTGATAAAATTTATTTTTAATTAAAAATATTATTTATATTTTAAATTAACTAAGTCGATAATTTTATCAAATACTATAATCGATTTAATAGTTATCAACTCTCAATTGTAACCTAATGTTACTCAAAATTTAGTATAGCTAATAGGAGTTGGATTTGTAGTCGTAAAAAAAACAAGAAAATGTTATTTGCGATTAAATATTGAATTATAATTAAATTGTTTTAAAGGAGACTTGAATTGAAACTAGACCCCACACAAAATGAGAGGGGTTGCAACGGATCATATGGTAAACCCATGAAACAACGTGTCTAATCTCTCATTGGACGGCACTGCACAGCCTAACCTAATTAATTACCGCACTGTGAACGAAACACGAAACCCGCGCCGCACAACGGACACCACTGTCATAACATAAATCATTTAAGGGTAATTCCGTCACCACAATTTCCCATTATCCTTCCCACCCAACCCAAGGTCCTCCCCAAGTCTCATTAACGCCGATAAACAAAAAACACACTCTCAAGAGAGAGACAGAGAGAGAGAGAGAGAAAGAGAGAGAAACTTTTTGCGTTTTGATTTTGTTACGCTTTTCTTCTACTGTTGAACTCAACATTTAAATGTTGTTCCACATTTAACCCTAACCGACTCATTCTTCGTCTTCATTTCTCGTAATTATTTGTCACATTCGATCTCACCGATCTATCTTCTCTATCTCTATTTCTCTTTCTTGTTAGGGTTCTTGCATCTCGTTTAATTGCTCCGAATTAGGGTTTTCTTTCGGATTTGGTTCGTTTCGTCTGATTTCAATTTGAGGAATAGGGTTTCGGGGTTTTGCTTCCGCGATGCCGCGTAGTTCGAAGCACAAATCCAGCAAGCACAGTTCGAGAGACTATTCGGACTCCGAGAGGGATTCTGGCGCCAAAGATCGGAGGAACAAGGAGGAGACTTCCGTGAAGGCGTTGAAGGATTCGAGTTCTGCTGAGAAGCGGAGATTGGATTCAAAGGACGTGCACGGGAACGGTGAGTATTCCGATGAGTACGGTTCGTCATCGAAGCGGCGCAAGGAGGGTGGAGATAGGTGGAATGGCGGCGAGGAAGGGTCGAAGAAATCGAAGGTCATTGGGGATTCGAAGAGTAGTAAGAGGAGGGATGGGAGCGTTGGAGTGTACGGTGAGGGTGAGGAGGTAAAGAGGAGTAGCGCGAAGCATAGGGATTCTTCGTCTTCTGGTCGGAAGGAGAACATGGAGAAGGAAAAAGAGAAGGAAAAGGAAAAGGAAAAGGAAAGGAAGTTCAAAGAAGGAAGAAGCGAGGAATCTGTCGATGAACAAGAACAGCGCCCATCCAAGCAAGTGTTTGAAAATAATGGTAAGGTAACTTTAATTGGTTGATTTGTGGTATTGCTGTGCTCATTGCTTGCATTTACTGTATTATAACTTGTTTTGAACTGAAAGGAAACACATTTTGAAAGCTGTGTGTGTTTTGTTAGGAATAGGAATTAGGAATAAAAAACAAAGTTTGTTAGAGTTCTGCAATTGTGTATGACCGATTTGCCTTGCTGCTTAGTGGCTAGTGCCAATGATAGTGTTGTTACTTTGAATATCAAATGCCAAATCCTGATTTTTCCCATGTACTGTGTACAAAAACCAAAGTTTTCCCACTCCCTGTGATCCACTGCTCTTGGAATTTATCCTTGCTCCTTCGATTCTGTTTGAAGCTCTCTATAATCTATTTGATGTTAGTCTTAATGTACGGGTTATTCCACCAATTTAATGTCCTTTGACATTCTTTTTGAAATACACACCCAATATTGTCAATCTGTTAGACTCCCTTTTGTTATATGTATCTCGGAACACGTTTCTTCCTCCACCCTTTTAAATAAGCTCAAAGGCCATGGAATGATGACCTGTGTAAGAGCTTTTTGATAAAGCCCTATATGTTGTCATGAGATGAGCCAATTGAAGTTCATAGTTTTTTATTTTGATTATCAGTTGGGTAGGTCAGGCCTCAGATAAATGCATCTCTGCATTGTGTGTATGGTGTTAACTTGGATACAATAAAAAAGTAATTTTATATCTGGCACTTTTAAATAATTTCTTTTGGAAAAATGTTATTATAGGCGGGGCACATGAGAAGATATTAGATTTTTTTTTCTCATTTGAAAATCATATAAGGTGAAATAGTTGTGTTGATTTTCAACTCATCTGTTGGACGACGACGAAAGAATTGGTGCTGCCTGCCAGGCTGATCATTAACCGTAATCATAATTTTATAATGCCTGTAATCCATAGTTAAATATAAAAATCAAAATAAATGACTCTTCAAGAGGAATACAAATTTTATTCCAATTCTAAGTAGAGTCTGGTCCTCTTGTTTTTCATTTTTTCTGATTAACATGATAGAGTCCTTTTATGAAGGAGATAAAATTTTATTGTGAAAGGAGGGACCAACCATGCTCTATGTTGGGTCCACTAGAAAATGCACAATTAGAAATGGCTAAAAATGCATCTGTTTTTCTCTCATAACATGTCTCTCTCTTTTTGGTGAATAAAAGGATAGAATTCAAATCCTATATTTACTCGTGTTGCATTTATGTCGAACTCTTTGTTTGGGCTTCGACACTTAAGTGTGCAAAGCTTGCATTAATGGCACAAATCATTTTCTACTTTATATGGACTGACAAATGGCAATTAAAAGCAATTTTGATTCATTGACCAGGTAATTAAAAATGAAGTTAAGACTTGTTTTCCTCAATAGCAGACAGATTCATTGGATTTCCTGGGTAAATCTTGTGGTAATTAATCAAAAGTTTTCTATATTAGAGATCAAATTTGGTGGTTATTAACAAGCATTTCAAAATTTGATTTTTAAATTATGTCATGTAGGCCTCAGCACTGTTCTTATAATTAATTAAGATAATCACATATGGAAATTTGGATGTTGAAATTATTTTCTAATAATATATCACTTGCAATAATGACAAAGCTGGATACTACATAGATTCTTTTTCCAAATTTTCTTCTCTTATGAGATCTTCAAATATTCTTAATACACGTGTATTCATTGTTGGAGTGATCAATGTATTATGTGTTGCATTACGTATGCTACAGATTTGGTTTTGTCTCGTTTGTTTTGAATTTGAATCTCTTGTGCTGAGTGAATTTTTTAACTATATTATTAAAGGTGTTTTTTAGTATAATATTCACAATCTTTAGATAGCGAAATTGTGTAATGTTTTCAATTCCTTTTGAGCCTTTTGGAAAAATGACATAATGTATCATAACAATCACACAGTTTTCGCTTGAACTCTGGTAGTTCTTCCTCACAATCTATTGTTCCACACTGTCTTAATAGCTTTTGATAGTTTTGTGAGCTGTTCGTTTAAATTGTGTTGCCCTGCGATCTGTCATATGAAAATGCATCAGTTAATGTTCTTTTCTGAATTCAAGAGATTAATAAAACAATTTATCTCCTCTTTTTTTCCAGTCAAACTGAATATCACGCTTGGATAATTCAGGCAATATTGTACATCCGGTTGTTGTTATTTGCAGTTAAATAAATATGGATATGATATTTTGTGCTTAACGTATAGGATTTTGGGTTTGTAATGTTAAATGTTTTGGTCCATATTTTTGTTAATCTTTTTTGTAATGCCCTCCAAATGATTCAGTGATTCACATTGTTTCTGTAGGATTGTTGTGTCAGAAAATGATTGTTAACTTTTATCAATGTGGCCAATTCTTTTTGCAGAATCTAAAAAAATAGACGAGTTGCGTAGCCTTGAACAAGATGGCCAGCCTGAGAGGCGAATGAGGAAGAAAAGGGATGACTATGGTGATGGTGATAAGCAACAAGATGACGTTGGAGATGGTTATGATAGGCATTTGTCTTCCAGGGACGACAATGCCAAGGATGGTAAAAGGAAGGATGATAGGCGAAAAGATGAGAAATATAGAGACAAATATAGGGAAGAAATGGACAGGGAGAACAAACATCGACATGACAAACAGCGTGATGAGCATCCAGCAAAAGAACATACTGCCATTAGGTCTGATGATAAACATGTAAGGGAAGAAAAGAATAATTTAGAATCACGACAAAAGAGAAGTAAGCATCCAGAGAGTGATAGGGAACGTGACCGAGACCGTGAATATCGTGATCGAGATGGAGAACGAGATCGTGATTTTGAATACGTTCGTGATCGTGAACGCCGCCATGAACGTGATTATGATTTTGACAGAGATCATGATTATGATAGAGATCGAGATTGGGACTGGGATCGTGATCGAGATTTTGACCGCGAACGAGGCAGAGACCGTGATCGTCATCGTGACCGTGATGGGTCACATGGGGATGATAGAAGTGCAAGAGGCAAAGATAGTGGGACGAAAAAAAGAACTTTGGATGATCGCGATGATTACAATGATTCTAAAGCTAGATCTGTTAAAAGCTACTATCCTGACACTGAGAAGAGGAGTTTGACCAGCAACAGGGTGGATTCTGATATTGACAGGGGAAGATCTCTACCTCGACAAGTTCATGCAGATTCAACTGGGACTAGCAGTAAACACAGATCCTCTCCTGCATCAAATGCACATATTAGCAAAGATGAATATAGGTACTTCTTAATTTTTTTGATGGGTCTAGTATTGTTAGCCCATGTTCTGAGCTATCCTTCATGTGATATTTCCTCTGTACTCTGTACTTTGCAGGTGACATATGGGAATTTAACTTGTTATTTGTGCAATTTTTTTGTTTTCATTTGGTTTTTCAAGCTCTTGTTGCTTAAGTACTGCTATACTATTATTGCAGATAAAGATTTATCATGTAATTAGCTTTGCTTTGTAATAATGATTAGTGGCGTATTCTGTGAACATAATATAATGGCATCATATGTTATGAATAACTTGGTTTAATACAAAATTTTGAACATGAGAAGTTTTTAGAGCTTAATGTAAATATTCTTTTGCTTTGCCAAGAGGAGATAAAAGCAACGTGAGTTTATTGTTGACGATTGAAATATCTCTTGCATGATTTAAATTTTATGGTTAGGTCTAATTTTCACTCATGTTCTCAGAAGCTTGTAAGCATGGGTATTATACCATTATCAACTATAATTGTTTCCTGTTTTTCCCTATGTTTCAGAAATGCAAATGCTGAAGATACAAAGTATAGAGACTCAACTACAGAACAGAGAACCAAAGCCTCACGAGAGGGTTACTCCGGGATTTCAGATAGAGGTCCTAGATACAAACTAATGGAGAAACCTGTTAAAGTAGATGAATCTGTAGGAGACTTGTCAACTGAAAGGTCTTCTAGTGCTAAGGCTTCACCCATGGGCCTGATAGAAAGATCTCCTTCATCAACAAGCATTGAACGCAGATATATGAATAAAAGTGTTGTTAAGCGGAATCTTGAAATTGATGAAAATGGAAGAAGGAACAATACTGATGCAAGAGATGTCTCTTCTTCTGATGATAGACTAGGCCGGGAGTCGATTCACGAGAAACCACTATTGGACGAGCCTTCTCAAGCAGATTCATCTTTCTATGGCAGAACTAATCAGAACAATCCACCTGTAATTCCTCCCCAATCTGGTTTCAGGGCTGCACTAGACAGACCTTATATGGGTTCTCTAGAGGATGACGTTAGAGATAACTCTAATACTCGATACAGGAGAAGTAGTGAACCTGGCTTTGGGAGAGTGCATGGTGGCAATTCCTGGAGAGCAATTCCAAACTGGCCTTCACCTGTACCAAATGGATTTGTTCCCTTCCCACCTGGGCCAGCTCATGGAGGCTTTCAAACAATGATGCCACAGTTTTCATCTCAACCTCTCTTTGGTGTTAGGCCTCCAATGGATGTTAACCATGCCGGTATTCCTTACCATATTGCTGATCCCGACAGGTTTCCAGGTCACTTGCGCCCACTTGGGTGGCCAAATTTGATGGATGGTACCGGACCTGCTCATATGCATGGGTGGGATGGCAATAATGGGGTTTTCAGAGATGATCCTCATATGTATGGTGGTTCTGAATGGGATAGAAACAGGCACCCAACAAATAGTCATGGATGGGAATCTGGTTCAGAGAGTTGGAAAGAACAGAATTGTGACTCAAAGAAAGACTTGCCTTCCCCAGCCTGCAAAGATGAATCAGCTCCTGCCCTAGTTGAGAATGGTTTGCCTGATCAGACGTCTCAGGATGAAAACAACCACGCCGAACCTCACGAGAAGTCTCCTGAAACAAAGGGTTCCAGTGTCAGTTCTCCAGGAAAAGTATCTTTGAACTCTTTGCCCACAACTGTTTTGGAAAAGGTGCCTGATACATTGACACCCGAAGACAATACTTCTCTTTTTACCCGTTTCTACCTTTCCAAACTTGACATTTCAGCAGACTTAGTACGTCCAGAGTTGTATGACCAGTGTGTATGTGCTCTTAATGTTGGCAAGAAAGCATCCGGTGATGTTGCTAGTACAGAACTATCCTTAAAGGTATAAATACTACAAACCTTTCACACTTCCTTTCGTTCTCCCAAAACTTATAAAACGTCAACCAAAATTGACTGTCTTTTTGGTGTGATGGATTTCTAATTTGAAGCCAATTAAAACAGTGATTCGGAGCAACTTTATATTCTTTTATCTATTTGACGGAACATGTTTTTAAATTATAACAGTATGTTTATTTGTTGTTTACTTTAATGCACATTACAATCCCTGACATTATCAGTGTTCCCTTCCCTGTGATTTGACAGAATGGTTCGAGGGCACCACCGAAATACGCCGCCACTTTATCAAGACATTCACCTTTTCCAGTAGTTGATAATTCTATCTTCCAGGTAGAAATACTTGATTAGACTTCTAATGATATGATCATTCTTCTCTTACACCAAACTGTAATAATATTCATGCCCATAGAAAAGTGGATTGTTGTTCTGAATAATTTCCTGACGATATCCATTTTGTTGGCTTTAATTCTTTGAATGTATAAATACTGAAATGCTGGACCCTTGATGGGTGAATGTTTTCTCCAATTTGCAGAGAGCTATTGATCTTTACAAGAAGCAACGGGTGAAACTGCCTAATAAGGGGGATGTAGATGTATTTGCAGCATCCAACCATATGCAAGTGGATGAGTCAGTTCCTATTCCCAGTTCGGAGAAAAGACATGTTTCTGGCTCAGCTTCTGATGCTACAGAAGATGTGGTAACACAAGTGGAAACTCTATCTCCTGCAAAGGGGCAGCTGGAAAAGATCAATCAGACCTGCAGTAAAATGGAGCAAGACAATGATTCTACCCATACTATGAAGATACCATCTAGTCCATCTCCTGATCCTGAGAATCAAGAAACAACTGTTGCAGATTTGCCAATGGAAGATGACAAAGTCACTTCTGATATGCCGAGTTCAGCGGACGCAGAGGACAATCTCTCCATTGCAACAAAAAGTGAAGCACTATTGGCCCCCAATTCACCTGAAGAGTGTGATAACATGAATATCAATGCCACAGTTACTGGTTTTACCCAGCATGCAGATGAAAAGCTGGGTTTTGGTGACACAAATGGTAATCCCTTAATTTTTGAGGATGGGTCTCCCAAAGCATGTGATGCTTTGATGCCTGGTTCAAATGAGTCTGAGTCACTTATTTTAAGCCGGATACATCATTCCCCTGAAAGTACACATTGAGACAATTTCTATATCTATGCTTTTTATCCATCAGGTTTTTCAATTTCTTCACCCCTTTTTGTTGCTTCAGTTTGAGCGAGGAAATAAAATGAAATGGCATCATATTTGCCTAGAAATGCGTTTTTCAGAACTTCCATGCATGTTTTTCCTAACCTTTCGTTCCTCCTATTTTAGCATATGTTTGTGAATGAGCATGTCATGGCAGTAAGTTTATCTCGTCTAAGTTGCACTCCGTTCTGCATGAATGGAATAGGCTTCATACGGCATGTAAATTCAGTTTTATTTAAATCGAAACTTCAAATTTATTTAAAGCCGGTACCAATCGTGACTTTCTGGTTTTGTTTCTCATATTCTTTCTACTCTTTTTCCACTGCCCCCCTCTCCCTACTTTGCCCTAGTTACTTGTGTTGTTGGGTTGCTTCGAAGTATATAACATGTATAAAAAAAGTATAAGGGAATAATCTTTTTTAAATAATCTTTTTAAGTTCCATGGTTATATTACAAAGAAATGAACAAACTCAAACTAGTGCATTAAAACAAATTAATCCCTCTAGAGCAAGCAATCTAAAGCTCATACAATAGACAACTGTAGAATAATCCTTCAAAATGTACAAAAAGCGATCTGATGTAGAATATGTTTGGCAAACAATTAGCTCATCCATGGCCGTCTCTCAATGTGTGTTGAAAGACAATAGATGTTAGACTTGTGTTGAAAGGATCTATATGAAGTTATTAAGCTTTTCGTTGTTGTGTATATGTGTGTGATTTAGTGGGTAATATCCTATGAGTTACGTTTGGTGTAATTGTTTAGATGTTTTTCCAATACTTTATATATTTGGTTGAGTTTGGTGTACTTTGATTATACTACTAAGAATATATTTGGTTACATACTACTAAGAAAATGAAATATATCTCGCAGTTTTAACAGTCTAAAATTATCTATTAAAAACTAGTTTTGTTCCAATTTTGATTTTTTGGATGATAATTTTATTAGCATTATAAAAAACTTTCGTAAAAATAAATTAGTTGCAAAAGAAAGGTGTTTTGAAAATATTTGCAAAGGTAAGCTTTTTATTTTTGCCGGATTTCGAACTTTCGTAAAAATATTTTGCTTACTTTCATCATATAAATTTTTAATTTTTTAATTTTTTAATAAGTATTCTAAAGATATATGTTAGTCGACTCTAAAAATTGGCGAGTGACAATAATAAATTTGGGGAGCCGCATATTAGGATTGACAAAGTTATAAATTATAATTTATATCTTAGGCTTATTTGTTATCTTTTGTATATGATTTTCCTTTTTTCTAATACACTTTATACCTCAAATATCATTTTAAATTTTTAATATTGAATTTAACACATTCTAATAAAAGTAACCTACTTCTCGAAATGTGTGTGCTATATACAAAGTTTATAGAGATAAAATTGTGTCATCTTAGCCAATTGAACTCTCATGCATAGTAATAAGTTAGGTAGTAAATTTCGGCGTTTTTCAACGAGATTCCGCTTTTTTGGTGTCTGACTGCGATAGTATGTTCTGCAACAACGTAAAATAAGATCCAAGCGAGATTCCACCATTCCAACATAGTTAATTTCAACATTTCTCATCGAGATCCTACTATTATTTCTTCTTTCTTTATTTTGTTGTTTCAACTTGCACCTAGGTAAAAGAAGAAGAATATACTAATAAAAATAACTTTTATATTTGATTTATGTTAACATCCTTTTGAGTTTTAATATTTAATTATTTTTTACTATGTATTAAAAGATTTAAATATGCACTATTTTTATTTTCTTGACTTTTGTTGAAAAAGTAAATTCCATTAAATTCCAATTAAAGAAAGACATCAGTTGGGTAGTATCACTCAGAAACCTATAATATAATCGGTACAATGCGATAGACAGCGATGAGAATCTATGCTTCACAAAATATGGTTCCTTGTCTATCCCCACTCTCCTCCTTGGTAGTGCTATAAATATTTTGTTAAGATGCAACCGTTCCCCTATTAACCCTACCGAAAACAAATTGCTTCTACTTCATAGATGAAGTAAAAACATGCTTTTTTCTCTTCTTTTACTGAGAAGAATTGGAAAGAAGATTCTTCGAAGTTGCTTTGTTTTCATATCAGTCCCTGGCGTTGTAAATCAGTGTATGTCTTCTTATTATAGATGTTGCCCTCTTTGTCTTCATACTCTTCCTCGAGATCTGGGCGCCACTTGTTCACTCCTTGTCTCTGCTGTATCTTCTTCCAGAGCTCCTTTGCTTCCTGCAACAGAGCATGGTAGCATGTAAGATACCATACATGTCACATGTAAATAACAAAACCAAAATAAAATTTTGTCAGCAGCTAATCGAGAAGGCCTGCAGAGTCTCAGAGAAACAGCAGTAGTATTTCAACTTTCAAAATAGGAATAACAGCAGCAAAACACATTTGACACTGACGGTTTACAATGTTTAGCAATAACAGTAGCACAACACATTTGACGCTGACAGTAAAAAATAAAGTCCCCCAAAATAAAGATTTGGCAAATAATGTCCAACAGAGAATATATTCAGAGTATAAATCTGCAAATAGATTATCAAAGTTTCCTCGAGCACTTCACACAAGCAGAATATTCTTATTGAAATATGAATTCAGGTATTTTGAAAGGGAAAATAAGACAGACAAACTAAACAGGGCACTGGCGACCATAATAAATATATGATAAGAACAATGGCAAACTTCTAAAAATTGGTAGCATTTGTAATTACAGGTGGATTATTAGCTCTTTTAGAAAAAGAAGAAAGCAATAGTGGACAATTACTATTACAGGTACCGAGCACACACATCACTAATATAGACCAAGGTCATGCAGTCAATCATGCAGTCAAATAAACTTTTATAGTTAAACTAGTGAAATGTGATACAATACAGTATATATACGAGAAAAGATTAATACTGGGCGATAAAGTTATTTCCTGCCATTTTAATGGATGCTATATTTGATTTAGACCAATGGGAAAAATAAATGTAACGGCAATGTCAAATTATTTCAGTTTGTAAACACGAAGACCTGGTGGACCTGACCAGGGATATTTTTTAGACCAATAGGTGTGTCCACAGAAACATACAAGTATAAATAGAAGATGGAAATAATCTATATACTTGTGAGATATGCTAAAGAATGAATATCAACATGGAAATAAAATTGATCCTGCATACCTCAATTGATGTGATTTCATTGAAGTTCTTTGTATTTGGAATACCAAGACACCGCATCCCATGTTGATGACGCCATTCTTTAAAATGTCGTTCAAAAGCACGACGCCCCCAATAACTGTAGTTCCCACAAATCTCACACTTAAATTCCTGAAATTCATATTATATTATTTAGCGATCATAATGATGACAACAAGCAAAACAAGTCCCTAAGTTTCTTTTTAAGTCAAAAAATGGAATAATCTAATGCCATACTGCCAACAAGCAAAGGCTGAAGATAACAACGATTTCTTTTAATAGTTTGCTCCTTTTGCTTTTCTCGGCTCCTCTAGAAAAGCGATAAATTTCAACCACTTGACCAAAATTTTAATGGCAAATAAATAATACCTGACCAAGACCATGTAGCTTATACAGCCAATAAGGTATAGGCTTCCCATCCCATCCCATTGGTAATTTTAAGGGATTATAAATCTGCTGCTCATCATCTTCGCTTTCAGAATCCTCTTGTGTCTCTTCCTGCAAATATTGTTTGATATCAAATACTATAAAATAAAGCTATATTTTGGAGAAAAAAGAGTGGAAGTAAATTGCCAAAAACAGATGAAGTGTAATGTGAATTGGGAGGACAGATCAAAGTTTGATATATTTTTCTCTCGTTATTTGTCAAAATGGATCATGATACTTGGTCAATGACAATAAAGAAAACTTCAACTTGTCTGCAAAACTTTTCAAACCATGAGGCGAAAAAAACAGTGAATAGTTACTTGGATTCAAATCTTGTGCATCTTAACAGTCAATGCCACAATTCTCTCCTCTCAAATCCAAATTTTCAATGGGGGTGGTTTTAGTGAATGCCATAGAAAACCTTCTTGATAAGTTAATAATTTTCTCAAAATTTAAATTTGGTGGGGTCAAGTCGTTCTACTTTTCTTTAATAGAAACACTATTCAGAAACATAGAAGTAAAAGATATGTTTAGCACGTAACCTAGTCTCTCATTGGAAGCATACAGATCAAATTTCATTGCTGAACGAATATTCAACGTAAAGTTATGTTCAAGCCAGAACTGCCCAAAAGTTTATATTCAGCACGTAACCTAGTCTCTCATTGGAAGCCCAAAAGTTTATATCAAATTTCCTGAACGAATATTCACTGTCCCCCACATAAGGGAAGTCCCATGGCACACTGACAATTCAAAACATAGTGTGTTCTTAAATGATAATTTGATGCAGCTAATATCTGAATAGGTTAGTGAAAAAAGGTCAACCTCGAAGATAGCTTAAGCATTAGCTTATTTTTATATGAATTTAGACTCACAATTCTGTTTACAATAAGGACTTATGAGCTTCACTATTTTTGGCCATATAAACAAGACCGGCTCAATTTCCCTTTCAAATACCGGGACAGGAAGCTCATGAAGAAAAAAAGTTCTATCCTCATTTTGCTTAGTTAGACCAGTTACAAATATGATTGATGCAATTAAGTGGACCCAAGCATCTTGGAGATCATTTTGAACCTAGACATAATGGATAAATCATTTGATGGTATCAATCATTTCCCATGGACCTTAATCCCTCATTAAATCCATCCCCCAGATGTTCTACAAATAAATGAAAAAATAATATCACAGAAATGCACTATGCATCCCTAAAGTTTTGAGGATTCATAAGTTGCTTCAACTCACCTCCTCACGTTCTGCTTCAATTTCCTCATAAGTTAAGGCTTGCTTCTTTATAACATTGTCTTTTGTTCGAGCAATTGTCTGTAGAAAGAGAAAAATTTATTAAATGAAGTCATTATAACGTATATGCCAAAAATGTTGCATATAAAACCATCAATGGAACTAAAGTAAAAGAAATAATTAAGCATCATTAGCTAACCTCGTCTAACAAATCACACAGTTTATTCATTTTGGCCTCCATTAATGCAATTTCTTTTAAATTTCCTTCTTGTGAAGCAGCAGCAACCCCATTTTTCTCTAAACCATGCGCCCCCTTGGCAAAATGCTTCTTGTCCAACTTTTCAAGAGGTGTATGCTGCATGAAAAATACCACCAAAGAAAATTTGTTAAGTCAAGTTGTAAAGCCCGATTATACAGGTACAGCTTAGAGGCAAAACAAGAACTTCAATCAAAATTCAGGCAACCAGGGCATCTTCCAGGCAAATAGGAATTTGGGCTTTAAGGGTTTAACTGTAACTTTGATCTACGATGTATTGGGGAAATATCGCTTAATAAATATTAAAAGAATTTATGCTTTCATAGCATTAAAAACCTACGAGATAATTAATGTTTTGAACAAATTCTGAATTTTTTCGGAGCAAATAGATCCGCATCAGGAAAGCATATTTTTAGATTATTCCAAGGCCAATTATCTATTCATTAGATAGCCGCTTCAAGGGACTATTTATACATTATATTTTATTTTATTTTTGGAGGGGAGCAGAGCTGATGTCAGTTGAAGCATCTTAAATTAGTTTGAACTCTCAATTTGGGCCTATCTGGGATTTTGACTCTAATGAAAGAAGATCCCAGTTTCTTGAGTATGTTTATGACAGTCAACTTGGTGGGAGATAGTGAGAATAAAGTCACTAGCATCTCTTACAGAACTTGTTTTAAGGTACTATGGCAAAGATATTCCCTACATTCCTACTCCAACTACAGAAAAGGCTATAGAAAACCAACAAAAGAAAGTGTAACCTTGTACTTGGTAAATGGGTAAAAATCACCTTTGTAAGGAAGAGCCTCTCTGCACGTTGCTGAACAGTACCACCACTCTTAAGTCCCAATGCAGCCAGTGCCTATCAGAAGAAAAGTCAGGACAGAAGGGGGGAAGAATGAATAGTTATCAATAAATAGAGCTCCAGTGAAATTAATGACTGGCGAGAAAAGATTCTTAATCTCTGTACTTCCTTTGCACTTCATTAATATTGAAATTCAAGATATTAAGTTTATAAAAAGAGAGGGTGCATCCTTGTACATCATCAGCTATATTTATAAAAAAAAGCCATCAGCTATATTGTTGATAGAATATGCAAGTTGAATGCATGGATAAGGGTGTGGTACTGATACAAGGTATGATTACGGAAGTTCTTAAAAGTCTTGACATACATGTACATCAATATATAACTTTAATTATACATAAATATCTAAATTGCATAAAAAGTAAAAATCACAAATAAACAACATATAAAATAAAATGAGCTTAAATTATTCAACATGACAGCAAAACGTCTCACAATGAAACTATAATATGGTAGTTATTGAACAATCAACATTATAAAACCTAAGCATGACTATGAATATCACACTTAAACTGTATAGATTTAATAATTTTTTTAATATCGTCTGCAGCAGCTCCTTCAAATGGATCCCATTCATCTCCACCAATATCCCACTCCCACATTTTAATCTCACCCTTATTTTACCAAATGAAATTCTTTTTTATCCATCAAAACATGAATATGTACTGGTCTGGTCCTTACCCAAGCAGTACCCACATACACATAAATTTAGTTACAAGTACAAAATAAGTACTGTTTGTCTTCAAGCTTGAAGTATCCTACTTAACACACACACACAATCCTCAATTTTACCTCCTTTAACCTTTCAGGACCCACTTCCATAAGCTCTTCAACTGTACTGTAATAATCAAGATCAATTGCAGTGTGCTGACTAGCTACATGTCCATTTTCCTGATTGTCATTCTCCCACCCTTGAACCATTCCACTAGCCCAATTTTCTTCAAACTCAGCTGTTACCTGCCACAACTATATTAGGCTCTTGCTCCCAGAAAAATAGAAAATGGAACTAACTCATGCACATCAATTATAAATATGATACAGAAAGCTCTGAAATGAGATAAAATTGCAGTTCTCTCCCACAAGAGAAGGCATAAATTACAGTTTCCTCCATCGTTATTTTAAAATTTACAAAGCTACATTCCCTCAAAAGATAAATATGCATTTAACTTTAGTTCATTTAATTATAAATAAACTTTTTATGGACATTTTTCCCTTTTGTGATTCCCGAAATCATTAACATAACGTTCAGGACCCCTACTATCCACTATAAGACATTAGTATATGGCCTAAAGATTCTGGGCAAAGCTTCAAAACAGATAAATGGATTGTGAAGCTACATTTTATCTAGTCTTAAAATCAATAATATAGTGCTCAAAATAAGTTATCTGTAACATTCAAAGTTGTAGAGAAATGAAAGACTTTGATGGGAGGTTCGTTCATAGTTTTTCACTACCATTAGAAGGTTCATTTACATTAAAACAGACTGAAGTGTACTGCATATTTATCTCTGAGGGGAGTGCAAGTATTAAAACAAGAGAGGGGAGAAACTAACGTTAGGGAAAGGGATTGTAATTTACTCTTACAATAATTATTATGTGGACCAAAAATATTTATGGAATATGGGGTTTTAGTTCACAATTGCTTTATCTTCAATATAACAATATAAAGAGTGTTATAATTAATTATATTTTATAATACCATAGAAAAATAGTAGAATAAATTGACACATGACACTTCAACATCTCAAACATAGCATTGGATTTCAGTGAGACAATATTTTCAGTGAGAAAAACTAATGAAAATGATTTAAAAGAAAGATTCGTTAAGTTTTTGCACCAAAATTTTCAGAGCTAGAAGGAAATTTTTTAAAGATAAATCCCATTCCAAGAGAAAAGTGAGACTCAAAATTATGCTAACAGCTACAAGTTCAAAACTATAGCAAAATAAAAGACAAACCTTTGAAAAGATTCGATCGAGATCTTGCAGGGGTTCTGTCCGCTGGAAAAAATATATCAGGTACTCCAACAGATTCCCCAAGTACTCCCTGTACTGCCTGTAGAAATAGAACAAGAACTTAGAAGACTAGAATGTACATATTACATAAATCCATACATTACAAGGATGTCCATAAATGCCAAATGATCAATACATTCAATCAATATAGAACACAACTGACCTCGTCGTTTTCATTTTGCGTGGAACCTTATCTGTTTCAGAAAAAACATCAAGGTATGCCGAATACTCAATTGGCTCGCCAAATTTAGAATTGACATACTGATGGTATAGTTCATGCATGTCTAAGTATCGACCAAAAGCTTCCTGGAAGACAATTTTCACATAATCAGTTACCAGAAAAAGTTGCAGTAGCATAAATTGTAAGTACTGTAAACGTGATATTGTCTACTTAATAGTAGAATATTTTAGATTTCATCCTGCATATTCAATGTAACGTTAAACAGGCCCATTAGACAAGAAACTCTTCCCTGTTTTCCAAATGCACAGGTAGACTAATAAAATGTTCAATCTGTGCAAGCCAGATTTGAGGTAAAACCCTAGTGATCTGTCACCGCAATTCTAAAAAAGTGAAGAACTTCACAGTTTGACCATATATCCCACATGGTAGGGCCTGAGGCTAAGTTGAATTTCAGCGACAACAAGCACTGGTGTCTTCATGTTCACCAAAACAGCGGTGATCACACACACACACACACACACACACACACACATAGAGAGAGAGAGAGAGAGAGTTATACCTCTCCACTGAACTCAATTTGAGGTTCCTCTTTAAGAAGAGCTTCAAAATCATCATTAGCATCAACAACACGTGCAACTGGATGCTTCCTATGATACTCACGTATCTACACGTACCACAAAACAACCAAAATCCGTTACAATAACACACAACAAAATGAAACAAAGAAATGAGATATTTCAGCTTCACCGCATCCAATTATTCATCGTAAAATTCCATATTGAATTTCCCTCCCACTCCCATACACAAACATGTAATAATAAACTCTTAAGACACAACAATTTGATCCTCCAAACTCCCTAAAACCTCTTTGAGTCTGTCGTAGAAGGCACTGAAAACATTGATTCCAGTAGCGGTTTGGCCTCCGAGTGCAGCAATTTCATCCTTTCTTGCATTGTCATTGTCGTCGTAAATCTCAATCTAAAACAAACAAGTTGCGTTAGGGTAGAAATGGAAGAAGTGAAATTCAAAAACCTAAGAAGAAAACTTACGAGTCTGTCAGTGGTGGAAGTGATGGTATCGATCATATTACGAACGCGGTGGCTCTGAAACAAACGGTCCTTGTTGGAAGTAGGTTCATTCTGAAGGTCTTTCACTATCACCCTCTCCAGCCGCTCCACCTCCTCGTGTGCTGCCCGAGTCACTTCCAGCAACGTCGACGACATTCTCTCTCTCTCTCTCTCTCTCTCTCTCTCTCTAAACTGTGATAAACAATTTCAAACAAAACAGAGCCCAATACGGTTTCCTGCCTTGCTTAGCCTCAATTTTGGCCCAATGGGCTTTCTATTCCGAAACTCCATTTATAATTTATAGAAGCGAGAATAAATAAAGCTGAGGCCGAAGGTTGCTTCCTATAATTTTATCCTATACTCCAATTATACACCTACTTTATATTTTATCCAAACTACTTTTTTTAAATAAAAAAAAAAAAAGAAAACATTTCACTTCACCATAATTGTATTTTTCGAAACATAAATTTTAAATTTTTTAAAGTATAAATATGTTTTAAAAAGTTTATTTAAATATTTCAAAATTTATTTGTGTTGCATAAAATTTAATTTTAAATTTTTTTAAACACATTTATATGCCCAAAAACTTAAAATAAATTTACAAGTACACACTATTTAACATTTTTTTGGTTTTAAATTTTTTTTGTATCAATAAACTTTTCATAAGTTTTTTTGTTAGGTGGTTTTTTTTTCTAAAAAATAGTTAGATATTCAGAAAATTTTAAAATTAAATTTTTTGAAACATAAATATGTTCTAGAGTATTAAGAGTTTAACATATTTTTGTGTTTTTGAAAAACTCAAATTTTAAATTATTTTATACACATTTATGTGTCAACATTTTTATATTTGTCAATGAACATTTTAACAATTTGTATTTGTTTAAAAAAATAATAATGTACTAGGAATTTTTTAAAAAAAAATCGGTTTTTTGAAAACCAAAATAACAAGTAAAATCGAATTTCGGAGTATAACTATAAGATAAAATGTTCCTTCATGTCTTTTAACTATACCAAAATTGAACCATTTGGTACAAAGTTGTGTATTGAATAGCTAATAACTGCTTTGTTTTATGTATATATATTTTTATAAAAAAATATTTTTTATTGTTATAAAGTTATTTTTTGTTTAAAAATAAAAAATAAAAAATAAGAATTTTTTGTCTCATGTTATTTATAAGAGAAAAAAATTGCACAAAATTTAAAAAATACGTAATTTAACCTACTAATACGAGAAAATAATATAATTACTCTTCTCTTTTTCGATTTCTCTACGCCATTTTTATTGTTGTTTTAATGCATTTTATTTGAATCATTTTATCTTGATCAATTTTAAAATACGTCTAAAAAATAAATTAAATTAACAAATTTTGAAGTGATTAACTTAATTTTTTTTAATTATTCTGTTATAATAAA
>JBBPBS010000276.1:11477749-11497280 GCA_037974835.1 Cicer judaicum
TACTATAGATAATTAAATTATGACAACATGTTTATGGTAATTTTAGAAAATAGATAGATTAATATATTTAAAAAAATAACGTCATTTATGATAATTATTTATGTAAAATTCTATACAAATAGATTAAAAAAATTATTTATATGATAGTAAACAAACAAAAATAAAATAATTATTTATAAACAAATCTCTAAAAAATAATATCAAATTTTTTTAACTAAAATTCATTTTTATTTAAACTCGAACAAACGCACTCAACATATTACCTCACTTTTTTTAAATAATCTATTGACTCGCTATTGATTAATTGATTAACTGTTCAGTAAAAATTAATTTGATTCATTATTTTTGAACAAATATTTATTATTTTCAGTTATTCCAATAAAACAAAATTAATTAATGCAGTTTTTAATATGTATAGTTTACAAATGAACTAAATATATGATTATTAAAACAAAATGTATATGGTGATTGTCCATTTTAAAAACACAAAATAACAAACACCAAATACCATCTTGTTTGATCATAGGAAAAAACTACAAATTCAATAAATTAAATATGGTATTCGTTACAAATCCATCTAGTCTTAAAAAATTGTTCAATTCAAATAATTTTAAATATCTCGTAGTAAATTGTGTTCATTTTTATGCAGATAATATCTAAAAAATTATTAATTGCGATATTTATTTACTTTTTATCAAATATATTTTACTTCAAAATGGAATAAAATAAAAGTACTACATCTCTTTATCAATTTCAAATGTATTTAATTGTAATAAATTAGATATTTTATTTACATTATTAATAAAATGATTATTTTTTAATTGATTTTATTTAATTATTATATGAAAGAATAGTATAATATCGATGTATATTTTATTAGTTAATTAATAAAAACTCAAGGCATTGTTAGCTATTGCTACGGGTGTCCTGTTTGAAAAGTTAGTTTTCTTCGTTTTCATATTGTATTTTCTCATGTAATGGAGAATATTATACAAATAAATAACAATTAAAAAAATAATAATATATTGAAAGTTTAAAATTATTTTACATTTATAAAATATATGTGTAACTTATTTTTTAATTTTATTTATTTATTTATTATGTTGTTAATATGTGATTATTTCATAGTGTAAAATAGTTATGGACTATGTGCATCATTTAATCTCTAAAATTTAATCATAATTTTTAATTAATAATGAATTTAATTATAATTTTGTATTTATTGCCATTTCCACTCTTCTTTTGTCTCTCCTCTGTATTTTGGCGAAACCAAACGATAGAATAGAAGTTGTTGTGCATCTCTCTTGGGTGAGTCTCTCGTTACTCTTTATTATTATGCTTAAACAAACAGAGACAATCTTCATAAATGTTAAAATATTAGCTAAACCAGTGGAAAGCAACAACGTTATTAAATTGAAGTGATTTTGGTAGTACTAGCAGCAGGCAGAAACAGAAGAATCCCTCCTCCCTTCCCTCACTCAGGTGCAGTTGGCCACGTGCAAAACGAGTCCATCTATCTATTATAATTATTTTAATTTGAACCGGAATTCAACTTAATACAGAAAAGGATTGATCCAATCCATTCATCATTTCACAAGAGTCGCATCCACCAGCAACCCTTTCTCTTATCTCAATTCTGAGCTGAAGCATAATCGAAAATGGCAGTGTAAGTTCATTCATCAATCATTACAAACTACACCACTTTATTCTGTTGCATTAATTTTATGTAATTAATTTATGGAAGGAACTAAACTACCCTAAATTGACATTGACAGGGTTGTTTCTGCTCCTGGAAAGGTTTTAATGACTGGGGGTTATCTTGTTTTGGAGAGATCTAACGCTGGCCTTGTTCTCAGTACAAATGCTCGCTTTTATGCTATTATTAAACCCATTTATCCCGAAACTAAACCTGATTCCTGGGCTTGGGTTTGTTGTTGTTTTTTTCTTTCTTTTTTCTCATTTAATCTACTATTCTGTCTTGCCCCCCTCTATCTATTATGAGATTAAGGAATACATATGGTTGTACTCACATCCCATCACAACTCTTCAATTTGGCATATTTTACCGCACTCGTTTAACTGTCTTTTTGTTTTGACGAGTTGTGATTGGTTGTTGTAAAACAATTTTACATCTCATACTATTCCCGTTTTGATTTGTTGATTTGTAATGTAACTCCTTGATTTTCCTACAGGCTTGGACAGATGTTAGATTAACTTCTCCTCAGCTCTCAAGAGAAGCATTGTACAAATTAGCTCTGAAAAATCTTACCATCCAAACTGTTTCCTCGAGGTAGGTTTCTCATTTATGTCAAAATCAAAGTTATATTTGGACCTTGAAATTTACACCTAATTTATTTGTAAGTCATGTAGAAAGTGTGTTAATGATTGGCATCCTCGGACTGCGATCTTTGTAGTTTCTCATTGTTTTCATATAATTTATAAGTTGTTTTCATTAGCTATTTTTTAGAGCTTATAGAGATAAGCTAAAACCAATTTATAGGCATGTCATAAGCTATTTCCACAAGTTCTCTCAAAGTGTCTCAGAAGTAATTATGTCACTAGATAAACTCAAATAAGACAATTCAAATAGGGTAAGTATCCTCTCCATTTCTCAAAAGAAATGAATATGTCCATACTATAGTTTTTGGACAAATAAGTGATATAAATGCACACATTACCAAAATATGTGACATTAATTGGATAATTATACATCAAAACTATAGTAATAGATATGGCCATTTCTTTTAAAGAAATGGAGAAGATCTTTACTCATCCAAACAGGCCCTAAGTCATGAAGACATTGTAGTTTCTCACTGTTCATATTTTGATATCGTTAGGTGAGGTTTACAGGAACTGATTTGTTATTTCAGTGAAACAAGGAACCCTTTTGTGGAATATGCAGTGCAATACTCTGTGGCTGCTGCTTATGCAACATCTGACCAGAATAAAAAGGACTTGTTACACAAACTACTTTTACAAGGTAATGCCATTTTTCTCAACCTTTTTAATTAATTAGTGTGTAGCAACAGCTTCAAACTTCCAATTTTATAAATGGATTGGTCGCGCAGGTCTTGACATTACAATTTTGGGTTCCAATGATTTTTATTCTTATAGGAACGAGGTAAGTTGCTCTTGTTTGTGTACTTTCTGCACATCATTTTATCTCACCTTTTTTTCCTTACTAGCCTTTTTCCTTTAAATTTTGATGGCTTGAAGATTTCAAATAGTATTTAAAAGCTTAGACCAAAAAGATTGTCTTAATAAATACTTCTGCAGATTGAGAGACGCGGACTCCCTTTGACACCAGAAACGTTGGCCACCCTTCCTCCTTTTGCCTCGATTACCTTTAATACTGATGATGCTAATGAAGGAAATTGCAAGCCTGAAGTTGCTAAAACTGGTTTAGGCTCATCCGCAGCAATGACAACAGCTGTAGTCGCTGCTTTACTTCATTACCTTGGTGTTGTAAAGATTTCCTCTTCAAAAGATCATCAGGACAGGAAGGATATTGCAGATCTTGATCTGGTTCATAAAATAGCTCAAACTGCACACTGTATTGCACAAGGGAAAGTGGGTAGTGGGTTTGATGTAAGTTCAGCCGTGTATGGTAGTCAGCGCTATGTGCGGTTTTCACCTGAAGTGATTTCTTCCACTCAGGTATTTCCTCTCCACCTTCCTCTTCTCCTATGTATCATGTATTGAGCAACAATGCAATAATTCTCATTATTCAAGATTTCAAGTTCATCATTTAAACACAGAAAAAATAGAGTCTGTAAATTCAATATAGAACTGGCACAACACAATGCACCCTTCATAGTTTATTTGACACATAGTTGGCTTCTATCTCGAGATTATTGACAACTATTGTGAATTCTTGAAATTCCTAGGACAAATATGTTCAATAATAAATATTATGTAGTCACCATTGTACATTGCATTCAATTTCCACAAGTTTGTAACTTTGGTGCTATGTTTCTTCCATATGGTTTTTTACATGAAGTGAAAAAATCCCAAGGTAACTAATTGTTGCTTTAATGGCATTATTTTAGTTTACCTGCTATTGTTAACAAACATGTTAAGATTATTCTGTTCGTTATTTCTGATGGGAATCTTTGTTTTGGAATTATTATAAATGATCCTGAAACGTCAATTACTTCATTGACTTTGTAGATTTCAGCTATAGCAGTGCCCTTGCCAGAAGTAATCATTGACATTCTAAAAGGAAAATGGGACCACGACAGGACCGAGTTCTCTTTACCACCTTTGATGACTCTTGTAAGCAACTTAAACTTTGCATATGTTAATGTTAGTATGATTATATGTCCACATGTCTTGTAGTTATTGATAGAACACTTACTCCCTGCTCTGCCTCCCTTCTCCCCCATTTTTATTTTTTATTTTTTTTATTTTGATTGAAGGGGTGGGGGTGTACCTAACTATATTTCAATATTTGTACTTTTGATTTCTATTCAATTACCTTATTTTAATGGTTACCAAAAATAGTCTTACTTATTAGCCTTCCCCTATTCAAAAACTCTGGTTCTGTGACTGGCTTATGATGCCAAGATTGGACACAAGCTATCTAATGACAATTACTCTTCTCTCTCTCTCCCCCTCCACCCCAATTTCTTTTCTAAACATTATTTTAACTTTATATTCTTGAAGCACTTTGAACTCTTTTGATCCTCACTCTAAGATGTTTCTCCTTTTAGATACTAGGAGAACCTGGAACTGGTGGATCATCCACACCATCAATGGTTGGTGCTGTCAAAAAATGGCAAAAGTCTAACCCTCAGAAGTCTCTAGAAACATGGAGAAGATTGTCCGAGGCAAATTCAGCATTGGAAGTGCAACTGAACTTGTTAAGAAAATTAGCAAAAGAACATTGGGATGCATATAAATCTGTGGTTGACAGCTGCAGCATCCTCAAATCAGACAAGGTATTTTGTCGAGATCATTTGCGGTTGTTTATTCAATAGAAGTGATGTGAAAATAAGCGAATTTATTTTATGCAACCTAAGTATATTGATTGACAGTTCTCACCATTAGACTCATACAACTTAAACTGGGCCCCAATAATATATTTTTGCATTGAGCATTAGACTTCCACACTTATTTCTATTGGATTTTCATGGAATATGATATCTTCATTGAATAGACTCATATGCCTCTCCTATTACTTTTGATGGGTTCGAGATTGCTACCATAAAAGTAGTATACAAGCTTATTTGCAGGTTCTGGTCACACTTATAATAGGTTACTAGAATTAGAAAATTCACACCAGATTATAATTCTGGTTAGATGTAGAGTTGGAACTATAAAATTTTAACTGTATTGTAGTTGGACTTCTTGACCTCTTTCATACTTGATTTGAACCTCGTGGCACAGAAAGAAGGAAGAAGAACTAAGATAAGTGACTCATGTGACATCTCATTTCCAGAAATTAAATTCAATTAGGAAGCCCCCAAGTGAGATAATCTATGACTTGTGTTACATTGTGTTAGGATCCTTTCTTTATGCAAGAAAGGATTCCTAGAATAATGGTTTAAAACAAATTCAAATGAATAAAGATGATAAACAAAAGGATGATTTATTATTCATGCAGTGAGGTTGAAAGAGAACATACAAGGGATTAACAATGAAGATGATAACCTTGCACTCAAGGCTATTCCAAAGGAGAACTTTCTTTCTCACTAGAGCACTTTCTAGTTTACAAGTTAATTATTCAAAGCTATCTTTCCCCTCTACCAATTGAAGGCTATTTAAAGACACTCTTAACAACCATCTAACTAACTCATCAACTTCTTAACTAACTCCAAACTACTCCAATTATCCTTATTCTATATCCTAACACATTGTCTCTATACAAAGTTTAGTAGCCATGGGAACCTTGGTTTCACTTTCAATTTATGAACTTTACAAGTAGATGCGTGATGTGATTTTCTTGAGACTGCTCTTTCATGCTGGGTAGTTTTAGTAATCTTTCATATATTTTGCCATTTCTTCTTGCCGTTCTTCTTTCATGTTGATTTTGAAATGCAAATTACATAATCAGTGGATAGAACAAGCTTCTGAACCTAACAAAGAAGCAGTTGTTAAAGCACTGCTAGGATCCAAAGAGGCCATGGTGGGCATCAGATATCATATGCGCCTAATGGGTGAGGCTGCAGGTGTACCAGTAAGTTTTTTTATACGGTTCTCTGTTTGAATGATATTGATTTTGCTTATAAAGATTTGTATGTCTAGGTGGAATATATTTATCCTTTCAACAGTTCATGAGTTCCACAGTCTCATACGTTGCAATGTATTACAGATTGAACCAGAATCACAGACACAACTTCTAGATGCTACAATGAACTTGGAAGGAGTACTGGTCGCTGGAGTTCCAGGAGCAGGAGGATTCGATGCAGTCTTTGCTGTTACTTTGGGAGATTCAAACAGCAACGTGACAAAAACATGGAGTTCAGTTAATGTTCTTTCCATGTTGGTTAAAGAAGATCCCTGTGGAGTTTCATTAGAAAGTGCTGACCCACGAACCAATGAAATCACATCAGCTGTGTCTTCAATTCATATTGAATAAGTTCATTCATTTCCATCAATAAAATAAGTCACCACAAAAATTCTGTGGAATGTGACTTTCAGACTAGGCATTAGTTTCTTTCTGATTTTAGTTAGGGAAGGAAAAAAATGAGTGGATGATTGAAAATAATCCTGTGTTGGTTTTATGTACGCCCCTCCCATAGTTGGGTTTCTAAGTGAGCAGGAAATTCTTTGAATAACAAAGTGTATGTGAATATTTCAAATGTGTTGTCCAAGATATTCCTTGCCTTAACTGCTTGCAACTTTTACTTTTAGAGTACAAAGGTAGTGTGCACTATATAATACACTGTCATTCAAATAACCACCATTCAATGAGTCACATCGTATTATATAGTTTTTTAATCAATGACATTTACTGTCAGTACATTATCTTTATTCTTTTACTTTTATTACTTTCTTTCCCCCTTTTGGCCTTTTCTGTTTAACTTGCACTTTGCGCATAATGTAGATTTGGAAATAGTATGTGCAATAGAGGTGTAAGAGAAACAATCTTTCAAAGGATAGGTTTGTAAGCGCGTCTACCATTTTCATAGAGCTATTGTTATACTACACAATGAGACAAACATTTCAATTTGTGCAATTGTTGCATAAAAGAGAGAAGATCACGGCACTGAATATTTTTTGCCTGACAAATCAGAAGATACAGAGAAAGAAATAAATAACCAATCATCAACGTGTGATAGCACTATACAATTTAATATATAATGATGCTTATAGATATGCACACCCTAAACACCATGTAGGAACTCTTCAAAGAGGAAGAAGGCCAACATTGCAAAGACGAGGCCTGCCATCGAAGTTCTAGTGGCTTAAAAACTCATCAAAGAGAATCAACAATAAATACTCAAAAAAAAAAAAAAACCCTCACCAGAAACACATTGATACTAAATTTCCATGAGTTACTTATTTCTCCCATACTTCAACTACCATTTCATTTTCATTGTTGCTTCAAGAAGAAGATAATTGGGGTTTCTCCAAGTCCCCATTCCAGTCCCTGGCAAGAAACTATACTCATGTGGGAAACGGCCATGACCTTGCTACAAAGTGTTCATCCATTCAGATTCAGATTCAGATACTCATTACCAACCCTAAAACTGCCACACTCTGCCAGAGCTTTTGCATTGACCTCCCTGCCATATTTGCAGACATAATTCAGACCCACGAGAAGCTCGGTGATTATTTCTTCCGTCTTTTCTTGATTCGCAAAGTAAAGAGTTTGTACCAGCAGCACATTCGTTCGTGAAACAAAGCTCTGCTGCTCAAAACTCCTCTCAGTTTGCCACCTTATCATGTTATGAGCAAGGGGTGCCAACCATTCCAATATGCTTGACATTGCTTCATTCCATTCTCCTGCTAGACTTGTGTCGTAGACCGATGACGACGCCATGGTCTTGGTATACGGCTTTAACTTGGCCTTGAGGGAAACTCTCACACGTCTTGGTAACATGTTGTACAGGTCATCTCTTGCATCGAGACCGATCAAGTGTGGAGACGCTGCTAGCTTCTCAATCACAATGATAACATTTGCATAGTGCAGGGATAAAGCAACTGCACCAAGTGTTTCAGGTGGAGGATTTAATAGCTTGCACAGAGATTTGAAAACTGATTGAGTATGACGAACAACTTTGCCAAGACCAAGAGGGTTCAAATTTTCTTTGTGATTCTGAATCCCATAATGAACACCACTTACACTTGAATGACAGTCGGCAACAGAGGAACTGTCCCAAGCCATACATCCTTTGAAAGGTCCAACTTGAGTCATTCGACTATGTCTTGCATGAGTTTCCTTCCCACTTATGGCGGCGGAGTGTTTATAAAACTTCCAAATCTTGTTCTTTTTATTTGTTCTAGTAACCGAGACTGATTGATTCGCAGTCCTTGCAAGGGGACCCGAGTAAAAATTGACATTGGTATGTTTTCCTAAAATTGGGCCTGACTTTGTTGATGAGTCACCAAGGGGACCTGAATGAGAAATGGCTTTATTTGTCCTAACAATTGGACCTGATCTAGCACTAGCACTAGCAGTAATAGTATGAAGGGGTCCTGAAGAAAATCTGGCAATATTATTCTGTGATGGGTGGAATGAAGATTGCAATAATGAAGAAACTGATTGACTTCTATTAATGAAATCAGAATTTAAGATACTTGAATTATTAGCTCCACCATCATCTACCATCTCTTGAATTCCAAATACATGGTTGATCTTACAGAATATTGTGAATAAGGATCCTGCCAAAAGATGTATTGTGTAATCATATGTCCTGTTCCACAGAGAAATATCCCGCAAGTTCTTCACCTCGTGCCTCTTCCATGCAACTTTCTTCTGATACTCGCTTAGACTGACACCATCCGACTCACCATTAGACTTAACTCTTGTAAGAGCTTGCTCCAGATCAGCAAGCACCTCCATCTCTTGATACAAGCTTGCATTAGTTGATATGAACTTTTCCATCTTTTTAATATTTTTTCCCATCTTCTTGCAAGGGAATTCCCACCCATATGGATCAGCACCCTTAGTGATAAACCCATAAAAGATGTTCTCAAAACCTTTCAAAATCGGATCACTGCATTTCTTTGCAAGCCTAGCCACAGACTCGGCCACATGTGCCATATTCTCAACTATCTCCATACAGATCAATCGTTCGATAAAATGATCATCGTCTGAAACAAGCTTTCTTATGCCAATTGAATTTGTGATCTCCTCTCTCAACCTAGCAATCTGTTTATCACTCAACAATTGCCATAAATTAACTAACTTGGACATCAGGCTTGCTATTTCAAATGCTAACACTCCAATCACCTTCTCGGAATTAGCATCATGCTTCCGAGGAGTCCTCCACAGACTACGAAACCATGAATCCGCAACCATTGCGTATCTAGGAACAGCCAAAAACTATGCTCCTTAAGGCGAATTCTTTGTCATAGCTCTGAAATTCTCGGAAAATAAAACACACTAAGATTGTCAAGAAGGATGTTAGACATCTACTATAGATTTCAGATAGCATTCAACCTGTATAGAATATTTTAAGATGTTCAGTGCAATATCTAAACAAGCTACTACTTGCATAAAAGGAGACAAAATGTGTTTATAATGTCAATACATGTCAATCAAAAAACAATCTGACAGTTTATGTACTCTATCTTTGAGCTTGCATTGATTCACTTTGGTATAGTGCATACTGGTTAAGTCTTATGTCAGCCTGCGAATAACATCCTGACATCTTGCAGTCATGCAAGTTATTCGAATAGTTTTACTTCAAAAGTAGATTATGTTATCTTCTTCGTTTCACATATTTCAAGTACCCAGTGATCGCATATCAGTTGGAAATATTGAGGATTAAATTAATTGGAGGAACAATGCTCTAAATGTTGTCAATTTTGACTTTCAAAATTTTAGTTAAGAAGAGTTCTTAGACCAAAACATTACATTTAAGAAGGCTTCATTTTGTAAAAGAAAAAAGAAAATATTCGTTATGTTTTTTTACCTTGCATCAAATCATCAACAATAAGCCACAAAAAACTGGTTATGGTGGCTCCAAAAAAGAAATTTCTTCTGGAACAAAATTGACTCTAGTAAGAGTTTGACTTTGAGAAGTTTAATTGTAAAATGATCATTAATATTGCTTTAATTAATAATAATTTCTCGTTTCCCAACTTTTTTCAAAAAAAAAGTACATGCAAAAAGTAACGCTCACATATCTCCTTGGTGCTCTTTTTGGTTTGTCCTTGGCCTTCCTTCTACTACTTTCTAATGGATAAAATTGCTTAATTAAGAAGCAACAAGGGAATACAAATTTTCTTATCTGGAAAATATTGGTGAAGAATATATACTTAAAAAAGAAAGCTACAAAACAAAAACCTAAATATTGAACCTATTCTCTGTCTAGTCAAATTCAAAGTTGAAGAGAACTACATTTTTCTGTGTAAAACTAAAATTACAATTAAAATGAAAAAAAAAAAGACATGAATCTTTAACCACAAGAATTAAACCCAAATCTTACAAGCAAACCCAGATACCAAAACCATTATAAAAAACATTAATTTACACGCTTTCTGCAATTCAACATACTTTACACCACTTTAACATGCATTTTGGCTATGTGGGTCAAAAAGTTTACAAGTAAAAACTCAAATCTCAACAACATAAAGTGATTATAATAAACAAAAGGCAAAAAAAAAGTGTGATAAAGAAGAGTGGAAGAAAACTGACCGATCAGAGAAAAGAAGAAGTGGCCCGATGGAAGATGAAGGAGATGGGAAGCTGCAAGCAGTGTTGGTGCGCACATGGAAGGGAAATGCAAACAAATTTGAGAAATTGAGAAGCAGAGACAGAAAGAGAGAGAAAACGAGTGAAAACCAACAACATATCTAAATAAATTATTTTATTTTCAAATTAATAATTAATAATACTCCATCAATATTCCACAGCTCATTTTTTATTTTCTTTTCAAGATTATAATATTTTACGTTTAATTATACTTTTGGGATTTCTATTTTAATTTACACATGAAATTGGTGGGTTATATATATATATATATATATATATATATATATTTCATTTTTATAAACGAAAACTCACAAATATACCCTATCTTTAAAAATATATATTAAAATATTATATTTGACCTTCACAAAGTTGCATCTCAATTTTGCAATTATTATCTTTTAGCAGAGTAGGAATGCGACCTACGGAAGATTAAAAAAAGTATGACATTTTTGTATATATTTTTTAAGGTGAGTTATTTTTGTGATTTTTTTTTAATAAAAGGACATGAGTCAAACTTGATAAATACTAGGAAGTGAGATGACTAATAAATTTAATGTCATTAGGTATATTTGTTTCAACACTAAGAAAAACGAATGGATAGATTTTAACTGAGTAGATAGAAAAGGAAATAGACACACTTTTGATTTAGAAAAATATTTTTAATGATTTTGTATTTAATTAAAGGAAAAATAATAAATTATAAATATTTTTAAACTATATTTATCTCTCATCTCCAAAATAGAGGTAGAACAAAAACAACTAAATAAATATTTTTGTTTGTCTTTTCTACCTATCCCTTTTAAAATTTTAATCAACAAACGTTTTCTTTTAAATATTTCCTATCTTGTCATCCAAACTCTTCCAACCAAAGATGTATTTAAAGTTTTGAATGAAAATATAATGTCCAATTCACTCATGTATATGCTAGTAGTCTAATGTGATGATTTTTTTTTTAATTTTTTTATGATATAATAGTTATTAAATATAAGTTAGTCTTAATTAGTTGATTTATACTAATAACTAAATTTAGTTTATGTTGTTTTGTAAACTCTGTTAACGTAGTTGAGGGATAATAGTTGCAGGAGTATCATATGTAGCTACAGAGAAAGGATAAACATGTTCAAAAAAGATAGCATTTCTAGAAACAAAAAATTCATTAGCATGCAAAGCATATAAGAAATATCCCTCAGTATAATCTTTATAATTCAAAAAAGAAAGTTTTCTAGCATTAGACTCAAATTTTGTTCTATGAGCATTTAAAGTGGAAACATAAGCTAAACAACTAAAAAAATTGATGTGTAGTAAAGTAGGAGTTGTATTGTGAAATAAAGTAAATAGAGTTTTATTATTAATGAGAGAAAAAAGTAATATGTTTATTAAATGAATAACATGTTGTGCACAAAAGCGCCAGAAATTCTTAGGTAAGTGAGTGTGAAAAGAAAGAGATATTGCCACATTGAGGATATGTTGATGTTTCCTTTCAACAATTCCATTTTATTGAGGGCACTTAACACAAGATCTTTGGTGTAGGATCCCTTTAGATTTGAAAGCTCATTTATTAAAAATTTAGGTCCATTATCATTGCGTAAACACTTCAATTTAGTGGAAAATTATGTTTCAATGTAAAAATAAAGTTGATGAGGTGATGTTTAGTTTCACTTTTAAATTTCATCAAAATTATCCAAGTAAATCTATTATAGTCATCCACAAGAATAAGAAAGTATTTATGACCAGAAATAGAGGAAACAAAATAAAGACCCCAAATGTCAGCGTGCAATATATCAAATATCATAGAAGATTGACTAGTTCTAATAGGATACAATAACTTTCTTTGTTTAGCAAATTGACATGTATCACAAGGCAAAATTTTATTAAACTTGTAAGAAATGAAAGGAAAATGTGAAGCAATACATTTATGTGTAGAATCAGAAATGTGCCCTAATTTATGGTGCCATAAAATGGCAGAATCTGAAACAAAAAGAGTATTATTACAATAATTACTAGATACCGGGAGATATATGTTGGTCTCAGCTTGGAAGACATAGAGATCTCCATGTCTATCAGTTGTACCAGTCACTTTCTTGTAGTAGTTTTGCAAAATGAAATATTTATCAGTAGTAAAGGTGAGGTAACATTTATACGAGGCAATCAATTTTATTACAGAGATCAAATTGACACAAAAATTTGAAAGATAGAATGTGTTCAGAGATTTGTATAGAACCGAAGATATTAGTAGTAGTGGTTTGTCCATTAAGTAATTTCGTAATAATGAGTTGAACAATAACATGGGTAGAAAAATTAACAAAATTATGAGTTATCTGATGAGTAGCACTTGTATTCGTTAGTCAATAGACAACTTGTTTACTTAGTAATGAGAGGAAACTGAATTGATAGGATCATTTTGAACAACAACAATATTAGTTGAAGGCTGAATCAACGTTGAAGATGGACAAACATCAAGATTATTTTGGAGAAGTTGAAGAATTTGATTATACTGATATTGAATAATAGTAAGAGATGCGTCGATACTCTCTTGATCATTGTTGTTCTTATATCATATTGAATTAAGAAAAAAAGAATAATATGAATTGAAAAGCTCTCATTAGAAAGATGACCCAAGTTCTATATAAAAATAAGAGTAGTACTAGCAACACAAATTCTCTTTTAAACTTTCAAATTTATGTGAAACTTACTATTTTATGGATGTAATTTGTTAAAGATTCTACTATTTCATATTTAATGGCATATTTACGAGAGTGGGAAGATCTTGGGTCTGATAATATTAATTAAATAAAAAAGAATGCAAAGATGCACATGAGATGACAAAAATTTGAAGGATTAGGAACTGGCTTCGCAACATAATTATTATTTATTAGGTAGAGAGAGTCCAGTCACACATCATTGGTGGAAAATTAGAAACGATGCGAAACGATGTTCTTTTACTAATATACTCCTCCTTCATTTGCTCCAACTCCACAGGGAAATCTGAAACCATTGCTTCATATTGGTAGTATTGAGATAAGAAGAAATATAATCTGTTGTGCCGGTGGATCATTGTGATTAACTTTTTTTTTTCTAGGAATACTGTGATTAGCTTTTTGAAAGATGGGTTTATCACTTTTTTTTTTCCTTTGTCAAAAAGAGTATGCAATGGTGTATTTTTCGAGTTTATATATATATATTATTTTATTTTTAAAAATATTTGATTTTTAAACTAAATTATTTGAATATATTACTTTGTAGTTTCAAAAGAAGGTATGTTCATCTATTTTAATAAGAAGTCGTTTTTTGAAAAAGTGACCTCCAACTTACATTTTTTTTATCTCAATAGAAAATCGTTTTTCGAAAAAGCGAATTGGAGTTCGCTTATGAGAGAAAATAAAAAAATTTCCTCTTCAAGAGGTTGTTTCCCGAAAAAAACTTCTTCCCATTGAAACAAAAAAGTACAACATTCAGAAAATTTAATTTTAGAGCGGGGCAAGAAAAATTAAAATAAAAAAAGCATATATATATATATATATATATATAAAACACCTATTTCTCATCCATATTTGTTTTATTTTTTTTTTGAAGATTTTACATCTATATTTTGAGATCACACACAAACAATTAAGTTAGCCAAGTTCACGACAACATTACACATGTAGAAGTCAATAGTCAATAGGACAATATCAAACTAAAATCTTAATTCTAACGACCACTAAATTTTTTCACACATGTATCGTGTCCATGGCGAGGGATGGATCTAGAAGATCAATCTAACCATGCATCCAGAGGTCGTTTGTAAGACTAAAAAGAAGTCGAGGTTGGCGGCAACCATCATTAACCCCCTTCCTCTAAATACAATTTCAAAAGGCTAAACACTTCAAACAACCTAATAATACCCAGAAAACACCAGCAAAAGATTCACTTGAGACAAAAAGTTAACATCAAGGCAATTAGATCTCAAACCAATCAACAATAAATAGATCATGTCGCACATATTTCACGTGGCTTTGGAGGGAGACCCTTTGGTCCCGTGCTAGCATGTGAAGATCAACCATAGAGGCTGAAGTTTGAGACAGGGGATCAGGTGGGGAACGTTCCATCGGAGATAGGGTCATGAAAATATTGGTCGGTGACTAAGGAGAGATATGTGACTTGGTGGCTCCAAATGAAGGAGAGAAGATAAACGACGAGATAATAGAAGAAGAAATGGGAGAAAAGAAGAGCCCTTTATTGGGAAAAACCCAAGTTCCACGTGGAAAAGAAATAAATTTTTATAATAGTTTATAAAGAGTGACACACTCATCATATAAGTCGATTTTGTAAGGATGAGTTAAGTCTAATATAAAACTTAAGATAGTATTAGAGTCTACTCGATCGAACTGACCTACCATTTATATACATCCACCAAATTCAATAGTGTTGAGCGTGATGGAGTGTATTGAGAATAACTCAAGTCCAATATGGATAAGAGATAGAACTCTATAATAGTTTATAACGAGTAACACCTCTCACCTTACAAGTCGGTTTTATAAGGATAAGTTATGTCCAATTTTCTAAGGATCCCCGTATAAAACCTAAGACCCCTAAAAACGAGGGAAAATGAAGACTCTACAAGGGTCTTAATGACGACATTGGAGCATAATCTTAATGAGAAGGGAAGCAAAGTTAGAGACAAGGAGGAGTTTCTCTCTCTAACAAGCTCGCTTGTTTTTTTGTCGCTTTTTCTTTAAGACATAACTCAAAGTGGTTGAGTTAAGACTTTCAAAGAGTTTAAGAAGTATGTTCAGCATTCAATTCATCTACTGACATAACATGTTACGTACTATTCCCTTCCTTCCAAAATAAATATCGTTTAAGTCACACTCTTTTTCAAAAAGAAAACCCTAAGTTTCTCTTTTCTTTATTATCTATTAGAGAAGTTGTTTATGACAATTTTTTTTTTCTTAAATCACCTCTCCAAATCATTTTTCTCTTTATTTTATTTAAATAAGTGACTTCCATGCAATTTTAATCTTTTTTTTTGTAATTTTTGTTGTGATTTCGACATTTAAGTGTGACACTTTTTGGTTTTGACATCGTCGACATTTCAGATTCAAAAACATAAGTATTTCAAACACTTAAATTTTGTTATAATTGAAGGCATGTTGGCGTATTATTAAGTTTGTTCGAGCATTCATCCTTTTTTTTTAACAAATTTGAATTTATATTGCATCAATGATTTATAATTTAAATCAATGAATACATTTCTTTGAGTAAAAAAAATGTTTTTCTTACATAGATTAACAAACACAATAAATAAATCAATAATCGTATTAATTTTACAAAACTGTCTATCATTAGCTATTGATTATTACCAACTGCCATAAATGTTAAGATTTTTTTGTTAGGAAAACTGTCCAAACAGCACAAGTGGCCATCAATCCCCCTTTTTTTTCATAACAATACCAAAGAGATGCAAGATACTTTCTTAGTTAACTCGATAACCAGGAGATTATAAACAATCAACATAAAGAGGGTTACACACAGTAAACAATCTGAAAGTTTCCATTGCCTGAGGAAATTGATGGCAGCAGAAAGGGCGGATAGTTCATGCTGATGACTTCAACTTGTCCGAACACTAGTCATGATCCGCCGGTGTTTTGAAATTCTTCACTGATTTTCCCAACACATTTAAAACGGCAACACGCTGTAATTCTTTCGCTTCCTCTAGTGACAGCTGAATCGATCTTTTCTCTAACTCAACGGCATGTCTGCTAAGTTCAACCGAAGACAGCGATTGAAGCATCTGGACATATTCTGCTTGGTCTGATTGGTCCACTTTCCTTAAAAGCATCTGCAATTGTTGATACCGCTCCTCCCAGTTCACATTTTTAGGTCCAGAAGAAGCTGCCATATAATTAGACTCAACTGGTGCTAACATCACGGCAGATTTCCCAAGCGAAATAGGAATTGAAGGCTTTCCTGATGAGGTTAGCGAAGATGCCATAGGAAAAGGTGCAAATGCTGGGAAACAAGAAACCTTTGGCTCCTTTATCTGAGGTTTGGGTTGAGGAATCTCCTCGTCGCAATAAAGTTGCCTTGAATGTGGGCAACAACTATTCATACTTGTATTTTCAAAACCAGTACTTTTGCTCATTTCTCCTTCTGATTTTCTACGGACGTACACAAGATGTCCATTGGCAGCATTATTTCCCGGAGATTGTTGGAGATGGTGGTTTACCGGGGAGTCTGATGAGGGTCGCTTGGTGCCAGAAGCTTTGTTAGAATCAGTGCCGGTGCCAGGATCCTTATCCTTTAAGAAGGAAGAGCTTCCAACAGAGGTCGGCACCATCTTTTTGTTATCATTCTGCATATCTCTCAATGTTGTCTTCTCTCAAAAACTATGCTCCTAAAGGCCAACTCTTCGTCGTAGCTCTGTAAATACTCAGAAAATAAAACACAAAATAAGTCTGTCAAGAAGGGTATTAGATATCAAATTTAGATTTCAAACTTCAAAGAGCATTCAACCTGTATCAAATGTTTTCAGATGTTCAATATCTCAAAATAATACTCTATTTGGAAAAAAAAAAAAATATATATATATATAAAGTATATGAAAAGTTGATGTATCTAGTCTAAATTTTAGATTGGATACATTAATTTTTCAAATACTATTTTTGCTTACATTTCATTCCAAATTGAGTATTAAAGAAGCTTTTACAAACTACTTGCATGAAAGAAAACTAAATGTGTTTATAATGTCAATACTAGTCAGTAAAAAGATAATCTGATAATTAATGCTCTTTATTTTTTTTCATTGAACTTGCATTGATTCACTTTGGTATAGTGCATACTGGTTAAGTCATATTTCGGCCAGCCGACATAGCAACTTGACATCTTTGCCAATCCCGCCGCAAAACCAAACACACACTTAGTTCAAGAGTAGATTACGTTATCTTCTTTGTTTCACATATTTCAATTACAGAGATAAATTTGGGAAATTAAAAGCATCTGTTTCCTTTCTATGATTCAAATGTATTCCATATAATAACCATTTTGAAAGAATGGATATATGAACCTTAGGTGCACTAGTATCACATCTAACAGATTACTGTTTTAGATATTAATTTGTCAAAATTTAGGATTATTCAGCAAATTATTGCAAAATACTAAAATTTGAGATGGAAATACTATGGGATTGATGAATAGGTGATGCAATATCAACTATTGAAATACTGAGGATTAAACTAAATGGAGATACAATGCTCTGAATGTTGTGGATTTTGACTTCAAAATTTTAGATTAAACGGGTTCTTAGACCAAAACATGGCATTTGAGAAGGCTTAATTTTGTAAAAGAAAATATTCTTTTTGTTTTAACTTGCATCAAACCAACCACTAGAAACTGATCCTTGTTACTCTTATTGGTTTGTCCTGTGCCGTCTACTTTGTGATGGATAAAATTGCTTAATTCAGAAGCAACAATGGAATACAAATTTTCTTATCTGGAAAATGCTGCTGAAGAATATATACTTAAAAAAGCAAGGTACACAACAAAAACCTAAATTGAACCTATTCTCTATCTACTCGAATTCAAAGTTGAAGGGGACTACATTTTTGTGTAAATTGTCCAATACCAATTAAAACTAAAATCACAATTAGAAATGAAAAAATTGACATAAATCATAAACCTCGAGATCTAAACCCAGATTCCAAAACCATTATAAAAAAAAACACAAATTTATACACTTTTTGCAATTGAACACACTTTACCGTGCATTTTGGTTATATGGGTCAAAAAGTTTAGCAGTAAAAACTCAAATCTGAAAACCATAGAGTGATAATAATAGCAAGTAAAAGGCAAAAGGAAAAGTGTGATAAAGAGAGAGTGGAAGAAAACTGACCGATCAGAGAAAAGAACAAGCGGCCCGATGGAAGATGAAAGAGATGGGAAGCTGCAAGCAGTGTTGGTGCGCATGGAATGGAATGGAATGCAATTGCAAACAAGTTTGAGAAACTGAGAAGCAGGGAGAAAAGGAGAGAGAAAACGATACAAAACAGTTCTACACATCCAAAAATATTACTTTATTCTACAGCTCATTTTTTATATTTTTTTTTCAAGATTATAATATCTTAAGATACAATGAGGATTGAGTCAAAAAAAAAAAAATATATATATATATATAATGAGGTTCGATTTTGTGCTCTTTTTTTTTTCCTTTCTGAAGTACACTTTGTTTTGGTTCAATCGATCTGTGCACTTTTAGTTTGGTCTTACATTGATTGGTCATATATAAATGTGTAATAAAAGAACAATGACATAAAATTAAAAGCAAAAGAAAAAAAAAAGTTTATTTTTTGATCTAAATAGGTCTTTTTTTTTTAAAGTTAATTAAAATGTCTTATTATATATATTATATTCTCCTACTTTTTTACACTTTATAGTCACATATCTAAGATGCATCTAAAAGAAAAAACATTATCCAATAAAAAGTAGCATAAAAGAGATGCGAACATGTACTATGTTTAATTTTTAATTAATAATTTTATTATTTGAATAATTGTTAATTTAATTAATAAAAATAATTAAAAAAACAAAATTATATTCATAAAATATATTAAACTGAACAAAAATATATATCAATCTTATTGCAAAACGAACAATGTGTCCATCATATAAATTTATTTTATTAATAATT
>JBBPBS010000276.1:11497821-11513741 GCA_037974835.1 Cicer judaicum
TTTAATTTTGATTTTTTATTTAAATTTTATTATTATTTTTTATTACATTAATATTTTATTTTTATTATATTTTATTTATTAAATCAGAGTAAAAATATAAGAAAACTGTTAACAACATAAAATTATTAATTTCTATTTTATTTTATTAATATAATTTTATTTTTTAGATATTTTTTATTAATTAAATTAATAATTATTTAAATATTAAAAAATTAAATATAATATATTATCGCATCTTCAAAATGCAACTTTTTATTAAATAAAAAAATGTTAATTCTTAATTGGCTTTATTAAAGAGATGCGGACAAAAAATAGTGATGCGGAAAAGCAGGACAATTTAGTAAAAAAATTAAAGTGAGGCGTTTTGATTAATTTTTTCAAAAAAATATATTTCAATAAAAAAACCAAAAAAATATACTCCAAAATATATACCAAATTTTAAAATTAAATAATGTAATTTAGCTTTTAAAATTCACGTTCAGACGCATACGGACGCAATAATTTTTTAGCCAACAGCCAAACCAAACAAATATTCATTTTTTATTACATTACATTTTGGAGAAAGCTAAAGACAATATACAGACTCATTATTATGACCAACCAATCCAAATTTAGTGGTATTCGGTCCAAATTTGTTGATAATTACCTTATAATTGAATAAATACTTAATTTCGCAATAAAATAAAACTGTATCAACCAAATCCCTTCCATTAAAAACATTCCATAATAATCCCAAAAATTAAATATTTATCCAATTCATCCCTCTGTTTATAATTGGGAACTATAAGCCTATAATGACATTAAATTGATAATATCAAAGATCCGGTGTCACTGATACATTAGATAATATAAACTAACCAAATTAACATTATGCGATTTTAACCTGTCAATACTGATTACATGTCAAACAAAACACTTAACCTTTACCCTTGGAAAAACAAAGGGAAAAAGTATAGCCCAACTTCCTCTTTTTTGGGGTGCTAGTAAAATATTAACAGCATTAAATCTACGAAAATATCTAAATTTTTAGCTTCGTTAGGCACACATGTTTGGATGCACGGGCATTTACTCTTTTCCGCATCCCTAGGCTTCACCACCGTGGATTTCCAGAAGCAACAAATCATAGAGTTAGCAAAACGCGCAGTCTCAACTTGGTTTGTGAATTTTCCAAACATACACTAGAATAGTCAGATCAAAGTGCTTCTGGAAAACGTAATTCTGCTGGGCCAGGGCCCAATATCCCCTTCTGTTCGCTTATCTTGCCCAGCCCAATAGAAGATTCTACTACATGTCCATTTATTTCATCATCCCACCAACTTGTTCCCTGTCAAAAATGTACCATGCAATGCAAAGTGAAAAAATTAAAGTAGTTTAGAGAATGTTAAAAGCATGCCATATGACTCATTTTTAAAAGAATAAAATAGAAACAGGCACCTGACACATTCTAGGAAAATAAAAATAAAATTGATCAAAATATAAATTCCTTTTGAAAGTAGTACATCAAGGTAAAATACCTCGTGATAATCATTTGTCATGTCATCATGATTATAAGTAGCATCTTGCAATAATGGAGTTGCAATTGGGGGTACAATTTCCGGGTCAGGCTTTTGAAATATAAATGTTGTATAGAGACCTGCATTGGAGTGGAAATCCCATTATATGAGTATTCTCATAAACAATAGTTGAAAGTGAACCAAAAAAATTTACAAGCAATAACATATAAGAGGAAATGATCAATGCATTACCAAGTGCGTCATAAGATCGAGGAAGAAGTCTACCCCTAGTATCCAAAAGGTTTGGAGCATAGTTTGTAAGCAAACCTGCTAATTGTGCTCTTACAACAACAACAACAGAAAGTAAATTGAATTAAGTCTTGCAATTTGCAAACTCCAAAACTGTTAATAACACAAATTATATATAATTGAAGGATTTAGCTTAGAATGATCAGTCTTCTCCAGAGAATGCAAAACCAACCTGTTGTCATCATAAAATTCCGTCAAATTTTGGATCTCTACGTACTCAAGACCAGCTTCCCTGGCCAGCCTGTGTTTTATGAAGCAATAAACACATGAGATCTATTTTACAAGTCATGATTGAAGATATGAGCCTGAAAGGTACAAGCAGAAACCAATTCCTTCGGAAGTTTAAATTTTACTATCCATATCAAACAAAGTTAATTTCAGCCTGTTTGGAATTTCTTAATGAGTGAAATCTAGCAAAATTGAGCCTTTTCTTTTTAAATCAGATTTGCTTGGTAATTACACCAAAGTGGAATTTATACAGTGCATTGGCATAAACCAGCAGAACTCTCAGTTGTCAATCTTGAGCTTTTAAATAAGGATACCTGATTAAACTTGGAAAATGAACCAGGCAATGGGTTTCTGCAGAGACATCATTAACGAATTTCAGCTGATATTTCTTTCCAAATAATGGAAACCTGGAAACGTTAAGCAGATTCAAATGAATAACAACAAATTATAACTGAAAATAAAATATAAGCAACATGCAGTTAATACATTATGGAGATGTGTACTTTTCTTCTTCAACTTCAAAAGTAATCATGTAATTCTCTGTCCGGATGCAGTTGGGAACAATGTTTGGCTTCATGCTGCTGCTTTTGTTATGATAGGATTCAACATTCTTCTGATACTTGGCCCTACATGCAGACAATGTTAAGATTGTCCGGACTATTTGTGTATAAAGTTCTCATGCAAATTTTATATGCATTATCATAGAGTAAATACCTAATATGGTCCATGAAATTGTAGAAACGTATCAACCCAATCCCCAACATTATTAGTATTCCAAAATAATTTATAGCATTACAAAATGTTAATCAGATAAGTCCCTCTATGATGATATCCTAATATTATCTCTCTTTACAAGTAGAATTGATTCAATAATGAAATAAAAAAAAATAAAAAAAAAAACAACTTAATCTTGGTCAAAAATGTCATTTTCGTAGGTGATGACTTGTCTATCTTGTTTTTGACTATATGTGGAGCTCTAGATGTCCGATTGAAGTGATATTTGATTTGTTGGAAAGCTTAGAGAATTATCTACAATCTATCTATTGGGCTCGAGATCAAATTCTGCTTCTATCATGGTCAAAAATGGGCTCGAAGTTGACCACAAATTTGTGGTGTTTTTATTGTTTCATGAGGTTCATTAGAATAATAGCTAAATAAAATAAATAGGCACAAAGAAAAAGGAGTTGCTGAAAAAAATGTCTTTTGTCTTTCTTTTGATTGTTTTGTAACTATTTTTAATTAAGACTAGACAAGACAATTATTAAGAAAGTTAATATAGCCATTAGGATTAATGTTAGTTTATTGTGGCTTTTCTTTTCTTCTACCAAACAATGACTCCTATTTATATGTGCCTCACATATGTAGAAAAAGAAGATTGGATTAAATAAAAAATAGATCTCTTGGAGAATTGTGAGTGGGATTTTCTCCTCTTTGAGTTCTTAGATTGGAATTTATTTGAATCTTATCAATTGTTTCCTTACCATTATGGCAATTCCTCTTGGATTATAATTGTGGCGCCTTCATTGTCATTTCTTTCCCCCAAATTCACCCTTTTGTTAATTTTTTTAATTTTCCCATATTTTTATCCATTTATATTTTTGTCTGTAATTACTCTGTTTGGATCTGTTATCAAATGCATCCCCAGTATTACCAACTTAATGCCACTATTCATTATATTCCCTGCAAATACCAACAACAAATGAATCTGATTAGCATTTTACAATTTTAGGGATCATTCTGGAATATTGCTAAAGTTGGGGATTAGGCTGACACAGTCTGGTGATTTCGGGGACCCAATCAATTGTTTACTTAATTCTCATAAAAACATGAATGATGACAAAAGTAATAGAGCTCAACTGCAAAAGTGATGTGATGGATGTGTTCCGCAAATAGAAGGCAGAAAATATAAAAAAAAAAAATACAAGAATAAGTGCAAGGAAAATTGTTAAATCACAACAAGATCATTCATTTTCTGATTTTCGCTTTCATGTTATGTGGATTTCATCTGAAACCACTGGACAGAAATAGATCTCATTATAATGACAAAAGCACAACAGAGCAGAAAAAAACAAACCATCCAGACAAAAGAGAAAACGGGTGTACCTTAAACTAGCAGAAAAATCTAAATCTAAACTGAGGATCAATTCAGAGATCAGGTTTGGCACTACTTGAACATAACAGATATAACAGAGTAAAAGAAGACTGAGAAATTTAGGAGACGGTTGTAAGAAGGCAAGGACGTAGCTCAAAGATGACGGCCCGAAAAGAACTACTAGAAATTTCACTATGAAAATTAGGTATCATAATACAGCATCTACCCCAACCCTAATGAAAAATTAAACCAAAGAAAGTAAACACAAGGATTTATAATCCAATCACACATCAAGTTTACGAGATGAAACTGAAGAAGAGGGACAATGTTCTTGCAAGTCTTTTAGCTTCCCCAGGAACTGTTTTTCAGAATAAGGGAAAATATTTCTGCTTGGAGTAACAATCTAAAAGCAGAAGTCCAAGAAAATTCAAATTTTATAGCTCGAAGGAAAACTACGCAATGCAATTGAAGTAGTTTGTTCAAAATTGAGTGTATAAGTATAACGACACTTATTTCATGTAAGTGGTGTCAAATGGGTAAACCCTTCATCAAATCTACAGAAACTTATTTGGACACCAAATGTCATTAATTTTCTTCCACCAATGGAGAACATAAAAAAATCAGAGAGCAAGCAACTAAACAGGGAAATAATAGGCCTTTGACAATTAAGTCCCATACCATATAGTAGATGAGTCAGGAGTAATACCGAGAAAATAACCCCCTGGTTTCAGTAGAGATGACACATTCTGAAGAAGTCTCCGCGCTTTCTCTTCAGTTTCAAAACACAACTGCATTAAAGATGTTAATCAGAAGAGGACCAACGAGAAAATCAGAGAGGACTAATTAAGAGATGGAAAAAATGTCAAGAAGTGATAATGGCTAAAATAAAAAACTATAATATAATGTCTCAAAAGGGCTTGAGACTCCACCTATATATAATATAATTATGAAAGATATATTTATTCTACTAAAAGGCTTGCAACTAAATGAATTAAGAAGCAAGCATAAAAGTATACTAATAGTGGACTTTACTGCTGTATAGTATGCTGGGATTAAGAACTATTGTTATTATTTAATAAAATAATAATTTAAATAAGAGGGATGTTAAATATGTGCAAATTATTAACGAAAATGCTTTCTTATTATTTATTCAAAACAATTTTTATTAATTACTTAAAAAAATCAAATAGATGTTTAATTTTTTAATAACCATAACTCCATGTAAATATCCAGAAGTTGTGGGGCTGGATTTCCTACAGTCGGGGAAACTCACATTCATGCATTTGGTACATTAATGTCTGTTTGATCAAGATTGGATGAGTTTGAAAAATGCATATTTGAATTTTTATTTTATAAATTAAAATATGAAGCTTAAAATTGAATGGTCTGATCTTTATCAAACGGCCTCCGATACTCCAAATGCATGAATGCGCCTTTCCCGACTAGGGGGAATCCAAGTCCAAAGTAAATGGATTTTCAAAATATTATCACAAAGTAAATGTGAGACCTGCAAATGCTGCAAACAGCAGACAAAATCAGCTGTATTGGTCTTCTCCTCCAAATGAGTTTCTATGTTATCCTGTAAAAAAACAACAACAAAACATAAACTAATACTCCCAATAGATATAATTATGTTCAATTCAAGGTGGACAAAGGCAAAAGCACCCTTAAAGGCACAGGGGTTTGAGCCTCAAGGCAAGAAGCACAAAAAACAAATGCATGTCTCGCAGCAGAAAGGTGGTATCATATATGAAAATAAAATATTTGATCCATTTACATCAAGTTAAAAGATAAGCAACATGTTTAATTCACAAAACCCTAAGTTGGTTGTTGCTAAGAGTTCCAAATAGCAGAAACATAATTAGCTTCTAGAAACCCTAAGAGGCAGTAGTGACTGACCGCGGAAGGGTCGAGATGAAAGAAATCGGCAGTGTAAGATTTCCTATTGCTCTCCCATGCTTGTCGAATTTGGTCAATTCCAGAGGAAGAAACATCTGATACAAATGTAATGCAACAAGAATAATAATAATATATCTATTAAAAAATTGAAGTTAGAGATAGTTGAAGATGAAGAAGTGAAGATACATACCAATACCAATGTAGTGGGCAATTTGGGCGTCGAGGCATTTATCTGCATCAGCGCCTCCTCCACAATACAACTCGCACACCTTTTTTGTTTTAATTGAAAATGCGAAAATGAGAATGTGAAGAAGAAGAAGAAGTAAGGGGAATTTAAAAGGGGAAGTGACGATGAATTATAGTACGGACCGTGGCGTAAGGGTGAGCGAATATTTTAATGAGAGCCATTTTCGCAAAATCGTATATACGCTGATGGCTTGACTCGCTCTTCGCCACCATTTGGCTACTCATTCTCTTCAAAACCTTCAATATTAGATGTTGGTTGCCAGAACTAGAGCTATTATACAGCACGAGACGGTTCAGAAAGAGCAACCACTGCCTCTACGCAGCAGGGAACCCTCTTCTACTTTATTTATTTATTCAAAATATACTATTTTTTAGGTTAAAATATATTTTTCCTCTTTTTATCTTTTATATTATATATATTTATTTGGGTAGTTTGTGCTTCTTGTCTTATCTCAAGTGGTATTTCGTAAATTGAAAAATGTTTATATTTTTAGTGTTTTAAATTCGAACTCTTAACGATATAGACGTGTGATTTAATTGTAATAAAATGGATTATCTCTTAAAATATATATATATATATATATATATGAATTTTATAAAAATATCGTCACTCAATACATTGTATTTAGAAATATGAGTACAATTATTAAATTAATTATTAAAGATATTAAAGAACGAGTAATTTAAAGTTTTACAATTAAAGATATAACTGACTATTGAATTTTACAAAAATATGTCACTCAATATCTCTTATGTTTAGAGATACGAGTAACTGCATAATATTTATACTATTAAACAAAACAAATTTTCAAATGATAAATTTTGGTCTATAAAATATAATAAAAACTATAAGTTCTACTTTACACTTAATAATAGAATGTATATTGGTGTTATAAATTTTTTGACTAATATTTTTTTTTTAATTTATCCATATAATCATTATTATAAATATCTATCAAAATTAATTACATCAAGAATTTTAATATATAGATGATATATCATTCAAAGATTTGTGATTTAATTTAGATAATACTAAAATATGTTAATTTTTCAACGTAATTTATATTTTTTTTTATAAATATATGTAGATTATTTTTGCTATAAAAAAAATATGTATAGTTTTTCTTTTCCTCAAAGATAAAAATATATTTTTTTCAAAAAAAATAAAATAAATATAGTTAGAGATAGAAATAGGTCATACCAACCAATATGAGCTTATGGCGTAGTCTACGTCAGACTCAAAAAATGGCAGATAATAAATATTTTAGGCCTATTAGGCCGAACTATTTAAATAAATATAAATAATATATTTTTTATTATAATATTATATTAATTTTTTATATATATATATTTAACTTTTAGTAATTTACGTATATTAATTTTATTTAGTTTTTGATATATTTAAATGTTATATTATAATATATAATTTAAGTATAATATATACAAAATCATATTTTTCAAAATGTGATGTTAAATATCAAAACAGAACTTAATTTTATTGACACATTAATTTATTAATCTATTTAAATATATGTTTAATTAATTATTAAAAAATATTAAATAAAATAGATTTTTAAGTATGTTAATAAATTATATTAAAATTCTATTAAAATCAGACCTAAAAAATAAACTTATGACAGACCACATGTCGGTCTTAAGTTGTGAATTTTTTGAACTCAAATTTAGCAAAGTTTAACTCATTTTCGCTATTTTCACCGCTAAATATAGTTAACAATGATAAATCTCCGATAAATAAAAAATAAAAAAGCTTATTTGGTATGTATGATGTACGCACTAAATATTATTTTGGCCTCAAATTTGTAATACTCGAAAAAATTTGACATTTAAACTTTTTATATAAACAAATATTAAAATCAGTAATTATGTTAGTTTCTTGCTATCTAAGACACCTTTCACATTATAAATATATACCTGTTCTCGCGGTGATATTAGTTGATTTTGTAAGTCCCGTCTTGAAACCATACTCTAACTCGGTTGGCAACCGCATGGATAAAGTGACAATTTTTATTAATGGTATTCAGATTCAAATTCAGAGACAAATATACCATTTTATAAAATTTATGCACTAGTACTAATTTGTTTCCATAAAAAATAAAAAGTTGTTCTGGATTTGTGCGTGTGTCTAATTACCGTTTTAAAGCTGCAAAGGGCACCTCGATGTCCAGCAACCAACAGCTAGAGATGGGGGCCCACGAAGAAACCTTAGTGGAAGCAGCACTCCGAGTCCTAAACACCGCCGACCCGTTCGACAAGGCTCGACTCGGCGACTCGGTGGCTTCACGGTGGCTCGACGGTGCCATCACCGAACCCTACAACCCTTCTCTCGACCTTCACATCCCTGATCGTCCCGCAAGGCTATCCACCGTCTCTGCATTTTTTCCAATCTCTCATCTTGCTGCGTTGTTTGTGTTCGACGAAATTCCTCACTGACATGAATGGCTTGTTTTGTTTGGCAGGTGAAGTTGGTGGCTCCGAGTCTCATGCCGAAGCTAGGTAAAGCAGGAAGCTTGCAGAGTAGGATAGCCATTGTGCATAGTCTTGCTCACACTGAAAGCTGGGCCATTGACCTATCTTGGGTACTCTTTTATTTCTTTCGCTCTTTCAACTTCACCCTTTTTTACATGATACATTTTTGCCTCTGAAATCTGAATAATGTAGAATTTTGAATTGGTTCATCCGTAAATGATTTAATATTCTGTTTATATTCTAACAACCCCGTATTAGTATAGAGATTAGAGAGAGGTTAGGTGGATTTCACAATTATTTTTTTATTTTACACAATTGTCCTTATTTTTGTCTCTCTGTCTCCACATTGATGGAAAAGCTTGATTTTTGGTGAAGACAATGTATAGAAACTGCACATTTCAATGTGGTATTTTTGTTTAAAATAAGTTTTGATAAGGGTTATGTGCTTCAGAATAGTAGTGGAGCTGAACAATTTTCAGCAATGGCATTGTACGAGATAAGTAATTTAGAATTAGTAGCCTCACTGCACGAGCTTTTGCATGTCGATTTTTTTTTTTATCTCTAACAGTCACGTGGGATGTATGTGATCAATACAATGCTCCATGAAATATCATTGTAGTATAAATCGTTATTGCTCCGCGATACGCTATTTAGTACAAATTGTTGTCAAATAGCCACTATTGCAGCGCTATAACATTATAGCATTGTGAAATTTGAACAAATCGCTATTTTCTGCAACCTGAAATTGACAGCATTGATATGAAGTACAAGAGAAAACTTAAGAGAGTTATAAGAATGTTCGGAGACTGCTAATTATAGTCATGTCTTACAGCAGTTTCGGTGTTTTATTCTATTAACTATCCAAATTGAAATCTAAGCGAAAATGATATTTGATCAAATACATCAACTTTTTAAATACTTTTTTGCTTATATTTTATTCTGTGGGGGGTTATAAAGCACCGATGCTCCAAACTGCTAATGTAACCAATATGTGTACTAATATTATACTCCAAATACATATCCAACAAGGAGTATCCTCCATCTTCTTAAAAGACAATATTAATTGATACATTTGGGATACAGTTCTAAAAACTTGTCTTATAGCTTTCCATACACAGCTTTGTTCTTTATCAAGTTGTGAGCAGAATTAGAGTACACACTCCTTTATTAATTATTTGATGGTATTAAAAAAAGAGACATGGTTGTGAGATATGAGTGCAGATGTACATGTTCTATTTTGATCATGGTGGCAATCGACTTCTTGAGTTGACAGAGTTTTCTCTTCCTGAATTACACTTGGGAGTTATGCTTTCTTGGATCATGAGAATGGGGAAATGAAAATGATAATTTATGTCACATTGCTTAGGGAAAAGTACACTTGTGACTTATTTAATATGACAAAAATATAGTTTTGACAAGGATAAGAGAAAGACGTGTCTATGTTTTTTTTAGTTATGATCACAGCTTCACGATTATCTTTTTGTAAGTTTTGATCATCATGTACATTTATATACTAATACAAGATATCAATGTCTTCGCAAATATTATGTGTCGTATCGTACTAGGCCATATCATAACTTTATTTTTTAAGAATTTCTTGTACCTCGTATGTGTGTGGCAACGTAAGTGTATCATATTATTAAGTATATGGGTGTCACAGGTTTTATTTGAGATCTTAATGCTTCTTCTTTGCACAAAATAATTAAAAAGGAATTTGATCATTTCATATTCCCGGCTTTTAGCTTATCTCTGTGACTAAGCTGTGGGCTCCATATAGTTCTTTGGCGGCTAAAACATGTGATTAGCTCTTGATTCTGCATAGTTTTCTACAGCATCTAACTTTTCTAGCCTAAACCAAGTGTTCAGAAAAGATCTAACTTTTGTAACCCAAGCCCCCTAAAACTCGAGTAAGTTGCACTTTTAGGCGCATAGTCTTGAACCTAAATTAGTTGGCTCTTTTAGCTGTGCATGTGTTATTGTTTGTTTCGAAATCATTTAGGGTATGTTTGATTATCTTTTCAAAAACACTTCTATTTTAAAAGAATTAAAAAAACTGTTTTTAAAAAGTACAATCTAACAAGCCCTTATTAGTCTGCTACAAACATTTATTGGTAAAACTATTCAGATGTATAATATAAACTATTGCAGGATATAATAGCTCGTTTTGGTAAGCAGGAGTCAATGTCTAGAGAATTCTTTACAGATTTCGTGAAGGTGGCACAGGATGAAGGGAGACACTTCACTCTTCTCGCTGCTCGACTTGAGGAGCTAGGTTCTTATTATGGAGCATTACCGGCTCATGATGGCCTCTGGGATTCTGCCACTGCCACTTCCAAGGATTTATTATCACGATTAGCAATTGAACATTGTGTCCACGAGGTGTGTCTTACTTTGCGACTTGCTTCCATTATCATATTTGGTTGTCTATGGTTTTGCTTTATGTTTATGTTGATTGAGGCAATTAACCAAATTAGTGATTTATTGATTATTGATTAGATACCTAGATCACTTTATTTTTTGTGAAAATGAACACTGAATCAAGAAGGTTGCCTGTCAATGCTGGATTTATCGGTTATTTTGGTGGGTGTGGGGGAGAGGAGTGCTTAATCAATTTTTGGGAAAAACAGTTAGCCTCTCAAAAGCTCTGATTTTAAAAAAATGAAATCACAGTGTTCCATATAATATAGTTTTCTTTCTTGATACTTAAGTGAGACAAGAGTTTGTCATATCTCCTAGGGTCTCATAGTTACTAGTATTGATCAAGTCCTTTTTCTTTGGATAACCAAAGAGTGAAGTTTTATTGGCCAAGCAAAGGAAGATTTATTTCCTCAACTGAAGCTTTGAAACTCTAAAAGTTATATATTCATTCATTTAATTTTGACATTTGTCAATCCCAAATTGCATAGGAGAGCGGTCAACTTCAAAAGTGTGATAGAAAAAAACGCATGAGCAGAACGTCCATTATTTGATATATTAAGAATGATTATATAATTAATACTAATAAATACATAATTGCTGAAAAATAAAATACATCACTCATAATTCATGAAATCATCTATGCACGTTAGGTTAGTCACATCATCACTCTCAAAGTGTTCTTTCAAAGTTTGGCTATACTTATGTAAACTAAGTCGTGCAACATTTGATGCTCAAGCCTATTTCTTTTCTTGGAGTGAATCTACATTATAATTTAAATGTTTGTTTAAATGATAAATCTACATTATGAAACTCTAAATTTAAATAATTTAATATCAACTAATTACACACTAAAACGTATTCTAGTTGCTCACACCCGAAAGAACTACAGGTCAAACTCAGTATTTTGATGGCAAGCAGCTGCAAATTAGATCTTTGCCTTTATGAATTAGGATCATTTCATGAATTTTAGTGATTTATCTCATTTTTTAGCAATTATGTATTTATTAGTATTAACTGTATAATAATTTCTAATATATTAAATAGTGTTCGTTCTGCTCCCACAGTATTTCTTATCCCACTTTTGGACTTGGCAGTAGTCCGGGATTGACAACCATGATATCCACTATATATCAAAATTAAACTAGATATTCATTGCTCGTTAAGCCAACTTCTTTAATAAATATTAATGGTTTCTCTGTTCCTGCAAATATATTTCCATTTGATTTAGTATTATTGCCTAAAGGCTTTGAATTTCTAGGTTTGATCTAGATAGAAATCGACGCCTGAGATTGAAGGTGTGTTTGACATGACACCAACACATGTGGTTATATACAATCACTTCAACTTTTTAAAATTATTATCGTTGTTTATGTGTCATTGCCGTATACTCGTGCTTCAGAAGGTTTGCTCCTATGCTGATTTCAGACTAAATTTTGTTAGAATGGCCTTTCTTTTATTCCTTTTCTCTCTCACACACATATGGTTCTACATCACATAAAATTGGTCTTGTCTAAACTGTACCAGGCCAGGGGACTTGATGTGCTGCCTACAACAATCTCACGTTTCCGCAATGGTGGCGATAACACTACAGCAGATTTATTAGAAAATGTAGTTTACCCAGAAGAAATTACACATTGTGCTGCTGGAGTGAAATGGTTCAAGTATCTATGCCAGAGGTCTAGAAATCCAGCCTCGGAGCATGAAATTTGTTCAGTAGAAAATGGAACAACAATAGAGGGGGATGAAGTGATTCCAAAGTTTCATGCAATAGTGAGGACATATTTCAGAGGACCTTTAAAACCACCTTTTAATGAGGCAGCCAGAAAAGCTGCTGGATTTGGTCCTGAGTGGTATGAACCGCTTGCTGTTAAAGCGGACAATGCACGATAAAATGTTATTATTATCTACTATGTATGAATAATATTTATCAATTTTATAAATATATTTTTATTTTAGTATAAAATTTGATAATGTTAGTAAAATAAAAATATATATATATTTTCCCGCGTGTGCAAAGGATTTGAAGTGCTTTAAAGCTCAATGGTAGTTTTATATATCTAGCTACACTTTTGTTTACAAAACAACATTTATACTTGATCATAAAATTACGAATAAGTTAAAAAATGATAAAACGGTTATACACGGTACTTTTACACCCACAGTCAATCATATTCATGTAATCCGCCAAAATAAATTATTCCCATTGATTGTCATTTGAGTTTTACATTATATCTATTATTGCATTTTTCAAAAATATATAAATGCCACTTTTTGTTATACCCTTTGTTTATCATATCATCTAAAGTTTGCGTTTTGGGCCATCCACCTAAGAGAATATTTATCAATATCAAGAACATAACCAAACAGTATCAGGTGCAGTTTATAACTTTTCAGTAATCAAATCATTTGATCCCAAAAAAGTAGTAATCCAATCATTTCAGACAAAAAAGTAAATTAAATAATTTTTGAATTAAATTATTTAGAATGGTAGAATTCCCTTTTTAAGTTTGGAATTAAGGATAAATTTTTTTCTCATACTAGATCCAATCCTCGATGGTATAAGGAATAATATTTTAACACATAATAATTTAACATGCATATGTATATATTATTAATTATTAATATTACTTAATTTATATATTAATAATAGTTTTCTTTTAAAACTTAAAGCATCTTTAACAGAGTTTACTCAATATGAGTTTATTAAATATAGTTTAATGTATCACATCAAATAATTTATTATTTTTTATTCAAACTCTCAACATAATTTATTAAATGGAGTTTAGTGTGTCATATTATAGAACAATTCATTTATTTTTTATGGTTTAATATTTAAAAATTATATTAGATTCTACGATTTTAATTTATACATTAGTATTTTATTTATATTTAATTTTATTGTAATTTAAAATATTAATTTAAATATTTTGATTAATGTTATTTACATTATGTAAATATAAAAAAAATTAAAAAAATTAAATGTCATAAATTAATTAAAAAAAGTAACATTAATAAAATTAATAAATTAATAAAAAGTATAATAATTATAAATTTATTATTATTAAATTATTAAAATATCATTTCTTCATGATATATCCTCCCAACAATTTAACACAACTCAAAAATTCACCAAAAATTCAGTTTTATATGACTTCACACTAGCAGAAATAAGAAGGTATTTGTCAACCGATAAAGATGCTTTTAGTTAGTTATGCACACACGTTATACAAAATTATAGAGAACATAGTCTTTGGGCAATATTTTAAACAAAGGTTGGTTTTTAATTTTTTATGAAAGAGATAAATGAGATTGGTGAAATAGCAAGTCAGCTTTGAAATGAGAGATGAGAAAAATGACAGAAAGCCATGTGAAGAGTTGACTTTTTTATGTTTTCGTTTACCGAAAAATGTGGCTATTTTGAATATGAAAGCAGACAAGATGAAACATTAAAAAAATTGGATTATGTGGGCTAACCCTCCCCTCCGAGGCTCCGAACTCTTTGGTTACATGATGAAGTGATTTTTTTAGAAAGTGACAGGACAATGTTTATAATTATTATATTAATATATATCCTATTATTTTTACATGCTATTATGTATTACATATGACATGCAGGTATTTCATCAAAGGGAGGAACGATAGGAAGTGGTAATGCTTTCGTGTCAAGAGAAAAAGGAAGAATACAAGGGCATAGGAAGCATAAATTTTGTAAGCGCATTTCTCTACTATTGTTTGGTGAGCGAATAACTAAAAAGGACGTAGGTCCCACTTTTTGAACTTCTCTCTTCTTTATTTCTATCTAACCAAACACAGTCTTCATTTATCCACTTCCTCCTTTCTTTTTTCAAAGCTCTACTTTCTCCTCTCCACTTAAACTCCTAAAAAGCCCTTAATTAACCCAAGATTCAAACGCCTTCATCAATATTTGAAAGAGCTCTTTCAACAACATCAGCATATTTATATTTTGGCGAAGCTCGTTAATACACGTTATTATTATGACCGTAGAATTTTCTTATTTCTATTTGATACATAGTATATATCCTTAATTTGTAGCCCAACAAACTAAAACGGAAAAGGAAACAATGTGACACGTGTTTTCATCGACATATACCTCGAAAAAATTCCTGTTTTGCAGAATCACATTATTGCATACTCATCTTTAGTTGCTTTACACATCTCTTATTTTATTGACCCCGCTGCAGATTATATGGCATCTGCTGTTGGTGGATATAAATGGTTTGGGGATGGGTGATTCTTTCTTGCACTAAATTACTATTTCCACGTGTTGCATGTGTAAAGATAATTTGAAAATATTTTAGAATTTATTTGCAGAGCTTATTTGTTCCCCACTAGAAAATTGAGTTTTTGTTTGATTTTTCATTTGAATATAGTATTATTATTTATTATAGGTACATAAAGTTGTTACTTTAATATCATATTTTGAGTAGTGTTGAAGTTATTGTCAAATTCAGTCGACTTTTTTTTCATATATGATATGTCAACACATAATTAAATTAGTTAAATTATATATTATTTTATATTCAAAATTTATATTTATAATCGTAACAGATCATCAATGAAAATAATTCTTTAGACAATAATAATTGATAGAAAGGTGAAAGTGTACATACAAACTCTGAATTAGTTTCACGTCTTCTTAAAGAAAGTTAAGTTAGGATAACAAAGATTATATAAATTGATTAAAAAAACTAACAAAATAACAAAATTATATATTATAAAAAAATAAT
>JBBPBS010000276.1:11524103-11571872 GCA_037974835.1 Cicer judaicum
AAATTAATATACATTGTTAATGACCTACAAGATTAATTCAATATATGTCATGTTATATATATTTTTTAATTGTTATAATATTGTTGATATAATATTAAATTTAAAAATTAATATATATTTTAATTTTAAAAATATTAAAATTTAAGATCATTCTATTAAATAAATTTATTTTTTGAGATCTTTTAATAAAATAACTTTTTTTATTTAACAATCGAAAATAATTATTAACATTATTTTCAGACCACCATAATGACTTAATGATATACATCATCAATTTCATTATGATTCAATAATAAATTATAGTTCAAAGATTAAATTCAAAATTGTATTAGTTTATTTTAGTCACATTAAAAATAAAAATAATATATTCTACATGTGTTTTGTGAGAAACAAATTTTTCATATAAAATAATAAAGAGAAATCCCAAAGACAAACAAATGTGTTTGTCTTTAACGTAGTTGTTAAAAATTATACGGAACAAAAATATTGAAAGTTACTTAATTCATATTTGTAAAATTATAAAAAGTAATAGTTCTACTTATTTTTTATTTCCTTTGTTGTTGCTTAATAAATCCGTTCAAGGCATTTGTTGAGATGATCTAATAATAAAATAAAATAAATGGAATCCCTACCCTACCTTTGATGTGGAGAGAGAGAGAGAGATAGAAAACCTTATAAATTGATACATAGAGACTCCATTTTTGTTCATAATAAGGACTGAGAGAGAAACAGTGTTGTTTGTGTATTCTTTCATTCATTCATCTTCCCACAACCGCATCCATTTGTCTATTCACTCTCTCACCGACATTCACACCATACAGGTAATAATACTTCTATCTCAACACTCTTTTCTTCTCACAATCCTCTTTTTTCTACTTTTTTTTCTTTCTCTTTCTCTTTTCCCTTTTTTTTATTTATTTCCATATTCTAAACCCTAGCGGTTTATGTTTATGTTTATGTGGTTCTGCTAAAAACAACGCAACGTAATTAAATACAACAAAATTGTGGTTTTCGATGCTTCACCATATTTTACTACTAACACGTTATAGTTTTTCTCATTTCGCTGTTTTATATTATGCCAAACTTATTCTATTGTTTTCCTCTATTTTCTGCTGCTGTCACTGGTTATTTGCTCATTATTATTATTATTAGTAATTAAAAAAGTAAAATCATCAACGTTCCTCTTTTGTTTCCTTAATCAGCTTTTTTTAGCAGATTATATGATTGATACATATACTCTATTTTGCTATCTAGACAGAATGAATGATCGATACTGCAATTGATATAATTTTTTATTGTTTATGGAAACTGATATATTGCATGCTGCAGTGCAGACTAATTTCTGCTTTTTTATTATTAATTGTTAATTAATAATTATTAATGATTTGATATTAACTTTTATGCATACTGTGTAGAATTGTAGTGTTTTCCCCTTTTTATGGGTGGCTTGTTTTCTTCAACACTTTTTATCTTATATTTTAGGAGCCATGTGTTCCGTACTTTTACTTTCTCAGTGACCAAAAGGAAAAACTTTAATTTATAAAATTAAATAAATGCAACTTTTACTTTGCAATCCTTTTAAGCTTTGCTATACTTGGTTTATGATTTTGTAAATTGAGATACTTTTGTTTGGAATTTAAATGTGATATTTTTTTTGGGTTCTGTTGTGTTCGTCCCTTACTCTCTGCTCTGATATTTGGTTTTGTTAGTATTGATTTTTGTTTTCAGAGCTTAAGTGTAAGGGATCATTTTTTTTTTTTGGTTCTTTGTGGTCTTATTTATCATTGTTTAATTTTGTGTGACAACTGGTATACTTATTATACAGAGACTGGAGCCAGTGAAGAAAAGGGTAATTTATGGGAGACGCCGCAGAAAGAGGTTTGGAATGCCAGAAGACTATGGATGGGAAGGCGAGTAACGGGAATGGTTTAGAGAAGGAAGTTCCTTCATGTTGTTTGAAAGCCTTGGCTTCAGCCCCTGAGTTGGATGCAAAGTGTCACTCCACTGTTGTTTCTGGGTGGTTCTCAGCATCTCAAACTTGCTCCGGTCATTATCAGCTATTTAATTTTGTATTCCTCCTTATATGATATATCCCCCACTCCCATTCCATTCACAGCAATCTATTGATTCATTATGTAGCACTACATAGACCTGATTGCTGGACTAAAAAATATCACTGTTGCTCATTATTTTCTTCCACGTTATCTTTCTATTTGCAGGGAAATATGGGGAAGTTGTTTATTTCAACAATCCGATGTGGCCAGGTGAGTGTTATTCATACATATGCAGTTATTTATGCTTCATATATTGTTTCCTTGTGACATCAGAGTGGGCGCTTTTCCTAATTTATGATGTTCGAATACTGAAATTGCAAAGCTTACTATTAAAAGATGATCCTGTTCTTATTTTTTTGATGGTTTTCTTGTTTATTATAAAGTTTAGACAAACATTGGTCTTTCATAGGCTGAATGGAGAAGTAAATACAAAAATTCTTTTGTCATTGAAAATAACTTTTGGTCAAGGAGGTTAAACTATATGTTTGATGTTACTGTATTGAACCTTTGTTCAGCCTTTTGGAGAAACATCCATTTTTCTTTTTACTCACAAAATTCAAGATCTTATTTCCTCCTTTCTGAACTACATATAATGCTAACATGAATTTATAAAAGCTTTTGCTTTCACTGTCATGCATGCATTTTTTTTTTTTTTTTTATGTTGGTGTTTGATGACTGCTGATGGCTTTGGTGTATGTCTATCATTAGGAGAAGCCCATTCAATCAAAGTAGAGAAGATATTGTACAAGGAAAAGTCAGAGTATCAAGAGGTCTTGGTTTTTGAGGTTTGGCTTATTCTTCCTATATTGTTATCTGAAGTTCTACCTATAAGTGAAAAGTGATTAATGCTAACCTTCTTTTTACAGTCATTAACATATGGGAAAGTTCTTGTACTTGATGGGATTGTTCAGTTGACTGAGAAGGATGAATGTGCTTACCAGGAGATGATAGCTCATCTTCCTCTCTGTTCCATTCCGTCCCCCAAAACTGTAAAGTCTTTTTATCTGATCATCACTGTATTAGGTCTCAACTTATTTTGGGTCTCCTTCTTGAACATAATATTAAAGTACTGTTGATTTTACTTTTAAAAAGTACAATTCTTTATATTACTTGGGGAAAATGGTTTTGCAGAGCTACATACTTCCTTTGATATTCGTCAGTTTCGCACTTGCTTCTTCCTGTTCTATCTTTAATATATGTGTCAATGTTAATATTTGCGTCCATGTTATCGTGTTGACAACAGTTGTGGTTCCCGTTTCCAATGCTCTTATCTGCATGGAGGAGAGCATTTGAGATATGCTAAAAATTGAAATTATTGGATTTAATTCACTTTTCTTATGCCTTTTTCCCTTTCTGTTTTCATCATCTGCTAATTGATTTTCATGTTGTTAATTCAGGTTTTAGTTGTTGGCGGTGGAGATGGTGGGGTTCTGAGGGAAATATCTCGCCACAGCTCTGTGGAGCATATTGATATTTGTGAGATAGATAAGATGGTTATTGATGTAAGTTATGGCTTTTTATTTTAATATGACTTATTTCATTAATGAAATGAACTTATTGCAATGGTTATTTTGTAGGTTTCTAAGAAGTTTTTTCCAGATTTAGCTGTCGGGTTTGAAGATCCCCGTGTACATTTGCATGTCGGTGATGGTAAATATGTCTATCATGCCAGACTCATTTTAAGTTTGTTAAGTTGCCAATGTGGCTTTATATTACTGATTTCGAACTATTAAGGTTATCTAAGCTTCTTCACTTGATTTTCTTCCCACCCATTTTGGCAGCTATTGAATTTCTTAGATGTGCTCCTGAAGGGAAGTATGATGCTGTAATTGTTGATTCATCAGATCCTGTGGGTGAGTCATTTGAATTCAAAATGGTTTGTTCAATATATTCAGTAAATAATGCATATTATTGGAATTAGCACTGAACAGAGCATATGTTATTTTGAAAATGAAAAAAATAGTGTTTTGAGGAGGAACTATAATTTCTCACCCATTTGGAAATTGCTTAACTTGACCTGAACTTGCTTCTCCATCTAACACACTGTTACATATCAGGGCTGTTCTGTACTTGGTGTTTAGCCCTCATTTATGAGAAAATGTCAGTGATGACTTTAGGTTGTTGCATTGGCTGGTATGATTGACTATCTGGGTTACATACAATTTTAATTTGAGTTTTATTGAAAAGCTTCTTTTCTTTTATATTGTTTTGTTTGCTGGTATAATGATTGACTATCTATGTGTGCATCGACATGGCATAGAAATCTGATTTGGATTTTATCCAAAAGCGCTTCATTTTCCCATGATTTCTGTGAACTTTTGTTCCTAAAATATTCACATTGAATTATTCACTAAACTAAAATTGATTAGCCACTTACTAATTTTATGTAAAGTTTCACAGATTAAGATTCTTCCTTTGTTGATTATTTTATCAACAACTTACAAGATCACTTTTTTGATTTAGGTCCTGCCCAGGAACTTGTAGAGAAACCGTTTTTTGAGACAATAGCTAAAGCATTAAGGCCTGGTGGAGTTCTTTGTAATATGGCAGAAAGTATGTGGCTTCATACACACCTTATTCAAGACATGATCTCCATTTGTCGAGAAACATTTAAAGGTTCCGTACGTTATGCATGGGCAAGTGTTCCAACATATCCAAGGTAGTTTACTCTAATCAATTTGCTGGTTAATTAATATTTGATCCAAGTTCCTTTGATATTATTTTATTTTTAAACTTTCTATTTTCTGAGTTTTCCGATTCCACATGCTGTAAGAGTAAGTGTAATTTTTCTTAGAGTGGGACAATTACACCTCATGAAAAAGTGGATCCCACTTATGGACCTACTATAATTGTTGGACTTAAATATATGATTATGATTGGTATGGTGCTGGAAAAGTTCTTAGGAAGGGAGAACCTTTCTTTTTCCACTCGTTTAAAATGTTACAAATTTGTATATAAAAAAGTTAAAATTCAGGCAAGTCAATCCTAGCTTTATTGGGCTGTTTGTCAGGTTGCATTAATGTGCTTCAAGGTTGTGGTAGATTTTCAAATTACCTCCAGAGAAAATTCACTTTGTTATAATTGAATTTTCAATTTAAGAAAGCTGAGATTTTTTACTTGTCTAGTTTAGCCTTTTGGAACAGTGTAGTTGTAAGAAATAGTCAGTGCCTTGAGAATTGCAAAACAGTATTGTCATTTTGGTTCATCTTGATAATATAGGTAATTATATGCTGATTATCCTATCCTTTTCTCGTCCTGCAGTGGTGTAATAGGGTTTCTTCTATGCTCAACAGAGGGGCCGCATGTTGATTTTGTGAACCCCATCAATCCAATTGAAAAGTTAGAAGGTGCTGATAAGCACCGAAGGAAACTCAGGTTCTATAACTCAGAGGTAAAGTATATGGTTCATATATCACATTTGCTTATTTAACTTTATTTATTGGTTCAAATTTTGCAACGAAATATTACGCCTTATAGGGCGAAGCATGTGCTTCTTTATCTACATGCAAGAAAGATCTTATGACCCTTTTTTATAATGCAGATGCATTCAGCTGCTTTTGCATTGCCTGCATTTCTGAAGAGGGAGGTGAGCTTGCTCCGTGATTACTCTCATTAGTAGCAACAACACATGTTTGCATACTGTAGCTCCTTAAATAATCATTTTTGACGTCATAGTCATTCAGGGAAGTCTGTAACTAGTCCATTTGGGGAAATATATCAATGTTGGAGAAATAGGAACCTGCTGTGTGATTATTTAAGAGAGAAATAGGAACCTGGAGTGATTATTTATGCCATCCAATTCTGTTTGTGGAATCCTTTTAGCTTTGTTGAACTCTGGGCGATTTTGGATGGCCTTGTGTCTAATTATCATAGTATTATTAGTATCTTTCTGTGGTTGTGTTTAAGCACGCATTAGTATTACCAATTATTAATGTAACGAAATAATTTGCGGTGCAGAGTGGATTTTAACAAATAGAGTATAATTTTGAATAGAAAGTGTGTTTATATGTTTCTTGTGAATTTGTAAATGTGGGAAAGTGGCTGAGTTGAGTAATCATGAATGAGAATTTGATTGAGTTTGCTGTGCCCAAAAGCTAGGGTTGGAATTTTTGGTTGGTCCAAACTCCGGGTTGTTGGGGCTGTGAGCCTGTGACCATGGAACTTTGTCACTTTTGAAGATGAAAGGAATGCAAGTCGGAGGAGTAAAAAGTAAATTTCATATAAGTATTATGTTGAATTACAGAATATTGTTATGAAGGTGTGTAAAAGCTGTGGTTTTACTTGGAAAAAGCAGCATGAGTAAGCAAGGGTTAATAAATGTGAAGTTATAGATGATGGTGGATTAAAAGAAATAATATATTCTTGGAAATTGCATTGCCAAAGTTGTTGCGATTCTTAGTTTTGGTTCTGGATGGTGGAGCAAATATTTTATTACGATATGTTGCACAAAAGAGAGAATTTGTGATAGAATTCCCTTCGAAAAGAATCAAGATGTTCAATTACTTATTTATGATATACACGGTTCTTAGGTCTAGTGGGAATCTTCATGCCACTTCCTATTAATATATTCTATTTAAAATAAAATATAAATAAAAAATATTAGTTTAAAAATGGATATATTTAATCAAAATTTTAATTTTGTAGTAATTTTTTTTTTGTATTTCATTTGATAATAGCCGCAGCAGTCAGCACAATGTCTATATGATGCCTCCTCATTTCAATAATTTTTTTATAACGTAAGTGTATATAGGTTAGGGACCGTTAATATTTTATATATGTTAAAGGAGAGGAGAAAATGTCAATATTAAGTAATCTTAACAACATATTCTTCTAAAGATGTTTTAATTAATTAAAATTTATGCAAATTTCATAGATTTAAATAGAATTTATATAAATATATGAAATTTATATAAATTTATAAAATTTATATAAATTTTAATTATTAGAAGAATGTGTGTTTAAATATATATTAATCAGAAAAAATTCACATTCATCTCTATTTTTTATTAGATATGAAATTTAAGTTCATTCTCACCTGCAATATTATTTAGATTTTTCTATTTGCATCATCGTCCATTCATATATAAAATAATAAATTTAAAAGTCATATTAATTATAATTAATATAATAAAATAATTATTATTAAAATTAAAAAATATTAAAATTATATTTTTTAATAAAAAATTATAATTTTTAATATCTAAAAAATATTAAATATATAACATATTATTAACAGAACAAATTTAAATCCCGATTGAATATTAATATTTCAAATCCATTTTACTTTTAAATTTTAATTTTAACAAAAATCTACGCTCGTATTTAATCAAAATAGTTTTTTTTCCCGCCTAAATCAATTTGTGTGGATCTCTAAACGTGGGGGATATTTTGTTACCAACTCTAATATTAGAGAATATTATTATAGTAACATGGATTGAACTCTTAACTGTATATGAGATGACTTATTGTTCAATTCTTTTGAACTCATTAGATTTCTTTCTCGTATGAGAATCTCCACAATGCGCCAAAAATAACAAGAAACAATTCAACCACGTTGTCATGTTCCAATTGGACACTTTCTTTATTTCACTATATTCTTAGAGGATAATATTATTCTTTTCCCCAAACATGTGGTTCAATCACAATCTTATAACAAGAACAATAAATCTTTTTGAGTAATTCTTTTACGTGGATTATCCGGCAGATCATTTTTATAAGCGGTCATTGTAGATTAATATAATCTTTTTTCAATAAATTTTAAAGACAGTTGACGGTAATCTTTTAAAATTAATATTTTATGATTTTTAATAAATATGATTTTGATGAGATTTTTTTTTTATCGAATTGGTGTGGTTTAAGTTACAATCTTAGACTCCATTTAGTAAAAGTTGATTGGTAATTGAAAGTTGCTGGTAATTGATTATTTATAGCTGGATATTAATTAAAATTAAAGTAGTTGATAAATTTAACTTTTAATAATATAAAATAATATAATTATATTTCTTTCATTTTTGAATTTTGTGGTAGAAACAAAAAAATACAATAAAGCATTGAAATACAAAAATAAGAACCATGCAAATTAACTTTTTTTCCGGTCAATCGTATATTTTTTTTATTATAATACATACATAAATTTGAAAATTATCTAAAACTTTAGCAAACTTCGTGTGTATAAATAATAATCGTAAAAAAAATATAATTTATTAACATAATAATTAATTTAACTTTATAATAATGATAAATTAAAAGATGAAAAAATAATAATAAATATGACAATGCATACTTTAACTAATTTGTGTTGGATAAATTTCTTCTAAGATGAATAATATAAAAGTTTATTTTTTTTTTGAGTTATTTTGACAAAAAAATGAATCAAATTTTGTTTACCGAAAGATATATTTATTTTTTTTTTGAGTTATTTTGACAAAAAAATGAATCAAATTTTATTTACCGAAAGATATATGTAAATGATAAGTTATAAGTCGATGGAAAAAATTTGTTTATTAAAAACATCTCATTTAATCCATCAAATTTATAAGTTAGTTTAATAAACTATATTCTAACTTATTAACGTTACCAAATATCTTATCCTAAAAATAAAAATAACTAATTGATATCTGCTATTAATATTAAGAGACGAAATATATGATCCTTCAAATTTTAAACATATTACAGGATCTCCACAAATCACAACGCATAATAAAATTTACCATCTTTTGCAACTTGATTTTGTTCGTTGTGAAATATGGACTCGTCTACATCTTTTACTTATTTATTTATCATCATTTTGGATCTCAAATTGATGGGTTAGTATGAACTTACCCATACGGATATATACCCTTTGAATAAGAAACCAATTTGTAGAAAGTCTCAGCTTTCGAGAGTGTACCGTTATCTTTTGACATTTGCTTTAATCTAGTTTTACTCTTAGTAAACGTCATATCCATCAACCATCACAAAGCACAAAAAAGAGTAAAAAAATATAAATATTTCGCAGCGATTTCATTCACGAATGAAAAGCATTTAGAAACAATCATATACGTATATATACAGCTTCATAATCAATAATATTTGTATACACATCTATATTTTACACTAACTTAAAAAATAAAATAAATAAATGAAATGACATCTTTGCCTTCCTATCATAATTCATTTCATTTGAATTTTTAAGTTATGTGAGATATCTTTTCCTTTCTTTCAGCACAAGGCATCCATCTCCATTGATTACTATTGCTCTTCAGAAGTGAAATCAGGTTCAGCAGGCTTCTGGAGCAGCATGGGAGGTAATCTCTCTGGCACCCTGGTCTTCCTCGTGCTATTTCTACGTAAAGCTCGAAGCACATTAGCCGCAAATCTCGAAGCATATATTGTGGCCCCTAGGCTAGGTGAACTACCACCTTCCTTGGCCAATGCATCTTGCAACCTATTCTCCTCTTCCCTTAGAGACTCTTCAAGCTTCTTTTTACAATAACGCCTCCATGCTGCTTGTATGAAACATGCAGCCCAAGTACGCCATTGTTGCGAGTAAAACCTGAAAGTGTGGCGAAGCTGTTTACTGTGAAGGCGCCGGAATTGAGATGCAACAAACTTCAAATCCTCAGCTTTTAGAGCAAAGGCTTCCACTTCTGAAAGAGTTTGGACAGTCCTGGTTGAGATGGGAAGGTTGGATGAGGAATGAGGATCCAATGCCCACGTGAGAAGCTCTTCTCCACAGAAATCACCAGCCTTGAGGTATTCAGAGTTAAAGAAACCTGTTCTTCCACCGTTAGTTGTCACAGTCAATAACTTGCCGCGCATTATGAAGAGCATCTCGTCAACAGGATCTCCTTCGCGGACAATGCAGCTTTGTTTTGTGTAAAGTACTGTTTTCAGACGGTCACATACTGCATCCAAAAGTTGCTCATCCATTTTCTCAAATATTGGCACCTTAAAGTTCAAGAAATAAATAAATAAAAAATTATTAATATTATATGGAAATCAACTATAACTGCAAAGCTTTTCTAATAGCAAGGTATTTGTTTACTTCTCAAGGATTGTTTTAAAATTAATTAGACTATATCTTGAATACTAATGATTCTTCACCAGGAAGCATAGCATACTTGCACAAACTAATTTTCAAACAACGTCAAGGCAAAGTTTATCATCTCTCAGAGCAATTCAATTACAATAGAAGACAGACAGACTTCATGACTACCAGTGAAAAACATGATTGGCAGTTTAGCACTATAATCCAAAAGAGTTCAAATGTACATATAGAACGTATTCAAACTAATGACAAGGAAGAGCAACCAAAAGAATTGCATTTAACTATAAGCTGTGGTCCCTATATGTCATTCACCTATTCTGCATGTCCTTGAAGCAGAAATCCATAAATTTTTGAATTTTGTAAAACCAATATTTGTTACTTTTGTGCATATGTATACGCTATACCATATATTTCTAACTAATGGATATTCTATTAAATGCTCCCCATCCAAACAAAATATAGATACACTAAAACAGGACGTGTAATTTGTCATTTTGAATGCCTGCTAGGCATTATGGAAAGAGATGTTCAGCAAAGAAATTCACAACCACTTTAAATCATGGATAGATAAAAAAAATTCCCAGAACGAAAAAACCGAATGAACAAACAAAGGTCATTGTCAAAGTAAAAGAGCTCCTGTTTTAACAATTTTAAAAAGAAAAAGGAATTATGGAGAAACCTTACCCTCAACAGCAAAGCCAAGCAAAGATGACGTTTAATATCCCTTCTTAAATCCTTGGGAAGATTATGAATCAAATTGTCCTCATCAACTCCTCTGGTTTCTTGCCATTTGTACTGCTCATGTCGTCTGATTCTTTCTCTCAAGCTGTCCGGGAGTAATCGATGAGACATCCATTGTTCTGCATCTCTCCTTTTCACTCTCATCTCCTCCAATCTCGTCGTTGTTGACTGCAAATATGTCTGTTTCGGAAGAAAAATACAATATAATGGATCAAATCAATGACGAAAATAACCTCATAACAGAATGGTCCAGGTGTCAAACTATTCTTCAAGCAATAATGTCAAATAAATGAATGAGGAACTATGTTGTATTAAAAAGATGATAGGAAATCAAATAAAAATGCTTATGGAAACAGAATAGCAGTAGAAACATATGTTTGCATGCATACAGCATGGCATATATAGAGAATTACAATAACTTAATAAACACGAATTTACATGGTTCACCCTATTCCAGAACACTTGTAGAGCCAAGGCAATCAACACTATTTTAAAAAATCAAATGCGTGCATATTCCAGTGAAGTCACGAAAGATAAGACTCTATTATGACACATGTATTACTACAGCGACCACTACTTCCCCATGACAGCCCCAGAAAACAGAATTCGACAAGAGCAGTTTATCCACTCCCCAATAAGAGGGTCAACCTAAGGGTGACTAAAGTCCTAACTTTAGGAACACCTGCAAAATAATTTGTGAAATTAGTTTTTATAAAACAAAAAGGTCAAACCTAAAGCACATCCTGATATTTATGAAGGATAAAGACCACACATGCTGGCAAAGGGGCTAAACTTCTCTCAAAATTTGTCTTAGGTCTCAGTCTCACTTGCCTTTGGGCCGGCTCTGCCCAATAAGTACATCAAAAGTCAAGACTGAACAGACGACTTAACATTTCCACTATAAATGTAGTAAGTGCTCTAGTACCCAAAATATGATGTCCTTTTTCGTGAGGAAGTCTTCCAAAGGGAAAACTAAATCAAATAGCAATAAACAAATTTATAGCCAGAAGAAAGACATAAAACCTTGTACCAAACAAAGAGAAAGACATAAAACCAGTAACCATTAACAGAAAGGGACAAATCTCATGAGAAAAATATGACACTGGTAACCAACTTATTCCAAAATCAACAGATAGTACTAGCCAGTATTATTGTCTGATGAAAAGATATTATAAATAGAGATATTCAGTACCAACCTGCATATTTCCAATGAGGAATGCAAATAATACCAAACCAGCAATGGAAATGAAAATTGCAAAGCAGATTTCCCAAACAAAGGTACTTGTTGCCAGGTTCTGACCGAGAGAACTGCAGTGTTTAAAGAATGCCAGATACTAACTTGGTAAAAATACTCAAAATCAACATTTAAAAATACTGTGGGATTTGTTTCATGACAAGCATAAAAATTCCCGGAAAAGTGACATTGGGATGTAAGGTTCCCATATTTGATGCAAGGGTTTTATTTTACATAACATATATACATATACTTCTTTGCACCAAATGTGACTATCTAACAAATATGTATCTTATATAGATTTTATTTATATACACTGTCAATGTAATGAGTTTTTACACTATCAGTCAATCACAACTGTTAGATCATTAGAAATGTTTGACTTTTACCATAATTATCTTTAAAGTCATGTCCATTAATGGTTGTGATGTGCAGACAATATAAATTTGTTTACATTGGCAGTGCATGAGAAATAAACTCATCTTATATTTTATGATGTTTATCATTGAATTTATCACCATTTAATCCGCAACAAAAATAGATACAATAGAATCAGACATGACAAACATACTTACTATTTACAAATTATATGAGCCCAAGCTATCCCTCAAACATGCGCATTTCACAAAATAAAATAACTAAAGTCTGGAGAGTATGCACACAAATCGACAGGACAAGGGAGAATACTTCAAGCAAAGATTTTCAGCAAACAAAATAATCACGATGACCAGTTTTACACTACGAGCATGCACACATATTGGGTCCAGGAACAGCTACATGTTGATTACATAACATTCTTAGTTCACATCAACTTAGTAAAGTGGACAAAGAAATCATAAACACAATGCAACAAATCAATGTCACTACTTCATAATCTGAAAAATAATAGCATATATTAAAAAAGAGTCAACGACGCAAACCTCAAATTTTTTAGGCCCCACCAAAAACAATAAAAAAATTTCTGTGGGAAATCTGTTGACTCCACAACCCCAGATTGAAGGGCATCAAGAAAAATTCCAAAATTAAAGAGCGTATTATTTGGATTCTGTACTGGGCATGAAGCATTCAGGAATGTTGAAATTGTGCCCAAACCATGATGATCATCACAATACATCTCCACCTTATTACAGGTGATATTTTTTCGACATGCATGTTGCCAACACGTGGTTTCTCTTTCTATAGAAAACAAGTACCAAAAGGCACCAATAACCTATGAACAAGTTAAACAGCAATCAGAAAGATAGGCAAATGATATGATTTTGAATTTTCACACTTTCATTAAAAAAAAGTGTGCATAAGAAAAAATAAAAATAAAGCATTAACATACATGACTTGCAAGCATGTACAGAAAGAGATTGAATGCAGCTCCAGCCCAAGCTGTTTCAGTGAGAATGCCAGAGGTCCTTGTAACTTCTTTATATAATGGAACTATTCGTATAAAGCGTGGCATATATTGGAAGAAGACAATGAATTTCAACAAGTTTTTTGTGTTCAGTGATTCTGAGCCTCTCATCTTCGGAATAATAAATAAAATCACCACCTACCAATGTAGGAGCAAGTTTTCAGTCCAAGTAAGCTTACTAAATGAATCTAATCATATAAACTTTTCAATCTAAGCACATAAAACGCTTAAGAAATTAAACATGGAGGCTGAACTTAACTCCTAATTGGCTAATTACATTACATATTGAGTTTGCCTACATGTTATGATATTGGACTTTAAAGCAATAACTAAATAAACTAATGACAGAAGAGTTCCGCGTACCTGTGGGAGGGGAAGAACGGCAAGAATGTCAATTAAGAAGTATGATGACATATATCTCTTTGCTATTGCCCAAGCATCTTCAACCAAAACACCTCTTCCAAATACCCGAGAAGAGGGAGCAATAAACCCAGTACGAAATTGGAAAATTATATGGATAATATAAAAAATATCGGAGAAAGACCTTAACACAGTTGCCGTGGTTTCCATTTTTCTGTCCCGTGCAAGACATTTCTTGTCATCATCAATCACAGGGATATAGAAGAACAAAGGATCAATTGATACAGCAATAAGACATGATAACACAAATATTTTGTTCCACTTTTGAAGAAAAGGACCTTGTGGATCGAGTATTTTCTTTCTAGAACTAAAGCATCTAGCAAGAAAACTGTTGTGGAAAAAAGATTTGAATGGTTTTGCAAATCCCTTTATCCTCTCAGAACTAAATTCAAAGCCCCTTTGAAATTTGTAGGAAACTGATTTTAGTGTAGTTCTAATTCTCCCTGAGCGTGTTACGTGAATTGCAGGAGAATTCATCTCAGAACCTTTGTCTGAATTCCAATCCTGAAATCTGAACAGCATATAATACCAAACATAATCTCAGTTCATGATTAACCATTCGACGAAGAGACATCCAGACATATAAATGCTGACTATGCAATAAAACTTCTGATGATAAAAGGGTAACAGGTTGAAAATTTTAAAGCATATTGGTATTGATTAGTGTGACTGAAAAAATGGCTCTGACAATGGAAAGCACAAAAGACTTGCTCCCATTGACAACTAAGAATCTGTATACTTTGTGAAAAAAAAAATTCTATTTCCATTTTCTAGAGTTTGTGATAATTTTACTTGCTAACAAGGAGATAAGATGCTCCCGAAGTGAACAATTGTCTAAATTTCAAGAAATAATGAAAATTTTAAAAAAAAATTGTTTTCATTATTTCTAAAAATACATCATCTCTAGCTAATTTTTCATCTTCTCTTCATCATAATGGTTCACTTCAAGAGTCTCACATCTTCTTATTAGTAAATTAAAATGAGCACATGTTTCAGAAATGTTTTCACAAAGTAAACAGACCCTAAACGTGTGTTTGGTGTGCGTCAGATTCGGTGTCACCACATGTTTGTTTCAAAGCTACAACTATTAACTTCAAGTTGACCATGAGTCGTGATATTTCGGCTAAATTTCCAAACTCATTGTAAATTTTTCTAAAACAATAAATATAGGATTGAAGAGAGTAAATAAAAGGTAGGTAGCATAACACCAACCTAACAAATCTATCTTGTTGAAAAGTCATGATTGTGACACAGTTGAAAAGCAAAACAAAACACAATAAATCCGTGTGTTGTAAATCTCAGAAAACAGTAAGCTTCTCCATGAACCTTAATTTGTCACAACCTACAACAAAACAATGCATATTTTCAGAATTAGTCAACAAAAACCCAAACCAACTTGTTCATAGTATTATTATTAATATTAATATAAATAATAAATAGGGTTAATTATGTTTTTAACCTTTATAAAATTTCAACCTTTCAATTTTAGTCTCTATGAAGTACAAATACAACTTTTAATCATTACAAGATTATTCAGCAAACAATTTTAATCACTACTGAAACGAAAGATGTTTAATTTTCTTTCTAAGTTTAAAATTTTTGAATGATATAGAAATTGATTTTTTAGCTCATTTTTTTAGATGAACTTTTTAAATTGCGGTAAACATTCTTACAAAAATTCATTCAAAAATATAGGTCAGCTGAGTAAAACTAGATAAACTAAAATAATATTTTTATTTTAGAAAGATTAAAATTGAAAGGTTAAAACTATATTACGATTAAAAACATATTTAATTCTAATAAATAATAGGGTAAAAATTAAATAGTAGCGCCGACATAAGTGACCACCATCAGAAACATAAATTCACAAAGTAAAATAAAATAATTCAAGGATACAGTTCCCCTAAAATTAGTCAGCGCAGAGAAAACGAGTACATATCAAGGAGAAAACGAGTACATATGAAGATAATAATACGGATAAATACAGTATGTTTTAGAAATAATTACGGAAATCAAACAGGGTATTATTGACAATCACAAATGAAATTCCAAACTATGGATTTATATGCCTCTATTGTATTGTATTGTATGTGTAGTATGTTAAAAACAGTAGTAAAACAAATTTCCCAAACAAATAACAATAAAAGAATATCAACAACAAAATAAGTAAAAATAAGGAGAAGAAAGGTACCATGAATAATAAGTGAAGCAAGAAACAGCGTAGATATGATTGGCACTGAAAAGTGAGGAGACCTTTGAACAAAGAAGAAACGAAGTTGAAGGGAAGCTTCGTCGAAAACGCCAATATTTTGAGGGAGAGATTATTTACAGACAGCGACACGACGGAGAGAAAGAGAGAGATGAGAAAGAGAGAGAGTTTGCGTTTCGTTTCGTTGCGTTGCAGTTGAATACTGATGACAGTCATAGACAGAGAGAGAAGAAAGTCCTATCTGTCGCGGGTCCCACTTCTTCTATTATATGTATTAAAAAGGGGTGCTAATAGCAACGTTTATTGAAGTGGATCTAAAATGGGAATTGGGCTTAAACGATCCCAGGCCCAACCAAACACTGCAGAGGATTTATTAACTGCCATCATGAACTGAGTCTTCTTCTGAACTCTGAAGCTGAATATAATTATAATTATAATTATAATAATAATAACAACGAACGAACTCTCTCCTATGTCAACGAACGAACTATAAGAATTTTATCGTTACAGCAAGAATATCAATGGGAATGATTTCGTTGATAATGGATTTGTTTTGGTCACTCTATTTTGTTTGTTCGATTCAATTTTGGAGAATGGCGTTGTTATGGACGTTATCTGTTGCATATTCTCACTTCCAATTGTTAAAGGCTCGGTTCTTTTTGCAGAAAATCGTATCATATCCTAGGTGTTCCCCTTCCATAATTCCTAATAGACCCGTTTGTGTCATCACCGGTGTCAGTATCTCTCTCTCTCTCTCTCTCTCTCTCTCTCTCTTTCTTGCAGTTTTCATTGTTATGAAAATTAATATCATTTTGTGTTTTTGTTTTTGTTTTTTGCAGGGAACATCTGGCTTGGGATTTTCTACTGCATGCAAGCTTTCTCAGGAAGGATTCGTTGTTGTCATTGGTAATTTTTGTTCTTTTTTATAACCAAATGTCTTTCCAGAGCCACTGATATAGTACAAAGTAAATAATTATAAATGGGGTGCTTATATAATATAGTGCTTATTAAGGGAAGCACCTCCCATTGTGGATAGCCTAAATATGCTAACAAATCATTTTTTTCCTATACTTCATTTAATGCTAAGTGAAATTTACTTTCCACTAATAGAGAATGGGACAGGTTATTTGGTGGGATAAAATTCACTTGGGATTTTTTCCAATAATAAAAATACTGTTCAAAAGACTATGAAAAAATGTGTTGCTACCATTCTTCTTCTAGTCTGAGCAATTTATACCTAAGATTCCAGTTGTTGTTTATGCAGTTGGACGATCCGAGGAGTTGTTGTCAGAGGTATTTGTTCTCATTAATTATTAGCATCATGGTTATGGTGATTGCATGCCTTATAAATATCTTATTAGTGTTTTTCCCCATTGTTTAATAGACCATAACAAAGATCAAAGGTTTGAATGAGGATGCCCACCTCAAATCTTTTCAGGCTGATGTTTCATCGGTTGAGTCAATGATAAAGTTCAAAAATTCCCTGCGGCAGTGGCTTTTGGATTCCAATTTGCACTGCTCTGTACAATTACTTATAAACAATGCTGGAATACTTGCTACATCTTCTAGAGCCACAGCTGAGGGATACGACCAGTAATTACTTTTTTCTAATTTCCCCTAGTAGTGTTAACAAATTTCTATTTTTATCATTGGAACTTCCATGCTCATGTTTGCCGTGGATAACACAACAAAAGGTGCATAGGACACACACTTGCAATTAATATTACTTTGCTACTGTTAATAATTTATTTAAGCTTTTGGGATACGGTAATAGGTATTTGTCAAATGTCAAAACTTTTGAGACATTATTGATTTGCATGATCACCATAATGGATGCATTTTTTATGTGAGTCTTTGATACAAGATTGTATATCTGTTTTATATCGGCTCCATGTTTGTCTAGTGTCTTAGTTTCAAAATTAGTGGTAACTTTTAAAATCAGACATTTTACGCTCTTTCTCCCAGGATGATTGGCACAAATTATATCGGAGCATTTGTTTTGACCAACCTTCTATTACCACTTCTTGAAAGCAGTCCTGTATCTTCCAAAATCGTGAATGTATCATCCTTTACTCACCGAATTGGTAGGTAATCATTTTAGTCTTAACTTTTTAATTTATATTATTGTCTGGTGATCCTACTCTTTGGATTTTACTGTCTTCCATTAAATACTAATCAGATTTTCTCTACAATAGTGCTCCTATAGAACCAAACTCAAGCGCATTTCTTCAGTTACTGATATGCAGGTTGATGAGGGAACTGTATCTGGGAAGAGATTTTTAAGTTCAAAACAATACCCTTATGCTCAGATCTATGAGTATTCAAAATGTAAGCTGCATATTCTGGATGAACTTAAACAGATTATATTGTGTCTTTAGTCCTAATTCCTAACTAGCACTTAATTTTGTTGAAGTATGGCTACTTCTCTTCTCATCTGAGCTCCATCGACAGCTTTGCCTAATGGGTAAATCTCATCAGATATTTGTCAAGTATGTTCACTAAATCAATTTTTATTTCCTTTTACCATCTTGTTTTCAAATGCTGTGTATTTTTATAAAGATAGAATATTTGTTTTTGTTTAGGTTAACTAATTATTGTATTACTGTCATCTTTGTTGCTTAATATTACAAAATTTTGTTTCCTTAGTCACTTTTTTGCACAGTGCACAGACCATGTATTCTTGCTTTTGGAAAATGTATATGCATATATACACACTGTCTTGTCTGTCTAGCTCATGCATGCCAAACTTGTAATTCTCTTCTGGTTCTGAACTTTTAATTAAACTTTGAGATCTGTTATTCACCCCTCTCTTGTTAAGGATACAATGATGCTGCTTTTACAATCTTTGGCTCTAAAGTAGGAGCATGCTCCGACCCTGCTTCCAACTAAGCTACAACTACCTAATCATCCAATGAGTTTGACAGAAAAATGTTTAAGGGGGAGCAGCTACATTCTTATGAACACTCATTTGTGTACTTGTGGTTGGGTTTGAGCTATTGTTGTCTAAATAACTCCAATCACAGTGAATTTGGATTGCTAGGTTAGAGGATCCAGTCTTCTGGGCCAGGAGAATGAACATGAATAAAAAATCAGACAGTAAAATAAAAATTTGCCAAGAATAAAAGAAATATGCAAAATGTTTTAATCTTTATTCTGGTTAATAACCATGGGTCTACTCCACTTTTAATATTCATTTTCTGTATTGTTATGCATTAGTGTTGCAGATCCTGGAAGTGCACAAACAAGCATCATGCGAGAAGTTCCAGCAACCCTAGCTTGGTTGGCATTCTTTGTACTGAAACGTCTACGCCTATTGCAGTCCCCTGAGTGTGGGAAAAATTCAATTGTTGATGCTGCTCTTGCTCCGCCTGTGAGTACTTTTTTTGGCGATATCTGTTATACACTTCCATTGCATGTCATTGATGTTTCAAAATGACCAAAAGTGTTGAATCAACCAACTCATGTACTTATTATACCTATAGTCATGTCTAAGGTTTCACCCGATGCAATATCTAATGCCTTATGCCTCATCCTTCTGTATCAGTAATTCATCTTGAACTCAGCCTAGGAAACAACATATTCGTCAATTATTTCAACATGTTTCTTAAATAAACATATTAAGCCTGCACAGATACAAATCAACACATTCAGGTGAAATGATTGAAAGTAGCTCTGGGATACATTCACAAAAATAAATAAATTTCCCCCATGTTACTCTTGTACTATTAAAATATGTTCTTCTGTATGACTAAAACAGTTTAATATTAAAACAATTTTATACTTTTTTGGGGTAAAAATAATAATTTGAACAGGAAATGATTTCTAAATTCAAATTGTTCTATGTATCAGGTTACTTTCATCTGTTGTCTTTCAATTTCAGTCTGGATGAGTTTTTCCCTAATTTATCTTACAGCTGCCAACTATTCACTAGTGAATTTATATTTTCATTGAATTGTACATGATCAAACCATCTAAGTTGACTTCTCATTTTCAATTTCACCTGAGTAATGGTTATCAAAACTGATTGAAGGCACAAAAAACCTATCTTATCCTAAATGCTCCAATCTATATTCAATTGATTTTGTGCCCTCTAGGCTCTAGCACCATTTTGTTTTCTCTATCTATCTTCTAGACTGCATAAAAAATATACAACATTAGGGCTGCCAATCCCCTCAAATCTTCCCTAACTTCTGGGGTCTGCGGCTCTGCACTTTTCACTTATGTATACTGGACCGAGCACTTTAGCTTACTCCTTTATTCTCATTCTCACCATTGTGTTGAATAATTGATCAGCAAGTAGTTATCCTCCATCACTGGTTTTTCTTATGAATTAGCCTTGACTGGAGCCATAGAGTTCAAAATGTAATATGCTTACATTTTTCCAGGGAACATCAGGAGCTTACTTTTTTGGGGGCTCAGGTAGAACTATAAACCCTTCAGCACATTCACAAAACGCCAAATTAGCACACGAGCTTTGGGAAACTACAAGCAATATGCTATCGAGGACTCCCTTTGGTAATGAGACAAACAAATGAGACAAAGAGTTGATAGCAATGAATTGCATGTCAAGTCGTGTAACAAAGAGAATAAGTGGCATGTACCTAATGTAGACTGATAAGTAATAAACTGTTTTTTCATGTATGAAGTTTTGAGCTTTCTAATGCATGTTAATATGTTATGCTACCGCTTTGCTGTTTTTCAGAAACAATTTTATTTTATTTTAAATTAAATTAAAAATTATCTCTAGAAGCTGGCATTTTTTTTTCTCAATGATAAGTTAATTCAGTTAAGCATACGTGTAAGAGGTGTAAGAGATGTTACAAAAGTATAAAATCATACATATAGTATATACTTTAATTGAGAATTGGGAATATATAATTAATAGTTGGTTCATGATTTTGTTCTTTGAAGCTATCACTATTCATGATGTTTTTAAGTGTATACTTGTAGTTTTGTATTCTATTTTTTGATAGTATAATTATTTGAATTTGCCATATTGCAACCCCAGAAATTTGATTTGATTAAGAGAACTGAATTATCTAGCACCATAGAATTTATTTTCCATAAAAATAAAATGGTGCTGATTTTTCTATCATTGCTACTAAAAGTCCTTCCATGTTTTAGGAAGTGTACATCTAAACAAATTTTTGAAGCATAATTTGGATGAAGAAAGTAGTAGCACCAATTAAAAAACTAAATACTCCCTCCCTCAATCTGATAAGTGTATAAATCAAACAGTTTATATGTATTAAGAAAGATGTATATATTAAATAGACGGATTAATATAAATAAAATAGAGAATATTATTTTATTAAATTAATTATTTGTGAAAGATATGTAATGCAAATAGTATTAGTTAAAATACACAATTATAAAAATAAAAAGTGGATTGAAATGATTATTCATGTTGGGACAGTTTTTATTTGCAAATAGATTCTCTTCTATTTGCGCGTTCAAAATAAATTAAGATACTCTTTAGCGCACTATCGCATCTAATATTTGAGGATTATAATTTGAAATTATGGCACTAACTTAAAGATTGAGGCTCTGTTTCGGTATTTTAAAATGAGCGTAATAAAATTATAGAAAATAGAGTGAAGTACATTATTTGAGGCATTTGTAACATTGATCCTTATTTAAGGTTAATGTAAAGAATGAGAATGATGAAGAAAAGATATATTGGGACAGAGCATTTATGTTGTTAGAAATACAAAAGGTTAAGAGCTGATGTCAGTGTCACCCCCTGTTTAACACACTTTTTTTACATGTGCAAGTCATTATGTTAGGTTACCAGTAATAATTGATAAGATACCCCACAATAAAAGCATGAATGTCATCTGGAAATAAGTCAGTGATACAAAATTTATTGAAGTGTTCAATCTTCATTCAATTTCGGCGAATCTTTTTCATTTTTTTTTTAATTGGAAATTTATATTATATAAATTACGCATATAAATTTTTTATTTCAATATAAATCTATTTGATATATTATTATAATAAATTAAAAATAATATTTATATATTTTTTATTGAATATCATTAATTCTTGCAAACTTCAATAGTATATTAAATAATTTTATAATTATGTAAAATTTTATAGATAAAATTTGTATAATATAAACTTTAAAAATAAGTCTAAACGAAATTAAAAAAATATAATAAAATTAAGACAAATAAAGATGATTTATTAAAATTAAAATAAAAATTAAATTGAAATGATTATAATTTTTTAATTTTTAAAGTTATATATATATATATATATTAATTATAATTCGTTCAGTTTTTTTAACTTTCTTTTATAAATAAATAGATTATAAATAAATAGATGTTTACTTCTTTTTATAACTAAATAATACATAAATAATTGTAACAAAAAATTTATCCAAAAGAAATAGTAACAAAAGTTCATGAATCATATTATAAATGATAAATTTATTTATTATTAAATAATAACAATATTATAAATATCAGTAATATTATTTTAATATTACTAAAATATTATTAATGTGAGAAAAAACCTTACTTTTATAAATATATATATAAAGTTGGAATAACTTATATGATAGAAAGGATTAATTTAGTCCATTTTGTAGAATTAAATTTGACCTAAAAAAATTAAGTAACCAACTTGCACTTTGTAATTAAGTCACGAGACAAACAAAATATTTAAGCAAGTGTGCATCATGAATGTGTATGTTGTCAAATTACATGGCTATAAATTCATAAATCATCTAAAAATTTGCATATATTGTTTTGAGGTATAAATAATTCAATAATGCAATTTTTATAATTTAAATTATATATATATATATATATTTATTGTAGAATGAATTACATAATCTAATTGTGACAAGTCAAATATTTTTAACTCAGTGAATAATATAAAACATATTTAGATCTGAGAGTATATATAGATTAAACTATTTTTTTTTTAGAAAATTGCGGAATTGTTAAAGTTTATAGTTTACAAAGTTTATTAAATGTTATCTTAAATTTATTTATTTTTTAGATAGTTTTGCGTTGAAATTCATATATATTAAATGCATATAAGTGAAAATATATTGTATGTTTGAATCTACACTATAACATATATTAAATATTTCCAAGAGTTTTATCTTGTGAGCTGCAGTTATAGGATAAATCATTTTTATTATAAATATTTAAAGAGTTAAATTTAAAAACATATTTTATCCCATAAGTATAATTTAAATGGCAGTGACAAAGACATCAGATAAATTGGAGGTACAAATTTAAATCTGAAACATTTTTTTGTTTTTTTAACATTAATGTGTACAAATTTTGTTGTTAAATTCTTTAAAAAAAATGCTATTTTTTTTAATTTAAAGTTAAACTAGTTTTTGAGTTCAAATCAAATATATAATTAGAGTTATAACTCGTTTAGAGTATAAAAATATTAAGTTAAATCCACTTTCAATCTTCTAAATATTGTGATTATGCAATTTTTATTCCTCGTTTATTTTCAAGCGGTTTTGACCACTAATTTTTTTTCTTTCTTTTTTTGATTTGCTAGCCTTAGACGACACTATTAAGAAATGTGGTGGGTTGAGCATAAGTCGGTTTTGGATGAGTTAAATCTCAATCCATATGAACCCGAGTTTGTAATTTAAAAGCGCAATTTTGTTGACCAATTTTTGCAGCGATTTATGCAAGTTTCGATTAGTGCAGGTTATGCAAATGAGTTGATTTGAGTGATCAGCTATTTATTTTCTTTAACTTTTTATTCACTCTATTTTCAAAACCATGATTCAAAATATATATATATATATATATATATATATATTAAGCAATTAATTTATCAGACGGATATTGTGTTGATTATACAAGTTTTAATATATAAACGGTCTGATTCAAATAATTGTGAATTTTTTTTCCTCGCACACCAATCACTCAAACTCGTATACATCAATATTCGTAAAAGATCCGCTATAACTAATCCATATATCAAATTGGTCTATTTAAATTATGATTGTAAAAGATCCGCTACAACTAATCCTAATATCGTGACACAAAATTCATAATTCTAATTTAACTTTTACTTAAATTTTAAATAGAAAAGCAACATTATCTTGTAACTTAAGAATTTATGTTAAAGATTATACATATAGTAATTATGATTAAAAAATAATGTTTAATTATAAAAAATAACGTACCTAATTTTAAATTTTTTCTTTAGTATACTAATAAGTGCCGATGGACTTTTCCCAAAAAAATACAAAATATAAGTGTTGCACACAAACATTTAAATAATTTCAGTGGACAAAATTGCCTTTAAAAAATAATAGAACTAAAATATCACATACTTAGAAACCAAAAATTGATTTAAGCTGAAAACAAATTTCTTTTGTTTTGTTTCTGGTTTCACACCAATTCCATCCATTAGCTAATTATATATTGAGACATGTCGGATATTAAGAGCATATTTGGTACAGTTTTTTCCTCAAAAAAAGTAAATTTTTAAAATAAAACATTCATTTTTAAAAGTTTTAACTATTTGTTACAGCTTCTTTAAAAAATAAAAATTTAAAGAAAAAATGTAAAAACTACTTAAATAAGAAACTATTTTTAAGTAACTTCTACAAAAATATCATTTTTATAATTTTTTTAAAAGTAGTTTTTATTAATGTCAAACAAACACAAAACAATGCAATTTTTATTTTCTTATTTTAAATTTATTAAATTATTAAATACTAAAATCATGATTTTTTTTTAATAATAATTTATATCAATCAAACCTTATATGTAAACACCTCAATTTGTTTGTGGCTTATTGTGTTTGATTAGTAGATAATTTCGGTTACACTCAACCTAATTGGTTGAGCCAAAAAATATTTAATGCATAAGTATAATAATATGCTATAATATTAATCAACTTTAAAAAAAATAATTTATCATATTTTAGTCATATTAACATATTAACTCTCCTAAAAAAGTCACATAATAAAAACGCGATGAATACGATGATATTTTAGTCACTGTTACTGTGGTAGTAGTATTACTTGTTATTGTTATTTTTGGCAGTACAATTGATTTGTTTTTCGGGTAGATGATAGTACTATTATATTTTTCTTTTTGTTTCTGTAAATGGGATATATAAGTACATTAGAAACTAGAAATCAGTATTGAATTAAATATATATGTAAAATATCTTTACACATTATACACCAAGCATAAGTACAGTAGAAATTAAGTTGTATATAAATTTCCTGTTGTCACAAGTGTCCACCGTGAAGGTTGTGCTGGAACCCTCATCTATCCATTTTAGATTCAAACGGTTTTCGATTCTTCACAAAAAAAAAAAAAAAAACAGTTTACAAGATGCACAACACGCGGCTTTAACACTTGTCTCTTCCTTCCTCCACGGATTTGAATTTTCGCAATATCCGATTGGATGATAATAATACTACATACTTAATAGTAATTTGATTATTATTACTATTAATTAACACGGCTTAATCTCGTGTTCCGAATGTATCATTATTAGGTATTTAAATTGAATGTGAGTAGCGATTCAACGTTGATCTATTTGATTTTAGCATTTTCTCGTTCAATTATTGTTCATGTAATGATTATTGTGTCTCTGATGTGATGATGATTCTAGGGTAGATGGTATGCGGCAGGTGTGTGAGTTCTATTTTTGTTCAAGCTCGATTTTTCACAAAGAGAGTGCCGCAATTCAACTACGTTGGGAACAACAAGGGTTTGCCACCGAATCGTGTGTTTAAGAGGTACATAGGGATGATGGTTGATACAGGTTCTATGTCAACAAGGGCAGGACCAAATGTCGATATGGTTTCTCACAAAGATGATGATGCTGGTGGTTCTGGTTCTGGTTCTGGTTCCGGTGCTAATGGTGGCTTTGTCACTGGTGGATGGAAGAGGTTAATATCATTTGTTGTTTATTTGTATTTATTTACTCACTGGATTTTAATATTAAATATGGATAATGTATGTGGTCATCGTGATTGAGAAAAATAGCTTGATTTGATCCTCTACTTTTTTGCATGGATAGCAATAGCATGCTTTTACCTGTTTTGTTGGAGGCGGTAGCGGAAATAGCGGTCTCAAGTTTCGCTATGCAACAGTGCCAAATTCCGCTAGTCTCTATTTGATAATATTTTTCACTAAATAGTGTATCGCAAAACAACAACAATTTGTTCACATTATGTTATCTATAGCCACTATTTAATAAGATAGGCTTTTACTACATCCTATTCCCTATTTGTTTATTGTAAGGTTAGGATGAAAGTATTGGCTGTTGAGTGTGGTGGTGGTCTCTAATGCTGTAGGTGTTTGAGTTGTTGTAGCATGTAAGATTTTCGGAAAGAAAAAATAATTTTGCAATGATTGGTTTTGGAGCTATCCGTTTTCTTCTTTGGGGTTTTATCTAGGAAGTGTGGTTAATTGTAAGGAAAAAAAATTACTTTTTACCATATGGGGTAAAAAATGTAGGGATAATTCATGCATCAGTTTTATTTGTAAAATTGTATCAAGAGCTCATCTATGCCCTGTTTTTTACTTCAAAATTAATGTTTATTATCCAGTTACCAAATGATGTGAGTGAACAAAAACGGTTTTAGGTTAAATGAGATGATTATACCATCAATACTTGATACAAAACAACCATAGCCTTTTCGCACTAGATGGAGTCAATACTGGCAAATAGCGGCTTTAGTGCTGTAGTGTAGGGGAATTCGAGCAAACTACTATTGTTATGCTATACACAATTTAGTATAAAGTGTTGTCAATTAGCGGTTATGACGACAATATAGCGCTTTAGGTAGTGGAATTTGGACAAAACGCTATTTTCAACGATCCACGACAAAATTGGATGGAGTTGGATACATGAATCAAATGATGCCATAATGATATGAATCATATCTAATGATAGACCATTTAACTCTAAATCTCTAGTTTCCCATTTGTTTCTCTCATCTCTTTTTAATGCTAACTATAATAACTATTGGGCGATCGTCTATTTGGTCTACTCTCCTTACCAAAATACTTTTATGGGTCTTCTCCACACATGTCCAATTTACTTACAGAAAGACTCTTACATCTTTCATACCATTGGATTTATCCCTATTTTTCTCTAATGATTTTGTTCGTGGTTCTAATCTTGTGTGACCACTCATCCCAAATTCCAAATAATGAGTATTCATATCATTATACTACCAAATTAAACACATAATAAACTTGGGTGGGTGCAGTGCAATCTCAAAAAATGTACACCATGTGAAGTTAGTGGTAAGATATCTTTAAGTCAATGAAGCTAATGTGCTGATTTATCCTTTGTTTTTGGATTGTATCTTTGTGCGCACAAAATTTCACAGAAGAATAATACAGGTGCTATGGCAGATAGTAGTTTTTGTCAGAAGGTCATCACCTACTATTGGTGGTTAAAGCCTCAATTTTGGTGACTAGTTTCACTTTAAATCAGGAAGGGGGTTATATTCATGATATTCATTTCTACTCTTTGGACATTCCTATGCTGAATTCGTCTTTATTCGCCAAACCAAGATTTCAATAGACGTGAGATTTTAGTAGGGCTTACGGTGGAAGAACGGTTGAGTTGTACTTTATGCTTTTTCCCTATCTATCTTATTATCAAATTGTTCTTATTTCGCGGAAATTTTAATTGCAGTCAAGATGAAAGACTTAGCTGTGGGTATTCAAGCTTTAGGGGGAAGAGAGTGACCATGGAAGACTTCTATGATGTTAAGACATCAACCGTTGATGGTCGTTCAGTGTGCTTATTTGGAATATTTGATGGTAAAAAATTCCAGCCTCATTGCTTGCTAGAATGATAAATTTTTCTAGTATATCTAAAATGGTTCCTGAGTTATACATATCTGTGGTTGTATATGCCATGTTTTGAGATAAAATTAGCGGCCATGTTGGAACTTTTGATATTTTGCTAACTAACCCTGTCTTATGAAACCTTATAGCAAATAGAGACACGCAGTTTCAAGTTTGCCACGTCTGGGGAGATTTCCCTGAGATGCCTGCTTCTTGAATCAAAATCCACCAACCCTCAGCCTTCTCCTTATATATATTTTCCATTTTTTAGCGACTAAAATTGCAAGTATTTGAAGCTTAAGCAGTTTGTTTTTTGACATTGATTGTTGAAGGCAGCATGATTTTATTTGCCTATATGTTTATCTGTTTGTAGATGTCACTGACAAAAGATGGTCAACTGTTCTGTTGTCTTTGCTAATATCTAAATAAACATTTAATATTCCATACAGGTCATGGTGGTTCTCGTGCTGCTGAGTATTTGAAGGATCATCTATTTGAGAATCTCATGAAGCATCCAAAGTTTTTGACGGATACCAAATTGGCTATAAGTGTGTTTACATGCTCCATTTTCACTTGTGATTTCTTGTAATATTGAAGACATGTCACTTTTTACCATTTGTTTATACATTCTTGTCAAATCTAACATCATTGGAACCCTTTGAGAGTGCATTTATTGTGTTGGTCCTATTTCATTCAAGGGGTCTGGGGTTGGTTCCTGCATGGAGTGCTTTTCATTTCCACTGTCTGTATGTGTGAAGTATAGTAACTTAAATAACCTTACAGGTGAAACATATCAGAAGACTGATGCTGAGTTTCTGGACTCTGAAAAAGATACTTTCCGGGATGACGGATCTACTGCTTCAACCGCTGTTTTGGTTGATAACCATCTTTATGTTGCTAATGTTGGAGATTCCAGAACTGTAATATCAAAAGCCGGAAAGGGTAATGTTTAGATTACCTACTACATTTTGATTTCTTCACATTACATTTCTTGTCTAACCAACTTCTAATATTAGCAGTGTTTAAGTTCTCATATCATATTTGGTAACTACAAGCAAAATTACTTTACTTGAAAACAAATTCAAATAGTGATATGATTACAGGAGAAATATGCTAATAGTGTAAAACATAAATATAGAGGCCACATGGAAATTAAAGCATTTCTAAAATGACGAAGATTTTCTTGCCTGCTCATGGGTTCTTGTATGCTTAATTTTCTTATATATTTTCATTTAAATGCATTTTGAGAACTATAGTATGTATGGACTTCTTAAACTCGAGATTTCGTTTTTTTACAGCAATTGCTCTCTCTGAGGATCATAAACCTAATAGAAGTGACGAGCGGAAGAGAATTGAGAATGCTGGGGGTGTTGTCATGTGGGCAGGTAACTTTTGATTTTGAAGTAGAGAAATTACTACTTTAGATGGTTCTACTATTGATACTATTTAACAGTGAGTGGATGTACTACATATTGACATTTGATTGATGCATGCAACTATGTATCTGTTTTCTCAGCTTATACTAGATTGGCATAATATGGTCCATATCTTTGCCTTAAAAATTTATGTCCTTCCAAGGGATGTAATTTGATTAAGAAATGGAATGAATTGCTCAGGAAAGAGATATTCACTTGTGTTTATCTGCTGGTCAGGTACGTGGAGGGTTGGAGGGGTGCTAGCAATGTCTCGTGCATTTGGCAACCGTATGTTGAAGCCATTTGTTGTAGCGGAACCTGAAATCCAGGTGATCCTTGATTACATTGTGCACCTCAAAGTTATGTAATCTATATTTTATTGGATGATTCGAGCTAGTGATATTTTTTTGGCATGGATGCAAAATCCTAACAGTGAATGTAGATAATGTCTTGGAAATGTCTCTAGCAGAAAATATTATGGCCTGTTTAAACTTTTTTTTGTGTTTCCTATTCTCAGATTAATAAAACAGTGAAAGGACAAAACTATCATTTTGTTTTTGCACTTTTTTTTAAAATGTCATAGAAGAAAACAATGTTTTCACTGTTTACTTTGACAATCTTTTAAAAGTAGGAAATGAAGTGAAATCATCGTAGTATTTTTGTAAATAAAAGTAAAAACAGGAAATGAAACAAAAAAGTAATCCTTTATCGCATTATTCTTTTTTGACTAAATTTTGTCCATGAAATTATCTGGAATCGACTAATAATGTGTCAAAAAAGTTCAATTTCAGGGACCTAATTAACTGATCCCTATAATGTGACTAAATTGGTGGTGCTATTTTTTATAGCTCCATGTGGATTTTGTCCATATTTTGTGGGAACTATAAAGCTTTTTGTAATGCAAGAGTTTCAAATACTCATGGAAGCCATGTCTCCTAGTATAGCAAGCCAAGTGAGATAATATATTTTATTTCGAGCAACTTCTGTTGTGTTCCCTTCCTGCTGTAGCAAGAAAACGATTAGATTATTTTCCTTTGATGATGCCGGAGGCCGTAACTTATTCTTCAATGTTGTGGATCACCTTACAGAGATATAACCTCTGTTATGAGCAATTGCATGTTGAAGTGAAGGATTATATTTGTTGACAATCTACTATATTTCCTCATTTATTTTCAGGACCAGAAAATAGATAAAGAAACTGAGGTGCTTGTTCTTGCAAGTGATGGACTCTGGGATGTAGTACAAAATGAGGTATGCTTGGTCTTCCTTCTTAGCCCTGCACTGCTTGTTGCATTCACATAATGCTTTAGGTTCATCTCTAATCAGGCCGGAGGGGATTGTCATTAGTAACACATACAATTGGTAAAATAAACAAGAAAAGATAATGAGTATGAAGATGTATTTTCAGCAGGGGGAACGCCATGTGGTGACATTTTATTACCTAATCCTATTATCAAATCCCTCATGATATTCAACGACGATAATTAAGTTCAAGGGAAGTGAAAGGACTGCATAACCACATTGTTTTGTTTAGCATATAAGATGGGAGTGGACAGACAAAAAGGTTATTCTGGGTTTGAGGAATCTGATGAGAATTTTTTTTATTCTTTATTTCGGCTACTTCTTTTAACTTACGTGCGGTGCAATCCCTTGAAAGTAGTAGGAGATAGATTGCTGCCCTCACCAGTTGGTACCTAGTTTATCGAACTTAAGGCCCTATTTACTTTTAAAAAACCTTTTTTAGTTTTCATTTTCTAAAATTTGGGTAATTTTGTAATTGCTAATAAAGAGCTAAAAGACCCACGTAGTGGGCAGTTGTGATAGAGAGAAGATGAAAGACATGATAGGAAGAATGAATTTTGAAAAACAATGAAATAAGGTTTTGATATTTTCAATTTTTTTTGAAAATGCTAGATCTATTTTCAAAAAAAGAAAATGGTGAGGGAAATATTAGGTCTATATTCTGTTAAGTTTATTAGTTGAAGTGAAACTGAAAACACCAAACATGAAAAGAAAATGGGCCTTTGGATTCCGCCTTGCCATCCTTTAAACTTGTTCATTTTTATTGATATGGGACATGGGATGGAAGTCATCGATACCGTAAATGAAGATAAAGATAAGTACTCAAAACATTACTGAACCAATAACTTCAATTTATTATGTTGACAAACTGGCATGATTCATATACCAATTTGTTTTCTCTGCTACAGTGGGATATTTTTTTTTAAATCATTTGCGTTTAGTTTTCACTTTGATATTTGGGTACTTATTTAGTTCAATCTGTCTTCCTTTGGTCAGGATGCTGTTTCACTTGCACGCACAGAAGAGTCAGCTGAGGCAGCTGCTCGCAAGTTAACAGAGGCCGCCTTCAACCGCGGTAGTGCAGATAACATTACTTGCATTGTGGTAAGATTCCATCATGAAAAAGCACACCCAGCTAATCCTGATAAAGCTGGTCCAGCTAGCAGTCAGCATGAGTAGACAATGAAAAGCACACCAACATGGGGGTTTGATTTATTGAGGGAAATTCTGCACATGCATGATGGCTGACTTGTGCATGTCAAACAACTGATGATTTGTTTATTCATCCGTTTTGTAATGTTAGTTACTCCTGTATCGTGTGATCGTTGATGGATTCATGCGCTTTCTAAAACTGTTTCTGGTGTTTGTCATAAATAAGTTTACGGCTTGTAGAGGCTTCAGTTTGGTATTTTTTGTTTTTGTCTAATAAATGCAACGTGCATCTTTTTGCGTTATGAGTTCCAAACTGATAGGTTCACAATCATCTTTTCTTCTTATTTAAGCAATTGAATTCAATTCAGCAATACTCAATAACATAACGAAATGTACATGTAAGGGAAGAGAATGAAAATCAGAAAATACGAAAGAACAAGTGAATGAAATAAAAAAAAAAGTATATGTATTTATAATTTGATCATTCTTATAAAAGTTAGGAATTCATTTTTCTCTAGTACTAGAATTAAGAAAGCATTGTCTATCCCTAGTTAGAAATCGTGTTGCAAGGTTTTTGTGCCCAAATTGGTTTCAGCTTAGCATATTTTGGACTAAATTTTTTTCCATTTAAAGAATGTAAATTTATAAATGGATTGCATATTATAGATTTACTTCTTTTTAGAAATGAATAATTTATTTTAGTGGAAAAAGTCATCATTTATTATTTATTATTTGAGGTTCGAAATCATGTGTGCTAGACCTCTCATCTCCACCGCCTCATATACACAACCCGATACCATCTCTATTTAATAGAAACTTTTATTTAGAGAGGTATATACACATAAAAATAAAATAATACAGTTAATTTTTTTAAAATAATAATATTTTATTTCATATAAACTCCATTAAATAGAGTGGATCCTATTCCCTTGTAGCCTTGTCCACCTTGTAGATTTCAATCATTACAATATCATAACACATACACCGAAATCATTGCAACATTTCTACTATGACTACCAAATTGCCCTAAAATCAGCTCAGACACTAGTTAAAAATGACACAAGCAAACGCTTACGAGTTTAATAGTAAGCAAGTCAAAATAATAACTTATGATCAAATTTATTCACACATCTGAGAGATTTCAATTGCAATGCATGTAGAAATTAAATTAATCTATAAAGCTTGAATGATAAAAGAATTTAACTCGTGTTTCAATTTATTTTCTTTTACTTTCGCAACAAATCACATTTCACCATATAAATATTTATGGAGATAATTATATATACATAGAAAAATTACATCGTGGTATTATTTGATTGGATACATACGAAAAAAAAATCTAAATCATCAATAATACAAATTACTCTTATAAAACGTGAGTTTAAAAGTTTGAGATTATAATAAAATTTGTTTGAGAAATTAAATTCTCACATCCATATCAATAATTTAATTTATTTTATATTATATTAGTAATGTTATGTTAAAAAAAATATCTTATAGATTATTATTTTAGTATTCATTTAATTATTAAAAAAAATCTAAAATGTTTGAAAAAATATTTTTAATTGAATTTCTTAATTTAAAAAATTATAACCCTTTATAAAAATATAATAATAATATGACAACATCAAATTATACTCACTTATTTTTTACTATTTCACTTAAATTTATAGATCATAGTTAAAATTTAACCCTAGTTAAGTTCACTGGGTCCCAGTCCATTATAAAAAGGTATGTTTGGGTTAAGAGAAAAAAAAAATAGGGAAGAAAAAAAAAAAAAAGAAAAACCATTAACCAGCAGAGCAAGTAAATTGGGGCAAAATAGTTTTAAAGGGCTTTGACAGATGGGTCACTGTACATGGTGACGGACGGTAATCTCAGATTCAAATTCTTCAACTTCTTTTCTCCAATCAGGTAATTCGGTTTCTACTGCACGCAAATATCTCTTATATCATGTCTTTGCTGTGTTCAACTTTTTGTTTGATTCGAAACGCGTGCAGGTTCTAGGGTTTCGATTTCGAGATTTAGGAGCTGAATTGCACTGAATTTTTGAATTTCAACTGTTTTCGGATTGCTCAGCTTCTGTAGATCCGTGGCGGGATTTTGCTCACTTCGAAATTCTGCAACTCAAAAAAATAAAATTGAGAGAATCCATTTCCAAACTTTGAGGTTGATTTCCTAACATTTTGCACTCTGTTAACTTTTCGTTATGTTCTTTATCCCTTTTTTCACAGTAAGTTGCAAGAGTTTCGAATTTTTTGAGTTGCGTGAACTTCACATATCATCCATTGGATTGTTTGGGGATTTGGGGTTTGTTTAGTCATTTCAATTATTTATTTATTTGCTGTTGTTGTTATTAATTCTGATGTTTCAAATTTGGTGCTTTAGATTTGTGATGAGTTCATGCGAGCTACTGTGATCATGGAATATGTTCTTTTTTACTGTACTGTGTAAGTGTATATTATATTGGGTGAAGTTTGCAAATGAATAGTTGATCACTAAATGACATTTGTTTACCCTGTTCTAGTTGCATCTTGCTCGGGTAAACATCTTATAACTACATGATTTGCGGCTGTTTGCAGTTCATTTTTATGTCGACCTGTCCTCCATTTCCTCTTTGTTAATGAAAAAATATAATGCTGATGGGTTCTGTTAATTCTGTAAGAGTAAGATATTCCTGTGTATGTGGATTGTCTTATTGCTATAGCTTAAAACAATTAGATATATTGCAGAACTACGTGCTTCTCTGAAGGGGAGCTTATGCTAGAACAACATACCATGAACAGTAACTCATGTTTACCTTTTCCTGCTCTTGTAAAAGCATACCTGATTATTTGATCGGGCTTTGTGACTATTTAAGTCAGTGCTACATCAGTTCTATGCATTGATAGGCTGGCTTAATTGCAAAGTCTCGCTCTACATTAGTTCCACCTGAACTAACTAAGGATCCAGGATTTCCTGTTAGGAAACAAGTGCTGACATTGGCAATGGTATTCCTGCATATCTTGTTTCCATGAAATCACATTGTAATCTGGCCTGGCTAGAGATCATGTCCATATCTGTAAACAGTACGATTTAAGGCTACATGTGAGGAACACTGTCTTGTCATTTCTCCTCAGTTTTTTTCATTTGCATTTAAGATGGCTTTCTATGCTCTTGTAATTTGATGACAATGACACCCATAAGTCGTAATTAAGTTGTTTCATACAGGTGACCATAGAGATTTTCTATGACACTCGATGCAAGAGATCCCAAGTTTAATGTTTAAGAACTGAATACTCTTAGGAGTTGCTCACATAATTTAAGAAATCATAGCCTTTTGCTGTAATATAATAGCTTTGAATATTGATATGCGATGCATACTTTGAAAAGCTTGTTTGCTTATAATTGTTGCTCAACACATTTAAATCTCAAGAATTTTAGTGGTACATCTCAGCTTGTTTCTTCGTTGGTTTAGGTACAAGGGGTTTCCTGAAGCAAAGGTGGCTTACTACAGAATCCAGTCATTGTGGTTAAATCATGTCTTTTAGCTAAGTGTGGAGGCAAACTTATCAAGAGTTGGAAATGATGGAGTGCAACAAAGATGAGGCAGTTAGGGCCAAAGAAATAGCAGAGAGGAAATTTTCTGAAAGAGAATATATTGGTGCAAAGAAATTTGCTCTCAAGGCTCAAAATTTGTATCCTGATTTGGAGGATATTTCCCAGTTTTTGACTACTATTGATATTTATATCTCTGCCGAGAACAAAGTAAGTGGAGAAATGGATTGGTATGGTATACTTGGAGTGAGCCCCTTTGCTGACGAAGAGATTGTTAGAAGGCAGTACAGGAAGCTGGCTCTCACCCTTCACCCTGACAAAAACAAGGCTTTAGGTGCAGAGGGTGCATTTAAGCTGGTTTCAGAGGCATGGAGTTTGTTATCAGATAAGACCAAGAGACTAGAATATAACCAGAAGAGGAGTGTGAAAGGCTTCCAACATAATACTCCCAACCGTGCTGGGCCTCCATCTGGTGCACCAAGTTCAAATGGTTATTATCATTATAAAAAGAATGCAACTTCAAATGCGAGGACTGGAAATAATAATGCCCGGGCACCTGCAACTTCGGTCCCTCCACAGAAAAAGGCTGAAACCTTTTGGACTATCTGTAATCGGTGCAGAACACATTATGAATATCTGAGGGTTTATTTGAATCACACCCTTCTATGTCCAAACTGTAATGAAGCTTTTGTGGCTGTAGAGAGAGGTCCTCCTCCCAATGTTTTCAAGCCATCAAGTTTGTCCTCCCATCAACAGCATCAGAGTTCTCGACGTCAAGCTGGAAGTAATAATACAAACCTTCAGTGGGGTTCTCATTCCAGAATGGCTGGTTTTGGTAGCACTGATGGATCGTCATCTGTTGCTGCTCAAGCTGCGAGTGTTGTACAGAAGGCAAGTGAGAAAGTGAAGAGAGAGGGAGCACCATCAATTGCTGAATGGGAGAGGATTCAAATGTCTAAGAGGGCTGATGGCTCTTTTCATAAAGTTGAAAAACCTATGAAGAAAATGAGGACAGATGATATTCGTATTAATGGTTATGCAGGATATATGGCAAGTCATATGGCTACGGGACATGGAGCAGCAGGTTTGGGCAGTTCCTCTGAATCAGGAAAGGCCAACATCGAAACAGAAAGGATTTATGGGTTTTCAGGTCTTGCTGGAAAGCATTACAGCACGAGAGAGTTACCATTGTTTGACTTACGAAACATGTTGATCAATAAGGCACAAAAAGAAATTCGTAAGAAACTTGAAGAATGGAGGTTAACGGCTGAAGCTAAAGTTATCAACAAGGACAAAGAGAATAAGAGGCACAAAAATACATTGAACGACAAAACAACTGTTTCAGAGAAGTATCAACAGTCCAATGGTAATGGTAATAAGCATTTTGATATTGATTCTTTACCTGCCACATCTGATGATACAGTTAAGAAAAGCCAAGCCTATGTTACAATCAATGTTCCGGATCCTGATTTTCACAATTTCGACTTGGATAGAGCTGAAAGTTCCTTTGCAGAGGACCAGGTCTGGGCTGCTTATGACGACGATGATGGAATGCCTAGATATTATGCTAGAATTCACAAGGTGATCTCAATAGAGCCATTTCGAATGCGGATTAGTTGGCTTAACTCTCGAAACAACAGTGAATTGGGCCCTATAGATTGGGTAGGTTCTGGTTTTTATAAAACTTGTGGGGATTTCAGGACCGGCAAGCATGAAGTAACTGAGTCATTAAATTCATTTTCACACAAGGTTAGGTGGACTAAAGGCACCAGAGGAGTTGTCCGCATCTTTCCGGGAAAGGGGGAGGTCTGGGCTCTTTATAGAAACTGGTCTCCTGATTGGAATGAACATACTCCAGATGAAGTGATACACAAGTATGACATGGTGGAGGTGCTTGATGATTTCAGTGAAGAGCAAGGTATATCAGTTACTCCCCTTGTTAAGGTTTCTGGCTTTAGGACAGTATTTCAAAGGCATAAGGACCATAACGAGGTTAAGAGGATTCCTAAAGAGGAGATGTTTCGATTCTCTCATCAGGTTCCTAATCACTTGCTCACCGGCAAAGAAGCTCAGAATGCTCCAATGGGTTGTCGAGAGTTGGATCCAGCAGCTACTCCCTTAGACCTCCTTCAAATAGAAACAGAAGCTAATGAGTCAACAGGTAATAATGTTTAGAAAGCCTGAGGAAGACACATAGCCCCATTATTCAGTTCACTTGAAGAACATGCATTTGGAATTAGAGAGAGAACGCATCAAAACCTTGTAGAGCAGAAATGTTAAAACGAGGATGGTAAACATAAATGGAATGGTAGATGACAATGCACAACATGGTGTAACTGTTGAATCAACAGGCTTGGGAAATTAAAATGCAAAATTGATGAAAATACACCCTCTTACTCGACGCACTTGATTTTGTAAGCCTGGCCCAGATAGTTAATCAAAGGGATCCACAGCTTTTCGGTTTTTATTGTATAATTTTTCATACATATTATTCCTAGACTTTATATGGATGTCCATACTCATGGTGAACCCAGTTAACATTCATCAATCTGCAAGCAAGATGGTTAGACTGTTCTGGGATTTCATGCCTTCTGTGTCTGGGGACAGGCCTATTCTATTTATGAGTTTTTCTTACATATGATTCATTTGCTAATTGCAGTTTTATACGTCATGCTGATGCAAATTAGTATGCAATAATGCCATTACTTGTTTAAAGCTGCACCTAATTTTTTTTGTTACGACTTTCCGTTTACAATAAAAAAACGCACATGTTCCTTGTGATCCATGGGGAGTTGTGTTTTGTGGATATTATTTTTCTTTTGAATTTATATACAGGTTTGTTTGAAGATCGAAACAATATGGAATTTTTTAACAGTTGTATTCGAAATTGATTTTGTGATGAGGCCTTTGCTTTAACATCACAAAGAGTTCGGATGACCAAGCAGGAGGGAGCTGTCGAGGAAGGGGGGCAAAGAAAGAAGGTACAGGAATTATCCAATGAGGGAGAGTACATCTACTTCCACGAGAATTTAACAAATCTAGTAGTTTTTTGAGATTGTCCTCCATCTCTAATGATAGAAGGTAGTTGCGGAAGCAGCCTAAAAAACACGGGGAATTACCGGAATGCACTCTAAATGTTTTGTATGGTAGTTTGTTTTCCATATTGTGAACAAACATGAAGTTGGATGAACAATCTAGAATTTTATACCATGCACCTTCTGATATAATTTTGTCATTTCATTCATTTATAAAAAATTTAAATTTTTTATCTCTTGTTTTTTCACTATCTCTTTCAAACATTTAGAGAAATTTTACAAACTTTCAATTTTTTTTTTAAAAAGTATGTAATATTCGAATATTTCAAACTTTTGAAATATAAAATTTTTAGAATTTAGAAACAGAAATTTTCTAAAATTTTGAAATTTTCGAACAATTTGGAATTTTTTAGAAATTCGAACAATTCGAAAGTTTTGGAATGATAAATTTTCAGAATTTTTGAACAATTTGAAATAGGAAAAACTTTCGAAGGTTTTCGAAATTTTCTAATTTTTTTTAAATTGTTGATATAATAATTATGTTCATTTTGTAGTGTCTAGAACCATACGTGCGTTTAGGGAAATTATGTGTACTATCGCTTAAGGCGTTGGGGGCGATAGAGGTGGTAGGGGCAATAGAGCCGATATAGTTTCACCTATAGCATCATATAGATGAATGAATGAAGCAAATCGTCCACCTCATTAACATCGTCGTAGACGTGGTTCTAGGTCTCATGACATTGGCAAGGATGTTCAGGACAATGTTCATAAGTCAAAATTCATAACGTCGAAGAATATGTTCAGGAGGATGTTTTGCTGCCCGAATTTCTTGGATGACCATTGGTGACACTGTGTTGACATAGTATGAACACCGTGTGACTCGTATGATATGGGAAAGAAGAATATATTTTAATTAATTAATTTTTTAATTAAGAATAAGTATATATTATATTTAGTACATTTTTTCAATGAAATTTAGTAAATGTTTTTATTGTTATGTTTTTTAACTACTGGTAAGATCGTGACTCGTTGAAGGTGATCAATCACATATGGCTTGAAGCTAACGAAGTTTGTTGAAGTACCTGTATCTGATGTTGTACAACTTTGGATTAAAGAATCTGGATTGATACATTTTTCTTCAACTTATTTGACGATGACCGATGCTAGTTTGATATATACATTTGTAGAAATGTGGTATAGAGGGACCATCTTGTTTTATGTCATTTGGAGAGATGACGATCACACTAGACGACATCATGGCTCTTCTTCACATTCCACTCCGTGGTAATTTTTTAGTTGGCAACATTATTTTTCCCGACAAGATACGCACTCATGTAAAGGCGAAATACATTAGTTTGTTCATTGTTTTAAATTGTTGTTTGGATTATGCATTGGGTACGGCTGCATTGGTTGTGCTATACGATAGTTTGAGAGATGAAGTTGTTCACGACACTAGACAGTTGCGAGGTTACATGACCCTATTACAGGTATATGATTCATATTAAGTTGTGTTATTTATTTATTAAGTTGTATTTTTAATTTACTAAATTGTCTTTTATTTTTGGTGCAGTGTTGGATTTATGAGCACTTTCTTAACATCTGTAAGCGTGACGATAGGGGAACAGTTTCTGCGCACATTCCAAGAGCCCGTAGGTGGCCTGCAAAATACGTTGTTGAAGGTGGACTGATAACATATCGGTGGAGATTTGATGCTATGTTGCTTGAGGATATATTGTTTACACTATATGATGATGATCAAACTAATTATCATTTTGAAGCAACTTCGATGTTCTCCAGCTACCTTTGTTGGGGTGGAGTTTCAGGCCCGTATCTACCAGAGCAATATCTTCGACAATTTAGTCGTATACAATGCATTCCACGTGACATTCCTCGAGTGTCGGATCATATAGATTGAGAGTGGCAGAATACCATGAGAGCATGTATAAAGACCTTTCGAAGACTATATCCTCTAGCAACATTTCCTGGAGAGGTCACTTGGACTATTTGGGATGGTATGTAAATGTTTCACATCATATGATCCTCCCTGATGCTCCACTTGTCAGTCCACCTAACATGTTGATCCACATGTTCCATAAACTTCTACACAAGTTGGTTTATCTTCGACAAGAGACCGTAGATCATCTGAGCTTTTACGTAAGATCATACATATGGTAAATCCAGACGGTGATGCTCATAAAATATTAAGTGGGTTACTGAGCATGTTCCCGAGAGACGATTAGTAGATTGTGTTATTTGAGCTTTTGTAATATGCATATTTGGTCTAATAAATTTCTATTCTAATATCAATATTTTGTGTTATCTATATATGTTGCAAATATGCATATTACAAAAGACTATATGTTGCAAATATAGTCTTAAGCATTAAATGTTGTATATGTGTTACAAAAGACTATAGCTAATCTTCAAATAATTGTATTTCTTTTTTGAAAACTTCACACATATATACTAATCTTCATTTAATGAAATACAAGATGATTTGATAAATGATGGATCTATGTTTTTTCAATGCTTAAGACGTCATACATAAGTTATTTCTCATGTTTTCGCACAATCACTATAAAAGTCTCTCCATTTATGTGAGGGAGGTGGCAAAGGACAATCATACTTCAATTTTATCTGAACAAGAAAATATTAAACATTAATTTATTTGAACATGATAATATTAACCATTAATTTAATATTAAAGAGTAATATCAATCATAAATTTTACTTGTATGCATTGACAAATTCATTTGCTATTAAAGAATTACGAGAAGAATCATTTGATGATGATTTATTTAGTGGAAATAATGTCACATTCATATTACAAGACAATGACACCAATACGATATTATATCTTGTGGCTTTCATGTAATCCAATTATGATATAGTCATTCACTTATTTTTTTCTTGAGTACCCGAACTAGAAATATTCAATGAATTTCGCACCATTTCAACATTGTCATTGAAAACATTGTAATAAAGATTTTGATATAGATTGATCTCTTTATCCAATTGTGTTTAAACTAAAGACCACGAGTTTTCGGTCCAACCTAATAATGTTGCAACTGCGCGATAATCACAATTTTCATCAAGCGTAACATCTATTATGTCTTTGATATATTGATGAATAAAAGCCAAAAAATGTATCTTATATGGTTGTTTTGCATATTCTTGAGATAATTGCTTTACAGAACATTGTGATGATTGATTTGCAGAATTTTGAGATAGTTGTTTTGCATATCCATGAGAGGTGACATACTCCCAATATGAAAGACACCAGGAGCATAAATTTTTTTTTTAATCTTTTTAGTAGCTCCATTGGTTTTCACTTTATCAGGTGGTGAACACATTTTTGTTGCATGTGAAAATACAAGTTCACATAATTTTGTCCTGAATATCCTTTGAACAACATTATCTTGTGTCTCATGTATGCTTTCATTGTCTCGCACTCTTCTAAAAAGTCATATTCTGATAAATATTTCATTCTCCAATTCATGTTGCATGCTTAATTTTCTCTAAAAAAAACATGAATGCTATATAAAGGGATAACATTACCAAATATCTGTAAATTTGCCAATTCACAAGCACATGGGTAATCCATGAATTATTCTCATAGAACAACCACATTTTTTTGTCAGTACCTACAATATTTACCCTCTTTAATTGTCTATCAATTTTTTTAAAATATTTCTTTGATACACAGTGATGTAATCTTTGATAAAGTTATGAATTATATGTATGCTCAACATCGATAATAGTTTTTTGAAAAGACGATTTGATGTTATACACTTGGCTCTTCGACATGATATTCACATCATTCCAACTTTTACACAAGTCTTCATTACTAGTTTGCAGCATATTTTGCAATCTCCAATGAACAGACTCAACTCTACAAATAAATTAAATAACACAAATTAAAATAAATCACATAAATTACTAAATCATATTTCTAAAATAAAGCAAATCATAATTTAAAAGTACATGTTGGACGTTGTGTTCCCTAAATACATCACTCAATTGGTCTAAGCCATGAAAAATCTTTCTTTGTAAGGCGTGAACCATGAATCTTTAACATAATATCAATACACACAAGCTCTAAGTGTTGCAAGTGGTGATCATACTTCTCCACACTAGTCGAAAATACATTTTTTTTTCTATAAATCCATTATGTGATCTTATATATCATTTTTCACATATGTTTGCATTTTGTCCAAATATTTTTTTCAATAGGAAAACGACATAACAAATTAATTGAAGTAGGAAATACAACACCAATAGCATTCATCATGGCAAGATCACTATTAGTCACATTAACTTTCTAAATTAAATTCTCATATACAAACAACTTTCTTACCTTTTTAAATGCTCAAATGAAGTTTTCTTGTTGTTCTTGTTACAAGTAAACCAATGCAACATAAAATGTCAAATCAATAAATGTTATCACATATCAAAACAAAATGAAACATGTTCAACATCTTTATACAATTAGAATGCGTCCAAAATATGTCTCTCAGAACATCTGAATTATCTCGTCTTTTTGTCCAATACACATAATTTTCATTTTGTATTAACTTCACGAGATGTTGCACTTATGTGTATGAACATCTTAAAGAAGATCGATAATTATTCCTTGCTCTATATATTTGAGTGGAAATTATGAGATTTTCTTTATTTCTCTTTTTCAAAGCTTTCAAAATGAATTTTTGTGCAAGCTTATACTTTGTCATGTCATTAACAAACTTTATCTCCTCTTCATTTAAACGCGCCAGATATGAATGGTTATCTAAAGTATTCGCTAAATCGTGATTATGTGTTTCCCAATGCACACTAAATTTTCATCCTTCACCGATACTCAATGATACATCTAAGTTTGAATGGACAATTTTCCTTGTAAAAACAAGTTACTGTTGAATTTAATTTTAATTTATATCTTCCACCTCTTTTGCATCTCAAAGTTAACTTGTCTTTTCTTCTTCTTTTTCCAGTAGATGTATCAAATTGAATGGTAACAATTATTATTTCACTTTACCTTCCAATAGTTTTTGCACATTCAAATACAACTTATCGAGACGAAAATATCTACAAAATATATTTCAAGTAAACCATCAATATATATCTATACACTCAAAACCAAAAATTGTAAAATTAATTATCATTAAGACTACCTGATCAGTCTATAATTCATCTGTAGAATCTATAGGTGGTATTGTAGGAGGAACTTCACCCTCAACTCTACTCATAACTGATTTAAAATAATATATTAAATTTAATTAATACTTATATTATAAATACAATATTTAGAATAAAAAATTTAACTATTTTAAAATCTATATATATTAAATTTCAAAACTTTCAGCAAAACTAAAAAAATTTCATTTTGAAATTCTAAAATTTTTTTATTTCGAAAGTTTGGAATATTCAAGTATCACTTATTTTTTGGTTTTAAAGAATTGAAAAGATTCAAAAATTAAGGTGATTTCTTTAAATGTTCAAAAGAGGAGGTGAAAAAATAAAAGATAAAAAAAAATTAAAAGTTTTTATAGATGGTTAAAAGGGCAAAATTATATTTTCATATGGATTGGGATGATAGGTTTAGGTGGGGTGCGTGGTAGAAAAGCCATGATTAAATAGTTAGTGGGCTTTAGTGTTTATTTGGACCCAACTTTTTTCAACCACAATGTAATTAGTAGCAAGTAGCAACTTATGTTAAGCAAGTGGTCCATATTGCATTATACTTTTTGGTGGTTTCTTTTTCCACTTTTCAATGTTTTCAAAAGCTTCTAAAAATGTTTGGATTGGCTAATTCATATGTGCATTTTACACATATGAACAAAATTTATGGATTGTTGAGAACATTAGAAGTGAGAAAAACTACCTATTTGTTATTTGGTATGTTAATGTTAATTATGTTATGTATTATTGGTCTCAAGCCCACAAACCAACATAAAATTGAGTCAAACCTCTACGATATAGATCAAACACATAATAATGTTAATGTTATAACTTCATTGCTAAGAAGCAACATGTTGCATAGTTCAAGTACAATGTTAAATGAGCAAGGGAAACTACATCGCCACCTGGATGTAATTTAAAATAAATAAGAGTTTTCATAATTTTATTAATGAGTGTAGAGAAATAAGTCAGTATGTGAGAATATGATTTATCTTACAACATGGAATATATACATATGTACAAGAAATTTTATAAAAATATTGACTTATGGTTAGGAGAATCAATTTTCATGTACCTACAAGAAATGAAGTGGTCGGGAAATAGATGACAACTCAAGTTTTGAGTTTGTAACACTAGTAAAGTAAGATCGAGAAATATAGTAAACATTATTAATAGAGATTGAAAGAAGATTATTGTGGAAGTAAAAAAAAATGAGATCTAATCATAACACTAAAAGTTATTGTGGAACCACATACCTTTTAATGTGTTTAATGTTTATGCACTTCATATAGAAAATCTAGTAGGCTTTTTTCAATAAATACCACTATGAGAAAATATTTTTCAAGACGGGATCTGAATGGACATGAAAGGAGTGCATTGAGAGGTTATGAAGACTTGCATGTGAATATGGCCTCCAAGAGAAGAATGTTAAGGGTAATGTGTGCTTTGGAAAAAGATATAGTTCAAATGGTGAGTTAAGGGTCACATAATGAGTTTTGTCTTGTAAGTATAAAGTCCAAAATTGAACTATAAAAATTAACATAATCACTAACTTATTAACATTTTTGTGTCTAAAAAAAGTTAAATAAACTAGCTATAGTTTTTTCAGTTAAGTGTTTGATTAACATTTATAACATTATCATGAATTAAATGGTCTAACATGACATAGAAAGCATAATCAAGATAAATGAAAGAAAGATGCTCTAAATAACTTGATAGTCACTTCATTTTAAGAAAATGCAACTCATGAAGAATTGAAGTCCAATTTAGTCAATTGCTTAATCCAAATTAAAATAGTTATGGAATAAAAGTTGTATCTATGTGTTACCAAATGTGAATATTAGTCTTAATTAAAGTAGTAGATTGAATTAGTTAAAAATTTGAATCTAATTATAAAAACTTGAGCCAAATTTAGAGAACTTTTAAGGAGGTGTCACTATAAAAAGCAAACCCTTATTTTATTCAAGTAGATTTTAGGACATATTGTTATTTTGTGAGACTTTACTCTCTATAGTTTTTGAAAGAATTCACTTTGAACTTATTAAGATTGTTAATTCATGTGGCGTTCTTTTGACTTATCAATCCCTAGATTGTGGAACTATTTTATTCTTGGTTCATTTGGTGAATAATAATTGAGTTTCTTTATGTCAAACCATAATACACAAACTCTACCAATTTTCGTGTTCAGTAGCATGCAGTCCTATCTCGAGTTCTACATACTTGTTTTTAGTGATTCAATAACCTAACTTGCGTTTCGGAACGTCGTCATTCACCTCGTTTTGGAATCGTCTGATTCTGAGTTTCGTAGCTTCGATTATTGCATTCTCCAGCAAAACATGATTTTGACTGCAATCTGTAAGTTTTCAACCTAGAACGATCCTTAAAATGGTTCATGATAAACATGATCATATCATGGTTAGTCATAGTTTTTCTTAGAGAAATAAACTTCACATTGTCTCTAAATCTTCGCTTCTTTTTTATTCGCCGAAAATTATGGTTTTAGATCATTTTTACCCCTAAAATCACCATGTGTTTTATCCCCTTGTTTTAACTTAAATAAATGGTTTTCGCCCAAATTAGATTTTCTTTCGTATTTTTTTCTTCTTTATGATTTCGTCATCTCAGATAATGCTATTTGATTTCTCATCTTAGTGTAGTATTTGTTTGATTTTTCGTTTTGTTGTGGTAGTCGTTTGATTCAGAATGATAGATCAACTTCAATCAATTATTGATCCAACCAATAACTATGTCGCCAACGTTGCAAATTCGAAGACATGAGTATTTTATCACATTAGTTGTAAGAATTGTATCGTTTTATTATATTAATTTGGATGATGTAAATTTATTAGCAAATTTATTCTTTTTATTTTTAGCGATGTTTAATTTATGTTTGTATCTAATGTATTATATCAATTTAAATTAATAAATATTATTTTTTAAATAAAAAATAAGAACATTATCATAAATTGTCTAATAACGAAGTATAAAAATAGTTACCTAAATTTAATTTTCGTACACATGACAATATTTTTCCTTATGAAAATAAAAGTATTACTTGAATGTGGAAGTTATTTGTTTTCTAAAAGCACTTCATAGCGTACATTACGTAATATTGTAGATTACATATTCTGAATGATATATTCCCGAAAATGTACTTAGACACACCTTAAGCTAAGAAACAAATTACCTTGGCATTTTAGTCAAGAAGACTATTTGATTGAAATAAATATTTTACGCGTTGTCTCTTCTTCAAAGACATTTTTGCAGAAGCCATCTGCACAAGACAGAGAATCCCGCGGGCAGATGAGTATTGATTTATATTTCTATATCATATGATATGATATCAAAATAATACTATTATGAAGCCATTGACTATGTATCCTAGTAATTAATAAAAATGGTGGAGGAAGGTTCATAGAAAATCCCCCAATGGGTCAAATTCAAAGTAAGAGTACTAAATTGCTCTCATTATTTGATAAAATTTATGCTTCCATAAAGTGTGACCTAGTTCGGTAGGGGTGTTTGGGTCAATGTCTATTTAAATTAAAAGAAGACTTGACTCAATTCACCGACTCTCTATTCTTCATCTCATTCCATTTTCTATGTTAAATCATAGTTTATATTATGAGCGTTATACTAATTATTTCGATCGCATATGCAAATTGAGGAACATTTACTGTAAAAAATAATAATGAGGAACTGCTATAAATAAATAAAAGCCAACGCTATTCACATATGATATATGCTACTGTAAATGGTCTAATTTCTTTTTCATAAAACAAATAAGTCTGCACCAAAATATCCGGAACTTGTTAAATTCTTAAACTTTAGTGGAATTTGAAAGAAGACCAACATCAATAATAATTACAATAAATATTTAAAAATATATAACCATAACACCCTAATTATTAACATGGAAAACTCTTCTTAATATAAAAGAATAAAGATCACGGATTCTAATCAATATAAAAATTCATTATAAAGTTTTTTAATAGCACTAAGAAACACCAAAACATTAAACAACCTTCGTTGAATAGCAGAAACAAACAATAAAAGAACATATTAAAAAAAATGAGTAAAACAAAACTAATTTAAAATAGATTAAAAATTTAATTTAGTTTTTGAGAAAAATTTTGAACCCCAATTTATTACTTAAGAAGAATAGATGTAATTTTTAGTCCATAAGAAAATTAAATTAAAAAACTTAATTTTTATCTTCTTTGTATTTTGGTTAGTTGATGAAGAACT
>JBBPBS010000276.1:11577970-11595385 GCA_037974835.1 Cicer judaicum
TAATTTTTTAAAATTACTTTAAAATATTATTAAAAATATAAATAAAAAATTACAAAATACATGAGGAAATTATACTAAAATAGAAAAAAAAATTATTTTATTTTGTTAAAAATTTTATCGGAAAATTCAGAGACAAGATCATACAGTTTTGATAACCTTTTTTTTTCATAAATAAAATGGTAAATAAACAAACGGAAGATTTTTCATTAAATTTTTTTCTTGCAAAATATAAAAAAAAGTTTTATCGATTGATTTCATAGATGACAGTAAAATTTATATTTATAAATATTTATTTAAATTTGTTCTGATTTAAATAAATAATTTTTTTTTTAATTGAATGTAAGTGTGAATTTTATCTAAAATGAAAATTTAAAGGCGGAAATATGAACAAATTCAGAGTGTTGATATTCATACTATTTTATCCCGTTAGTAATATTATTTTTATTTTTAAATTATAATTTTATCTATAAAAAATATAATTTTAATATTTTTTAATTTTATTTTTAGTTAATATTAACTATAATTAATATAACTTTTAAAGTTGTATATTAATTTATATATATAAATAAGGTTAGAAAAACTCAAATTTTGTCGGAGACAAAAATAAAATTTAAATTTCATATCTAAACTGGCTGTGAATGCGAATTTTTTCCAACTATAATCGTACGTAGGAGAGGCAAAATCCATCTGTACTTAATTGACTCAACGATAAAAAGCATCAATCTTTAATAATATCAATAATAATGTAATTTTTAAATAAAAAATATTACCAATGTAATTTTTAAATAAAAAATGTTACCAGGTATCCATAAATACACATATTAACAAATTAAATATAAGAATAATAATTTGGAAATTATATATTTTATTATTTAAAAGTTTGAAAATAATTACGATGAGTGCGAGTGGTTGATGGAAGTAGAATTTATATTTATCTTATAATTGAGAGATATTATGCGAAAGAAAATGCAAAGAGAAAGAGGTGATTGTATTCTCTTTATATGAGTTGTCTCTCGGCTGCTACATATGTCTCGGTTTGTTTTTTTACAATGAATATTCGAATTGAATAAAATATTTCAGTTCAGAAATTAGTATATAATCTAATCGCTAGATATGCTGTTTATATGGGCAGGAACAGTATATTAAGCAATTGAAATGTCACTGCCACAAAACTGCTAATTGCATAGAGCACACAGAAAACTATGTCCTTTCTTTCTTTTTATTTTTTATTTTTTTTTATCGAAAACAATATATATATATATATTTAGTGCAAAACAAGTCTAAGGTGTTTTTTAAAGCTTCTTTTCCCTATTTTTTTTTAATAAAAATCTTCAATTTTTTGTTTGAATAAGCTAATTTGAAGGTATTTTTTTTAATTGACAAATTTGACAATATATTTGAGAAAATATAGAATGGAAAAAAACAACACAACTTTAATCTCTTTTGGTATGTAATGTCTTGAGTGTCTTAGTTAGAATGCTTATTTTCATTTGATTGTACTTAAACTCCAATAGTATTAAAATGGATATATTAGATTCAATCAAATACAAAATACTTTATAAGTTTTCTCTATTTTGAACTATGATACAATTCTATTATATTAAATTTATACGCATAAAAAAATATTTTGTTGTACTTGTAGAATAAAGACATTTGTTAGTAAAAATCATTAAAAACAATTAAAATTAAGTAGAGTAGTAATTTTGACATTTTATTTTATAAGCAGTTTTAATAAATAAATAAAAAATGTTATATTTAGGTTTGATTTAAAATACTAATAAATTTTGTTATTAATATTTGTTATTTTTTGTTTTTATTATACACTAAACTATCACTAATATTTTTTAAATACCATAATTAATATTAAAATTAAAAACTAAAGGGTAATTTGAAAGTAAATATATTTTTATTGCAGATCCACATAAGGTAAGATCAGCAAAACAACTATCTTAGGTCTTTAAAAATAAAATAGTTTTTATTCATTAAAATGATCACTAAAGTTTTTTTTTTATTGATAAGAAGTTCTCATATTCAAACATTTTAAAATATAAAAATAATTAAGTCTTATCTAAAATTAATATTTTTATAATAAATATTGAATTAATCGACTTAATTACTAATTAAAAATGAATAAAATGTTTAAATTAATTTAATAAATAATTTTTTATATTTAGAATATCTAACCAATAGCTTTTTATAATTTTTTTAATAATCTTACTATAATATTATTATAAACTCTTAAAAATTTCGTATATATAAATCTGGCTTATAATTCATTATATATTTGACTTATCATATTGAATTAGAATAAGTGATTAAAATCCAAAAAAGGAGTTTACTCTGTTATTTAAAAAAACTTAAATTATGGAGTATAGGTGGGTCTTGCAAAAAGGTGTTGTTAAAAAAACTTAAATTATAGAATATAGGTGTGGCTTGCATAAAAGTATAGAGGTGTGTGTTTTCTATTGAACATTCATCTTTGATTCTTTGAGCGACACATCCCCCGTTGTTTTTTATAAGACATAATTAACACGTCAAAAGGTAGAAAAGTACGAGGATTTGTCGTACTAGGATGTCTGGTTTTCTAGTATAGTGCCTTGCAACGCATCTTCAGATTTTCTCCGTAAATATAATTAAAAATAATAATTTAAAAATTGATGTGTTTGAGAATATATTAATTTTTAATTGTTTTTCTTTTAATTATATTTAATTTTAGAGTTGATAGACATATTTTAATTTTTTATACATTTATTTAATATTTTATCTTAATTTTATAGCTGTTTCCTTTGTTATATCATCAACATACAATATTTATTACATCATTTTTTTGGGTTTATAAATTTATATAAGTGTACACTAAACATTTTTTTTAAATAAAATTAGATGAACATATTTTATATATTTAGTTTAATTTTTTTAAATATATTAATATTAATTGATCAAATTTTCTTTTGTATATAATATTAAATGAGAGTAGTCTTTAAATTCTAATTCAATTAATAAATATTAATATTTTTAAGTTAAACCTATTATTTTAAATTCAAACTCATACTATTGTGTATGAATTTATTATAATATTTATTATTTTAAAGATAAAAAAAAAACTAAAGAAAAAAAACTTTAAATAAAAATTGAAAATGTATACTTCAAAACTGAATTAATTCATTTATTTTGAACCAATTAAGTCACCATCTATAATGAGGAGGAGACCCTTAATTTCAAAATATTTATTTAATTATTTTGAGTGTTCATACTTTGGGGTTGAAAAGTCAAGAGTCCTTTTTAACTTGGCGTATCTTCAACTCCCTTTTGCTTTTGTTTTTCTTTTTTTAACCGATAAAAAGTACAAATTTCTAGTTGCACAATAGATTACACGTGTTTTCTTGTTTTATAATCTTCAGTCAATTTCTGATTTTTTCTTTTTCCGTTTTTAATTAAGTCTGTTCACGAGTTTGTGGTTGGTGTGGTGTTAGACTTAGAACAAATTCACCAACCGTTACCTGTCACTTTCTTTTCACAGCTAAAAACAGAATTCAGCCTTCTGTTTTTTTAGTTTATTCTCGAATCTGTGGGTACAACTTATTATGCATGTCTTCCAAATAAGTCTATGGGGACGAAATGTTCTACTAATATTTTATATGATACTCAAACAATGTTTAGTACACTCTTTCACAATTTGACCGCAACGGTACTGAAATTTATTTGTTTTAATTTTATGGTTAGCGAAAATCAATTTTCAATTAATCTATTTATCAATTTTTAGTAAAGCTAAAGATTTGTTTATTCAACGTGGCAGGTTAAAACCTTTATTATTATTATTATTATTATTATTATTATTATTATTATTATTGTTGTTGTTGTGCACTAAAAGCACAAAATTACAGTATGTACTTGCAATTAATTTGGGACTATTAAGCTAGAAATATACTCTTTTAAATGCATATGATATGATATTGTAAGTTATTTTCCCATAGCTCACCTGAAACCAAAGGAATAATCATATACTAGTATGATTGTCACTATACTAATCTTGTCATGAAATCCACTAGCAATAGATAGCGTACCAAATAAATTAAAGTTTAACTTATGTGTTTAAGAGAATAATACTTAAACTTATTTGTCATAAGGTTGATTGAATTAGTCAAGGAAAGGGGAAAAAAACTGAATCAGTTAGAATGTGGTGTTGAGAGGTAGTTGAGTGGACCCAAATTAAAAGCTAACCAACATATATTGAGTAGTTATACCCCGTTATATTGATTGATTCATTCAAGGAATAAAAGATTAATGTCTCACTTTTCATTGAGATGTGAGAAGATAGAAAGAAAATAAAAAATGAAAAGGAAAGAAAATGATATGTGATGAGTGCTGTGATAGAAAAATAAATTAAATTGAAAAAAGTATAAATAATTGTTGATGTAGACTTAAACTCATAACTTTACTAATATTTTCAGCTTATTTCACTCTCATCTGAGTCAGAATCGACTAATATCCTACCCAACTTTACGACGAAAGTCAATTTCAAACTTTTCCTTTGTATGTGGACAAGTTCTCAAATCTCTCTAAAATTCTTTAATAGTTGTAATACATAGTCCTTTTGTTTTTTTCGGTACTGTTTCTTTCTATACTATTCTATTTAAACGAAACAAAAGAAAAATAAATTCAATTTGGAAAATGACCTTCATGTTATTTAACTACATTATTCCTTAATTATTGGCCCACTGAAAACATTTGTTAGCTTCTGGTTTCTCGGTATTGATTGAGAGTGGCTAGACAACATTTTTTGCATATTAAATATGTTCTTGAATTTGATGGGTGAAAATGAAATAAAACTATTTGAAGCACTTCTAAGGTAGTCTTGGGGAATTAATTATAAGTACATGATTATGATTATGATTTTGATTGATTCTCTCCCTCTCTTTTTTACTTAGATTGTGTCAATATTTCAGTTTCAGATTTTCATTTGATGGAAATACCAAGAAAAACAGTTCTTCATCTGATGCACTAATGTAATTATCCACCAAAATCATTGACAAATTTGAATCTTGCTCTCTTGAAAAGGCTCCATTAAATATGATAACTTCTTTTATATTGTTTGCTTCAATTACATACATATCATTGAAAATTGGTTCAACTTGGGGTTTGACAATGACATATTGTCATATATGAATGCAAACCAACGGCTCCCAAAAACCACAACATATTAACATATTGCGCTTTTATGATTTCACATGTTAGAAAAAAATTAGTAAAAAATAAAATATTAAAGAGATTAAGAACAATACTAAAAGATGATAATCTCAATATGGACCAAGTCTAACAATAGACTTTAATAAATTATCTGTTACAATAAATTATATCATATCTTCTACCTAAAAATTATAGTAATATATTTAGTTTGTCTAAGAAATTCATTATATATTGACTTACTATACATATATTATAGTATCTCTTCATCCACCTTTGACGATTTATAAGAAGTCTATATTAGAAGATCCTTCAAAAAATGCTAGGATATAGGTATAGAATATTTGTTTTGGTGCAATCAACTTTTACTTTCTATGTGGGGCCCACATCGGGTTCTTCGGGGCAAAGAAACACCCGTTGACTAATTTTACAATTTGCTATTAGTAGTCCCGGACTCACGGCCCACAGCCATTTGCGGTCCCATATTTTCCTTACTGGGCTTTTTAATTGTTTTTATGTTTTGTTATTTAAGCCCACGACCCATGAGTATTTTGCCGTTTATAATTATTTTAGGTAAATTTTTGCCGTTTATCATTGTAATTTTATATCAATAGAATCATTCAATTAATTAATAATGAAAGGTTTACAAATTAAATAATGGAGTTTTATTATGTTAATTGAATATTTTTTGATATATATATTTCTTCCATTTGATTAATAGTTGATCTAGACCCTTTTTACCATTTTGTTTTTAGGAAATTGTTGCATGAAGGTGATAGGAATCAATACCACCGGATATTCCAATTAAACATGAAACATATGATTTTTCTACTTGTCACTTTCAAGGTAAATAAGGAAGTGCATGTATTTCATATATATCTTTTTCTAATTTTTATTTCTATTATAATTCTGTTGACACAAACATTACAATTAAATTGTATTTGTTTTGAATATTGACCGAAACAATTTTTAGTTAGATTTACTTAATTACTTTTTGGTCGAATTCTAAATCACGTCTGTTTCATTCTCTTAGGAATTGAAGTGTTAAAAGAAAAAGAAAATAAAAATAAATTGCATTTGTTTTCATGTGATAATTTATTTTGTTTGTGCTAAGGTACTTAAGAAGAAATGTAATCTAATTTTGAGAATATATTATAGATAATAAAGAAGAAGCTAACGAAGCTACGAGAGAGTATGGGGTTTCAAACAACACATAACAGTAAGCGGATTTCACAACCTATTTTGAAGGCAAAGGAAGAATCGAGCGATGGTCATGAACAGTCTTTAATTCCAAGGGGACTCAATTTGACTCACCATACTCTAACCAATACCAATTTCATTCCCTATGATTCATGGCTGGTAAGCATGCACCAACCAAGTATATTAACCACAATACTTTCGATAACACGTGTTTAATAGGGATACTTTGGACTAAACTAACTACTATAAAAAAATATAAAATAAATATATAAAAGTCCTACGGCTATATGTTTCTTTTTATTTATTTATTTATTATTATTTTTTAAATACAATTTTGCCCCCTTTCTAAACCATCATTGTCACCCCACCCCCAACAAAAAAAATAATATCTTATGCCTAGATCATATATAAATGTACTTATATACTTATTTAATTACTTATACCTACTACTACTACAACAATAAAATTAATCGTTAGAAGTTGATGGTGACGTGGATGCCATGATTTAATCATTAATTAATCATCATGCTCACGATATAGTATTTGCATTAATAGGTAAGGCACCCTTCTGCATTGAGCTCGTTTGATAGATTGATGAAAGCTGCCACTGGGAAGAGGATTGTCGTATTTCTAGATTACGATGGTACCTTATCGCCCATTGTAAATGACCCTGATCGCGCTTTCATGTCTGATGAGGTAATTAAGTAAAATACATTTGTTTACCGTGTTAAGAAATTAAAAATACAAACTTTATATTGAATTTGCATTGAAAGTTACATACATATATAATAATGTCTGCAATTTAACTTTTAATTAAGTGCAAGTGGTGTTTAATTTAATATTCATATAAATATGGCAGATGCGTACAGCAGTACGTGAAGTTGCTACTTATTTTCCAACAGCAATTATTAGTGGAAGAAGCAGAGAAAAGGTGAGTAAGAACAAAGTTTCCTTTATTTTTTATTTTTTCCTTTTTTAGTATATATAAAAAAAGTTATCATGATTACTTTTTGGTTTAGGTAAAAGATTTCGTGAAATTAAATAATTTATATTATGCTGGGAGTCATGGTATGGACATAATGGCACCATCAGTGCCAATTAGATCTTCTGACGGCAAGCAAAGCTACATTAATCTTGACACGAATGTGAGTAACTCCATCATTGCCGGTACAATTACATTCTTTTTAATTAGAATATATATTTTTAGTACAAAATTACTATTTTTAATGTATTATATATGTGCAATATGTAAAATTTAATTAAATAGAAAATATCGACATTATTAAGTCGAATATTTTAATAAAATCGAATATTTTTTGTGATGATTTAGATTCCAATATAAGATCTCTATTTTACATGTATGAGTTTCTATTTTACATGTATGAGTTTATGGTGTTAGTCACTTTGTCTCTAGACAAAAAATGTATTATATATATGCAATAAAAAATTAAATTATATGTATATCTTACATAAATTTTATGTAGGTTGTCAAATTTTTTTAGTTAACTTACCATAAATATTTACTCTTACCTGAATCATTAATAATATATATTATAGGGCAATGAAGTTCCCTTTCAACCTGCCAAGAAGTTTTTGCCTGCAATTCAAGAGGTCAGCAAGTTACATGGGACCATCTTCTGGTGTTGCATTTTTATCTTATGTTTCTCATTTCTTGAACTAAAGTTGAAAGATGTAATAAAATCATATACCTGGATCTAATTGGTGCTGTTTTGGGGTGAGTTGATGAATGTAACAGTCACAGGATTCAAAATTCAATCCTTACTGCTCATATGTTTTTAGAATTTTGATACTATTTTAAGGACACTAATTAAGAAATTGTAAATATTTATTAAAAATATTAAAACATTAGTAATGTTAAAATTTATTTCAACGAAGTAAAAAAAAATCCACTTTTGATTTCTTAACTAGTACTAACAAAACTCAAATTCTTCCCTTCCATCAACATTTTCATGCAGTCATGTGTTCTTAAGCACACTCTTTCCAGCATACAATAAATTAACTGAACAGATTATTGTAAGAAAAAATCATTTAAATTAGCATAAATAATCTTCAATGTAATATTACCAAAGTAAATGTTATGCATACTATGGTGTTCAATATTACACTTTAATATCTTCAACAACAACAAAAATTACACTTCAATGTATGTTAGAGCGAAAACTGAGTGGTTAACTGTTTGTGCAATCAGATATTAAGAAGATTAGAGAATGTAATAAAGGACATAGAAGGTGCAAAAATAGAAGACAATGGATTCTGCATCTCTGTACATTTCCGCCAGGTTCATGAAAAGGTAATATTTAATTTCTAATATTTTTTTCTTATCATTATTACTTAACACGTCTTTGAGTAAGCAATGTTTGTTCTCCTATCATTTATTATTTTTTTATATAGTTCTACAGCTAACGTTAATGATGCTTGAATCCAGGATTATAACGTTTTGGAAGAGAAAGTGAAGTCTGTACTTGGAAAAAATCCACTTTTTTGCGTGACTGAGGGTAAAAAGGTATCCTAGATCATATGCATTAATATTTAACTCCACCTGTTTATGAAACTAATAATCAATCCTATCTGATTCCACTTTCATACTGATTTTTTTTTTATTTGTATAGGTTATGGAAATTAGGCCATCAATAGAATGGAACAAAGGAAATGCTGTAGAATATTTTCTAGACACATTAGGATTAAGCAGTTGCAACAATATCCTTCCTGTGTATATTGGTGATGATAAAACTGATGAAGATGCTTTTAAGGTATACTGGCTTACTTTAGTCATCTCCTTTTCCTGCATCATGCATGTTACCATCACGTAATTTACCTGAAGGATATATATAACATAAGCATATGTATACCGAGTTGATAGTTAATCATGGCTTTCCTTAAATTTCGGCAGGTTATACAAAGAAGAGGGCAAGGTTATCCAATTATAGTGTCTACAATTCCAAGAGAAACAAGTGCTTTGTACTCTTTGTGTGACCCATCAGAAGTATTAATCTTCTTGTCAAGGCTAGCAAAATGGAAGAAGACATCTTGCTCAAGAAGGCCTTTAAAAATTGGTAACTAAAGTATAGATCATCAAAGTGAGAGTTTTGAGTACTCATATAGTTACTTCCCACAATGGTTTTGGAGAAGTGGGAGGGATGCTTGTTATTTTCCTTGAAGTAGTAGTTGGTTTGTAAAATAGCCTTGTATATATACATTTCAATCTTGTAAAAAGGTTTCAAGTTAGAATAACTTTTCATATAGAGTAAGAGTTGTATCTTGATATCACTAATGTAAAATTTTAAGATGTCCAAGCAGAAGCTTTACATGATGACATTTGCAACTGATATACAACAGAAATCATAAATTAAGAGCATAAAAAGATAAGGCTCTAGAAATTCTTGTTGAAAACCACCTAGAGAACCTTGAGGTGGAGAATTGAAGATAAAACATATAAACCACTCTTCGCGCAATGCATAAAATGGATCAATTACCTGCAGAGAGGATATAAGAGAACTCTCAATATTATTATTCTTTTTTGTGTGTGTGTATGTATAAAAAGGTCCATTGTCTAAGTTTGGTAGGGGAAGCACAGACAAATAAGGAGAATATGTCTGGCTAATAATAATAAATCAGTTTTTACATAGATCGACAGGGTGTCAATCTTGCAAAACCCTGTTCAATTCAATGCAACAAACAACATAAATGATATTCTGTTAAGATGATAATACAGAATATCAATATATTTTAACTCATAATAAATCGGTCAAATTCTACATTCTCATGAACCTGACCAATAACTGCTGGAACCTATACACTAACTACACACATGGTAGATTATCTTATTCTTCCTTATAAGTTTGAATTGAGTATCCAACCGTTTTCTATATAGTCTTTTTAATGCAACAGTATCCAACCGTTTTCTATATAGTACAAATTGTGAAAGGAAACAGCTGACATCAATGAAGTTCGAGAAAATCTAGATTTTTTTATGGTTTCTCTCAAAAATTAATTTCATTTTTTCTTCCATTTGTTGAGAGGGGTGTTAAATAAGCACTATAGTGAGGGGAAAAAATAAAGGAAAGAAAATGAATTAAAACAAAGCATTACCCCGACGAAATTGCACTACTTGGGCCTTCACCTTGATGTAATGCTTCTTTTTTACCTTCTAAGAGAACCAAACACCAGCAAAGTCAATTGTTATAATCATTACATTTTTTTTTATATGATATTACAGAGAAAGAACCATGTACGTACCTGGTTTTTCAATTTTCCTGTAGTGACACTGTCTGTGGCAGGAAGACCTTTCCCTTGAATTAGAATTCAAATTTTTTGGCTTCTGCTCTTTCCTGTGAGACTGGCCGGATCCAGAAAACCTTCCCCTTGAATTGGAATTTGAGTTCCCTGGCCTCTCAACTTGCATGTAATTCTCAACTTCCCTCCTGTAATTTGCATTCTGATGTTTGATGTACATCTCTCTGTTGTAATATCTCTGCATAAAATTTAAAAATTAAAAACATATTATGGTCTATGAAATATTTTGAAGTACAAAATCTTACTAGTAACATTTTCTCCTCATAAGACAGCATCAAACCACAAATAGGCATCTGATTAGACCTTCATGTGGCAGTGGTACAATGTGTCTTTTGTTGTAACCAAGTGGTTAATTTGTTTCAATTAAAATCAAATCATTCTGATAGTATCCGAGTTCGATTTCTAACTGAAACAATCATGGCCGAACTTCATATTATTTAGGTCATTTTTCATAAGAACCAGATGGTACAAAAAAGAGCATCTTTTATTTTAGACTTTTATCATCTATTATATATATGGCTTGATTGTACTAGAAAATATCACAATCAATACAACATTTGCAGCTGAAAGGGTGAAATAAGTATTAACCTGGTGGTAAACTAGTGGGTTTGGCATGAAAGTTCCAGTTCCATCACTGAATCTGGGAAGCAAACAAGAAACACGTTGATTTATACCCTCATGTGAACCAGAATCAAGTGAAGTTGGCATTCCAGGAACCAAGGGAGCCATAACGTTCTTAGAACTTGAAGGTCTGCTATTCCAATAATATTGTGCTCGAAAATACATTGGTGGTACAAAAGGTGGAGGAAAAAACAAAGGCTCCTCTAATTGTCTATTCTGACAATGCCGTCCATATTGAAGATTCATCCAATAGCTTTCATAATGACCATTCAAAATATCAGAAGCTTGGTTCAATAAATGTTGTAAAGCTTCAACTTGACTGACACTTTTAACATGGGAAGCAGCATTCATGTAAGTGGTTTCATTCTCAGTAGGAAGATTGTTGTATGTGAATGGAAATTGTGTCACAGAGGAACCAAATGCACATGTCGATAAGCTTTGGTTATCAACAGATATTTGGCTTGAAGGACTACCAACAATAACAGGAGTGTCAGAAACTGGTGAGTTACACGCAGTCATCGACCCTTGCTCAATGTGGGTTAATTGAGGATCCAGAACATGTGTAGCACTTTCATAAATTGGGCTCTCGTGCCTACCAATATCCATGGACACAGTTGATGTACCTTGGATACCATCAGATTTACTAGTCTTCGTAGGTGAGGACGAAAGGTTGGTCCCAGAAGTTAAGTCTGAAGCAGTTGTGTCTTCAGAGCTTGCAGCAGGGTTCATCACACTACTACTATCTGTGATTCCTACAGCAGGTGGATAAGCCCTGTCTTTAACAACTGTCCAACTTTTCCGCTTACTCGTTGCTTTTGGAAACCGTAGCAATTTAGGAAATTGATCTACTTCTAGAGAAAAAGGCACGTTCTGTGGTGGTGGGAGCGGCAGCGGAGGTGGAGAAGACACAACACTTGGTTTCACACTCAATAATGCTCGCAAATATCCACCAAACTTGGGACTCCTATGAATTTCTGTAGTATTCCCAAAACCAGGCTCTTCCTTTTGCAGCATCGTTGCCTCTTCTACAGAATGGCCAATTTCCTTATTCAATTTCACGTGCATTAGGGCGTCGAGATAATCAATGACCTTCCTACTCCTACTATTTTTTGAAATATCCACACAATCGTGCTCTTCCTTAAGCAGTCCCATATCTGAAGCATCTTTTGATATAACTGCATCTTCATCTTCAGAAGAAATTTTGACATTCAGACTGTCTAAAACTTCAGATCTTGAGCTGGATCCCATGCTATTATCAGTCATTGAAGAAGAAGAATGGATCAGTCCACTTTCTCTTTCTGATACCAAAGCACTGCAATGCTGAGTTGGAGCTTCACTATATATAGGAGCGGGTTCTAGACTAGAGCAATGACAAGCAAAGTGATGCATGGCATGAACTTCACTTGATGAACATTGAGGACTTTTGCCTTTATCAATAAATGCATCTGTCAAGGAATTTGTATGTTTTCTATCAGAGATCAACATCCTACCAGTCCTCAAGCTCCGAGTTTGAGAAACAGCACAGGCATCAGAGGTTCCAACCATTTGTTTTGATTCTTTTAAATGGTTATCAAGCTTTCGGTAAATACCCTGAGACTCATGAGAAGCTTGAGCCTGTTCAATTTCAGATTCTTGACATGTCGACCTTCCAACTTTTTTATTTCTTATATAAAGATTATAAATGTGTGCATCAATCCAATAACCATTCCCATGTCTATCCCACGTGTTTTTGAAAAAGAAATCAAATTCAGCTATTAAATATTCATTATTACAATTCAATAATCTCATCAGCCGCTTAGCACCAAGAGAGATTGCACTCTTTATCCTAAAGAAGCTACCTGTAGAGTAGTAGATTATAACAAGGCTATCAGATAAACTACCTATAGATATTATAACCAGACAATCAGATGTTTAGATAGAAAAAGACACACTGAGTAATAGGAAAAATAAGCTATCTTCTTTCTTGAGCAAAGACATACAATTAAAAACAAGAAAAAATAAATAAAAGAAGCTGAACAGTACAATAAAACTACTTCAAATATACCATAGGTAGAGCACAAGAGAAGCCACACAAATAATCCATCAGCTAGCCTGTATTAGCTCTAGATACATATATAGATTATTCTTAAAATCAGATCTAACTACATGTCTAAAAGGGCATCTAAAATTTTCAATAGTTGAGATCCACATAGATACTATTGAGCATAATCTAAAATTATGTGTAGAGATTTTGTTTTTCAAAATTCCATTAATGAGAGATAATACATTTATTAATTTACCGATCAAAATATCACACTCAAAAAGTGGGAAAAAATCATGGCTCTTAAGAATATATTATAGACACACAATGCCATACAGCTTATATATTCAAGGAACAAATAAACATTTAATTTTTTTCCTGCTATTGTAGCAGAAACATCATCTTCAATAAAAAGAATTGTTTCAGCCAAGGTTTTAATGTGACATACTCTTGTTGATGCTACGACCCAGGTTGTTGATTGCACGCAAAGGATCTATAATGTTGATATGTTTGGGAACAAAATATTTCTCACGACTTTCTTGGCCACACGGCTCATTACCATAACAGGACTTGCAGGCACCAAGAAACCATTTCGAGAGCAGTAAGTCTTGGCTTTGGCTATCATTTCTTGGAGACTCGGCTATCACAATTTTGAATTCAGAAATAAACGAGTAAAAGCTATCAGCCATGATGAAAAAAATAACATGTAATTCAAGAGATATGATTCAATACAAGAAACTTTTTTCACATACCTATCGTATTTGGAAGTGAGTCTATGGGCACTGGTCCACTCAAGCTAACACAATAGTTTTCCCAGTCAAATTTACTAAAGAACTCCAGGAATCGAAAAAGTACCTAAGATATGCCAACAAAAGGATCAAAATAAGTTACATTTTCTTTTCTTATTCTTCATAAGCCACATTAATTTAATATATACACCAAAAGAAACAAGTTGGTCACCTCAAGTGGTCCAGCAAATTTATTGTTGTAAAGATTAAATATGTACAAAACTAAAACTTCCAATGCATAGGTTGAAAGGAGTCCGCTGCTAGAACCCAGGAGGCGACTCTCATGGAAACACCAAGCTTTTATCAATATAATACTGTGCTTGAATAGATGATTCCGTCTTATCAAATAGTTAACCTGAAACAACAAATTATTTGTTGGAGATTTTTGCATAAGAAAAAATAATCTCGACAACAATCACAACTTCTGCAACAATATATTACCTCTTCGAAAAAACACAGCGAACATAAACCGCTCAATTGGTTGAAAGATATGTCAACTACAAAATTTTCAACCAAGCACTTTATGATCTTCACCTGGCATTGAACAACAAGAAGAAATACGTGAAAGGTGTGAGATATTTTTATCAATTACCAAATGAGGAGGGTTCGAAATATGAAACAAGAGCAAATACTTGACATAGGGGAAGGTCGAAGAATACAGGAAAAAAAAAAAAAAAAGAGAGGATCATAGAACAATGCTTAATATTGCTATGATGTAACAAGATAATGTTAGGTGCCGCAGATACACTCAAATCAAACCAGCAACAAAAAATATAAAAAAATCAACTTTTAATAGGAGTGTAAAGATGAACATAAATCAACGTTTAAAACCATACAATAGATCATTCGACCTAAGCAGGGTAGAAACACATAAAATCAGCACCTAAATCTAACTGAATATTGAAAACACTAGATTATGGTATTTCTAAGCAGCTTATCGAGAAAATTCTTCCAACAAGAGAGCTTTTTCGACATTACATCCCAAAAAAGTGAAGAACGGATTAACACCATCTTAATCCCAATGTTCAAAATAAGCTACCTCATCTTGCATGCTCCATTCTTACTACTAGTTTACCTCAATCACAAACAAGTACACAAATACTACTACATCATCAACATGCTTCAAATTGGCCAATTTTGCATTAATATTAAAAATCACTAACAATATTCGGATCATTCAAACAGTAAAAAAAATCAAAATATAAAATCGAAACCAAAACACAAAACATTGAATTATATATGAAAATGCATTGAATAAATGTGAATTAAGCTGATAAGAAACACACCTCTGCTTGTACAAAATGAACCTCTTTAACCTTAAATGGAGCAAACTCATTTTTCCTTTCACTCTCTAAAATTCGGAGGATTTCTGGAATGAAACTTTCTGGCAAACTTCGATTGATGCCAAAAGTAGTTAGGTCAATGTCTCCGTCTGGTAAGTAAGTTTTCAGGGGTACTGATCCATACGGTAATACCTGGTGCAATAAAGAAATTCAAAGGTTTATTCATTTTAGAGGATGATTATATATTCTTCTATTTCCCTGAACAATGCCATTTTAAATGATAAAACAATTCTGCAAATTTTGTTGTTTCACTCAAAGCATTAAGATGTGCTTCATCTTGTATTATCTTCATTAATTAATTCCATTTTTAACCATGCGAGATTCGGTACTCACACTTTATTCCAATTTGAATGCTACTAAGACGGTTGATAATAAACATTCGCTCTTCCATCAAACCTCTGTTATGGAAGAGGAATAATTTCAGGCTAATAGTTTAATGCATTGTCGTTTTGGTTTGTGTTAAACTTGAGTCCACATGAGTGACTTTTTTAGGCTCCTTAAAGTTTAGCCCAAACATTATTTTCATTAGAAAAGATTGAAAAGCCAAAAAAGTTATAACTTTTTGATCTAAAATTGGGCTGAAAAATAGTTAGAAATAAACTTTTTGATATAAAGTTAAATTGTTCTTAGAGAAGTTTGACTCGAATCCCTCGAGTAATGTCTCATGTTTGACTTTAGTGAATGAAAAAATGTGATTGAAAAACTAAATATATTTTTTAGTATAAATTAATTATCAATAATATTTATTTTCTGTGGAGGAAACTTATGGAAAACTAAAAAAAAAAAATTGTATCGTAAAATGTGTGTTAGTCTTAATTAAAGAAGTTCACATTTACTACATTTAAAAGGTAAAGGCACTCATCATCAATTGTTCACAATACACAAGTTCTTATTACCGTTGAATTATAAGGTCTAATTAAATGTATCTTAACCCTACCACATTAGATTTTCTCATCATCAATTGCTTGTATTTAATTAAGATAAAATATCGTTGTAAAAAAACAAGACAAAATCTATATGCTTAAAATACAAACATTAATGAAAAGTGCAAGATGTAAATCCACAACTATTATATGTGACAAATAAATAGCTAGTATTATAAATGCACCAAATAATATATCATTCAATTGTTTGATAGCATGTTAGAAAATATAACTAACAATGAAAAAATGAAGCAGAGTTTTGTTACCCGGCAAGGGAGATGGTTCATGATGAGACCCTTTAAGTAAGAAATGACATTATTTCGAAGTAATTCGGATTTATGATTGGGCTTAATGAATCTAAGTAGCTCTATAGTTCTATCTTCAACTTGTGACCATCTATCTCTTTCAAGCACTTTAGCAACAAAGCTTGTTTCACTAGATATGAGACCATTTGGTACAAAATTATTCTCCATGGTTGGTTCTTCTGTAGACATACCCTGCATATTGAGAGAAAAAAATTTGAAAGAATTAATATGCAACATTTGTCTCAAAGTAAAGGAACTTAATAAGCTAAACAAATGTGTGTCATTTTTACTCAAATGTGCTTGCAGCCAGTGTGTCTCATAAGTCTTATTTCTATTGTGATGAAATGTTTCAGGAAAATTAATATAAATATTTAAGATTTATGAACCACGTTTTAATTAAAAAAAAAAAAATTACATTGCAAAGTTACATTTAACTCAGCCTTCATATAGCTGCACAAAGCAATATTAATAGAGATAAAAACACTATGTAAATATTAATTACGACATCAGCTAATTAGCTCAACTAAAGTGTGAATAATAATAGTACATAAATAAAATCCAAATTGCCCTCTCAACCAGACAAGGCAAATAAAACACTGAAATGCACATTCGAGTAAAATTCACGTGAATTTTATTAAATTAATTGTTCTGATTATTTATATAGTCAAATCCATTTTAAAAGTGACTAATAAAAACAAAGAGTTAATTTGTACAAAA
>JBBPBS010000276.1:11595882-11608175 GCA_037974835.1 Cicer judaicum
TAAAAAAAAAAAAAAAAGACACCTTGAATCTTAAGGGAAGCATGTCAAGAACATACACAAGTGTAGACAAAGAGAAGAAATAAAAGGATCTCAGGAGAGTAAAGAAAAACTCGATTAATATTGAAGATAATTAAAAATTGTTAAAAGATTATCAAATTCACAATGGAGTAACAAGACTTGCACAATTGCTTTGAGATATTAAATTGTGGGTTTTGTGAAGTTAGCGCCTCAGAAATTGACAAAAATAAAAAGTACATTTTAGAAATTTGTAAAATCCTCAAAAGAAAATCAATAATGAACCTTCTTTTTCATTATCCAACCATAAAAATATGATAATCAATAAGTAAAAGAAAAAAAACCATTGATTTCAGTGTCACATTGAAAATACAATAATAAATAATAATAAAAGTCAACAAAACCATCAAAATAAAATACACATCGACTCCTAAGTAAAATCTTTTTCGAACATTTTGCATAATTACAAAGAAGAAACATTAAAATCTAATATCAAAATTCAAGTTTGAGACAAGAAAATGAACTTATATGCATAACATACAAATAATAATGAAAACTATTAAAATATTTTTTAATTCACCATTGAATAACAAGGTTTCGAATAAATTTATTTACACGTTAAAAGATTTGAGATATTAAATTGTTGATTTTATTACTTCAAAAATTGACAAAGGTTAAATTAATATTTTAAAAATCTATAAAATCATCAAATAACATTCTTTTTTGATGTCAAAAGACAAGAATCAAAAAAGAAAGTATAAAAAAAAACAATTAAATTTAGTATCACATTAAAAACCCAAAAATCAATAAAATAAAAAATTCAACTGTCCCTATGAAAATTTTACATAATTATAAAGAAATATCATTACAATTTAATTTTAACATAACATCTACAAGTAGATGTGGATAAAGAGGACAAAGAAGAAAACCTAAAATAATGCGGAAAAAAAAAACAATCAATAGTAGAGAAATAAACAAACGTGTTAAAAAGATTTTTAAGTTGATACAGGAGTAACAAGATTTGCATGCTAGTGGGTTTAGTTACCCACTAGGTGACTAAGGATACTGAATTGTGGGCTTTGTGATTCCACTAAAATAGTACTTCACAAAAACATCTAAAGAAAATCAACATTAAAAATTGTCTTTCATGGTTCAAGCCCCATCAAAAGATGAGAATCAAAGAAGAAGGAAAAAAGAAAAAAAATAGATCATTTTAGTGTCACATTTAAAATACTAAAAATAATATAAATCTACAAAATTTTCCAAAGAAAACACATATTACATCTCAAGCAAAATTTCATTCAAACATTTTGCCTAATTATAGATAAAAAACGATTAAAAATTAATATCAACAATCAAAATTGAGATAATAAAAATGAAGCAGGTAAAGAACATACACAAATTCTTGTGGTTAAAGAGGAGATGAAAGAATAGTTGAAGACTTTAAAGAAAAAATCTATCAATAATGGAGAATTGAAATCTGAAAAATATTTTTGAGTTTCCAATGGAATCACATGACTTGTGTCTAAATGAATAGATATACACACTAAATGATATGAGATACTGAATTGTGGGACTTGATATTATTACCTCGAAAACAGATAAAAATTAAAATGATATTTTAAAAATATCAAGAGATGACTATATAGAATATTAACACTTCTAAATAATCTAAATATTTTGTTTTGTTTCTTATCTTAAAACATTAATATTTTTTTGAATAAATATATTAAAGTATTATTTTTTAATGAAAAGAGATAAAAAAAATTAAAAAAAGTTGACCATACAAAATGGTAAATTAATATAAAATCCCAACAAGGATTTGAATGAATCCCTTTTTTCCCTTCTTTTTGGCCTAGTAGTAGGTGAGAATTAATTAGTGAAAAATATTAAATATCATATTTATTTGTCATCATTAATATTTTATTATTTATAATAATTACAATAAATAACGTTCATGCTTTTTTTTTTTTATAAAAATACATTCCATATTTGGAATAGAACTTTCTTTTTCATTTTTTATTTGCAAAATTATTATTTATAATTTTATATTTTTTTATAGATAATTAGTTCAGTTTGAAATATTTTGTTTTATATGGTCTAGCATTCTTTGGAATGCGATAAAATCATAAAAAAAGAAAAAACAAGAAAAAAATAATAATAATTTTACCATATGAATGCTAACCATGATGGAAAATTGAGAAAACATATGTGAACAACATTAGACTAGAATTCCCCTCAACAATAACGAGGTGAGATGGAGAGGAAGGAAAGAAGAAGAAAAAATATTCATCGAAAAGAAAAAAAAAATACAATTATTTTAAAAATTACTCATTTATCTGTTCTTTTATGTGGTTAATCTTAAACTAATCTTAAACTCCGAACCATGTAAAAGCTTAAGTAAATATTATTTAAAATGTTAAATTGACTAAATGTTTTAATAAATATATAAAGAATATTTTTTAAATTAACTACTTAATTTCGTTGTTTATAATATGTTTATCTTAGTTTGAATCAATGACGTTGAATTATGGAATTTGACGTCAATGCCTTTATTTTAAGAGTTTTTTTTTCAATAATATCTTTAAAAAAAATGTTATTTTTAAAATTATATATAAAATATTTTATTTTTATACTTATTTATAAATCGTCTTTGTAAATAGCATCTGTTTAAAGAATTTTTTTTTTTAAAATATATATTTTTTGAAAAATTTCTTAAAGAAGTCATTATTTGCAAATACGACTTATATACTAAGATATTTCATTTTTATACTCACTTATAAGTCGTCTTTGCAAATAGCGACTTCTTTAAAAAAAAATTTAAAATATTTTTTTTAAATTAATAATATATATATATATATAATTTAAAAAAAACACAAACACAACTTTTAAATTACATAGATTGATTAGAGGTTCCTGGAACATTTGTATTCAGGATGAAGTGTGATTAAGGATGATGGTTGACTATTATCTGATAATCGATGACCGTCTTTAAATATAGCATATAACTCATAGAATGGAGTTGCAACCATTGTTTATAAACATCAAACATGACATAGATAAATAAAATATTGTCTAAATATTATAAAGAATTTTAATCGATCAATGTAAAACTTTATTTTTTTTTGTTAATTTAAAAAAAAAAATTATTAAGTATTTCGCATTTGCAAACTTGTACTTTCTTAAAGAATTCACCTTTTATAAAAAGTCACTTGTAAGTGAGGATAAAAATGAGATATTTTGATATATAATTTTAAAATTGAAGTATTTTGACAAATTTTTCTAAAAATAGAATATTGAAAAACCTTTTATACCACAACTATTAGATGCATGACGTTAGTTATTGAATGTGAGAACAATCTAAAAGTAATACTCTCTCGAGGATGTAGACTGGCCGATTACCGTTATGGCGGTGTATTTGTATTCTTTGTAAATGTCTCGGAATGAGAAGGTGTTTACAAACTCAAGTGTCTTTTTCCTCGTATATACTCATTATGGTAACATTGTGTCTAATTCTCATCTATTTAACCGTGTGACAATGGCAGCCTCTTAAGGTGAGTGTGTGATTCATTACCGTAATGGAAATTTTCGTGATTGAATTTACTTCCATTGTATCATTGTTTACCATGATGAGAACTTCTTCACAAAATTTCCTTCCATTGTATCATTGTTGAGTCCAATAAAATTCATAGCTAGTACAGGAAAAGATCGATATCTTTTCTTTTGTTCATTTTTCGATTGTTAATACAAAAAAGAATGACAGTTGCTACAAAGAGTGCTACTTGCTTGATCGTGAAATGTTCATTACTCGTTGAACCCTTTGAATTAAGTCAAAGTCGGATGCTCCTAAAAAATATGTAATATAAGATAATACTTCCTTCGACCTTAAATATTTTAAGTAAAATATATTAATTTTTGTTAACTAAAAATTGTTTATATTTATTGTTTTGAAACTCAATCGCTATCAATCTAGTATAGCCTCGTGAAATGTCTATATGTATAGCAAGACAATTATAATTGATAAAAAGAGAAATTAATGAGTGATAACAAGATGTCAACAAATTAATTAACACTACATATATCATGACGTAGTCTGATCAACAAGGACATCCTTATAAGGAGTAGGAAGGGATATATCAACTTTAGTCGCTTCTGCAGCTGGAGGGTTGATGATGATGACGACACCACTGCACAATTGATCATCCAAAGGTATTTTATTATGAAAAATGTCAAAGAAAAAACTTGGAAGAAAAAATTGCATCACTTTAAAGGCTTTTTTATTGTTATGCAATAAATAAATAAAACTTATCATTAATTTTTAATTAAATGCTAAACTATCGTCCTTTTCTCCTTTTATATTTTTTAATTTAATTTTTTTCAATTAATGAAGAGAAATTTGTACCTCTCCACCAAATTTTCAATATTTTTTTTAATTATTAAATTTATTTTATTATTTATAAAATTATTTTATTAATAGTGATATTTAGTAGGCTAATGTAGAGAGAATTTAATCAATTAATAAAGACACACTCACCCATTGATAAATAATACAACACATTATTTTTTGTTAACATCTTTCTTAATAATAAATATATATTTTATTAATAAATATTTATTATTTTAATTAAATAATTAATTTAAGTTTTATTAATTATTAATTTAATTGATTATTATTTTAATGGCATAATTAATTTAAGTTTTATTAATTCTTTAATTAAATATTTATTATTTTAATTAAATAAATACAATATTACTTTTATATTTTATAATTAATAAAAAAATTAATGAAATAAAGTCCATAAAATAACAATATTTAATTTAATATTATAATTAAACATATAAATACCAAATTAACTAATTTTATTACAATGAACTGATTTTTATTAGGAGCATCAATATGAGAAAAACATTTATTCTTGCTATGTCCCTCGTTCATACACAAACCACATCTCTTGGAGTGTGTGTTTTTCTCTCGTTGATCCATTTCAGTATAAATACGAGTAGACTGTGGACGACCTTTTGGATCTCTTCTCATGACTGGATTGTGGCACAACTCTATTCCATTCTATTCTAGCCAATATGATTGAAGAGGAATTGCTGAGAACTCTTCCTTGTAAACGTCAAAGATACATTGCAATGTATAATTAAAAGACACATATATCATATAGTCACAATGAATAAACGAACGAACGACAATGACATGTGAAGATGGATAGTGTAATGTTTGAAATTCACCACAATCACACCATCTTTTGTCGATGTCTACCTTGAATGTCCTTACAGGAAACCGCTTGGTGGACGAACCAACTCCTTAACTGTCTTACTGATCAACCGATATATGGACACCCAATATCAACAAAGGAGTATATGGTATGGTTTAAACACAACTCCAATATATTTCTATCAGCTCTGCACCTATTACGGGACCCACGATGTGGTGTTGCAGAAGAGTCAGCTCAACCATCACACCGACAAAGGCGTAATAGACCTCGCCTACCGACTCCCCCTGTTACTATTGAAAATGAAGCGCCATAATCACATCGTCATTCATTTTCTTTCACCCCAACACAACAACAATTTGAACCATCAAGACAATCATTTTAATTCATGTCAACTCAACAAGATGATCACCGACAATCTATACATTCAAGTGATCAAGATTTTGTGAATAACTTATTTGGTGCAGACCTCGGTACGCCTGAATCGGTTGCTTATTATATTGATAACATGTACTTATTTGGTGTTCCACCATTTCCTATTCAAGTAGATCCTACTTCTTCGATGCATGTCGACCTACTAAGTGAAAATGTTCAAGAGACATATGCATTAGTTGACGAAGAAAACTCACCTCCACGTTGTATTTGTCGACCACCACGATGTGGAACTGGACACCATATAGAAAATTAATATAATAAAAATATTGTAATAAAATTTGTGTATATTATTTTTACTCATTTGGTATTTGTATGTTTAATTATAATATTAAATTAAATATTATTATTTTATGGACTATATTTCATTAATTTTTTTAATAATTATAAAATATAAAATTAACATTGTATTTATTTATTTATTTAAAATAATAATTACTTAATTAAATAATTAATAAAACATAAATTAATTATGTCATTAAAATAATAATTAATTAAATCAATAATGAATGAAACTTAAATTAATTATTTAATTAAAATAATAATTACTGACTAATAAAATGTATATTTATTATTAAGAAAGATGTTGCATTATTTTTCAGCGAGTGACTGAATGTCTCTTTATTAATTGATCAAATTTCTTATATATGTGCCTACTAAATATCACTTCTAATAAAAATGATTTTATAAATTATAAACTAAATTTTAATAATTAAAAAATAATAATAATACATTGAAAAATTGGTGGAAGAGGAACGGATTTCTCTTCATTTATTAAAAAAAATTAAGTTGAGAAAATATAAAGGAAGAAACTAATTTCTCAATGCAAATTTACATGAAGGAAAAAAATATGGTAGTTTAGTATTTAATTAGGAATTAGTGGTAATTTGATTTTTTTTTATGTCATAACAATAAAAAAGCCTCGCTCTAAATATTTTTACTTTTTTATTCAATTAAGTGACAAATCTATAAATGAAAAATTTTGTAAGTATTTTTAAAATATCCTCATTGGTCTTCTCAATCAATTGAAAAATTAATAATATGTGTTACCTCAGCTGCAGAAAATGAACGTGCAAAATAAACATAAACATGAATATTTCAAAAGAAGTAAAAAAAAATCAGCTATTTATTCCACATATTCTGCCTGAAAGGAATACAACAGAAGAAATCGTATGTAATAAAAAATATATATCGTAAATAAAATGAAGATAAAAATATGGTAATCAGGGTAAAATAAATTGTTTTTGTTCATATCTTCATAATATTATTATTATTTTAAATTCATCTAGATTTTGATTGAATGTTTATTTTTAATTCACATATATTTTGATTAAAAATATGTTTGATGAATTTATTCAAACCACAAAGTTAATTGAACAATCTAAAAGTCATTATTTTATAGATGATGTAGACTCGCCGATTACGTGATTTTGCATTGTTTGTGAATGACTGGGAATGAGAGAGTGGTTAGTAACCAAATGTTTTTAATTGCTTTTTCCTTGTATACTCACGAGGGTAACAATGTGTCTAATTGTCTCATTTGTTAGACAGTGTGAAATTAAATAGGAATGGGGTTGTAATTAACCATTCGACAACGACGATATGTTGAGTGTGACTCGTTACTATAATATTTAGAGAGGACACTGTAATTTATAAATCGGTTGGATAACCACTTATGTTTTATATTTAGATTTGGTTTTTATCTACTATCAATATTTTGTTAATTTTGAGATTTTATTTCTTAAAAAAAATTTGAAATTTATTTTTTTCAAAAAAATATCAAAAAAAAAGAAAAAGTTTTTTTTTTATTTTATTTTTTTCCGATACGTTTTTGAAAAAAATAAATTTCAAAATTTTTTCAAGAAATAAAATCTCAAAATTAACAAAATATTATCGAAAAAATTTTAAATTGAATTTTTTCTCAAAATATTTGATGAGACAAATTTTAAAAAAAATTATCGAAAAAATTAATTTTCTTAAATGACCGATTTTTAAACTATGAATAAATGATATTTTAAAAAATAATCAAATTTTAACCGATTTTAAAATTAAAATTTTCAAAAATGGTTGCTTGATTATAAACTGATTATTTAACCATAATCAATTTTACAATTGATTTTATAACCAATTTTAAACCAAATAATGAATTTAGTTATAAATCCAAATCCATATATTGATTTTAAAATGGTTATAGTTTGATTTTTAAAAAAAACCAACCATACAACCCTAACGGTATGTATTTAATTTTTTAAAGATAGTTAGGACATGCCTAGATAATAAATGAAAAATCACTGAAAAGTTCTTTTTTCTAAGTTCATGTATTTCGTCATTAATAATAATATTTCGGTAGTTTATAATATTAACTAGTAATAAATAGTTTCACAATTCACTTTATTACATGATTTCACACTATTTATTTAATTTGAAATAATTTTTCCTCTTGAAAGCCTAAGAGACAACCTCACTCTCTCTCATTTCTTCATCAAATCCTAATGTAACCATTTTGCTCTTTCTCTCTCCCTATTCTTCCCTAGTCTTGCAACAATGGAGAAAATTAGTGGAGAGATCAAGTCCTAATGCAGTCATTTTGCTATTTCTCTCTCTCCCTCTTATTTCCTAATAGAACATAACAAAGCAAGATCAAGATAGAACTAATAAAATATTCCATTTGTCCTATAAAATGGAAATGAATATTTCACTCGTAGTTTAATTCGATTAATATTTTTGAACCCGAACCTACTATTTTCCTCCAATGGTCTATCCCTAAGTGTATCATTGTCGTTGCTACAAAGAGTACTACATTCTTGATCATGAAATATTGATCTTGTTGAACCCTTATAATTGCAACATAAACTACATTCATGAGATATTGAACTTGTTTATTTAAAAAATTTAACAGTGTCCTTTGTATTTTATATTTAGAAAAATAATTTTTATAAAAATTTATTTAAAAATAATTCAAAGTTTTAAATTCATTTATTACTAATTTAAAAATAATTTTAATATTTGATCATTTATATATTTATTATTAAAAAATTTATCATAATAAAATTACATTTTTTAAAAAACATCTTTTAAAAATAATTTTTATTGAGATTTTTTTAAAAATAACTTTTCATTTTAATTATTTTAAACAAATTAAAGAAAATAAATAAAATACTTCAAATCATATTTTAAAACCAATTTTTTATTTAATTATTTTCTAAAAAAAAATATTATAAAAATCATTTTTATAAAAAACTCGGACCCAATTGTCTGCTTGTTGAACCCTTATAATTACGTCATACTCTACATTCCTATTCCTAAATTCAATGTTTGTTCTATTTCTACTTCACTATCGGTCACGAGTATTTAACCTTGCAATGTAGTCATTTACACTGGATAAATTCCTAAATTCATCAAACTCCTCGAAGAACATATTTGACGAGAGACACAAGTGTTATTATACCCAAAAATATGTAATATAGGAGAGTATCCATCTAACTATAAATATAAACATCGTTTTGTCAACAAAAGTATTAAATTAAATACAACAATTTTTGTTAACAAAAAAACAATTATTTATATTTAAAGCTAGAGAAAACAGGTACCTAGCTACTTGTTTTGAAACTTTGAATCTCAATTACTAGTATCAATATATATGTAAAGCAAAACAGTTATAATTAAGAAGAATTACATGTGAACAAATTAATTAACACTGAAAATATCATGATGTAGTCTGACCAATAAGGACATCCTTATAAGGAGTAGGAAGGGATATATCAACTTTGGTCTCTTCTGGACGGTTAATTATGGGTTGATGATGATGATCCAAAATCAGGGGAACCCTTCCTTCTCTAGCACTTATCAGCCTCTCTTGTGCTCCACCTCGCAGTTTCTCCAACCTCATTGTTCCATTCATTTGTTGCATCTTGAACACTTTTATCAAATTTGTCAACCCACCAATAATAAACATTAGGCTTCCAAATATGCCTAGCCAAATCCATGTTCCACCCTGTATCAATCAATCAATCAAAATCTCATTTATCTCCTCATAATCACTACAATCATAAATTATATAATTAAGAGCACTTACAAGCAAGTAGATGCCGTGGTGAGACACTCTAGATCGTTGACGATAATTAAGAACTGCACCAAGCATGAATGATAAACTCCCCATCAAAAAAGGGATATACACAAATTGCTGCAATATTTGAACATGACCATCTGCTCTCTCGTAAATTTGGCATGAGTTATGAATCGACCCAACCACCCACAATACAGGACCAGCAACTAGCATGTTCACAGCATGCTTTTCCAATTTCAAATACCCATATCCTTTCTCTTCCTGCCATACATCAAAATAAAAAATAAGCAAAATATTTAGTTTTCTTGTCGGTAGATCACCATTTTAATACTTAATGTGAGAACCCTTACTTTGATCACTTTGATTCTTCACTCAACCAACAACTCAAATTAATTTTTGAATCATCGAAGTAGTTCCCGGAAGATGTAACTTACTATCAAAATAGTTTTTGACCAAAATAGTTCTTGACTATTATAAACTAAATGACATTTTTATAATTCAAAAACTAATTTAAGTTTTTGACTAAATCAGAAACCAAAGTGACATGCCCTATATTTTCCCGTCTAAAATATTAGTTTACCCATATAATTAACTTAATTAACATTCCTCTCTTTACAAATTAGAGTTGTTTAGGTTTTTTTGGACATAGATAAAGAAAAACAATAATAAAAATGTATAAGTCTAACAATTTTATTAATTTATGTTCATTAATTATTACTCCCTCAGTAACAAATCGTTAAAGAGACTTTGAGAATATATTTCAACCCGAAAGTTTAATGCAATAGGTATATGGATCAACTCTCCTAGTATCCAACATTTCCTAATTGTGAGTTACTTAGGTCACTGGACTTGATCCCCACAAAGATATGACACTCCCATTGAAATCTCGATACATATTCTCATGAAAGGACAATTTAGAGAATTCAATTGAATGTTTTAGTACTTTGGATATATATATATATAAGACCACCAGAGGAAGGATAAGCATCGTCAAAATCAACTATATAGTTGTCTAACTTATCAATAATAACATTTGTTGAGCTAAGATTAAAGACATCTATATTCACTTTATTTAATATATAAAATCAGAATACATACAATGAACACATTAATTAAATTAATTAGGTGTTTTAATATGAGCGAAAATGCAATAAGTGGTTGTATTTAAGGAAAAAGAGTATTTTGTTAAAAAATTTCAAAACATATTTATTAGGAGACGCTAATTTTAGAATGAATAACTATGAACGAGACTCTTGACATACCTGAATTAAAATGAATAGAAGTCCAAGAAAGAGAATAAGCGTTCCAATGATCTGAACAACAGGAACAGCGAACTCAACGAAGAAGAGTTGAAGATCAAAAGACATCAAAGCTAATCGAAAATCAATACCAGCGAAATGAGCGAGGATGTCATGGAGATTAACAACAACAATCAAGGCGAGAGAAATAAGAAGAAGCACGAGGCCCGAACGTGGTTCATGAGAAAACTGGGCCGCGAAACCGGAACAAAGGATGACGGTTGCAAAGAGATAAAGGCCAGCGTTGATATACTCGTAGCGGTTTCTACTGAGGCCCGGTCCATATGTACGAAAGTCCCTAGCTGATGCTAACTTCACCATTTTCCGATCTCAAGTGTTTTTTGAGACTGAAATTAACGGAATCTGATTTCATAATACTGTGTTGGTTTGGTTGTGGAAGAGAGAGAGAAGAGGGAGTGATGACATTTTGGTTTCTGCTACGTGTCGACTTGCATGGAGTTGTGTTGGTTCGTGTTCAAAATGAATGTGACACGTGGCGCGATTGAGAGATTAAAATGCCGCTCTTGCTGGAGAAATAGAGCCTTATCAACTTCATATTAATGGGCTGGCTTCATACTTCATACAGGTTTGGGCTGGGCCGGTACCCATCATCCAGCTAAGCGGCCGGATCAGTTGGATAGTGGAAAATTTAGATTTTGTACTCAGGTCATCCTAAAATACTTTAATGGTTAATATTAACAAAAAAATATTAAAATATTCATACATATCCATTTCAAAAAATTATGAATTAAAAGGAAAATATAATTTTTTTTTCTCTTAAGTTTTTGAACCGTAATTCATTTTTAGAGCCAATTATTTTGTCAACCGAAATATTCTAAATGAATTTTCAAGTAGAAAATAACTATAAAAAAAAAATCTATTTCTCAAGTTTTCTAATTTTTAAAAATAACCACATAAAAATTATTAAAAAAAATGAAATTTTTAATTAATAAATTTTCTTTTAACTACTTTTGTCTACCTTAAATTTTGAGTATGTAAAATTATTTTCAATCTTTTTTACCTACTAAAAATTTTGAAAACAATTTTTTTATCTATTAAAAGTTTCAAAAATAAAAATTATTCTCGAATTTTTTTATCTATTATAAATTTCAAAAACATTCTCTTACCTATTAGAAATTTGGTAGATAAAATATAGATCTACAATTTTCGTTGAGAAAATAAAAATAAAAATAAAAAATTAAATCTTTAAAAAATTATGGAATATAAATCAAAGTGAGGAATATCTAATATAATTTTCGTATA
>JBBPBS010000276.1:11628998-11667722 GCA_037974835.1 Cicer judaicum
AAAAAAAAAAAAAAAAAAAAAAATCCTACCAAGTGAATTTTGTTTTCTTCCTTTTTCTGGATAGCTTTTGACGACAGACAGGAGTAGTGTCTCCACCACGTACTTTTCCCAATATTAACTTAATTGAATTGGTCTTATTCTAGATGACTTTTTTGGGTATCTTATTCATATATTTGAAATTTTCAAAAGGATTGTGCAACCAATTAACGCAAGTTAACTTAACTGAGAACTTTGAAAATCTTAATGTGATCACATAATTTAAAATTTAAGTTAGCCAATGAAACTTTTTCTTCACACCTTTTAACAACGATGAAGCCCCACATAGTTATGTGATCACATATTCTGATAAAAATTGTGCAACCTCACACCATTTATTCCGGTATACCTAATAAAACTCTTTTTTTTTTTTTTTTTTCTTTCTTAGTTTAGCTAATCAAAATTTTTTCCCTCACTTTTGATATGACCAAAATGGTATCATTGATCATTGCTTCAACGTAATTACAAAATAAACTACCATATAAGTTGAAATAAATTGTGTCACAAATTTAATATTTTTTTCATATCTAATTACAAACATAATATGAGTATTATATTTTACAATTTGTTCCACTCGATCTACTCCACAATCTATTAATTTAATAGAATCGCTTATATTTTGATATCTAATTATGTTGTTCATTATTTAGCGGATTATTCAACTATATATTTCTCTTGAAAATTTTTATTTGTTGGCTATACTACTTCTAACTATTTTATATTATATATGTTTTTGCAACCAATTAGTACTACTCGTGGTATCTCTATTTATATAATTATTCTATTATTTTCTTCATTAATAAGTAGAGCTGTCAATATGACAAGCCCCTCTAATTATTGGCCCCAACCCACATTTTGAAGGGCCAAAAAAACTAATAATTTAAAAGGCCCCCAAAAATAAGACCCCCTAAAAATTTGTGGGGCTAAGAGGCCCATAGGCCCACTTTTTTAAAAAAAGAATCGATTTTCTTTTTTGAGAAATAAAGTTTTTCACGGATAATTTTTTTTTATTTTTTTCTATAAAATTTTCCATTTTTTTTTTCGATAAAAATTTCCAATAAAAAATTTCTGACTTTTTTTCGATAAAAAATTTATGACTCTTCAAATTAACAAAATATTGGGGGCCTATGGGCCCTTAGAGCCCCCTCCCTTAGGCCCCATGAAATAATGGGCCAAAATTAAGAGGCCCCTTAAAATATTATTTTAATAATAATAAAAGAAAAAAAATAAGGAGGCCTTGTAGTTAGGGGGTTTTTTTGACGGCTCTATTAATAAGGATGATTTTAGTCTACGAATCTCATTTTATGTTGAAAATTAGTACACTTAACAATTTTTTTAAGAGTTGTAAATAAATTTAAACCTAAACAATACTCAATATGAAACGAATACGACAAAATTAAATTAAATAAAATTTCATTTATTAACAAATTTATTTTTATAACAACTTTTTTAAATCTCACAATCTAGTTGATAAAATTTTATATTTTAATACTGAAGTAATATAAAAAGAGATATATGAGAGAATCTCCCTTTTGTATTTAAGAAATCTTTAGACGGATATTAGTCAAAATGGTGAATATTCATATCTATCATGCAAAATAAAAAATTACAAGTAAAAAAAAAGACTAAACTAAAAAAATATAAACATTTAAAACATATATTGATTTTACGTGAGAATAGAATAATACCACGTTGCCACTCGCAGAGTTCATTATTTCAGTTTAGTTCATATTTTACATCTATTAAAAAAGATATTGATGAAAGAGAGGAAAATATTTTTATTAAATTGTTTTTATTAAGTAGTATTAAAAATAATATTAATTAAATAATAAAAAAAAAATAAAAAACCCACAATAGAAATTTAAAGTGTCATTCATTCTAATTTCTTTTACAAATGGGACTCATTGTAGAATGAAGAGAGTAAAATAATAGTTGATAAATAGGTTAATGACTAAGAGAGGGTTTAAATTTATAAACATTTCCAAAGGTGAATTTATCACGAGGTCTCACAACATTAGGTCATATATTAATTTAAATATTTTAATTAATATTTTTATATATTATTTTAATTTAAAATAAAATGGAGCTTCAATTTTTATGACAAAAAATTGTGAAGAATAAGAAAAATAAATTGTTCTAATTAATAAAAAATATATATTCTATATATAAATTAACAGGAAAAAAAAACTAACAATTCCATCATAAATTAATAAAAAAAGTTACAGTTTTAAATTTATATTAAATTGTAAAATATTGTTCCTTCTTAAAAAATATCCATTATGTTAAATTAGTACAATTTCAAATATAAACTCATTAACATTGAATTTTACTTAACTCCATATTAACCGAGGAAGATATTTGGCAATGCTGTAACAGTCTAGTTGTCACAAAAGTTGGAAGAAGCATTACTAGCATCTTACAAACATAATATGAGTATTACATTTTACAATTTGTTAACAACCTTGTCACAAACGTTTGAAGCAGCATTAATATGAGTATTACATTTTACAATTTGTTAACAACCTTGTCACAAACATAATATGAGTATTACATTTTACTAGCATCTTACTAACGACGCGGAAAAAACTTTGAAGATTCCACCTTTTTTTCTCCCTTTCACTTTGACTTCTTTCTTCACATTATTGTCATATTCCCTCTCATATGTCGCATGATCATGTTTTCTCCTTTTTCTTACTGCTCCCAATTAAAGATAGATTCGTCCTTCACGTTTTCCTTATTATCAAGTATATCTTTTAAGAAGCAAAATTTATCGAAGAGAAGAGACTACAAAGACTACTTAAATTCGGACCTGAATCCACTATTGTTACAAAATATATAATTACACTTATTTTACAATTCAATTGTTAATTGATGATTAGACAATTCAAATTAATGTAATTACAAATCAATTTAAATGATTTTGATTGTCAATTTGAAATCGAATAATCTATATTTATTACAATATTCTGTTTTAACAAGAAAATGGATATTCCACCTATCTAAAAAAAAACATTAAATTTTCTCTCTACTTTTCCAATTAATAAACCACACCCAAGATATATTATGATGTTATCTACTACCTCCATAAAATTTACCACGTTCCCTTTGAAATAAATATTATTCATTTTCATCCAAATACATCATGCATTTGTTTTCTTTCACTAATGAATTAAAAATCAAGAAATTCTCAAATTGATGGGGTATAACTTTTAATATTTTAAAAGCATAGTATACAACATTGTTGATACATGTCTCTAATTACGCCTCTTTACCATATTTCCACTCTAGTTACAATCCTTGTTGTATTATCTATGCTATTATAAATACAGCAATTAAAATTAGTCGGAATTTTTTTTACAAATTTTTCTTTTCAAATTTAATTTTAAACCTAATCAACATCAAAATCATTAACAACCCTATCTTTTTCAATACTAACACTACATATAATAAATATGATAAATACTAATAAATATCTTTAATTTAATTTTTAAGAACTTAAATATAAAAATATTACATCGAAAATGTATTCAAATATAAGTAATTATTTTTTAAAATGTTTTAATGTGACTTTTTTCAATGCAAAATTTTTATTTTTTATTTCTTAAAAAAAGTGTTATAATACCTTAAGGAAAATTATCAGCAAAATCCATAAATATTAGTATAAAACTGAAACAAATGGTAAAACAAAACATTATTATTGTATACAACAAAAACGCATAAACAATGTGTGTGTCTCTCCACTAGTTACTAGATTAAGATCTAAATCCTAAGGTAGATTCATGGTTCACATTTTGATTATTATTATTATCATAACTAGCAAAACATACGTGCATTCATACGAATTTTAAATTGTTGTATGTAAAAAAGTAAGAAAGATAAGGGAAGTGGAAAGAATAAAAAGTGATAAAATACGAAGAAGAAAAAAAATGAAAAAAAAAAATGAAAAAGTAATTGAAAATATAATAGAAAGTAAATTTTGTAAAAAGACATATTTAATCTTTAAATATATAATGTGTTAAAAAACTAGATTAAGGAAAGATGATAATAGTGGTAGATATAGGAAGTAATAATGATATGGTATGAAATAAGCAAGGGTCAATGAGAAAAAAGTTTCAAAAGAAAAAAAGAATGACAAAAAAAGGTTCAATGGGGGAGAAAGGGTCAACATAATTAGAAGTCTCCAATAGTACTCACTAACCATTTCAATTAATTTTGAACATACTATTAGATCCTATGACCAAAGACTAGTCCTAACCATAGAAAATTCACTCGCCACTTTGTCCCAGTCAACCTTTCCTTTCTTTTCCCACTCTTTTTTTTTCTTTTAAAAATACACCCCCTTAAATCCCATGCCGATAACACACCTTCATTAATTCCCAACCCTTTTGCTTCATGTGTTTTAGGCTTTGTTTGTCATTTTCCCCCTGTTTTTATTCTTAATAACCAATAATTTTAATCCACATGGGAGATTCAAAGAGCCTTATACACGAGCTACTTCAAGGATTGGAGTTGACAAGGCAGCTTCAAATCTATCTCAACGTGTCTTCTTCTTCCTCTAATGAAACCCGTGAATTATTGATCCAACAAATCATAACAACATTTGAAAAAGCACTTCAAATGGTAAACCGTGAAGGACACGTGGCTGAATCCTCACAACAACAACAACAACCGGCAAGGACGATTGGAATCCGAATGTTGGACTCACCGCCTTTGAGCTGTAGTCCCAAAAGTGAAGACTCGGACAGAGATTTTAAAGACTATGACCACAATGTTTTCAAAAAAAGGTATGTAAAAACAATTTCAACACATCAAACAGAGACAAAAATCAATTAAAAAACAAAACCCAAAATATTTAATATCAAATACAGTTCCTGAATGTCAAACTCACAATTTGAAGACATTTTAAATGACCGAGCAGTTAAAATATTTGGTGTCAAACATTGTCATATGTTTACGACTCAATTTTAATTACAACAATTTTTTTGGATATGCTTGTACAAAACACAAATTCTTACATCTAGTATTTATTGTAAAAACAAAGTGTAGATTTGGATAAGCAAACAGTTTTGCAAACTCTCAGTGGCAAACATCGTGATGAACTTCTAAAATATAACTTTTGCCAATTATAAAGACACACATGCATTCAATATGAGTTATTTCAGTTATGACGTATACAATGTTCAATATTCACTTTTATATCTAATATCTAAGACTCTCCCTCACACATGTTACACCATCAACCTGCAAGTGTATTGTACTATACATGTGGCCTTACCATATCTAGTTTTATCATGTTAGAAACACACTGCCAATTAGATGGACAAAACAAATTCGAGTTACACCAGGAGTGGGAGTGGAAGGTCCTCTTGATGATGGATATAGTTGGAGAAAATATGGACAAAAAGACATTCTTGGAGCATTACATCCAAGGTAAACACTCAATTTAGTAAATAACTAGCTTTATTATATCTCACAATTGATTAAATAAAAATTGAAGTAACAATATTTGTGTGTATATGCAGAGGGTATTATAGATGCAGTCACAGAAACATTCAAGGGTGTTTGGCAACAAAGCATGTACAAAGATCTGATGAAGACTCAACTGTGTTCGAAATCACTTACCGAGGAAACCACACTTGCTCAATGGCTTCCAATGTGGAAGCACTTCTTACATTACATCCAAATGAAAACCAAGAAACAAATGTAAACAGGAATCTTCAAAGTAATGATCGTTTGAACAACATGCGAACAGAACTAAGAGTCCAAACAGAGAACCTAGATTTCCTCGACCGACCATTTGGTTCAATATTCCCATTTTGCCCTTCCCCTGCTGTACTTGAAAGCAGTTATGTTGAAAACTTCAATTCTCCTTCTGCGAATTCAAGTGTGTTCCCTAATATGGCAAGTGATATGATTCCACCTGCTAGTTCTGTTGCAAACACACCAACTACTTCGTTAGACTTTCCAATTCACCAATTTGAATTTGACAGACATAATTTCACATTCGATAACTCGCCATTTTTTTGATTTATGTCTTAGCTACTTGTAACGTAGTGGTGTTGTTGTGCAATTATATACTTTTTTTGTATTATAAATTTGATCTTTTAATGTCGGCAATGCATGAGCAAGGAAATTAGAAACACATTTTATTTTTGCTGTTATTAATTTTTGTTGATAACTCAAATTTGAATCTTCCATTATCATTATAGGCAAGTAAAGTTTCACGTAGGTTTTCTTTAGTTTGTGTTCTGCTTCCCCCGTTTTTTTAATTTTGGAAATTAAGAAACAGGGTTTAATTTGACTTACAGAGAAGTTTATTTTATTCAAATTTGTAAGGAGGGAAGAAAAAAGACATCCATTGTATTAGTTTACAATTTGTAAATAGACATTTTAATATTTGAAATAGTAAGCAATATCCAATTTAACCATCCCTCAAATTCGCATAATAGCAATTTAATCTCATAATCTCAACGCATTGGAATTGTTGGTTGTTGAATTGAATGCAAAGGCAATTAGTGAACAAGGTCTTATGTATTAATTTAGAGATAGAAGTAATAATTCGTTTTTGAATTTTCTGTATCTTTTAACATTGGAACATCAATTTGGCAAGTAGAAAATAGATAAAATTAAAGCTCAATGGTGGTGAATTACAAGAAAGTCCCTGTATAGATGTGGTGAAAAAATTAGAGAAAGAAAATGATAAGATTGTTAATAAAAGGAGTCCTCACGCGCGTACTCTGTTACTAGTACAGCTGATACGTACATAGAAACGTTACATTACATTCAGCAATAATAAGAAAGAGAGAGATGTTTGGTAAAGAGTGTTGACAGATCATAAACATATATAATCCAATTTTAGCAGAATGTTTGCTGGATTTGTTGAGCAAGTTCATCCGCACTCAGTTGGCATTCAATTCCAATCTGTATCAAATTTAATTAATACACCAAAATTACTATTACAAACCAATCTCATAAATATATTATTAGTGAACCTAAATTGAACACGTAAGTACCATACATAATATATCCATATACCCCAATCATATGCTGCAAATGTTTCCATCAGATGAGGACAAATGTCTCAGTGGAGCCATCATGCTTGTTTTTTAGTACTATATCAAAGCCATTTATTTATTATTTTTACATTTTTAATCATGGTATAAAAACTTAAAAATTCAAGTCGTTATATCAAAGTGTATATATAACCTTTACACGTACACTTTAATCTAGATTAAGAGATAGCAATATATGCAATCATCAAAACTAACAGAAATAAATTTCCTAACTTTGAATCATAAGCTCTCAATGAAACCATGTTTTACATGAGAACTATTCTAATTAAAATTATTGATTTAATTTTGTATATATAAAAAAAATCATATATTGATTTAATTTAAAGGATATGCCATAATTAAAAATAATAATTTTTTAAATATACTTTTCATATGCAAGCTCATTTATGAGATTTTTTCCACTTTATACTTCCATACTTTTAGTTAACTAATTAACCTTTTACATTATACGTGTTGTGTGATAAAAAAAAATATTTATTGAAAACTATATATATTCTATTTGTTCTTGTGACCATGCAATATACCAACCCTTCACTGTTTTTAAAAGTGAGATATTCTGTTTGTATTGAAAGAGTAAAAAGAAAAGGAAAAGATTGATAATAAGTTTATACTACATGCATTTTAATATTGACATGAGTTCAACATGGTATCATCAGAGGAACAATTAATATACGTACCTTGATAGTGAATGAGTTCAACATGGTATCATCAGAGGAACAATTAATATTGACATGAAGGATTTCAAGGGCAAGGTCTTCAAGTGTCGATATAATCTTCAAAGCTTGTCCTGGAATTCTTTGAGAAACCGTTTTCAAAAGAACATGTGGACCTGAAAACTTGACCTCCACGTCAGCAATATGAGATTTTGAATTAGCAACAAGCTCATTGATATTATCATTGACTGAAGAAGTGGAAGAAGAAGTAGTAGGAGATGGCTCAACAGGAATTGATATGGTAGGTGAAAGTGAATTAAAATTGTAGCTTTGTTGCAATCTTGGTTTATAAGGGCTACTTGGTGTTGGAGTTCTTGGACTAATCGGTAGGTTTAGTCTAGGGCTTAGTGGTGGTTTTCTTGGGCTTAGTGGTGAAGGTCTTGGGTTTGAAACAATCCTTGGACTTAGTACTTCATTGTATACTTTTCTTTGTTTCTTGGCTTCAAGTGCTTGTAGTAGTTGTTGTAACTCATTGATGTAATCAACCACTCCTCCAATTATTGATGCTTGATCTCCCTAATTAAATTAGACACGTGGTAGGAGTGATTAAGAAGAGTGTATATATAAGAAACATTAATTTAAGTTTATAATGTCTTGGGTGCTTCAAATATGGAAACTAACATGTAATTAAACTGACAATTATTAAATTATATATTATTGTGAATTTCAAGTGTGTTTACCACGACAAAAAAAATTATGAAACTTTTAGAAAATAATTAAAAGTTGGACATTAAAATAATTTTGGTATAATAAATTAGTCTAATTTTTTTTATTGCTATTAAGAAAACTTATTACATACGTGCAAGAATACAAATGAAACTTACTATAGCATGTGTGTCCATGGGGTCACTATCGGAATAGAATCGTATTAGTGACCCTACTAGTGATTTTGATGTGGTGCATGTATAAATTCCCTTTAGTAGAAAAAAAGTATCTCTAGACTCAAAAAAATATTAATTTAAGTTGAAGTTATATGCAATAAAATAAATATTTAACTCAAAGCTCATATGTCTTTGAATGTGTAGCTAGTGAGATGCATGAGTTTAGACATTAAAGAAGTATTAAGATAGAGGTCGAGTATTCAATCTTAAATTTTGCGTGAATATATTTAATCTTTAAATTTATTTTATATATTCAAAAATGAATTTTTGTTTTATCTTAAAAATAAAATAAAATAAAATAAAAACATACCCTTTTGACATAAAAACAAGGCATGAGTGACCTTAAAACAGACAAGTGCTCATTCATTTGTTTTCTTCTGTTACGCTCAACAGTAATGTGTGAAACCTTTTGTTGTCCATCACTGTTAATTTGTTCCTCTACCAAAGTAGGTGTAAGTTTTTGTCTCTTACTTTTTGGCAAAGTTTCAAGTTCAGTTTCAGAATCTTGTTGTGGAAAACTTGAAGAGGTTGTTGACTTTTGAGACACCAATCTTGAAGTATCTTCATTCTCTTTTGGAGTAGTAACAGCTTCAGGTTCTTTGATGAGAGGAAAATCAGTGAAATCTTCTAAACTCTCCAAAATAGCAAAAAGATCATCATCTGTTGAACCAAAATGGTTGTTTCCAAATTCTGTTCTGTCTTCAAAAATATCATATAAATTTTCATCCATTGGAAACTAATTAAAACTGCAAATTATGAAAAAGGGTTGAGACCAAAAAAATGAATAAATATGAGATGAGAAAATGATAGAGACTAGTTAAAGGATTGTCATATATAAACTGTTAGTGACTTTTGGTGTCTCTTAATTTGTGAAGAAAAATGGGACAGAGAAGGAATCTCACAGGGAAGGCAACATACAGAAGCAGAACAGAACAGAACAGAAACAGTATCAAACTGCAGAAAAGTAATCAAAACTGAGATAAATTTTGGAGAGAGAGAGAGAGAGAGAGAAAAGGGAAGGAGATAGATAGAATGGGAAAAGAGATGGATTTTATAAGGTGACAGTAGTACTAAAGGAGTAATGTTTATGGTGGTGTACTGGTGTAAATAATACATGTGTTAATAATATATGCAATCGAGGTACTCATCTAGCTACTATTATTAAAAAACATATGTATTAGAATAAGTAAAACTTAACTACTTTTAAACTATTTAATATTATTATTTTTAATTAGTGTTTATAGGGGCACAAACTTTTTTATTGCTTTAATTGAAAAGAGGGTGAACCAATTGTTAAAAATATATAAAAAAGAAAAAATTAACTATTAAAGGTAGATTTAGAAGAAAAATAGACTACACTAATTGTGTATTATCGTTTATTTAATTTAAAATATTTAATACGAAGAGTTGTAATTCAAAATATTTAATACAAATAGTTGAAAGTGTGACATTAAAAATATGTCAATTTAATAATTTAACTTATGTTATATAAATATTCAAGAAAATTAATTATGCTTAATTGATTTTTTTTAATTGTGATGAAAATATTTATTTTTACTGATAGAAGATTGTAATTATTTTTTCCTTTAATGATTATGACTTTTTTTTATCTCTACTCGCCAAATTCACATATTTTATTATAAATGAAAGAGATAATAAGAATTTTACTAAACTTCTCCTTTGAGAATGAAGCAAGAGTATTAATAAAAGAGAATAAGTAGGAAAAATACAATAACTATCGTAATTAGCTATCTAAAAGAAATTAAGAAAATACAATAAGCATAGAATTGTAATTTTATTAAATTATGTTTATTAATCATTTGTGTATTCTCTTTTTCATAAATGTAAAGTGAAAAAAAAAAAAAAACTTACACGTAATAAACATGAATGACGAGAATAAGCTAGTCCGTCAGGGACTTATGGCTTGAATTACTTATGGTTTGACTTGACCTATTTAATAAAAATGTTACACTAAAAAAAAAAACCTATTATGTCTGGCTAATTAGCATATATATATATATTACACTTAGGCTTACTTATGAATTACTTATGGTTCACTTAGTAGTCGTTTCATATTCGATAGCGATTCTATATTCGATAGTTGTTCAATTAGGCAATTACTCACTAGTTGTTCCATATTTGTTTAAGTGATAATAGTAAGTGCATTTGTTTCAGAAAAGAAAAATCTATTATTTGAAACTAAAAATCATTTTGTAGGGTTTAATTGGTATTTGTTTCAGATTTTTTATAAAATCAGTTTTTGTTTAATATATATAGATTTGTACATTGATATTGGTACGTGGAGAATATTATGTGATATGGGTAGAACATCACGTAAATTGGTATAGATAGAACATATAGCTTGATATGTGTATATAATTATGAATTCGTTTTGTTTTTTGTTTTCTTGAAAGATTGTTGCAGACTTGTTATTTATTATTTTATTAGTTTTATTTTTTTTTTATATAAAGTCATATTTTAACCTATTAAAAAAAAAAACTATAACATTTAAATGTTTTAACGTTAATAAGGCTTTCAAGCTGGACCAGACTTTTAAATAAGTTATGTCAGACCAAAAAAAAAACATATGAAATACCGTAGACCTAAAAAATTAATTGTAGATAAGATTCATGCATTTCAAAGTTCATTAGATGCTATAATTGAAAAAAAATCAAAATTATAATACATCTATTTTTTTTGGTCTATATATGAATAGATAGTATTATTAATTCAACTTAATAATTTTGATATTTATTAATTAAACTATGATATAAAATGATTAATATTGTAAACTAAATATTTAGGGTAAATGTGAGATTGAATTGATTGAATATCTCAAATTTTGGAAATAGAAAAAGTTATTAATCAGTTTTACAAATAAATTACTTTTATTTTGGGACAGATTGATTACAAAGGACAGCAAGTGGAGGTTATCTTAAAGGGTATGGTACATCTCTTTCACACAAAAAAAAAGGGTATGGTACATCTCCAATTGGAGTTAGAAATTATGTTTGTAATTAAGAATAAAGGGAAGAGGACGTCGAGAAAACACTGAGCATCCATCCATCCATCCACATTAAAATGTCATTCATAAATACCTCTGTTCTTCTACATTAATATGTCACTGAAATGCTTCCTTTTTTTTTTTGTGGAGGAAATGAACTGTAAAATGTTTAATTAAACTTGATTTGATGTTCCATAAAGCCTCGGATACTTCTATTCTAGCATTGAAGTGTAGGACTATTCTGCAGATACTAGTAATACATAGATACTTTTTCCTAACTTAATTAGAGAGAGAGAGGTAGGAAGACTATTTTCAGATGCTAGTAATATTTAGTTATTCTTTTCTGTATGATTGAATAAAATAATCAATTTTTCAGTTAAATTATATCTATATTTATAATTAATTCATATATTTTAAATATGATTATCTATTTTCTTAATTGATGGTTAATTTAGATGCTATATATATATATATATAAATTATGATTAAAATTAAATTTGTTATTTTTTCCTACAATTTTTTTTTATGTTTTTAAAAAAAAAACTTATTTGTCTTTTTATAGGTCAAAATTGCTAAGAAAAATGGAATTTTCTTGCAAACGATGTTTAATAGAAAAGAATTTTGATTTTATTTAGAAAAATTTTCCTTAAAAAAATTTAAGATAAATATTTTGAATTTTTTTCCATACACATTTTTTATAAAATAATCGAGATATTTTGTAATTTTGTTCAAATAAAATATTTTTAAAAAGAAAAATTCTAAAAAAAAATATTAATTGTAAAACTGGTTATAGATATAATCGGATTTTGTAAAATCAAATTTAATTATATAGATTGGTTATAAAAATCTAATATGATAAATAGTTTTTATATAAATATGAATTGGTTATAAAATTTAATATGATAAATTGTTTTTTATATAAAGATAGATTGGTTATGTGGATGTTCACAAACTAACTCTACATGAGAGCGTTAGAAAAAATAGTGATAAATATGTCGTAAATTTAATTTTCTCTCCGATAAAATATTAACATCAATAATATCAATTATTAATATTAATTATGAAAAAAAATATAAATACTTTGTTTAGGATAAAATATACACATATATACTTTTTTATCATATGAGTGAAGTATTCACTAATTTTATTGATAATTAATCTTTATCAAAAAATTTAATTGGCCACTTCTAATAGATCTCTCCTTTTAATCAAATTTTTTTTTTCATTCACAAAGTTTGTGAAGTTGAGTCTTTACTTAAAAGAGTCTTAGTATAACATTCGAGCTAATGTTGGCACTTAATTCATAGATACTTTTATTTACCATAGGTATTTTTTGGGTCTGTTTTTACTATAGTATTTATTTTGAGAAATCGAACAACTGCGTTGTGTGTATTGATGATGATTAATGAATCATGTTATGATTGTGATTTTCTTTACTATATTAAAATTACATATATTTAATATCCTGGAGCAATTATGTGCATATATTTATTAATTTAATAAATGAAAGGCATGGGAACAATTTTAATTAAGAGAAGCCTTGGTACCTAGGTGAGCTTGTTAATTTATGGGGGCGAATTACTAAAAAGGAAAGGGAAGAATTGCGTGCATAACCGTTATACCTACAAGGCCAAAAATGGAGAATGTTGTTGCATCAAATCTTACTATACAATTACCTGCCCAGTGACGGCACTCATATAATTTGTCGAAACTGTCCTTTCATGTTTTTGCAGCTTGTAATTTCCATGTCATTTCTAACTCAAAATGCCTGCAAAATAATATATCACTTTTTTTTATATATAATAATTACATACATAAATTACAATTACCCAATTGTTAAACAAAGTATTTTTTATTATTTTGATAAAAAATAATAAATTTTATTTATGTATTGAATTTATGCGCAAAGTTCATTTGAACAAAATTACACAACGAAATTCTTTAAATAGATCATATTGATCTATCAAGTATTTTTAAGTAGATACTTTTTAACTCTCATATTAAACTTTTAAAAATTCTTAGTGAAAATTGTATATGTTGCTATTATGGAATTTGACGTGCTTTAGGTAGGTGAGACACTTTTGAGTCAATTTGTTGATTAGTTGATAATTTTGATTAGACATTATTTTTTAATTAGATAATTTGTCTATATGTATTAATACGGAGTTAAACAAATCAAAATAAAAGTATTTTATGATGATTAATTAGGTTGTAAATTATATTGTGATGCATTTATATTCGGAAAATAATTTTCTCATGTGACATGAGAGACTATGGGAAGCGTAAAAAGTAGATTTTCTCAACAAAAAAAAATTAGATTTTTAAAATTTTTCATAAAAAAACACCAGCAATGACACCAATTCCAAGAATCACTCCTTTACAAAGCAATTGTTGGAAAAAACCAAAAAATTTAAGGTACAAAATTAAATATAAGGGAGAAAGTTTAAAAACAGAAGAAAATAAAGCACGACTGATGTATAATGACTACTAGAGAATAATATTATATAAAAGTTTTAGAAAATATAGACTTTTTTCAAACATCTCAATGACCTTAGAGTTCTCAGTAAAATACATTCTTAAAGACAATATTATAAGAGAAAAAGAAAGAAAATAAGATACAAGCATAACGAATCTTCGATAGTGCATTAAGTAGCAAAGAATGAGTCTATATATTAATTTGACATCTTTCTTCTTTTACAATGCCAAATAATATGAGATTAGTTACCACATGTTTTAATTAACTCCAATAAAATATTTGCGCTAGTTTTTAATTCATGCTCAATTCCTTGTTGCTCAAAGAAATTTTTATGGACAAAGTTTTTTTGGTGTTGGTATTTCAACAAAATACAAGTTTGAACGAAGAGTTTTGAATAGTTTCTTTGCCCTATAATAATTTAAAATTTAAATTCTTTTATTAAATGAATTTCAAAATTATTTTTTTAAATAACTATTTTAAAATTGATTTTAACTAAAAATTTGTTCAAAATAATAAATTAATTTATATATATAAATCATTTTTAAATCAGTTCTATACTTAACTTAATTTAAAAATAGTTTTCAATAATTAAACCAAACCATTAATATGGTCCAATGCGGTTAGTATTTTGCACCATAAACACCTATAGCCGCAACTTAGACCACATCTATATATCTACTTTTCTGCAATATACAAACAAGATTTAAATATGTTTTTTTATCTCTACAAATGAGTCATTTTGATTTTGGTCTCCATCATTTTTTTTTAAATAACACCCTTGTAAATTCTAAAATATTTAAAAAAAGTCTTTAATGTGATTTTGTGATTAAAAAATATTGAAGCGACTAATTTTGAGTGATGTGGCACATGCTGGATGTATAAATATTGTTGATTGGATAATAATTAATTAGTAAAATATTAATGAAATTTAATTTAATTTGATTATTATTAATAATAATAAATAAAAACTAACAACTACAAACTCATCTTCAACTTAAAATTCCAGAAATTTTACTACATCCAGCAATCAATCTTCAAAAACTTAAACCAAGAAATACATTTGAACATTGTAGCCCCTCGACTATACTTTTTTCTCCGTTCTCTATTTTTTTTCTTCTCTTCTTCATTCCTTATGTTCACTCTTCTCTCTTCAACAAAGAGTTCAACTAAACCCTAACTCTTAAATTGAAGGAAGATTACGATGTCAAAATTCTAACTCCAAATATTAATAATACAAATTGCTAGTGTCAAAGGGATAGAACATAACGTGTATTTGAGAATTAGGATGCCTCAAATTCTCATTTAGAGTATCTAGTAAGCTTTTCTTTATCTTTTCTGGTAATGTCACTTTAGATATGGAGATGCATTCAATAAAACGAGAAATAGACGCACACATTATTTCTCCTTCCTTTCCATGATAAAGTTGTGCTTTCTCAATAGCAAGAACAACACTTGCAAGAGTTTTTTTATTATCAATTTGATTTATATTATTTTATATATATAATTTTTTGTATTATTTTTTAATGTATAGACAATTTGATTTCTCCTCTACTAATTGGAGGTTAGGATTTTGACATCGTAATCTTCCTTCAATTTGGGAGTTAGGGTTCAATTGAAGTCTCTATTGAAGAGAGAAAAGTGAGCATAAGGAATGAAGAAGAGAAGAAAATAGATAATGGAGAACGAAGTATAGTTGAGGGGTTACAATGCTCAAATGTATTTTTTGGTTTGAGTTTTTGAAGATTGGTTGTCGGATGTAGAAAAATTTATGGGATTTATGAGTTTGTAGTTGTTAGTTTTTATGTATTAATAATAATAATCAAATTTAATTTAACTAATATTTTACTAATTAATTATTATTCAATCAACAATATTTATACATTCAGCATAGCATGTAGCACATCGCTCAAAATTAATCGCTTTAATATTTTTTAATGAAAAAATCACAATAATTTTTTTAAAAAAATATTTTAGAATTTACAAAGGTGTTATTAAAAAATAATAATAATTACAAAAATCAAAATCAAAATAATTCATATATGCGTGAAACAATTTTTTTTTTAAACGAGCAATTTATAAAGGCACATGAACAGCCATTTGAGTTCCAATAGTATACTTTTCTTAACGATGAAGAATAACAGCAAATGGTGCTTCTCTAATCTTCTACTAGCAGATGCAGAATAATAATAATAATTATTATTATTGATATTATTATTATTAGTATGAATGTGCAGACACGGCATTTCCGTGTCTGGGATGATGTGGTTGTGTTTGTAAAATTTGAATATATAATGTGTGTTTGCGGGGTCAGTGTGGCAGGGGGAGTCTGCAACAAATAAGCAGAAGTAATTGCTACCCTTCACCATGAGAGTGCGGTTCATTTTTTCTCATTTACTTTCCTCCTAATGCGTCCATTTTTTTCCTATCATATATCAATTTTCACATTTACCACTCTCAACAACCAACCAACCCCTCTCTCTATTTCAGATCACGCCAAAACAAACCACTCTCAATTTCATTATTAGTATTCGTGTCACTGATTTTAGTACTACTACTTGGTACGTACTATTTAATACTGTGATGTGCTGCATCTTCACCTCTTTGTTCCACTTCCACATGCTATTTAAAATCCTCACCTGGTTGTTAGGATTTAGGAACTTTCCAATTGGTGACTTTTTTTATTTTTTTCGGATTCTCATACATGCATATCAATATAGTGGGGACAAATGCATATATTTATGCTTTACTTACCTCAATTGTGTTCAAATACGTACTTTTTTTATTTATCTTATAGAACAGAGTGATAAACATCAAGCCACTTGGATTAGAGAGATACATTATTATATCACTATTTTTTCCACTTCTTCAACTGTGCCAAGTAGTATAATATTCTCAGAGGCATCATACTCTTCGATGATATTTAATTACTCTTATAAAATTTCACGCAGTTGTGTGAGTTAATTAAGATGATATTTATTCTCTCTGATAAGACCCCAAAAAAATATCTACGTTAAATGACAAAATAAATTGATTTGATAAGATCAATTAGATATAAACATTTAATTGTCAATTTGACTTTTATTATTAAAAATTGTGACAGAAAAAAAGAACAAAATATTAAAAACAAAGATAAATTTTATATTAATAGAATGAAAAAAGATATAAAGGAAATACATGATATATTCTTAGAGCTAATAAAGACTTGATTAACTAATGACTTAAAAATTAACTATCTAAGTTTTAAATTTAACTCTAACTAACTTTATATTTAATACTTATTGCTTGCACAATATCACCTTCAATTATATACTTGTGAACTGAACATTAACACCAATCCAAAATGTTTGTGAACTGAACATTCACACCAATCCGGATGAACTAAAGGGCTGAGTACTCAGAAAATTATGAATACCTAGACAAACAAAGACCTCTCTCACCTAATTAAAGTGTTTATTATGAATAAACTCTAACCAATCTAAGATTAGCTAGATTTATTACACAGTAAATAAGACATTGTCTAAATTGTGTTTATAAGAAACAGACATTTCTCATTTATAGTGTTTATAAAATAAACTATATCTCTCACTTTTTTTGTCACAAAAAAGTAGGAGAGGGAAATATATTTCCTCTTATAACTCAATTATGTATGTTTCAAACCCATGTTTTATGCAGTTTTGCAATTAAATCCCAAATAGAATAGATTGATGACAATCAAATTTTGAGGTTAATTAAGAGCGGGGTTGATCCAATAACTCGTGTAGCGATTATATGCGAAATTGCGAATGGCATAATAGTTTGATGTATATATTTAGTTTGATGAATGGTTCGATGGTTAGAGATGTTTGATAGGCTTACATGGATCTAGATAAGCTACACTGAGCATCTTTGTATTTTCCACTTAAATTCAAGCATATAACTGTCTCGATCATTAATGAGCCTGTCACACAACATAAATGGGAATGTGGGACAAAATTTAAAAACATAGAGTTACAATATAAAATGAAAAGAAAATTTAATAAGATGGGTCCTCTTAAAAAAACTTCATTCATTTCCCAATCTGAGAACACATTCATTACACACCCACGAAATGTATGAGCTAAACATTACTGCTTTTTCACCTAATAATAAAATCTCTTCTTTCGCTTTCTTTCAACACCCCCTTTAAAATGGAGAGGGCTTCTTGGTAATTGTGTAGCATTTACAACGGGATTGGATGTTGGAGGCACAAAAGTGAGTCCCCACATGTTTGATTCTTTGTTAGATTTCTATGCCCCATTCTATATGTTAGGGCCCCATCTCAATGCCTTTGACCTTTGAGCCCTAAATTAGGTGCAAAACCTCATTTCCATCTATATTTACTTCCCTGCATGTCTTTGTCGGGTAATCTTATTATAATACTTTACAGGGTCAGCACTTAACATGTGCACCGTTAGCACACATCTGATTAACGGAGGTTCTAATTTTTATTTTATTTTTATGTTTATCTACAATTTTATATTTGCATTCTAGATCCACAATATTCATAGAATTATTTAATTATTTTAGACATTTCTTTTTATCTTTTGTCTATAATCAAATTAAATATATATATATATATATATATATATATATATATATATTTCTTTTTTTTCCTTTCTCAATGGTTGTATATATTTTTTCCCCAACTTCCATAACGCTCTAAAATCACCATCCGTACAACGAATTTCTTCATCGAAGTTTAGGAATTCAATTTGTTTAAAATTATTAATTTATTGATATACTAATTTTAGTAATTTTAAGATTTAATTTGATGTTAGTATTTTAAATTTTAGTAACATATTATATTTTATGAGTTATAATGATATTAATAAATGATTTGTTTTATTATAAACTTAAATTTTAACATTAAGACGAGTCCTTCAAAATCTTTAAGACGCCGTGATACTACAAATCTCTTTTCCTGAGGGACATCATCACTATATGCAAATTAGGACACATTAATGTTAGAATTTTATAATCTAGATTATATAATGACTAGAACATCTCAAATGAGCGGACATGGTTGGAAAAGAAAACTTTGGAGGATGGTCTGACAATATATTCAGAAGATGTTGTTGGACAATGAAGAGAAACTGACGACAGACAATTGCCAACCGAAAATGAGGAGATATGATGTTGCCCTTCTGATGACATACATAGAATATGTACATATAAACTAGTGTCCAATAAAGTTAGGGTTTATGGAGTATGAACATATAAATTAAATCTCAAGATTGCTATATAATTATAGAACAACCGTACAAATATTTATAAATCCTAATAATAAGTAGATCATGTGTGTTATATATAAAAGATTACGATATGTTCTACAATCATATGCATAAACAAGTATGCATAGACTTACCTAAAATGTTTGATGTTAATAATACTTTTGTGAGAAATAGTTGTATATATTATGATTTTAGGATCGGTCCAACATATTACGATGTTTAAAGCAAAATTATTAAACTGAATTTTTTTAAAGTTGATAAATAGATTATTAATATTTTATTTTAAATTTATTTTTTGCATTTTTTTCGATTTAAAATTATTTATCAAATTATTGTAATCGCTTTTGTTTAATAATTCTTTTTTAATCGATAATAAAACTAATACATTTATTCTTTCTTGTGACATCTTTGATCTTATATAAGATTTAATTAATTTGAATTTCAAAAAAATTCTTTATGTTGAAGCGACAATTACAAGAATTGTTAACATTATTCTATAAGCAATATATGCATTTGGAAAAGAATCTAACTTTCGTATATAATTAAGTATGTCAATTGGTGTGTCATTTTCTATTTGTATTATCTCTTTTAGAATTTTAAGTTTTAAAATAAATTTAATCCATCAATGTTTGATTTGTTCTTATGTTTTAAAGAATGTTCAAGGTTAATGCAATTTTCGTTTAATTTTTCATTATCTAATAATTTTAATTTCTCAATATTAAATAGAAAGCAAAAAATATATGCATACAATTTAAATTATTCAAATCTACTTTAAAATGAAGTAATTGATCTAGTGAAACGCAATGACTTTAATATCAAAAAATTACTTTTTAGTGAAACCAATAATTAATTTAAATTTGTTGGAGGCCTTTTTTGTTTATGTGTAGAGTTGTTGGAGGTTTAAAGAGTATTTATAATATATTATTTGGCCTATTTCTCATATAAAACTTAAAATAAAAAATTATTTTCTAGCGACACCTAAAACAAAGACTCTACCTGTCTGTCCTTTAAACAAAGACTTTACATGTCTCTCCTTTAGACCAATTCTGTATGATTTGTACTGCATAAATATGATGAGAGAAATTATCATTTCCGATTATCTAAATTTTCAACATATATTAATTATCTAATGATAATAAATAAATAACCTAACGATTTTATGGCAGAGATTTATAGCCTTGATCAGTAAAATGACCTAATTCAGTATTGTACATATATTCAAACTAGTTAAGCTGAGTACTTATGTTGATTGATTTCTGATATAGTAATTGAATATACTTAATATGTTAATATAATTGATTATATCAACTTATAAAAGACGGTTTGTTATAATTTATTTTTAAAAATAATATTCATTTTTAATTTTTTTGATTTATTTATTACAATTTTTAAATAAAATCATAATCTAAAAATAATTTTAAAATATTTTTAAATGAGAAGTTGTTTGAGGTCTATTTATAAATTATTAAAAAAATTATTTCAGTTTTCAATAATTTAAGGAATTTTAAGAAAAGCGAAAGCTATTTTATGTTTGTTACCACGATGTAAATCACATTTGTTTAAAAAATCATCTTTCAAAAATATTTTTGCATGATAAATCAGTCAAAAAAGTTTTTTATTTGAAACAGTTTTAAATTTTTTTTCTTCATAGTTTTATTTATTTTTTAAAATTTTGTAACTAAAGAATGAAAACTCACTTAACCGATTATTTTGTAGAAGAAAAAAACATAACAAAGGAGCCCTACGCAGCGTTGCATGAAAATCATCACAATATTTTTTCTGAAAAATTTAAACAGCAAAAAATATATTACTTAAGCATAAGATGTACAATGCAAAGTATAAGTATTTTGCAATTATAATAACAGCAATGTTATGCCAACATTGTTGCCAGATAACCCTCAAGCTACATGATTACACAAACAGAAAACAACAATCAACCATCCAAGTTCTTTTTCGATGGTACTATTTTGAATTTTAATTAATTATCATGTGAAAAATACCACTTCGATTTGATTGGTTGATTTTATGTCATACCTAATTTTAAAATTATTGGAAAAAGATTTATACTCTTGTAATTTAAAAAGTAGGTCATAATTACACTGAACACAATAAAATGTGGCAGGTTGTACTATCTTACATGCATCAATTTGAATTTGTTGTTTTCCAGTGAAGAATACAGAGAGGATCATCTTTGGTTCTTACTCCCTTCAACAAAAAAGAAAAGATTTGAATTTTACTGAAAGAAACCGTACATAGGACAAAAGAAAATGTTATGATTATTTTTGTAGAAGCAGCATAGAGCATACAATACATTATGGCAGTAAGAAAAGATGCAGTCAGAAGAATTCACAGTAAAATTTGTAACATAAATTGTTCTATCCGTTTGTTATATCTTGTCATTCAGTAATTATTAGTACAAATTACGAATACAACACAATTCTTAAAAATTTCGTTCTTCTTATAGAAAAAGCTGCTGCCATTTTCATATGTGTGTAATTTTAACTATTATCAATTTAAAATATAATAATAAAAATCATATATATAATAATTATTAAAAAAAAATATTGAAGAAAAGTTACATTAAAAATTATAGATAATATTTATTTTAAAATATTTTTTTTATTAAAATGACATTTATTAAAAGACATGCTGATAGAATATATAATTTTAGAAAAATAATTGGATAGATGGTTGGACTTCATCTCAGGCACTTCTTCCTAATTGTGAAGCATTTTGTAAAGAAAGAAATGCTTACGAAATTTCATTAAAAATAACAGAATTACTTACAATCTAGAAAGAGTATTCAATTTTTTTATTTTTTATTGCTTGGTTATTCAAGATTTAAATAGGTGGTAAATATATTTGTTTTTAACCTACGATTTTTAAGAAAATAGAGTCTTAAATAATTTGGTTTGGTTGGAAGATCAATAAATCAGAATTCAAATTCTTTTGAATAATTACTCCTTAAATAAAATGTATTAACCACTTGATTGAATATTAGGAAAGATGAACTACCTTATTTAGGAAGCTTATGGGATATTGAATATGTATTTTAACGTTGAGAAAATGCCTAAAGTGATCTCCCTTCACCTTTGCTTTAGGCTTTAGTAATTCAAGGGTTTTCCAAAGTTTTAAAAATTATGTAATTGACATTTAATTTGGTTTAAAAATAATTAAAATTTTGTAAAATAATTATCCTTCAAACCAAATTAAAAATTTTGTTAAAAATTATCCTTCAAACCAAATTAAAAATTTGTTAAAAATTAAAAATTTTGTTAACAATAAAGATATAGAAAATTGCCGGCAATAGTCTTAAATATATGCATTAAAGAAAAAAAATATAGAAAAATGCGTATGAAGTTGTTTTTGAATTTTATAACAACTTAAATTTGTATTTTTCATTTTTATATTGAAATTTGTCTAGTTAAATTTTTTTGAATAATATTTGGAATACTTCAGTCCCATCACAAATTATTTTAACCGAAATTTAATATTTTTTTAGAATTAATTAGTACTTGTCATTTTTCTTAAACCAGATAGATATTCATATTTTTTCTGAATGACTTGTGTTGGTTACTATTCCTACAAAATAGTCACTTTCCTATGATAGTTGATTTTTACTAGTTTTTAATTTAAAATTAAAATGTGAAAGTAATAAAAAAAAATTGTTTGAGCTGAGTGAAAAAAGAATATATTTGTTTGAGCACTGGCCCATTCCATCCATCATAGGTAGAATATATTAGATCAACGAAATCTTGGATGTTTAGAAAATATAAAAAATAACATTGCATGTAATTTGCTCATTAGCCCTCCATTTTTGTTCATGTAAGCTTCCGATCGATAATATATCCAGTTGATTACATACTATATATCAGATATTAACTTTCAATAAAATGCTATGAAAAGGAGATTGCTTGAGCATTTTCCATTTGGGATAAGCTCCACCTAGTCCACATATTTAATTAGGCTAATCAAAGTATAGATCTTGAATCATGTTACTATTCTATTCGTTTACTCTCTTACTATAACCATGAAACCAATCTTATATATCTAAATATTATAATATTAATTTTATCGATTTGGTTATTTAATTAAAAAAAAAATAATCAAAACGTTGTTTTTATGTTATTTATGTTTTCAATAACATATATTGTTTTATTTTCAAGAAAATAAAAGATGTATTATAATCAATGTCAAACTAGTAATAATTATATATATTTTACAGATATTATTTTACATTGACATTTAATAATAATTATATTATTTACTAAATCACTCCATTTTTAAAAGGATATTTTGAAATTAATTGTGTGACATGACAAAGTTTTGAATTACAATTAAATAAATGTGCAAGACTATTTTACACCGCTAATACATAAATTAAATCATTTTATTATTCATATGCAGACTATGATAAATGCAAAGTCTTAAAAGATGTATAGCAATTGGATGAAATGGTTCCAGTTTCTTCCAAAATTGTGAGTTTGAATCCAACCATGAACATATTTTCCAAAAGGTTTTAAATGGTAGATATGTTGGTTAATATTATAAACAAAAAATATTTTTAAATATTTGTTTCTAACATAAGAAAAAAAATTAAATATTTTTTAATTATTTATTGTTATTATTCTTAATATACCTCTCATTGAATTCAAAAATATTTAATTTGACAATGAATAGAGACAATTTAATAAAAATAACCTATATTTTATATAAAATCTAAAAAATCAAATACACTGAATTGAGTTATTTAACCTTTGTAAAATACTTTCTTAACTTATAAGTGACCGGGAAGTATCTCTTTATAAAAAAATTGTAGATATCAAATTAGTATAATTATATATACAAGAAATAACTTTAACAAAAAGTTGTATCAAGAATTGCTTTATGAACCGGTATAATATAATTTGATAATATTAGTGGCTGTAGTTTAGTGGTAAGAATTCCACGTTGTGGCCGTGGAGACCTGGGCTCGAATCCCAGCAGCCACAGTGTTTTACTTTTTTATATTAAAGAAAAAAAAAATAGCTAACTTTTTGATAGATTCAAATGCAACTACTAGTAAGAAAATTTTGATATTGTAATATTGATTCCCCTGAATAGGGTGCACCTTAATTCAACATCTCAAAAATTGGGTGGCTCTAATTAAATAAGCTACATTGCCATTATAAAATGAATTACAGATAGCTCTTTCATTTTCACCACCCAAACATCTTTCTCATCCCACAAACTCTTGTTATTATAATTTAAATTACTCTCTTCTTTTTTTCTCTCTTAAAACCCTTAAAATTTTAAAATTTAATTAAGAGAGAAAGAAAAGGAGAGAGAAATAATAAATAAATAAATATTAAGAGAAACATAAAATTAAATTTTATATATAATATGGCTGTTTCTAGGGCTTCATGCAGGGTGGTTGCCTTCCTTGGCCTCATTTATGCATCATTTATGTCAGTGGTTTGTTCACAATCCACTGCTCCTGCCCCTACAAGCGATGGTAAATATTATTTTTTCTATATTTTATAGATTAATTCCATTCTTGAATATGTTTGATCAATTTTAATTAATTGGTTAAAATATTCTTCTAATTAACAAATATGATATCCTCTCTTTTAATATATTTCTTAAAGAAAGAGAGAATTATCAATTTGGTATATGAAACTAAATGATGTTTCTCTTAATATGATATCCTCCCTTTTAAGAGCTCTAAAAAATGCTGCATGAATGAATATAAAACAATGTGGAATAATATACAAATTTGATTTTCAATTTATTGTTTATGATACTATATCCTTTTTGAGCATCATTGAAATGGGAATAGTGCATACTGCTAATGAATTATTATTTATAATTTGCAGGCACCGCAATTGACCAAGCGATTGCATATGTTCTCATGTTTGTGGCTTTGGTACTGACCTATATCATTCACTAATTTATTAACTAAAGACTCCTCATTCACTTTTAAATTCATGGATAGCTACGTAGCATTTTCAAGGCATTCATGTCATATTTACCGAGGAGGATGACATGAGACTTTTAATTAGATGTTTATAATCCTATTATGCTCCAATGAGAATCTCAATTTTAACTAAATATGTTGTCCTATCGCTGTGTTTTGTATTTCTAATAAAATTAGTGCACGATATGAAATCGAAAACAATATTTTTTTTTTAAAAACATAGAAACTCAATCCCACTCACTGCCAAATAAATATGTTTTTTTTTTTATATTCAAGATAGGTGGAAGTGCAAAAAAAAGAATTACACATTTAATTAATAGTGTTTTTCTCTTTGTACCTTTGCAAGAATTTAAAACATGATTTAAATAAATTTTTAATCTTACCAAATGAATAGAGTCGTAAAACGGTATATATATACTTATGTAAATTCATAGAAACCTTAAAAGACAAAAAAAAAATTAGGAATAGAGGCGACGAAGCAAATAATTTCAATAAACTTGTGTTTCCCAAACAAGTAAATAATTCATGGATAATTGATTCAGTATTTCACATCACATTGTTCTCCAAATGTACGAGTTCTAAGCTACAATAAAAGGTCTCTTTATTAAATACAAAATAATACAATAAAAAGTCTCTTTGATAAGGATAACTATGAGGACAAAAGAAAATGATTTGGATTATCTCCTTTCAAATACTCTTTGTATCCTCTTCTCTTTACCCTCTCTATCTCTCTTTAACTTCACTCGTCATTTTCATCATTTTATCTAACTCACTCCATTCTCTCTCACAAACACCATTTGTCCTTTTGAGCTTGAGAGGAAGATGGATGAAGGGACCCAAACTCATTGTATATGTAGATAGACAGACATACTGTCTCATTAAAAGTGTAAAAACGAAAAATAATACTCCTTGATCTATAAACAGACATGATGAGCTCATAATTTAAATAATAGCTGATGCTATATTGTGATAATAAAAAGAAGCCTCCATATCACATCCAATACAATATTTCAAGAAAAAGTCTAAATATATAAATATTGAACTTTAAATTTTGTTCAAATATCTAAACATATCAAAATTAATTGTCATCAAATTTGTAACTTCAAATGATCAACAAATAAACACTGACGAAATCTTTGAAAAGACCCCAAATTTAGAATAGTTGTCCTAAGCTTAGAGCATAGCATATGACTAGTATGTTCCAACATGAGTTCAACCCCCACTAACAAAATAACATTGGTTACTTTTTTCAAAAATGATATGGAAAGTATTGCAAACAATTATGTAACTATTAGAAATAGTAGTATTTAAAGCTTTGACATTCATGTATTTCAAATTCATGCCCAGTGATTTAATTTATTGATATACTTAAAATTTAGGAAGCTGAACTAAACTATTTTCTTCGCATTCATAAAATGCAATATAATTCTAGGGTGTATACAAAATTATGGCTGAGTGCTTGTGACTCGAGCACTCCAAACTCATTATTTCTTTTCTAAGTTCTCAAGTGACCGCACAAACCATCCAAATAACTCTTGTTTCTACCACGAACAGAACAGTTGCTTCACAAAAATTAACTCTATTGTTTCTACCAAGAACAGAACAGTAGCTTCACAAAAAAATCTAGTATACAGAAACAATAATTCAGTTAACATTCCCAGTTCGTATACACAGCCAAGTGTAATGTGATTTGGGAATAACCAAAAATTTATTCAAAATTTCCTCTTGGGAAGAATCCCAATTGTAACAAAATTGAACTCTGCTGGTCAAAGGCAGAGAAAACAAAAAACCTATATTATGTTAGGAGCATTTCCTATACTGGTTATTTTCATATTCAAGAAAATTAGTTAGTTCATGATCAGAAACGGACTGGAATGGCTTCCTTTCCACACAAAAACTAGCTGTTCAGTATCCAGAGGTTCTCGACAAAAAAGCCACTTCAGCAATAAAAAGATATCCACAACAAGGACCTGATCATGATGTTGTGTACCGGTGATTTAGGGCAAACTTTACAACTTCATAAAATGAAACCACGATTCCTACGGAGGGGCCAGCTCGACCAACTCGCGGACCAAAACCAGTAAAAAGTCCTTTCAAGCCCCCATCTCTGAGAGAGAAGATAATAAAAAATCAGCTCAAATACAGCATATCACTCACCAGTTATATCAAATATCAATAGATTAATAAATTCAAACAATGTACACTCAGATGACATATTATAAGTGATGGAAGAGAATAAAAAAATCCTGGAGCTTTAAGTAAATCACCAATTATACAGGTCACGTCAAATAGATGCAGCAGATCATAGAGAGAAAAAGAAATTAAGGCACTTGGCATCTAAACTCTATCATAAAAACATGGATAGAGTCAAAGTTATAGCATTTGAAATCCAAATTATGGCATACCTCCAAATTTCCATCAGTGTCTGTCTTGTAGTCATCTTCAATGCTCTTATAGGATCCATCTGCAAAAGTTTTTAGCAGAAAACATCACAAAAGAGTAAGAACAAATGAGCAAATGCATATAAAAATGTATCTCTAATTCAAATGTAACAGTTAATCTTCAAAAGAATGATGAGCTACCACCTCTATTTTCCAAATGAAAAAAGAACAGAATGAGCTATGAAAAAATCTTCAACCCCACCCCCGTCCTTTCTATGTGAGGTTTGAACAAAAAAGACCAGGAAAATGTGACAGGCTCAAAAAAAACTAAGGAAACAAACCTCTATCTGCCTTCGAGTTTTTGCAACATCTAGTGGACATGTAGCTCCAGCAGCGAGAGTTCCTGCAACAAATCCAGCTGAAAAATTTGCGCCAAGAACACTCAATATACTGGCATCATTGCCTCCAACCCAACTTATAAGTTTTCTTCTAGTCTGCAAAGCAAGAGTTGTTGACATAAGAAAACTATATGATCGACTAAGTAAAAATAAACTCCTTTTTCAAATAATATGGAAGGAAACTCACGGGCTCAAGTGTTGACCAACAAATCGCAGAGAATGGTACATCACGGACAAGCTGTGCACCCATGCCAGTCCACAGGACACGATAACCTTGCACTGTAAGGAAATAACAACCATTAAGTGATACTACTGATATGTTTGCTAGCTTTTTAATTTATATGCATCTATATATAGACTCTCATTGTTGTACTAATAAATATAGCAGCCTACTCGGTGCTACAATTCAATATCAAAAGAACCATGGGCGTTTTTTAGAATCAAACCAAATGGATTGCAAATGCAAAAACCACCCTACTAGTTGCATGACATACAGAAGAATTATGCTTTGAATAGCTATTTTTAAGAGCTGAATTAAATTATCAGTTCATTAACAAGCTAAATCCAATTATTCAATCAGCCCAAAAGTATGTCCATAGAAACATCTTGTTCTTGTGCAGAATTATAAAATACAAAAAAGAAAAAAGCCATCCATGTCAACAAATCTAGTAATTTATATACAGCAAGTAAGCTCCAACACAAGCAGACTCCTTTCAGTATACATTTATTTTTAGCAGGTGTTCAAAAAAGTAATACACTTACAGCTGTTCGGGGGACTATTTGTGCCCTTGCCATTGGAGACAACACCTAGTAAAGTCTTGAATACACCAGGTGGCTTTTTATCGATTTGAGTCTCTTTAAATGCCTACAAAAACCCAAGATCCAAACCCCGGTAAGAATCCAGATTGTGAATAGGAAATATAGCCGTGAAACATAGAATATGATAACACGGATTTTAAAAAAAAAACACTGGAATAAAAAAATAAAAAGCTGAAAACACTGCTGTCGCACCAAATAAAACCAACAGCAATACCAACATGATCAAATAAATAAAGAAGAAAGCCAACCACGTGAACTGCAGTAAAAAGAAGTAAAAGAAAGATAATCCTAAGAATAATTATACATTACATTATCTGGACACATTGCAGTTTCCCCAACAAATCAAAACATTATCTGGACACATAGCAGTTTGTTAACTATGAGTCATGACCACAATTATAATGAATATAATGTTGCCCATTAGAATAGATTTATCATAAATCAAGGCAGCAATGTAGTTGTGAAATAAATAGGGAAAAATAAACCAGGCACTCTAGAGACCAGTGGGAGCAATTGTCACGCAAACATCAACCTTGAGGCTGAACTACCGGTTAATTTGCTCACTGGCATATATAATTGTGACTTAAACATGGTACTTCAAGAATAAAAGCAAATAATACAGATGATTATCTTAAATACCTGCATGCGAGTTCGGGCAAGTTCAATAGGATAACAAGTGGAACAAGCCAATGAGCGTGCCAACGAACCAGCCACTAAAGGTACGTATGGAGTTGCGGTTGGAGCATTTTTGGCTGTGAATTCCTCGAACCAGTTGCGGAATATGTCGTAGCAAGGAAGGTAAATTCCAACCTGATTCACACAAAAAGAGAAAGTCAGCCAATTCCTGTGCTCTCATTATGAAATGTCCAGGACCTAAAAACAGTGAATCACAGTTATTTGGCTTGTGAACCTACAGTTGGTACTGCAAGTGCCAAGCCTGCGTTTGTGCCTCTCCATAGCCTAGTAAATCCTTCCTGAAATAAATACCACTCTGGTTGATTAACAAATGTGCATGTAGCCAAAACATATGTATGTAGTAATATACACATAATTGATTGTTTCAACCCGTCCAATACCTATGTTCTATAATATTAAACTACCCACCTGTTGTATAATTTTACAAATGACATCCAGTGTTCCTTTGTACCGAAAACAATCGGGAGGACAAAGTGATACCGTGCCATGGAATCCAGCCCGGGTACATGATGGAGAACATCTTAAATCAGCAAACATCTGAAAAAAACAATATTGAAAAGGTCAAATTAATTACTAATTATCCTCAAAAAAGCCAGAATTCTCAATTTCGAATGTAAATAAACAACAAAATTGGCTTCAAAATAACTCTTAAGAATAATTCTACATTACATTCGTTTGTTTTCAGGCTGACCAGTCGACTACAACAGGAACAGTAGTTCAAGGGAATAACAATTCTCATAAAAAAAGGTTTTCAATGGGGGCGAATGAATGGACAAAAATTTGTTCGACACATACCATATTTGGCCCAAAACAAGACATTCGACTGATCATATTACTGAGTGGATGAGAATAAGCAACCCCTGCAGCTTGTGCTTGCAACCTTGTCTGATAAATGGAGAAAAGAAATTAGAACACACCACAATAAAACAAACTATAATCCAAGAAAAAACAAAAATATCAAGCCAAAAAACATACTAATGAATAGCACATGTAAATAATTGAAGAATTGTCACAAATTCAATACTATATTATATAAACTAAGATATTGAAAACCAAATATCAAACACTCAATAGGACGATTCATTGATTGTCAACATAATAACATAAACTTCATATTCATATGCCCCTATTTACATTCAGTCTATCGCCAAATGAAAAATTTACAGAAGAAAAAAAAAACTTAACCTATATTCAAACTTTCGGTTCCTTCATTTGGTGAGCAAAACACTAAATTAAAAGAAAAAGAAAAAAGTGGGGAGAAGAAAGAGGACCTTGGCAACATCGAGGGGATTGACAATAACGGCAGAGAGGAAGGCGGCGCCGGCGGCAGAGGTAGCACGTTCTGCAATCCCTAATTTATCATTATGTGATGTTAATTGGGGCGGAGGAGGAGAAAAGCGTTGTTTAGCGTTGGGATTCATTTGAAGTGAAGTTTGATCAGAAGCCATCCATGGGTTTTGGATTCGGTCTGAATCCACCATTTCTGTTAACAAACACTACCAATGAGGGTTATTTTGGTTTTGCTTTTTTTATTGATTGATTAATACTAGTAAGTCCTAATAAAAGAAATTAATGAGAAAGAAACTAACTATATGAAATGAAGCGAATATGTGGGAAGGGTAAAAACAGAACGGCGAGAGGCGTACGTAAGTGCTTATGCCACGTATGTTGAAAAATAGTGGTCGACGTGTCTTTCCGCTGTGAAAAAACCCTAGATGGGTGCCTCAAGTCAAAATAATCTCTCTTACGGCCCCAACTTAATAGGCTATTTTCTCCTCTTAACCCTCGTGTTTTTCGTAATTGGAAGTTTATTACTCACTTCAGCTTTAATAATGGGTTTATGTTGTTTGTGTCGTGAATATTTTTAATCTTTTTTAATATAAATCGGGTCAACATCATGCAGTTTAGTTAATGATAGGTTGGTTCTACGAGTAATTCGATTATCTTATTCATTCGAGTTAAAAAATACTATATAAATAATACATTAGTTTATAGTTTACTATATAAATATACATTATTTTTTTTTTTCATTTAACAATTATTAGGAAATTAATTCTAATTTTAAGTTTCTATTAATAGTAATTAAATTCCTATTTAATAATTAATTATTAAAAGCTGCATATATTGTTATTACATGTGAAAATAATTTTATGCGGCTGTTTTTTTTTAGAAAAAATAGAAAAAGTATTAATAAATGGAAAATGGCAAAAAAATGTACAGGTACATTGAAAAGGATTATCACTTTGCTAATTAGCATCACCACTTGCTTTTTCATTTTCTTTTATTTATTTTTTAAAATTATTTTAAGAAGGGAATGACAAAAAATTATGGTAATTTGATTTTTGAAAACAGTTTTAGTGATAAAAAAATTTGTTTGGTAATCTATTTTTGGAAATATCTTTTATTAAATTATACAATAGTAAGTTAAAAAATCATGATTTTTTATTTATAGCAAATTGATATTTTTTGATAAAGATTTTTGTAATCGATATATTTTTTAAAATTCAATCGCCTTACACCTCATTTTTTCTATCATCCTAAATAAATAGTTCAGAATCATTATTTATTTTTTCAAAATTGTTCAACTAAATTATTTTCTCTCTCTTAATGTTTTAAATAATATATTTAATTCACTTATGTTTAGAAAATTTTAATTTTTATCTGGAAGAGATGTTTAGAATGTTGGAAAATTATATGGTAGAGGTGGATATTAGAATGATTGTACTTACTCAATTTTAGAGGCAGATATTTGTGTTTGTATTTGAATTAATAAGGCATGTTTTTGACATTATCTTTTGTCAATATTATTTGTTAGGCTTAATTACAGTTTTGGTCCCCCTATTTATGCTGAATCGCGAAAGTAGTCCTCCCATTTTGTTTCTCTCCAGTTTTGGTCCTAAAACATAATTTTGGTCCAAAACTTGATGAAATTTTATTTTTTAAAGTCGTATTACACCATTTATGATAATAGATTTCAAGTGCAATTGTTGCAAATGAGATCTTGAGGCATGATGTGATTTAAATAAATGAAAAAAAAATAAATTTTCATTAAGTTTTGGACCAAAATTCTACTTATGGGACCAAACTTGAGGAGAAACAAAATGGAGGAACTACTTTCACGATTAAGCTAAAATAGGGGAACCAAAACTGCAATGAAGCCTATTTGCTAGTATCTATTAGATTTAAATTCAATTGTCATATTTAAAATTTAAGAAAAAAACATCTTTAATTTTTTAACTTTAACTTAATTTTTGCTTAGATTATTTAAGTTTATTTCAATCCTTTAAGTTATATATGTTTATACCATTTATATTTAAGATATATTAAATTACATTTGTAGTCATTTAAATTTAATTTTTTTTCTTAAATTACTATTATGAAATGTTAAAATCTAATTAAAATACCGTAACAAGTTATTTGTCCAAGTTATTTTATATATAAAGGAAGTTAAAGACATTGATTATATGGATAAATATTTATTACATTTTTTTTAAGGTTATACGTGGATTCAAATTGTTGTAAATAAATTAGGTCATTTTTAAGATTTAGTGAATGTTTTCTGAATTATTAGTATGAGAGACATATTGTGCAACATTTGATAAATTTCAAATAATCATAAGATTTCAATTGAGCTAATTGTTGTTGAAATAAAAATAAATAATTAATGGTGAAAACATAATGTAATTTAAATTATCAAATCAAGATATAATAATTTTAAAGAATTTATCAAAAAAAACTCTATATATGTATTTTTTGCCTAAATTTTATTATATTATGATTAATAAAGAGAAGTTTATGGATGTAAAGCTCAAATAATAGTTATAGAAAAATATTTTACATGTGAGCACATGTTCAAATTTAGAATCCTTCACAATTAGTAAATGTGAATTTAATTACTATGTTTTTTTCTTTTGAATAATACATTTATCACTTAAGTTTTGATAATAGTAACATTTATCACTTAAGTTTTAAAAATACCACACCAACACACCCACTCACAAAACAAAAAACAAAAAATAACACACACGCTCGTGTTGAGTAAAGGGCCTCTATGCTCGAACAAAAAACAGAATATTATAAAATTAGAGTAAAAAATCCATATATTACAATGTGTCAATTATCTACGTATCTTTTCAAATAGAGAAGCAAACCATCATCAAAAAGATGTTTCGATTTTTCACTTTTTAAAAACAACAAATTAAAATGATTTTTAAAACAGTTGAATGTAAAATATATTGCCAAACAAATTTTTTAATTTTATTATTTATAAAAAGTAAAATACAATTTTTTTTCAACAAATCTTTAATTAGGTGGCGCATGCACGCAGACGCAAGTGAGGCAGGAAATGATAAACACCTTCGTAGCAACTATTGACTTTCAATTTTTTTTTATTGGATAAAATAAGATATTTTTAATAAAAAACTCACAACTTACTTTTTTTTTAAATATTAAGTATAAAGAAATACTTATACATTAATTTTTTTAAATATTAAGTATAAAGAAATACTTATACAATAACAGAACTCTAGACATATTTCTAAAACCATCTCAATTAATACATATTTTTAGATATTTTTTATATTTTTTTATATTTAATATAGTTCTAGATTTTTCTGACTTATTTAAATACTTCTCGATTATTCTAAATTTCAAATTATAGTTAACATAGCTCCTTTTTATTTGAAATATTCTTCTTCACTTTTTATTTGAAATATTCTTCTTCACTTTTGGCCTTGCTCTCAGTCCCTGCCAATCTTTCTTCAGTGTTAATATTTTATTTTCATTTTCTTTGACGATATAACTCAATGATTGCTCAATATATACCTCTTCTTTAAGATAATTATTTTAAAATTTTGACTTCACATCAAGTTGATAGATTTTCCGTTTTATTTGAGTTTCTCAAATTGTATTCATGTAAAAATCTTCATAGTTAACTCCATGTTTTTGTTTGTATCTTTTGATGAAGAATTCTTATTTGGATTTTTTGCAGCTCTATTAATATTCTTTTTAGCCTTGGGTATAGTTGGTAATTCTTGAATGTTGTTTTTCACAATTGATTTAATATCTTCATTCATGGCTTGTTATCTTTTGTCTTTTATAGCTTCATCAAAATTTGATGGTTCATTATCTACCGAAAAGCAATATAACTCTTCAAAGTCAAAAATAATTTCATTAGCCCTTTCATAAATGTCATTCATGTCTCTCTTCTTTCTTGATTTTTCGCCTGGACTTTGTTCTTGAAAAATAGATGAAAAAGATGGTGAAGTTGCATCTTGAATGGGTGTCGTAGTCTTTTGGTGTTATTTTTTTTCTTCAATTTGCACATTTGATGAGTCTTCAATTAATACATTTTCATTAATCACCTTCTCATTAAGCTCCATAAAACTCTCATTGCATCCACATATATGATTACTTACATCATTGTCCAAATAGCACGAACTATTATTATCCTTATCTTCTTCTTTGAGAGTTATCAACAAAGTAAACTTTTCATCTTCATGAACAAAATTAGTTGTTTCTTCTTGATTAAGAGCACTACGACATCCCCAGGAGAAATGATCAAATTTATGACAATTATAACATATAACTTTAGATTTGTCATACCTCATTTTAATTTGATTAAAGCCACAATCTCTTTCTATTTCTCTTTCTCTTCCTCCAACATCATTCAATGAAGCTTCGATCTTGACAACTTGCTCTAATGACTCATCTTGCCTTTTCTTCATTATTTTTTCTTGAGCTTGCAAAGAACCTTATAATTCCTCAATGGACATTGAGTCAAGATCTTTTGAATCTTCAATAACACCCACCACATAATCAAACTTTGGAGTCAAGGAACGAATAATTTTCTCTGCTACACGAACATCTTATATCATGTTTCCATATCTCTTCGTTTGATTAACAATTATTTTCATCCTTAAGAAATAATATGAAATTAATTCAAAATCCTTCATCTTCAAAACTTCAAAATCTCTCTTTAGAGATTGAAACTTTATCTTATTCACTTTATCAATTCTTTGAAGTGATTTCTCCAAAATCTCTCAAGCTTCCTTTGAGGTAGTAGCATCGACAACCTTGTCAAACATAGAATAATCTAAACATCAATAGATTAAAGTGAAAACAAGTTGGTCTTTCATCTTCGTCTTTAACAATGACTTCTTCGCATTTGAGACAAACTTTCTTCATCTGGTGGCTTCTCATAACATTTCTCCACAGTCTCCCATACACATTGAGAGACAAGCAAATATTTCATGCGAAAACACAATTTTTTATAATTCTCTTTTGTAAGAAGAGGAAAATGGAAATTAATATAGGTATGAGTTGCCATCTATCATATTTATTTGCACAACAATTGTCTCAATCAAACTCTACTACCACTTTGTTAGAGAAAGAAAAGTATTTCTAATAGAAAACTCACAACTAGTTTTTCTTTCTTTCAAAAGTTGAGTACATATAAATATTTATAGATACGGTAACATAATTCTAGAGATATTTCTATAATCATCCTAATTAATATATTTTTAAATATTTTTTACTATTTTCTATATTTAATATAATTTTAGATTTTTTTTCTTTCAATTTTATTGATTTGTTGGTTTACCCCATCTTTCTTCTCCCAACAATTTCTATTGTTGCACGTGTTACTCTACTTATGTGTTCTACTACAAATGTATTGTTGATAAGAGAAACTCAAATAATCATGGTGCAATTATTTCTCTTTTTTCCTGCACAGGTTAGGTATCTCTCAATTTCAATATATTTTCTATTCAATTGAAATTAGATCTAAATATATCTTATATGATTTTGCTGATTCAATTCTCTTAACTAGAAATTTGCTTAAGTTTACGATTTTTTTTTCCCTTTTGACATATGCATATGGTTTAATATCTTAATCATGTCATGAATGCTTCCAATCTTTGGTCATTTTGTAGCTTTCTTTAGTTGCACTTGATCGTGTATTCTTGCTAGCCTTTTTTCTTACATGGCATTTTTTTATTCAAAGTATTATTAACTATTTAGATTTTAATTTTAATCTGTGTAACTTTGTGGATTTATAACTTATTTGATGATTATGATTCATGTCAATAACTTTAAGATGTTAAAATTATTATAAATTTGTGGTACTACTTAAATGTTCGAATAAGAATTTGTCAATTTTAAGTTTAAATTTTAGATTAAAATAAACGGAACGTGTATGTTACCGATGGTGAGAAGGATGTTAATTTCCTTTATTTGTTCTATTTGCTTTTTCTTTTTTTGTGTTTTTAAGTTGCACATTTTGAATGCGTCTTTATAATTTTATTTTCTTAAATACATTCATCAATTTTTGTTTCTCTTAAATTTAGTAATATATTTTTATTTTCTTAAATACATTTTGAATGTGTCTTTATATTTTTATTAGTGTCTCTCGGTGTGTTTTGGGAAAGACATAAAACTAATGGTGTCTCCCATCATTTAGAACATGTCATTTTGGTTCCTCTGCTTGTGACTAGCTAAAAGTGTGTTTGTTGTATTGATGGTTGATTCATTTAAAGACATGACATATTGTTTATGAACAAGGCCACAATCTGGTTTTCATCAGAACTTCTCTTAGAATCTATTTTCTTGGGTTACTTAATTTGATCTATTGGATACTTTGAACTCCCAAAGAAATTTTGCTGTCTCGAGATCAAGTCAAAGAGTTTATGAATCTACATTCGGAGCTTCAAATTGCTTTGATATCGATTGTGATGCATTCTTAATAGAAGATTTTTTAATTTCTATTTTGTTTTAATTATATAGAAGAAACATTATAAAATTTAATTTGTTTTTGTTCTAAACATTTTTTGACACTTCTTATTGTTAGAACGTTTTTTAAAATATATTTATTTTAGACTTTTTTAATAGAATAACTCAACAACCATCATTATGGGAAAAAAATCTGTTTGGTATTATGAACTTTTAGCATCCAATAATTTTTCATCTTTATGTTGACTTTTTTTTATATAAAATTTAATGTGTTTAGACCCTATAAAATTAAAATAAAGATTAAACGAGTACAAAATTGAGATACTATACTTGAAATTGTGATTTTGTAATAAATACATTGAACCTTAATTCATATTAATGAATAAATAGGTAAACACTATTTTTCTGTCATTTGACTCTACTAATAAAAGAAGTTAATATTTTTTATTATTTATTTATTAAAGTAATTGTATATTTGTGCTCACGATGTGCTAATTTCAGTTGATTTAATGAATTTGTTAATTTTGTACACTTGTGCTATATATGTCGAATTTTTATTTGATAAAATGTAAAAAAAATGTATAATGCTCATTAATTATAATTGAATGTATAAATAGTATATATAACAAATATTTATTATTAATCAATTAATTTAAAATGCTTGTTTATGATAAATTTAATTAAGAAAGAAAATGTGTTCGATTATTTTTATATTTCCTTTACATATATGAAAATATAAATTAAATAGATAAGTTATATACTATATTATTTGTGTGTCTCTTGAAATCTCACATGAACAACCAACATCTAAGAGCCAAATCCTCTTTGTAGCATAGATGACAAAATAGGAGTAGACAAAATAAGTATTTATTTATTAATCATTGTTTTCCACTTGTACTATTCATATTTCTATTGTTAATTTATTAATAATTAAACATTTATTGATTTTATGTTTAATTATATTGTTGTCCTTTATTTCTATTAATTTATGAAACTATTAGATTATTTTAAAAATTAACAATTTTTATCGTTTTTTTAGATTTTTGAACTAACAAGGTAAAAAAATAGTTAATTTGTAACCAATTTAAAAAGATTGTGTGGTTCAAAAAAATTCTTACAAATTACTAATAAAAAATTCTTACAAATATTAAAACTTAAATTGATTGTTATTTGTGATTGCATTCACAAATTAATGATCAGTTTGATGATTTGATGTATTATAAATAGTATTAGATACAATTGTATAATATAGAATCATCTAAATGCATTACTTATTTGTATATTATTAATTAAATTATAAATATGAAAAAAAAA
>JBBPBS010000276.1:11668031-11686060 GCA_037974835.1 Cicer judaicum
ATGTTACCGATCACAAAAAAATAATTTTAAAATTTACAATTTAAATATTTATTATTGAAAATTTTAATATAATAAAAAATTTATTTTTTAAAAAGTATATTTGAAAAATATTTTTTTAAAATAATTTATCATATTAATGATTTTTTAAAATTTTACTATTAAAAAATTATAAAACATAAGTCAAATACTCAAAATTATATTTTTAATATGATAAAGTACTTGATAACCATTGGTACTATTACACTGTTTGTTTTTTCAAAAATAATTCCACTAATTAAGTCATATATGGTGCACAAGTTTTTTAAGAGACACATATTAATTGGCTTACTCAAATCTCAATATTCTATATTGTTAATTCAGAATTTAATTATAATAAAATTTATCACCCTTCTAATATAAAAAAAATTCAATCTAATTGTAGAATAAGTTCACCTTGATGTTAGCGTTCTACTCATCACTACCATTCACAAAAGTTGCCTGCGACTGTTACTTTCTTTTGATCTTTCGAAAAGAGAAGAAACACAAATATTTTACAAAAAAAGGTTTGCAGAAAGGAATAGAACACACAAGAAGACGAAATCAGATTTTATTTATCTAATATTTTATATTTGGTCTAAACTTATAGTCAACCGAAAAAAGTTAATTATAATAATATAATAATTAATTTTATATTTAAAAAATAAAAATAAAATATAATGGTTTATTAAAATATTACTATAAACTTGAAAAAGTATCATCATAGAATTTGCCTCAAACCTTCTATTTTAAAATAGACATTTTAAATTTTATAAGAAAAAAATAATGATCTAACAAAATGTAAATATAATGTATGATATGGTGATATAAAATAATTGACATTTATAAAATTGAAATAAAATATCGTTAAAAATTATATTTTAATTTCAAAAAGTTTTTATATTTTTAATTTAATTAACAAATATAAATAATTAATATATTTAAATAATTTTATATTATAAAATTGTATATCACATCATTAAAAATATATTAAATTATTATTTTTAATTAAAAAAGAAAAAACTAAAATTATCGAGACTTAAAATGAGAGAACTAACTTTATAATTTGATAATAATAAATAAATCAAATATATAATTAAATCAAAATAGACTATAATATAATCATACATCTCTTATTTTTTAGATATAGAAATTCTATAAATGTTCCAAAATTTATTTCAGAAGGGAAAAATATGTACAGAAAATACATCTCCAAAAACAAGCATTCTATTAATTAATAGCCCAAAAAATAAATAAAAATAAATTAATATTCAAATAATACACACAATCCCATTAAACTCCCCACATGAAAATGGGCATTGGACAAGGCCCAATAATACGTTTGTTAGGAGATTCTCGCAATGCGGATATCAATTACCTTGATATCTGCACCGCATCTGGCATTTTAAGCAAAGAAAAAAAAAATACAAAAATACACAAATACATCATCATGTGAATGAAACCTTTCATTATTATTATCCGGTAAATATATTTTTAATTTTTATAAAATTTAAAATTTTGGTTTTGGTTTATAATTAACATTTGTGTTGCTATTAAATCTTAGCCTAGGTAGACAAAAGTATTTTTAACTTTTAATCAATGTTATGTTCCTATTACTTTTATTTGGAAAAAAAAATGTGTTTCTATTATTGGATTTTATATATATATATATATTTTTAATTTGACACTAAATTACCGCACTTTGAAATTTTTTTTACCAGAATATCATACTTTTTAAATTCATATCGCATTTTGGACTTGCGTAAAAGAAAAAAAAAATCAATTGCAATAGAAGGTTGCATCTTGAGAATCCGATCATGTACTGATGTTACTTTTTTTTTTCTTCTCATTTTATCAATTAAAAAATTTGTTATTTAATAAATTAAAAATAATTATAATATTTTAAAAAATAAAATATTATTAATAAAATATATTAGATTGAAAGAAAAAAAATGTGGTTGACTAATAGGCCTAAACAAATAACGTGTTATGTTATTTTAATAACCCCTCCTATTCCGTAGATAAATTTAAATTATTTAAATAATTGTCTCCTGTTTTACATATAAATTAACAACTTAATTATATTTTATTAACAACTTCCTCCTATTTTCAACCAAAATCTATAAAATTAATAATTATCTTTAATATATTGCAAATTTTATCAAATCCATACCTCAAATATACTCATATTTTCATCTCCAACAACATCAAATAAAGAATGAAAATATGAGTATATTTCAAGATTTAAGATATGAATTTGATTAAATTTGTATTTTATTGAAGATGATAATGAATTTTATGGCTTTTGTGTGAAAAATTTGATGATTTTTTTGAATTTTTGTTAAAAAAAGGATAACATTGTTGAAACTTTAAAACATAAAATATCAAATTGTCACTTAAAATTAAAATAAAGGACCAACTCGAGAAAAAAAAAAGTATTTTATTTTATTTTACTCTTAATGTTTATTTTTTAAAATATTATAATTATTTTTAATTTATTGAATAAACAATTTTTCAATTGATAAAATGAGAAGAAAACAAATTTAACATCAGTACATAGTCTCATCCCCAAGATGTGACCTTCTATTGCAATTGAAATTTTGTTTCTTCATCTCATCGCAAGCGCATGCAATCATCTATTGGATGTAGAAAATATGACATTTTTGTAATCTTTTTCAATGAGGGGACAATTTAGTGTAAATTTTTTTAGAGAAGGATATATTTATAATTATTAATTATAAATATTAATTATAAATTAATTACTTTAGTTAAGTATTAATTATAAATAAATTACAAATTAGTTACTCTAGTTAGTAATTAGTTGTTCTAATTGAATATATAAATTTTATTATATTTATTATAATAATTGTTATTTTCATTTGATCAATACAAAAATAATCTTCATTTTTCTTTTTCATAGCTTCATATCAAAATTTTACAAATTCTATTTCAATATCGTAATAGAATATTTATTCTTTTGTATTCGTTCACAATATTTTCTTGAAAAAATTTACAACAACTTTCGTTGATTTATTGATGTTTTTTATATTTTGAAACACTTATTTATGTGTTTTCTTTAAAAGAAAATGGTGTATATTTTCTCGAACACTCATTTATGTGTTTTCCTTCAAAGAAAATGATATTTCCTCCTTACAAGAGACATTAAAAAAAATCTCAATTCTTATCAAACATAGACATTCACCATTAAAGAAGTTGGTAAATATGTAGAAAAGAAAATGACTTGATACAAATATTTCATAGGTGTAGAGTAGAAAATTACTCACAAAAATATCTCACATGTGTAGAGAAAAAAATTACTAATAAAAATATCTCATAGAAAACACAAAAATCATTTTTCTATTGAATCTAACATTTATCGTAAATAAATAAATAAATAATAAAAGAAAAAAAAGAAAGCAACGAAATACTTCATTCGAAGCACAAGAGTCATTCTTATGCTAATGAAATCAACAAAAATATGAAAATATGACATGATAAGTGACAATGTCCATCAAAATTTAGTGATATTTCTTTATTTAATAAAAAAAATATAACATTTAAATATTTTTTGTAGATATGAACTCTAGATTCAACACATTTTAGAAGAAAAAAAAATTACATCAGAATTTTTATTTTTCTTGTTTCAAACAAAAAATAAATTATTCAAAAATCTTTTATTTGATATATTTTCAAAATTCAAAAACCTTTTAGCTGATATATTTTAAACATTCAAATTTTTGTAGTCATTTCATTTCTAACATTTAAAAACTTTAATCCGATGTATTTATTATATTTTAAAATTCTTTACCTAATAGATTTTCGGTGTTTGATAATAAATATTTTGTGCTTCAATCACATAATAGTTAAGTATTGTTGAAATTGATGGTCTATTGTATTTTTATTTTTTACAAATAACATTTATGTTGATTATCTTAAGTTGAAAGTGTCACAAACACCTTACAATTAGTTACTGTAGTTAAATATTAGTTACATGATAATTATTCTACTTAAAAATTAGTTATTTGAATAAAATATATAAATTTCATCATATTAATAATTATGATGTGATCAATTGATAAGTATTTCTTCTTAAATAAGCTGTCCATCCACTAAACCTTAAAAAACATTTAGTCAATATATGCAATTTTATGTGAATCCATGTAGTAATGATTTGATGAAAGGAATGTCGGAAAGTTTTCGGCCTTTCCTTTTCTCATTTCGTTAGGAACTTTTTGACTATACCATTGTCATTAGACATTAATCCATGTTTTACACCTACACGTTTGAATGCTTAATTCTTTTGGTTTCCCATTGGATTGCAATTTGTGATTAGAATTGAGAACACATTCAAACTTTCGTGCGTGGAATAAATTAAGCACTAATTAAATCAGGAATTAAGATACGGGAGAAAATAAACATTAATTAGATTAGACAACAACAAAACTTTTCCCTTTGTTATCCAACTTTATTGTAACATTCTTCCTGGGCCTTTGTTGTTAGCGCTAACTTTCCTCTTTCTAATTATTTTATATATGATCTCTAAAGGGCCGTCAAATAATACTCGTTTGCAATGAATTTGAATATAAAAGAAGGTACAGAAACAAAATCAAACAACTTTCGCACACAATTGAGGGTGTTTTCGAATTGGATGTTGCAAACGTACTAATTTTCATGGATTTTAATTTGTAAATTATATACACGTACCCACTTAATGATGATATTTATATAGTAAAATACAACTATAATATGTATATAAATATGTAATTGATTATAAATTTGTATTTTGAATATATATTACATAAAAATTTGAGAAAAATTATAATCGAATACACAAATTATAAGTATTGTCGCTGATTAATTAGTTTGCATGTAATACTTCAATGATCAATTATTAAAGAGAGAATGTGTATTTGTATTATTATGTCTATTGTTTTTTTATTTTATCAAAGTGTGCAACAAATTATTATACAATTCATACCCGATATAAATATTAGTCGTTAATAAATTAATTAAAAAATGTACTCACAAGTTAATTAATTAAAAAAAAAATTTAATTATTAGTATGTCTCTTAAATATTATATATTATATAAGAAACAATATTAAGTTTATAATATTAAATAGATCAACAATATATGAAGAATTATAAAATAGTTTTAATAAAAATGAGTAAATTATAGATTTATCTACTATTCGATGACGATGTTTCTATATTAAAACACAAATTCAATACCTCTATAATCCACTTAGTATAATCTACTATACGAATTAATCTACTAAACGAATGAGTTATTTTTTTCGGGTCATTTATGCAAAGTAAATTGCAAAATGTACGTGTTTCTACGCAAACTTACATGAGTGGTTTGTAATATACGTGATTCTTGGGGTAAGATTTTGTATAATAAATTACAATAAAAATATGTTTTGTACACGTAAGCGTGCATCATTTGCACATGTATCTCATCTACATATGTTTTAAGGGTGATTTATGATATAGTAAAATATATGTGCAACAAGTAGTCGAGTGATCTCCCCCATTGAAAAACTTTGGGAAGGCCAAATGTGATGCCATCTCAGAAATGATGGTAGGTGGGGTCTTAGAGTCGTGATTGAAAACGTCAATGGATATACACTAATTGGCACTAGGGAATGATCTATAATTGGTGTCGAAACCTTTGTTGTTGTAACTCTAGATTTAGTTTTGTCAAGAGGGATGGGAATTGAGTTGCGCATGGGGTTAGATAAATTGGTCCATGTTAAATCCAACTTCACTAATTAGGTAAACCTCCTTTTGATATGGGCTTCTCTAACTTTTAATCAATAAAGTTCTGATGTGATTTTAAAAAAAAAATTAATAATAATCATCGCTTGTATTTAAAAAGTATGAAAAGGGGTAAGGCAAAAATTATGACCATTGATCGTGTTTGGTGATGATCGCCACGTAGATAATCACAAAATTGGAAAGGAAAGACAGAATGAGTTTGGGGCACAGAACGCTATATGCATTTCACGTGCATACCCATACGATTTGTCTTGCATTGCCATCACCATGACTCTTCCATTCCATTAAGTTCCGGAAATTCAAATTTAATTCCATCAACAAATAAATAAATTATAGCCTTTTTAAGTGAATTTATTTTTATTCATAACATGTGATGGTCATCGAAGGAGATGATTTTGTGGGTCTAGATGTAACATAAGTCAGATTTTGACAGTTATCCGTACGATAAAGGCACGTGAGTCGTGATATTGGCATTCTTCTTGACTTCTTTTTCTGCTCGTAAATTAAATATGTCAATAATTATATGAATTTAATTTAATTGACTGAAAATATTCGATTTATATATTTTCACCATTACATATGATTCTAAATATAATTTATCAATACATTTTTTTTAGATTTAATGGCTATGTATGGATAATATAAATAATTTTATGCTGACAATTAATTTAAATGATGGAATATTTAATTATTAATTAATAAAAATTATAATTATTTAATATAAATAGACTATTACTTTAACTAATAATGTAAAATCAATTTACATAGTAAGTACATAATCTTTTTCATAGACTATCATAACAAAGTAACACCATAGATAATTTAATCGAAGTTTATATAATTTATTTTTTTGAACAGTGTATAAAACTCATTAAATAGTTCAATTTAGCAATCTCTTGTCGCTATAAAATTTATTAGTCAATATTTTATAAATGTATTATAACCTATAGCCTTCCTGTGTAGCTTTAACAAATTCATATCTAAATCGTGCCAAGAAGTGAGAAACAAAATTTGAATATAAATCCAAACATGTGTTAAATTATATGATTATTTTGATTGAATATTATCTTTTGTACGTAATTGTTGAAATTAATTCCTTAAATTGAGTAAGATTATTATAGATGAGAAAATTTTCAATCAAAATATTTATACACTGATGCATTTTTAGGTTTTCATTAGAATTAAAAGCCTCTAGTAAAGATGGAAAAGATATTTTTCATCTCATTCAAATATTCTTGAGTTGATATAACTTATTAACTATAAAAAAATATAGCACTTTAAGAATGCTAAAGTATATTCTTGAGTTGATATAACTTATTAACTATAAAAAAATATAGCACTTTAAGAATGCTAAAGTATAATGCTTTTCAATACATGTTGGACGATAGATATCTTAATATATTAGATATTTTAATTAGTTAGTTAGTTATATTAATTAATTATTTTATATTAGTTAGTTATTTTTTAATTGACTATTCAATTCTATATAATAATTGTCGTAATTTATTTTATCAATAATATTCAATTTATCTCTTATGGACGACTTAAATCAAGAATTATAATATTCAGTTTTATTATCTGAAAAGTAAAATGTGTAAAATTAATTTATTTAAATTTATATATAGAATTTGTAGCTTTTAATTATTTTTATACAGAAATTTATACTTTTATAATAATTATTCATGTCATTTATTCAACTTTAAATTTTGATCTGAGTCAAGTTATTAAACATGGACTAACCAACCTTGAAGATGTAAGGCTTAATTGAGATGGAGTCTAAGTGGAACCATAACATATGCTTAATTGATTTGCTGGATTTGATTAAAATTTGATGTTGAGAAGCATCTGATATGAACCTAATAGTCATAGTTCACTTAAAAGAATCGTTCTAGGTCGGAAACTTACAAATTTGAGTGAAAATCCCGTACACCTGCAGAATGCGATAAACGGCGCTGTAAAACTCCGATTCGGCTGATTCCAAAACGAGGTGAAAGATGACGTTCTGAAACTCAAGTTAGGCTTTTGAATCACCGAAAACCAGTATATAGAACTCGAGATATGAACGCAGGTTAGTGATCACGAAGATTGGAAGAATTGGAGTGTTAGGGTTTGATGTAAAGGAAACTCAATATTATTATTCAGCAAACGAATCAAGAACAAAATGGCGCCACAATCTAGTGATTGATAAGCCAAAGAGAACGCCACAAGGATTAACAACCTTGATAAGTTCAACGTGAATTCTTTCAAGAACTCTAGAGAGCAAAGCCTCACAAAAACAATATTCAAAAATCTTCCCTTCCATAGGGTTACAAATGCTTATTTATACTAAGTCTATCTCTAAACCTAAATGGGTCATAAGTGACACCATTCTCTAGGCCCATATGGGTCTTACATCTTTTATTTATTTTTAACATAAACTTAATGTAAGGAAGCAAAGTATCTTCACTTACACATAACAAAAACTAAATCAATAATAAAACTATTACAATTCCAAATCATTGCAAACTAAGAATTAATACAAACCAAATTAAAATAAATAAAATTTATCCTAATTTATTAAAATATGAATCATCATCACGCTCTTGAGATCCTTATCAGCATCATGAAATTCAAGAGTGTCAAGCTACTGGAAAACAAAGTGGTAAAACAAAGTGATGTATATTTAAGGCTTTTCGGCAGCACTGCTGTCATAATATTCATGATACTACTGTTAGCAAAATATTTATTCTTGTACATGTTGTGGTTAAATCTTGTGCCTAATTAATATATTATTTTTATTTTGATTTTATTTTGCAAAGATAGAATTGGTCTGAGGCCCAAGTTGCTAATGATAAAATTTAATTAAAATTATTATTATTATTGTTAAAAGGTTTGTTTATTTTTTTTTTATTTCCGGAAAAAGGGTGAATGTATAGTTTAAGTTGGATATTATTATACTACTTCTTAACAAGACATGATAATCACTAGTGGAAGAAATATTGAACTAGGGGGGGCCGAAAAAGCATGTCACAAGTTGGGGATAGCTACACTAGAGGCGAAAGACAAAGCTGCGCAATGTCTTTGTTCAATAAATTCAAGAACCCCACAAGCTACACCTATAGAATACTCGTAGTCGTAGACTCAATTCATACGCACCCCATTTTTCATACACCTCCTACATCTCGTTAATTACATACTAGTATCAAATTATTGTTGATTCAATTTAAATTAGTATTTACTTATATAATTGAATTAACCATAATAATTTTTATAATAATATAAATGTATTAAAAATACTTTATTTTTAACGATCATTCTAATGCTCTTTTTTTATTGAATAAAATTTATATAAATTTTATTATTTTATAACTAAAATTTATTTTTAAATTGTGAGAGTCTAATAATGTATCAAATAAAAAATGGAGTGTAAAATAGTATTTTTTTTAACCCTTCTTTTAATTATATATTTAAATAAGTTAATCATATTTTTAAAGATCATGAAGCAAGTATAGGGAAAAATTGGTGTATAAATAGGATAACCGTTATATGTGCAAGTTGGGGAAGATTGGAAGCTTTTTCTTTCATTTGCAGTTGTAGTATTTTGGTCATGCGATCTTTTATCTTTTAGAAAAGCCTGCAAGTTGCTCGTGTTTTGACTACAGCTGCAAATGAACAAGTGGCATCACATGTTACACAGACAAACCATTTTTACTGTGACTGACAAACATTGATTTTGCTAAAATTCAAATAAATACAAGTGGGAGTATTTGATGAAATAGACTGTACATTACTCTTTCTAATTTATGCGATCAATGCTTTGTCTTTTGTTTTGTCCGTCGTTATCATAATATATTTTCTTCTGTTTTTAGGCACAAAGCTATTTATTGTCTAAGATTTAGTAGCTCTTCTACTTTTTCTGTTTCAAATTTATTTCTCAAAAATTACAAATTAATAATGAAAGTATCAAATCAAACTAAATTCAGCATCAAAAGAATCTTTGAAATCACGTCCAATCACTCTCAACACACAATTTTGATTTTTTTACTGTTATATATAGCTATAAAATATAGTACCATCAAACAAAATCTATTACATTAATGAAAAATGATTTTTTTTTTAGGACAATTTTAATAATTTAAAAGTATTGTTAGAGCTTATGATTTTCATATTAAAATTCGTCTATGAAAACAAAACATGTACTATGTGTTTGTGTTTGTACATGATAAATAATAGAGTTTCTATGAAACATTAATAACTTAAAATATTTTAATATATTGTTTTTTAATAATATTGATGAATTAAAAAAAATTATTAACTTTTTTATTTTAGGAAATATTATTTCACAAAGAAAAACTTCATTTCATTGTTTATAAATATTATATTAATTTTTTTATATTTTATTACAAAAATTATTAAATATTGATTGTTATGAGTAATAAAAGTTTAGAAAAAATAAATTTTATTTCACAAACACTTTTGGTAATAATATAATATATTTAATTATTATAATTTATTTTCTTCTAAAATATTTATTTAATTATTCATTTAAAAATCAAATATTCCAGTAAAAAATTTCTAAATAATATAAGATGTTATTGAGATCTAATTTCTATTGTCCTAGAAAGTCACTGCCATGTGAAATTGAAAAAAACTCTGATTTTGCTTTTATTACTTGACATCTTTATGCACAAATTTCAAATGCTCTGCATTTTGCCTTTAATACTTTAACATCTTTAGGCCTAAAATTGACATCTTAAGGGACACGAATCAAATTAAGGCACTGTGTTGAAGCTTATGGAACTTATTATGGTTTTGAATTATATTACTTGCTCTTCAGACTTTGTCTGGATAATTAGCTTGGACATTCCTATGCCCAAGTTTGTAATAACAGACAGGAACAGTAATCATAGGGTGAACCAACTACCAGAATTATGATCCTTAATGGACAATATGAGCAAGTTCCAGAGTTGATGTTACAAAATTAATTTAATACCAAAAAACGTCCCAATCCTTTTATTGATTCGTAAATGTGGTAGACAGAATGTAATTATTGCCCCAACTTCTACATAACAATAGAAGCAACATATGGAGATTGGTGAAAGAGTTGTTCAAAATCTGGTGAACAAGGTGTAAATTGATGAAGTAATTTCTGAATTTTATAATACCACGTGATGAAAGATGATAGGAGTATCGTGAATGTGTGACAAGAAAAAAGTCCATACATATTCAATATTGCATTAAATACTTAAATAGAGTCACACTGCTTCCAATAATCTGTTGCAATCATGAAGTAATTATTTCAAACAGCTCCTTTTCCACCCAACCATGGCTTAGTGATACTCCCTCCCACTTAACATTTCTGTCACCGGGGACACTTAAACAATTTTCTTTTTTTAAATAGATCTTCAAATTAAAATAATGATTTAGTAATTTTTTTGATAATTATTTCAATAACTAACGTAAATTAAATATATATATATATATATATTTGATTACATTCATATGATAATTAATAAATATAAATAGTTATTTTTTAAAAGGAATAAATATAAATAGTTATGGTAACTTAAACCATATCATCTATTAAATACAGTTAATTATGATTTTATATATTATTACTGTAATTGTAAAAAAATTAAATATTATTACTTTACCAAATTTTTAATTTCCGTGATTTAATGAACAAACTCTAAGACATAAGTCAATATAAATATTGAAGTATAAATAAGATATATTAAGAATGATTTGTGATAAAACGGAGAAAATATGAAATTGTGGTTAATATGATGTATTTTGAGGTATGAAAAGGCAAAAGCTTTCCACTTTAGCGAGCAATGCGTTGAAAGACAGAATAGAAATGGAAATGGGAAACCGCGGGTGACCATATTTTGAGAGACATCACATGGAATGGGACAGTGAGGAGATGATGAGCATACTTATATCAACAGCTTTGATTTCCCCTTTTACCAACCGGCAACCACAATACAAAATATAGCCCAATTTCTTCATAACCATTCACAATGCTTCCAAACACCTTTCCATTATGTCCACACTTACAACCAGCCCTCATGTCAAATTTCAACACCAATGCCTTTTATTTGGAGTCTGCATGGGCATATGGACCCCATTTCGCAACTTTATATCATAATTAATTGCTATGCTAAACATTTTTACCCTAAAACTAAAGTTATTATCACTATTAATACTTTACCCCGCGGATCATCTTTTTGTTCTTTCACAAGAGAAATCAAATTTATTTATTAAAACTTAAAGGATCGATATATGTTGGGATATCAAAATAAAGATAAGAATTGACATTGAAAATGATTGTGTTTGCAGAAGAGTGAGTAACTATATTAGTCTATCTTCTAGTAAACTCTACGTGAGAGTTGTTACAAATAACATCGAGAACGGATATGCATTTAGCAAGAATAGCATCTAACTCTGTTTATCTTGAGAAGAACGATTAAAGGCATCAACTAGATTTTTAAGTCCATAGATAAAATAGCATTGGTGAAACCTTACTGAATTACCCATTCCATAGCAGTAAAGAGTCTCATAGCATTACCAACTTTTACTGAAATAATTGGTTGCCCAAATAATTTTGACTCTAATAAAAAGACATGATTCATCTCGTATACAAAGGTCAATTCATATCCTATTACACACTGACGCGAAACAAACATCAATATCGCATTTTATAAATCCCATAGGCGAGGGTTGCCATCGAGGCCATGCATATGTCGTGCGAGTCACCACCTTTAGGCCATCCCACATTCGAGTAGCACTTCACTCGTCTAATATATTTTTACCTCGAAAAACTATCTCAACAGGTGGTTCATCACGACGATCCCACACAATAAAGTTCATACTCCTCCACAAACTCCAAAGCATTATGAAGAATACATTACTTTTCTCCTTAGACTAGCAACTTAATAACTTGACTATAATCTCTCTAAATGCATACTTAATCTGCACCAAAGGATCAGCTAAATCCCACAAGTCAACCTCTCGCCAAATTGTGCTACTATTCCTACAAAAGAGTAAGATATCATCAATTTCTTTTGTTTCTCTATTACACCACAAACACACATTCACCACCTGAACCCCTTTGTCACATAATCTAGTTCGCCTTGGAACACAGTTGTGTACGACCCGCAAGATAAAGTTCTTCACCTTTTGAGGTACCGTCAAACTCTACAATTGGTTCTTATCACCATCTACTTTTAACTATGAGTTATCTATCAAGTATGTCATGCATAAAATGATAGGAAAACCTGATCCTATAAAGGCCATGTTGATCTGGTCTCCGAACACGATCATCATGCATAACAACATCAAAAAAGGGAGTCCTTATGGCATCATCTACAAATTAAGGTGATAAATAATGGTGTAGAGTATTCACATTCCACCTCTTTTGATTGGTTATCTCAATAGATTGTGCACCTTCAAATATTGGTACGTAGGAATAACACCAGAAGGTTGAGGAAATTTGATATTTAGATAACCATTGGTCTCTAAAGACACACAATAAGACTTCATTGAATTTGTGAGGGCCAAAGCCCTCATAAAGGAGGGGATCCAGCCACAAAGAAGACATTGGTGGTGGCCTTATGCAATCACAAATAAGGTGGTCACAAATCTTTGTGGTGGTCAAAACGGCCATAAATTTTGAAATTTCCATTTCCATTTCCATTTGTGAGGGTAAAGAGCGCCACAAAGTCCTCATTTTGTGAGGGCTTAGGTCGCAACAAATGTCTCCTTTTGTGAGGGTTAGGTTACAAATGGCTTGCCTTTACCCTCACAAAGGGTTGATTTTGTGGCTGAAAAAACTCTCACTAATGACTCCAATTTCATCTGAATTTTGTGGTGGCATAAGCTCTCACAAAATGAAAATGATGTGATTTTGTGAGGGCTTAGGCAAAAACAACATCCAGCTAAAATTGTAGTCTTTTGTGAGTAATTTTTCAGCCACAAATAAAGACCAATTTGAATGTTTGAATTTGTGAGGTTTTTTTCGACCACAAAATGAGTTTTTTTTTATAGTGACAATAATGTGATCTTCATTTCTATTGATAATTGGATACCATGCTTAAAACATATTTTGCCTCGAAAAAATTTGCAACACATAGCTTGAGCTATATTGTCTTTGTTCGAATCCAACAAGTCCCAACAAGGGAAATAATAAGCTTATAAAGTTGAACTACAAGATAATCTTGATGCTCATCCCTCCTTCCTTCTTTTCCATGGCCAACTTGTCCCACAACATCCATTTAATACATTTACTCTGCATGTGACTTTTACCCCACTCATCTTTCCTTCTCTTTGTTGGTTTGGTTCAAATAAGATTAAGTAACTTGTTTAGGGTTTAGGATTTAGGGTTTAAGATCATAATATTCACTCTGGTGGTTACTGTTATAAGCAAAAAAGTTGACATCAAATTTCAATCACTATTATAAAGAAAAGTTACAATTGAAATATTTACAAACATCACGTTAACATGATAAAAAATTAGCAAGTAAAATAATGGGTGCAAGAAAGAATTGATAGTCATTCATAATACGTATCGTAAATTTGGTTGGATGAAATATTTATCTTTGAATATTATCAAACTAATTGCAGTATGGTATATACTTGTTGAATGACATTCTAAATAATATTTGATGATAATTGTTTCGTGGGGAAGGTAATTAGAGATTAAAACTTGAAACCACACACATGAACTAATTTTTCTATTGTTTCAGTTTGTATTTCTTGTACTATACGCGTAGCCTATACGGTTCCAACTAGCATTAATGTATTTTTATGTGAATGATTACTTGTTATACTAATTAATCAATTTGTCAACCTTTGGTTCCCAAAGGGCCAATCAACAAAACCTTTAATTTTCTCAATATTTCATTGGAAATGTTTAATGTAGTGATTTGATAAAATAAAATGGAAAGAACAATATTTTTTTTTTGGGAATAAATTGATAATTTGATTAGTACCATAATTAAAATATTGGTTAGGAGTTGCGACACAATGATTAGGGGGAGCTTATACCTTATTGTTCCCTTTTGTATAGATTTTGTTCCCCTGCCCCATCTCTCTCTATATATATATTTGCACACACAATCACACATGTCACACATATTGTGGAGTAAGAGTGAAGCAAATAAGTACTTGTATCATTTGATGCTCAGAGTCTCACAAGACATGGTCTCTCTCCAACCACGCTTGCCATTCTAACCATGACATAGACGCTACTTACTTTTTTGGTAAATATAGATACTACTTCTCTCCACGACCATAATATAAATTCTTTCTTTTCAAATTGCGTAAGGGATATTCCTGCCGAATAGATAAAAAGGAGGCTTCTTCTACTAAATATATATTCCTTATAGTATTATTATTCTCTACGTGCTTAACTTCAAACAACTTGACATAAATACTCAAACATTGATAAAGTGGATGTGTTCAACAATCTTTTTTTGGGGAAGAAAGTACGTTTAAAAGTCGCGGTGGGTGTCAACGTAACTACTCTATGAGAATCTTTTCATCCTAAATATAAGTCATTTATAAATATTATGATTAAGAATCGTATTAATAAGTGCGAAAATATTTAAATCAATGTTATTTTAGGAGTAAACTTTTCAAATTACCACATTTGACCCATGAGTTTCATGAATTTTAATTTTTAATAACTTAGTTGGTACCTTAGTTTGACTAGGTATTTGCGGTAAAATTAAACAATAATTAATATTATTAGATTAAATATGATATCATAGATTTAGCCTCGTAAAAAATTATTTCCCATTATTTTTATGTTCTTCTTGAATATACGTAGCACTATAAGTTTTTCTATAAAAAATAGTGTACTTTTTTTTTATACGTAGATCTAATTAAATCACATTATTATACCATTTTATTTTGTTGATTTTTAAAATATCTATAAACATGTCTACACTATGAAGTGTGATTAAATATATTTATATAAATTTTATTTATTATTTTGCTTAAGAAAATATCTATAGACATGTCTACACTATTTGATTTTATTTATGATATATATATATATATATATCATAAATGCAATTTAAATATCATATCAATTTAAATATAGTAGTTTCATGTATGTTTGATATGTTAAAAAGTATAAATTCGAATACATTTCTCTCTAATCAGTAAGGATTCGATTTTTGGATACAAATTTTAAAGAAAATATAAACAATGATTAATTTTGGTAATTTTGTCCAATTATTATTATTATTATTTTGATTAACTTACCAATTATTATTATTATTTTGATTACTTACCAATTATTATTGATCCCTTTAATTTTTGAAAAAAATAAGTCTTTACACACATACACCTCATAAATATTTTGAAAGGAAAAAGAATTAGAAAAAAACATGATAATTATAATATGTTAATGATCTAATAAATAGAGAGAGAAAATAAAATGTTCAATGAGAATTTAAAAATTATAGATGCATAAATATAATTGCTCTTAATTTTCATTCATAAACATCGTAACTCACTCGCAATCAACCATCGAAAGCAACGGCGACACATACTAGGAATCTTCAATTGTGTCAATCTCAAGCTTCCTTTTTTGTCTTCTACTCATGCCGTACCTAAGGTTTTTTTCTCCACGTACAAGTACTCATTCTGATTTTTTGGTAGAAGACCAATAGTAGTATCTTTTTATTAAATGTTTTTCTTGTTATTGGATTTCTTTTATGTTCTCCTCCAAAGATTAATCATTCTTACTTTAGGCTCGGTATAGCATAAACCATGGAACACATGGTACAGCAGTGGTTCCTAGGTCTATGTTGTTGGATGTTCAAACTTTTGAAATTATTATCCGTCAAGAACTCAAGATTGAAGGTTACTTAAAACCGTTAAATACTTCAATTAAATATCAGCTCAACTAATAAAATAAAAATTGTTAAGTTGAATATGATATTTTATTTTAAATTTGAGACATTGCAATTGTATGTAAATTTTAAATATTTTTTTATAAAAAAAATGAGTAAACACAACGTTGAAATATAAGGTGAAATTTTACGTTAGATTCTTTTAAAATTAAGAGTAATATTTTAAAGGATTTTATATTTTTAAATAAAAAATATTAATTATAGTTTATGTAATTTTTGTTAACTATAGACAGCAACAGAGCATGATCAATTTCTTTAGGTATGCCACAATGGTAAAAGTAATGCACCCTTTTTTATTATTGGGAAGACGGAAAGAAAAAGATAACAAAAAAAATCAAAGTTTATCGAAGGTTATTCCCTAATCATCAGTAGGAAAGTAGGAGGAAAGCTAGAGTGCAACAAAAAATCAATTTTTTTAAAATTTAGATATGAAGTAGCTATAAATTTAAGAAAAATGTTTGATGTATATTTATAGGTGTGTATACGCTTTAAGAAACAGAAAAGAAAAGAAGATAAAGACATGTGATAAATTTAATAAGTTGACGATGTAATAAAAAACGAGAAATTAAAATAAAATTAAAATATTAAACGAACGTATAAAAATTAAGAGTATATATATATTATTGTTGTAAACTTAACCAATCAATCAATGTAAGTGTAAGTGTTGCTTCCTTTCAAGTTATGCATCAACTTCGAGTTCCACTCAAGAGATTTAAAATGCATAATTTAGTTAACCAAAGGACTATATGGATGTATATAGGTACCAATAGGAATAAATTCAATCAAGTTTAGTTTTTGTAAAATCCAAGTCTTTGTTTAATTAAAAAAAGTTAAAGGCTTAAATTGAATTTGTTATATTTTATAAACTTATATTTTTAGATTTAAGTTTAATTTTTTTGAATTTTTAATGTGATTTTTTCGTCTACTTAAATATTTATTTCATATTAATTTTTTAAATAAATAATTTAACATATTTTTAGATAAGCTAATGATATAGTAAATTAATGAGATTAAACTCAATCTTGATAATCTAATGTTATATAACACCCATTAAACACCATTTGATAATAATAATAATGCTATTAATTTGTCAAAAATTGATTTAGACTACAATTCTTAAAGGGTAATAATGTTAACATATGTCATTAAGATGATATATATTTTCATTCTTTATTTAATAAATTTAATTTTATTGAAGATGAAAATATGAGTTTATTTGAATATTTTAGTTATGCATTTGATGAAATTTGTATTTATATTGAAGATGATAATTAATTTTATGGATTTTATTTGAAAATCTTGATGAATTTTTATAAAAAAAATAATAATAATA
>JBBPBS010000276.1:11686070-11706921 GCA_037974835.1 Cicer judaicum
TTCGGCATTTTAAAATATAAAAGATCAAATTATCACTTACAATTAAAATAAATAATCAAATCATAAAAAAATAAATAATTAAAACATTAATTAAAATTAAATTAAGAGATTACGGATAATATTTAACTTAAAAAAATAATATTTAAACTTTAAAATAGTTTAAAACATAAATTCAAAGACAAAAATTTTACATTTGAATCATTAACGTGTATTCTAAGTATATATATTGATATTTTTTATTCTTAAATTAGATAGGAAGATAACAAATAACAAATAAACAAATCAATTAAAAAAAATACAATTTAAGATAACAATGATAGTAATTTAATTAAATTTACTTAAATAGCAACTTGATAGGACCAAAGTAGTTTATAAGCATTTTAAAATTTGATATTTTTAACTAAATGGGATTCTTAAAAAGTCTTGACAATGTCTTCTAAAAAAAGTATTGTCTGCCTAGAATATGAAGTAGGCAAAACTATAAACGCTCTTTAGTCTATCTGGCCTATTTCTAATTAAAAAAGAACTATCTTGAATTTACTTGTGATAGGTATTAAATAAGTAAACTCTATCACCCCTAATTTGAAATATAAAATGGGACAGTGCGTTTAGTTATACGGTACGGTATGATTCAGTATAGTATATAACTCATTTGTTGTAGAAGATAATCTTTTTTGTTTTTGAGTCCATTGTTGTATTATAGGATAATATGAAAGCGTACAAAGGCAGAACATAGACGAAAATAACTCTCGTGCAGTTAAAAAGTCCAATCCCGACAAATAATACGCTCTTCTGCCGTTCAGCTTTTGATGTACACTCACGCACTTCTTTCTCTTTATAAACTTTCTTTTCTTTGCGGCATGCCACTCCCCTAAAGCTTTCAACATTTTTTCTTACCACCGCGTGCACTTAATTAACGTTTTATAAGCCTTAAATACTATTTTTCAAAATTACAATAAACTAAATAAAGTCTTAATTTCACATTATTAATCACATAAACAAACAACAAACAATTACTTTTTTGCCGCTACCGCTTTGGACTCGACCGACCGACCGGCCACAACCGCAATCAGCGCATCTCACCATTCTCACTCATTTGACATTAATTTTCCTATTTCTTCAACAAATCAAAATTGAATAACTTTCATATTGAAAAATAAAATGTTAATTGAAACAAGGAGAATAGACTACCAAATGATAGTAATAATACAAAATTGTAATAAGCTCGAATAAAACTTCTGAACAATATACATTAGTACATTTCTCAACCATTCTAATTATTAAGCAAAAAGAAACACTATTACAAGTAGAATCTTAAACAAAACTTCACTCAACCATACACTCTGTTAGCATTTTGTAAACAGAGTGTATCAAAACAAATAAACAATAATACTTAAATAAGCTGGTATTGATTTTAACTTTTTTTTTTAATTTGCCATTTTATTTTGTTTTTTTTTTTATAATAATTTCAGCAGAACAAAAATAAAACTTGTCAAAGCAAAACTAGAGGATCTGAAGCTAACAAAATATCTTGAAAGAAATCATCCTCCACTTGGCAGAAAGATGAAGAAGGAGAAGGTGAAGATGGAAAACATGCTTTGTCAAAATCAATGAGTGAGTCAGCAAGAACAATGCTGTCGTTTAAATCATCATCACACAAAAACGGCGTCGTATTCTCCCCAAACATTTTACTCTCTTCTTCTTCAAACATCAAAGAAAACTCTGGAGTTTGGAAATTAAACACATCATCCCAAGTAGGCATATCCATTTGATAAAACTGCGCCGTTTCATTGAACAAATTAGTTTCACCTTCACACTCTCTGAAAACTTCTGAAACTTCACTAGTTTCTTCTGATTCTTGTGACTCGCCGGAGTTACAGTTACTACTCCGGAAATTAAGAACCGAAGTTGGAGATGATACCGGAATACATTCACCGGAGTCGTAACAATATCTAGAAGCTTCAAGTTCAGCTCCGGTTTCAGTTTCACCATTTACGACGACCTTCATCACGGGTTTCACGGCGGAGGTTTCCTTCTGGGGCGGAGTTATGAAATTTGTTAAAGCATCTGGTCCACGAAGCTTAATCGCGGCATTGTCGTAAACCATTGCAGCTTCTTCTGCGGTTTCGAAGGTTCCTAACCAAAGACGAACCCTCCGAGCAGGATCTCGAATCTCCGCCGCCCATTTTCCCCATGGTCTCTGACGAACACCGCGGAATTTTTTGCCGGTGGTGATAGCAGGAACTTTCGCAGGTCGTTTTAGGGTGGATGTTTCTCCGGCGGGTCTTTTTCTGTTGACGGTGGGTTTGACGGTGGTTTCGATTTCGATACGGTTGATATAGCGTTTGGTTCTGTTTCGGAAGAAAGTTTGTTCTCCTTCTTCGTCGCTGGATGAGTCGGTTGCGTCTGGGTCGGTAACGGATATTCGTACAACTCTGGGTTCTACGGTTTTGTTGTTAACTGTTTTTCTTGTTTTGATGAGTTTTTTGGTGACAGTGTGATGCTCTGTGTATTTGCATAGGATACTCTTGTTATTGTTCTGTTCCATTGTTGTTTATTGTTATGAGAAAGAAAACAGTGTTTTTTTATAAGGAACAAATAGGTCCGGTTTTGGAATTTAAAGTGAATCGTGTAGAAGAAGGTTAGAGCTTTAGGATGGGTACTCCAAAGGCTTTTTATGAAGAAAAATCTTCCAAAAAGAGACGAAAAGGTGAGGTTTTGAGAGGGAAAAGAGAAAGATAAAAGAAAGAAAAGGAAAGTAGATATTAAAAATGGAAGGGAGTAGAAATGGTAGAGAGTGAGAAGAATAAAGAGAAAAGAAGAGCTTTTAACATCATGGGGTGTGATTCTTTGTAGTGTTTATATGTTGAGGAGAGTTTCGTTGAAACTTCTTGAATGGAAAAAAAGAGTAAATCTTTGTGATTCAAAGTGAAAGAGGAGAATAGAAGGCAGAAATGGTATAGATTCTGTGAAATGAAGAGTGATAAATGTTGTTGGTGTCACTCAATGGGTAAAACAGACTAAGAACTTGGAGAGCAATAGTTTCAGTGTTTTCTGAGAGGACCAAAACCACTTAAATCGCGTTTTATAGGATTCAAACGCCGAAAATGGAAAGATTGATAAATATCAGAATAAATTAAATTCAAATTTATAAATACTTTATTTTCTATATTTGTTACAATTTATTTATTTCTCATTAATTATAATTATTATTTCTCTTAAAAAAAAAAGTGGTGTTGATAGTGAGAAGACATAATTTTTCGACTCGCCGCATTTAATATGAAATTTAAACACGTTGGTTACAAGGTTTCACATAGTAGAAAGATCTGCACCAATCAGACAACATCTAACGGTTCTTAGTAATCATGATGTGTGTCACGTGACATCCAATAAACACGGTCAAATTGATATGACTAATAAAATCAAAATTTTCTTTTTCTCCGTCTCTTATGGCCAAATGAAGATACTGTCTATTTGAGTTTAGAAATCTAGTTATCTCTCCAAAAATTAGTTTTGTTCATAAAAAAAATTAGCTCTATTATTTTTCTTCTTATTTAGGTTTTTGTGAGTCTTGACTGGGTTTCCACTGAAGTGAAGAGGGGAGAAGAAGTAATTATTTTAAATATTTCACAATTAGGAGTATGTGGTATTAAAAATTTCATTTATAAAAAAATAAAACAAAAAATTAATGTATTTATTAATTTCTATTATTTTTTTACATATGTAATCTTATTAAAAACTGTAATATTTTAAATATTTAATAGTATTAAAAAGACAAATATATTTAAAGTAATCATAATTTTAATAATAAAAACACTTTAAATGTCATAACTTAATTTGTACATTAAATAAAAAATTCTTAATTTTTTTTTTATGTATAGTACCAAAGTGAGTAATAATATGAATTAAAATCTGAGAGGCATACTGTTATTAAATTTTTTTGAAAATTGTACGTTAAATACTTCACATAGAAGTATGTAGTACTAAAAGTTAGTACTACTAAGAATTTAAATCACATAGTCATGTTATTAACATTTTTTGAAAAATGTATTAAAAAAAATGTAACAGTTTAAAAGAAGAGGTGCCTAAAAAAAGGCAAGAGGGTGATTTGGTAATGTGATAGTTTTGGTCGTAAAAACACTTCATTCTGTACTGGCCAAGGGTGGTGGGTGGGTCATGTATATTTGTGGGTGGACTATTAACTTTTATTTTGGGAGGGATAAGGTTTTTGTTTTTTTGTTTTCACTTTTGTGTTTTCTTTAATTGTGAAACGGTTTTTTTATATTAGAGTTTTTACAGCTAGAAGGAGAAGTTAACGTGGCGGGCAACCTAGAATTCGCGGCCATTTACAATTCGATTCTGTACGTCTCTGGGTTTTTTCTGCTCACTGTTCGTACACACAGATAAGGCTAAGCCCACGCGCCCATCTCACTCGTGCTAAACACATTATTTGCTGTTAAGGAAAAAACATGATCACCGCTAACAATATAAACTCACGTTAACAAATGCTCATAGATATACATATTTTCTTAAGATAAAAAAAGTAAATTTTTTATATAGATATTTAATAAGTGTATAAATGCATTTCTTAGTGCATTTTCAAAAGAAAATTATTTACAGTTTATAATTATTTTAATGGCAGTTGAATTGAATTTGACTTTTGACTAGTGCTAATTACTGCAAAACCAGCTGTTTTAATTGATTCTAACGGCCATTGAGTATTAATTTATTTTTGAGAATCCTAGGGAATATATAAATCTACAATTAAAATTACTGATCACAAAATGTTTAATTAAAGATTCCTTTTTACAAGAATTCATATTACAAATATGATTTATTACCTATTTTTTAGGGTGTAATCTTTATTGCCAATTCTAATAACTAAAAATATTATTCTCTGAATTCTATAAACATTTATATATTACTTCACATTTAGTTTGTAAACAAATTAATGTAAAAAATTATACATACATTAAATCAGATATCATTATGTTACCCGAAACCTAACACACCTTGATTAGATAGTAACTAGAGGTCTTGAATTAAAATCAAGTTGTAAAGTGTTAACAGTGGTCCTATTCTTCTCGAACAACAATAATAGTTCACAAAAAATAAAATTATTATTATATTAATATTTAAATTATTAATTTAATTTATATATACTATTTATTTTTGTAAATAATTTATACATCAATTACAACTGTTAAATTATTATAAATATTTTACTTCAATTGTAATTGTCAATAAAGTTATGCTAAAAAACGTTGTGATATGTTCACAATCTGATTATTTTACATTAAAAATGTATGACAATTAAACTCCTAAAATATACTAATGGTCTATATTTTAAATTGACAATCCATACTAATTGATAAGCTACTTTTTATTTTTATTTAAAATTATATATGTGTGTGTGAGATTTCTAAGATGCACACATAAACATGTCCATGTATAGATTTTTCGAGGCCTTAGACAAAACAAAATCTACAATTTATTCATTTTAATTCTATTAGTTGCACAAACTTTATTAGACAAACAACAAATACAAATGAAAAAAGAGTTGCGGTGTGTTGATTTTAACATTCCTTAATTTAATTAATACGTATTTACTTTTAAAAGTACTATAGTAAGTGGTTCATAATACAATTTTTGGAGCTTTCTAAACTATTATAAATAATATAAGATTTAATACAGGGCCTAAGGCGAGAGCCTTACACGCTTTGCTTATTACTAGAGCCTTTATATATATAATCAATTGTATACAATTCTTTTGACATTTAACATTTATGGAAAAAAAATAAGACATCAACACCTAATTATAATATTTCTTGGCAAAAGATGACCTTTAGTTAGATACACCGTAAGCAAAATCAAACAATATACTGTGTTGATAGACTCTCAGAAAATATCACGTATTTAAGATGTTCTTCATGTCATTCATTTTAAAGTTAATACAAAGATTTACAACAATGGTGTTTATGGAAAACCAACATCAATCTCTAGCATAATAAAAATCTGCTACAAATTTAAGACATAATATTATATATTGATTTGATTAACTATTTAATGTGCAATATCTTGAGTTATAACTAGCATTTTGAGATAAAAAAATTGTATTATATATCATTGAAAGCTAAAAACAATATCTATAATTTTTATGAATACTATGAAGTTATATTAAGTGTTTAAAAAGTGTAGTATATATTACTAATAAAAAAATGACTAATTACAAGTAGTTATAAGATTAAATTTTTGCAAATTGGTGAAATATGAGGAATAAACTTAGAACTAAATTCATTTTTTATTTTTGTAACATAAATAAATAAATTGATTAGATTTTGTGATATATATATTTTTCTATCATGTGATCCATGGCTTAGTATTGAAATTTTGACCTAAATTTTGTCAAAATTTCCAATTTATAAAATTCATGCAAAATAGGAGAACTATATATAAACTTGAAATGTAATTATATTAATGAGCCAAGTCCGGCAAGTAGGCAAAGACCAAAAATAGGTGAAAGTCTAAAACAAAACATAAAACAAATCGGACGACTATTTTTTGTTTTATTTAAAGCAAAAAATAAAACCAAATAAAAAGAGACAAAAATGTTTGTACAAATATTCCAGTCAAAAATTGTTTGTACACTTGAAAGCTTGGTGTTAATGCTCGTGATCTGGCTGTACGTGCAATTCCAGTTATGACCTATGTCTTTATATGTTACCTACCGATTGGTGGTTATGTTTTCCAAATCAGAATTGAAACTTTTTTAAAATACAAATAAGTGTAGAGAGGACTGTGTTTGCCGTTTTGGAAATAAAAAGGCTGTTTTGGTTTATGCAGCATCCGTTATGGTTAGATACATATGTGAGTATTTCTATGACGTAAGCATATGTTAGTAGTTTTGCTGTTATCATTGGCGTTAATGACATATAGAGCTATATATCCTCTCTGTTTCTTGAGTTTAGAGAGTTTCATTTTTGGAATTACTCATATATATATATATATATATATATATATATATATATATATATATATATATATATATATATATATATATATATATAAGCATTTGATGTAGTTTAGTTTTGATGTATATGCTATAGCTAAATCCCTTATATATGTTGGCTCAGTTACAATCTCAATATTTTCTCTCTCTCTATATATAAAAAGTTGAATTACTTATATTTTTATTAATTTATGAAATTAATATTTTAAAATTTTACTGTTTAAAAAAATATTAATGTACTTACTTTAAATAGCATGATATATAATGTAATAATATATAATTAATATTTATGAAATTATAATAAATTTTTTTTAAAATTTAGTTTTTAATTTCATAATTTTTTTATTTTTCTAATTTAATTAATTAAATATAAATAATTAATGCATCTATACTATTGTATATAATGAAATTGTATGTCATATCATTTAAAATATGTCAGATTATTATTTTTTAGTTCAAAATTATTAAAAAAACTAAACTATCAACTCTTAAAATAAAACGGTAAATTCTGTAAATTAAAATAAATATATCAATCATAACTGCAATAATTTTTTTTGTTTATAAATTTAATTCAAATAATAAATATTAATATTATTTAATTAAATATCATAAATTTTTATAATTATATATGAGTTTTATATAATATTTACTGCTCTGTCTACAAACTCAAAAAAAATATTATTAAGAGGTAAGATTCACTTCAACCGCCTCTTCGTATGTGTTTTATATAATGTTTTTATGATTCATTACATTAAAATTTTCTATAGATTTTCTCCTTGAGAAGTGTTAGGCACTTAATATTGGTATTTCTCCGCGTGGGACCTAAAAATTTAACTATGGTTTCCTTGTCCTGTACATTTTATGAAAACTCTTTTAAATTAATCATTGAGCTGTATATATTATCATATAAATAGGTAAAATCATTGAAAATGACAGTTGCATTTATACTACATTTTTTTACAAAATTTCTTCGTATGCATCATTATTTAAAAATATAATTATAAATTTATTTGTTTTATATATATATTTAAAAGAATTATTAAGAAAAACCACAAAACTATGCCTAATCTAGAGAAAGAAAATAAAAAGGAAAAATAAATTTTTATTTATTACATTAAGCAGGTTTCAGACTCATGAAAGAATATTAAATTAAGTAGGTATTCTGTATATTATTATTTTTCATTCTCTTATAAGTCTACATACATATATATGATTTAATTGATATACATCTATTATGTTAAAAATAATTAATTGACAATCAATCATAATTATTGAATTAATACAAATTATTGATTGTCATTAAATAAATTTTTAAAGTCATATAATGATGATTATTTGTGATCGGAAAATTAATCTTGTATAATATATGAAAATAATTTTTTACGACCAATAAATGTAAGTATATAAAAATAAAAAAATAAAAAAGCATAAGACAACGTACGGTATCGATACTCTTTTTTGGGACAAGTGGACGCACTTGATATTTCCCAAAAGTATCCCGACAAAACAAAGGTTTCTCATCTATGGAATCACGCATTTCCTAACTTGTAAGGTTTTCTCAAGTGTACATATATGCTCTAACTCTTTGATGAAAACAAAGAAAAATACAAGAACAAGACGTTTTATAATGAGTTGTGATTAATATTTTATACGTATATAATTGTCTTTGGATTAAAACAATTAAGGCAATTAAATCCTGGTAAGTTTATAAATTTTAATAGAGTATATAAACGAGTTTATGAAGAAAAAAAATTAAAATATAGATTTAATTTTATAGTACAAGTTAAAAAATATTATTACAAAAATGATAATTTATGCTTGAATTTTTCTTGAGAAGTTTATTTGATCTAAATATTGGATTGAATACACAATTCAGGCAATTAATATCAAGATTGACTTTTAGTGGACTTTTCAAGTCTAGATCAATTGGTAATATATATACCAAAACTGACATCAACATTAGTTTTAAAGATTTTTGAGTCCTTTATTCCCTTTATTTCTTTTTAATTACCACAACTGTATGAAAATTTTATTTTTATTTAACTGTTAATTTCAAAGTTTAATGCAATTTATAGATTTCTCAATAATTTTTTATATTATTTTTAGTAAATGTATGACATTAATAGTAAACGACTAAGGATATTATAGAAAATAAATAAATAATAACATAAAAAGTATATAATTTTATTAGTGGTCTTTATATGTATAAAATAAATAAATAGAAGTAATAATTATAAAGGAATGAAGGGAGTAACTAACTTGAGTTGATTTTACTGGAAAAAGTTCAAATACCACAGCGTGGTGACTCTGAATTTAAATATTTATAAAATATATATTTATTTTTAGTGTTTGACACATCTGGAAATAAAATTATTTTCAATAAATTAAACCTATGAAAATCAAAGGTAAAAAAAAGAGAGGGGGAGTAAAATTAAGCCTTATTGGTTTTATATACTTGGAAGTGCCATGTAACTTGTGTTTTTGTATGTTTTGAAAGATCCCATGACATAGGAGATATTAGCCAATCCACCAATTCAAATGTATATGGATCGTGAAAGACAAAATCAATGTTGAGGGCAACTTGGGAAGTGGTCCTATTTATCTCTCCCCCATATACATTGAGCCAAGTTATATGCAGACCTTAGACTTTGCTACACACACAGCCAATTAGTCAAAAAAAAAAAAAAAAGACACACAGCCAAAAACACCAAATTCGACAAATCACACATGTGGACTACATACAAGAAAAATACACGTAGAATAAAATGATTTTTTAAACATTTATTACACATTTATTCCTAAATATATAGTTATTTTACCCACATACATACATGTATAAATTGATGTGTTGCCACATCATCATATGATCTCTCATATTTATTAAATCATGCGGCAACAAGCAACACATCATTGAATATAAAACATTTTTACACCATATACTCTAAAAGTATATAGTATATTTTTAATCTATTAAAACAAAAAAGGTTATATCTAAAATATTTGTAACTTCATTTTTTACACAAAGTAAACTTAATGCAGGTCATTTACACTATCATAGCATAAGAGATGTTTGAATAATATTTGGGTTTAACAATCTAATTGGGAAGAAGTTGTTGGTTAACAAAAGTATATATTGCGCATACAAACATGTTACGGTAATAAATTCGAAAACATAAACAAATGAAATAATAGTAAAGATCTATTCTAAAAAGGAGGGCCAAATGCCACATAGTTAGAAGCTTTAATTAGTGATCATGTGGGTCTTAATATTTGTGCCTCTGTTTGAGACCAAAAAACGTAGCTCGTATTTCAAAAGAACAGATAATTAAACGGTGGCAATTAAACGTACAGAGTGATGGGGGTTTAAAATAACAAGAAACGGTAATACACAAAGATGGAGTGATATTAAATTTTCATTCTCCACCACTCTTCATTAGAAACGCGTCCATAAACTTGTCACCGAAGCAAGAGATGTTGGTTTTGTGTGTGTCATAATTTTCATCCATATAACAAACAAATTTAATTAATTTCAAAATCACAATTAGTGATGACTTCCACTTTTTCTCATAAAACTAGCAGTACTTGCGTATGAAAGTTGAGAACATAACACTCATTGCAAATATTATGTTTTTTTTCGCTTATTGTTAGATATGATGATTATGAGTTAGTTATAGACGGTTATAAATAGATTAGTATTGATTTTAATTTAGTTAAGATTTTGCTGAATAATAATTATTTTTATTTACAATAATTCCGAATAATTTTTTAATCTCTCACAGTAAAATATTGAAAAATAGGGATAACAAATTTGTCGTTTTTCCTCGTGTAAAAAGTTAGAAATATTGAATTTTTTTTCTCGCTAAATTGTGTAGCTAGTTAAATTTTTTTCTTATAGTGAATTTGACAAATAGTGACAAAAAAATAAAAATAGTTTTTGGATTAATTGAATTTTTTCTATTAAGTTGATCTCGATCTTTACTTTAAGGCTTGTTTAGATAGAAAAAGTTTCGTTATGATGGTGGGAAGAAATAACTTTTTTAGATATTTAATACGGACCTTTACATTTTTTTTCCAAAGACGATCTATTACACTTTTTAATAAAAAAATAATTTTATAATAATAAATATAATATTTTATTAAAATTATTAAAAATAACAAGTTTTACCTATATTAGATGCCCTTCATTTATCTATCCCATAATCTGATTTTTTTTTTTCATTGGTTCCCCCTACATATATATATATATATATATCCAAAGGTGAGAGAGGAATTGCTGACACTCCAACTTCTTTATATTGTATAAAGCGGAGTTAAAGGTATATTTTCAGTTTTTATTATTTTTAAAATTTAAAAAAAAAAATATTATGAAAGAGATTTAAAGCTAACGGATGATGTAAAAAAATCTATAATAGTAAAGACTTTAAAATTTACTTAATATTTATAAAAGACTTTACAAATGATATTAAAGGGGGTCAAATCTATAACAAATGCAAATATATATATATCAATTTATAACTAAATATAACTATTGGAGTTCAAATTTTTGAATAATTTATTGTATGTATGTTTAAAATAATATAAACATTTCTCCTCATAAATATTTGAATTTTTTTTTCAAATGACGAATTGCAGATAAATTTTTAAACACAAAAACCTCAAGAAACTAAAATAATAATAAAAACAAAATTAAATTTAAAAGTTGAATTTTGAAATCAAATTGTTGGAGAGACCTATATTATAATACACAGTGTTGTTGTAAAATTTGATAACACTATAAGTAATAAAGATTAAAACTATTAAAATAAATTATTGTCGTGGAGACTCAAAATGAAAGAAATTATTTATTAAAATTCAAAAATAAATTTTGATATATCAAAAACATACTATCTCAAATATGAATATCTTCATTTCTACTGTAAGGAGAAATTTAATATGTTATTACTTTTGTTTTTATTTTTTTATATCTAGTGTATTCGAATTTTGGTTAATTTATTTTTTAAAGAAAACACAAAGTAAGTTAAATAAAACTAGAGATAGCCATATATAGATGTTCCTGTCGGGGTTGGTATTTTATATGAAGACTTCACCGATCAATTTACCGAGAATAGTGATAAACTTAAGTTCCTACCTATCACGTGCCCCTCCATAGAATTATAGTCACTTATAAATAACAATATCTTTTTTGTATTACCTATAATATTATTTACTAACCCAAAAGCCAAAAGAGACGTGATGAGTCGTGCATGAATTTGTCAATTGTGAAGAAGAAATATCAGGCATTCATTGCACTAGACACTAGTCCAATCACACATAACCATGCGTATTTATGCACATAAAATATGTTTATTATTATATGCTTTTCTATAACAAAATTAAATTATACATTTATATAACTATATTTTAAGAATTAATTTACCACACAAGTATTGTAGAAATTGTAATGTAGAGATATTATTTATACATTCACAAGGTTGCTTCCAATTCTTTTTTTATTTCTAAAAAGGTGATGCTGTTTTCTTAATTTATATTTTGCCAGACCTTGAAAAGATCGCGGTTGTTTTAACTATTTATCATGCCAAAGAATCCTTCATAAATATTTAACCAATACTTAAATGGATTTGATATGCACATATCATTTACTATTTCGAATTATTTTCACAACTCAAGGTTTCATTATTAATTAGCTACAACAATAATCTTGTAAGATGTGGATTGGTAAAAAAATTAAGTATTATTGTGTATCTAAAAGGATGCGCTCCAGTTGAAACAACGGATGATTTATTCTTTGAATGTCTTAATTTTATTAAAGTTTTGGCTGAAATTTTAGCGTAGATGGATATATTTAGATACTAGTGATATGGTGGTTTTATGTTTGAACAAGTTTGAAAAAATAACACAATTGTGTATTCAACGGTACATAGTTCAATCTTAATATTTTTAAAAAAGATATTACGTGATAAAATTGAGATTTTAATTACGTTGACACTTTAAAATTATTAAATATCATTTGCAATATTCTAATAAATTTTTTTAAAAAATATAAGAAGAATTTAAAAGACTAAACAAAACTCCAAAAAAACAAGTGTGATTGATCGTATAAAAAGTTTTTTTTAGTGTTCGTTTAAATTAAAGTCTAAAGAGTTTCTTTGTGACTTTGATCAATGGTAGAGTAATCGGACCTTGCATATGAGGTGATGTGTTAATTAAATTATCCTTTTCAAAAGTAGTTTTTGTTTTAATGTAATTTTTGGTGTTCTCCTCCTACCCTCTTCAAGTTGTAATTTTACTTTTTGTTTTTTGTTTTTTAGACGCCCCTTGTGTTTGGAACAACAGTTTATACATATTCTGGCCTTTTTTTTTTTAAATGTAAACACGTCATTTTTTATGAATGATATTGCACACATAACATATAGAATTAGAAGTAATCTAAGGAAGATTACATTTTATTAGTAAATTTATTTAAGATTCAACGCTTGCTGTTAATATATAAGTTGTACTCCAAGATGATTAATGATATTTTTTATTTTTGGTTTGCAAATGAAATAATAATAAAAAAAAATTGAATTTAAACCTAAAATATGATATCCATAACCATATTAATATTTGACAATTATATTTGACAATTGATCAAATATAATTTTTAATATACTTAATTTGGTCAATTTTTATTTATAATTAATTAATTCCAAGGTAACATATTTTTCTACTAATTAACATTATAATAATTTTCCCCAAATTCAAAAATTGAGCAATTCTATTGAATAAGTTAGCTTCGAGCTTTGTACTAGTAATTTTTTTTTATTGCCGACTAACACTAAATGCGCTTATTGCTTCGGAGTTTGGAATCTTAATCTACTCTGAAAATTAGGCAGAATGATCGAGGATTTAGTGGCAACTCAAAAATTGTGTGCATCAAAATGGGGGTGGTGGAAGGAACATGATTTTGTTCTCACCAAACTTCAAACCCCTTAAATCATTAACGGAAATGCTAGAACTTGGGTTTGGTTATGGTCATAAAAAAATAATGTGTATTATACTTTTTGGTTAATTAAGAGACGAAAGGAGAAAAAAAAATATAAATAGAAAAGAGGAAAAGTTGTAAAGAACCAAACGAAAGAAAGTAAAGCAAAACACAGAGAATAAGGGGGTTTGGTAGAGAAAAAGTTCAACTCCAAAAACATGTCCTGCAAAAGCAAAACCCACTCGTGCTTTCTTACAAGGTTTTTGGTTTTATGTTTTGTGAATAAATAAAAATATTTATACACCAAAACAAAATATTTAAAAGTTTTATTATTTGGCATATAAATGGCATACTATATGCCGCGCGCTTCTTGTAGTATACTGCAAGACATGTGATTTTTCTTTTCTTGTCTCACTAAAAAAAACTTGATACCCACTTCAAAATTCTCATAATACATTTGATCAGAATTATTAGAAATTTTGAGTGGGATGCATGAGAATTGAGAACTAACACCATTAATTCGTTAATTTTTTTATTTTTTATTAATAATTTATTATAATTAATTAATTAAATATAAAAAATTGTACTAAGCTAATATTAAGATTCTAAAAGTACATATTATTGCATATATTAAGTGGTAATTATATAGTTGTCGACAGGTACAGCTCAGGAACTGCATTGACTCAAAGTAGTGAGTTCAAATTGACATGTAAAATGGCACTAATTAGCGTATACAGATGATATATTCAACCGTGCATTGTGGGTTTGTCCTCACAAGAGACAAGGCCACCAGAAGTACATGGAACTAATTAAGATTAGGTATTTGGGTTTTACTTAATTAATGAAACCGGATTTTCAGGGCCATGCTCTCAAAACCCACTCGTGGACACGACCTATTTGCGATATTTTTTAAAATTTTCTTCAAAAGTTGTTTGATTGATTAGTTTTTAAATCAATGTAGATTGTCTAACAGCTCCACGTTGGATACATATGCTTAGTGTAATATAAAAATGAGTCAAAGTACCATACTCGTAAAATTAAAAGTGAAAACATACACAACATGGGTCACGATGTTCCCGGAAATAATTAACGTTATTGTGTATGTGTTAAAAAGTATACGGATTCGTGTCGTACATTCGATTATAGTACATTGGGACTTATATAAGATTTTGAGTAAATATAAGGAATTCATTTGTGCGAATTTTCTTAGATTAAAATTGTTTGTTCTTCTTTTTAATATTTTTCTAAAAATTATTAAAATATTCTATTTTTAAATTATATATTAAAATATCTCATTTCTATACTCAATTTACTAGTCGTTTTTGCAAATGACGATTTCTTTAAGGAAGTTCGAATTTGTAAATAAGACTTTCTTAAATATTTTTTAAAAAAAACACAAATTTTAAATTAACAAATATATATATATATATATATATAATTTATAAAAATATAAATTTTAAATTACATATAGATTGACTAGAGTTCTCTGTAATATTTGGATAATATTTTCGAGTATTATCAGTTCGAATTATAAAAAGATTATCTAAATAGTATTTGATTTATAACTCAAATGGACGTTTGAGAAAAAATGTCAAAAAAATGCGGACTATATCGGTTAACTAGTTATACTCGAAAATATTGTTCAAATATAATAGAAAATTCTCGTCAATCTATGGAATTCAAAATTTCTGTTTGTGTCTTTTTATGAATTATATATATATATATAATATGAACTATATCGGTTAACCGGTGATACTCGAAAACATTATCAGGAAACTGGAAATGGATTCTCTACCTTTGGTGATGGGTGACTTTAGTGTATTTTAGAGTAAAATTGGTAATTAAAATTAAATATTAAAAATTATTTAGATGAGAGATAATGATTGATGAAGAGAGAGATACAAAGTCACCAAAGGTATGAGACTTAAAGGTAGAGAATCCTTACCCCAGGAAACTATAGTAAATTTATGTAATTCAAAATTTGTGTTTGTGTCTTTTTATAAATATATATATATATATATATATATATATATATATATTGTTAATTTGAAAAAAAAATTAATTTTTTTAAAGAAGTGTAAGTGAATATAAAAATGGAGTACTTTATTATAGTTTTAAAAAGAGAGTGTTTTAATAAATAAAAAAGTATTGAAAAATTATAAATCAATTGATGCAATGGCGGAATTTGATTAATTTGTTGTGGTGGCAAAACAAATTTCAAATGCGATGGTGAAGAGGTCATGGGAATGAGAGATTGGACAAGTGTGTGCGAGATTGTTATGTTAGAAATGAAAAAATCTAATAAAAAATATAATTAGGTTGGTTGATTTTTTAGAATATTTTTTACGAAATTGGAACCAAATTAATGAGTTGTTTGTTTAATTCAATTCTGCCTTTGCTGGTTGAAGTCTCTTATTGCTTATTACATCGATTGTAAGTTGACATTTGAAAATCTTTTTGCTTCCTCAACATATTATTTAATTACTATGAATAGAAGAAGGAAGAAATTAAACGAAAAAAAGGATAAGGTTATGCTTGTTAAAGATATTTTTATGATACGACTCTCTATAACATTAACATAATAATTTTTCACACATAATTAATCAAATTTTTTAAATACTAGGATTTAATTACTCACTTTTTGTGTCATGGTAACATTCTAAGAGGAATTGCAACTTTGCAAACATTATAAATTGTAATTTTTGTAAAAATCATAGTAGTTACCATAATTATGCTAAATTCACCTTAATATCAAATATTCTGGGCGTGGCGATACTTTCATCTTAATAGTTACTAGAGAAACAAAATGGTCTAGTAGGATGGTTTAAGTCATTATATTGTATCACATTAAGTGTGTTTTTAAAAGTGCAAAATCTCACTGTACACTCACATTCACTCAACTCTCTTCAATAGTAGTTTTCCCAAACTAAAGCCAAAATACATGGGATCCCGTAAAATTGATTACAACCGTTTAAATTTAAAGGCTATTTCTATTTAATAAAGGTTTTCTAGGAAAATTTATATTTAATAAAGGTTTTCTAACGAAATCAGTTAAGGGTTTTTTTATGTAAAGAGATACATATCTATTGTATATCCTTGTATTAAAACATTTAGATGTTAACTAATACCTTTATACCATTCGTTAAACAATTAAATATATAAATATTTTATTGAAAATTGTGTAATATTCAAATTCTGAAAAATTTAGAATTTGTTTTTTTTTTCTCAACATAAAACTTCTATTTTTAATAATTTTCTTAAAGACAATCATTAACAACACTCTAATATATATTTTTATATAAACAAGACCCTTAAATTTATTACTTATAAAAGTGATTATAATTTAAGTCAAATTTTTACTATTATAATTGTATTATTGATTAACTAATCGCTAAGAAATATTGACCACAACATATATCAACTAAATTCAAATATTGATTCCAAAAAATTGCACAAGTAATTATATATATTAAGATAAGTTCAAATAATTAGTTGAATAAAATTCAAATAAAATTTGAATAAAAAGCATTCTCTTAACCAAAATATATTTAATATGATGAAGAGTAAATTCAAAATCTGAGTATCTTTATTTCTTTGGATTTATTAATTTCGCCATATTGTCCTATTTAAGAAGAAAAAAGTTTTATGAGCATATTCATATATTTTTAATTGAATTCCTCTCCAAAGTCTCCAACATCATCTACTTAGCTTTTAAGGTTCAATAAGCTGCATCATGTTTAGTTATTATTCTTTTATGCGTTTAATTATGATATGCTCTAAATGGAGTGAAAGTGACAACTTATCCGTAAATATCTGCAACTGTCTTTGATTTAACTTAAGCATTTTAGATTTTATATGTTTTGCTTGAGTATTGAATCGTATCATTGGTTAGATATAGACAATGATTAGTTTGGTCTATGATAAAAAATATAATCATATCTATTTAAATAACAATGATATTGGAATTAAGTTAGCATTGACAAAATTCGAACTCGAGGACAGTTCAATTAATTATTGAATTAATTTAGCTATTCTTAAATTAAATATGCTTCAATTAAGAAAATACAAAAATACAAGATGGTGTGTATCAAGAATAATTGTATAAAACTTACAGCAATAAATGTATTTTGCTTTTGGCATGCTGCTGAAGATCTCATGTTTTAAATAAGTACTCTATCCTATGAACAGAAGTTGTATAGTGATTGTTGTGAAGAGTTTAATGCAGCATTCGGCCCATGAGAAGGTTCGGTGGCCGCAAGAATAATATTGTAGCTATGTGTATACTTATTTATCATATTTATATTTACTTTCCCTAAAAACAAATCATATTTATATTTAGTTTAAATATGCACTATTAGTTAGAAAATACTCAATTTGTGTTCTAACTTATAAAAAAAAATTATAGTCGAAAAAATTCTCATAAATTATTGATAAAATAAGTAACTACAAATACTAAAATTTGAATTAATTGTTATTTGTTGTTAAAAAATGAAAAGTTATTTGAATTTGTAGCGATCAATATCCTTGAATTGAAAATATCAGTGTAATTTAATGGCGGTGTATACCATCACAAAATAATATTAAATTTTAATTTTTAAATTATATAAATATTAATTTTCAATTTTATAAAATTATGATTTTTTTAATAAAATTACCAATTTGTAGCATCTTAAGTTCTTCAAAAACTATTTTTTTATTAGTTTGCAAAAGAGAAAATTTGTGGTGGCCCTCACAGATTTGTAAAGAAAAAGTTTACCATAAATTTGTGGCTAGTGCATGTCGCTACATATGTGTCTGTTTTTCTCCCTTTATAAGGACATTTAACTACCACAAAATCAGAGTTTTTTTTGCAGTGATATTTTTTATCATGACATATATATTATTATATTTTTTAGGTGTTTTAACTTAAAAATACACTTTTGTCTTTATTTTTTATTGATTTAGTGTTTACAAGATTTATTGTGTTGATATATATTGAATATTTGATATATTTTTCGACAAAGTATTGAATATTTGACTTTATTTCTTCAAAATTAAGTCTAAAATGAATATAAGTAAATATTGATTTTAATATGAAATTTGTTTTCAGAAATTAAAATAGAACATAAAGATTAAAAGTAAAAATCATAGATTTGTAGGCACTTCAAGCAAAATAAAAATAATAATTACAGATAATAAATAGTAAATACAAAAATTATGTATTTTTGAAATTTTTAAATCATATTAAAGCCTTTATGTTTCTTATAAAGAAATAAATAAATAAAACACATCAAAATTTTAGGTTCATAGTCATTTAGAAATTTCACCCCAGAAAAAGTGCCATTTGAAAATTAGGATATAAAAGTAAAACGGTTTCCTACTTGTATAAATTAGATATATTGGTTCTTAAAATTGGAAACGTTACTCACATTAGTCTTTTAATTTTATACATTAATAAATTTATTATTGAAATTATAAAATTTCAATTAAAATAGTTGATAAGTAAATTTTCAACGTTTTATATTTTAACGTGGCACATTAAATAAATATATAGTTTATCAATATTAATTTGACATCAATATAATATTTTTAAAGATAAATTTATCAATAAAATTTTGTCATTTCAAAAACAAATTTGTAAGTAATTGTAATTATAGATAGACTAAATTAGTCTATAAAATATTTAAATTTCTTAAAAAAATTAGTTGATGTTGTGATGACATTGATGTGAGATCTATACAAATAAATCATATGTCTAATGATAAAAGTTTAAATATGGACTATTTTGATTAATAGTTTACAATTTTAAAAATATATTAGTTAATTTATAAAATTTAAAAATTAACTTGAATAATATTATAATTTTATAGACCAATTTATCTATTGATTATATAAAATATCGTGCATTGCCCCCGTAGTAGTTCAGTTGCTATAATAAGTAGGGCAAATTGGCTAGCTATTGTTTCATTTTTTGACAAGGGTCTAATTAACTTCGTTTTTTTTTTACGCAAGGCCTAGCTATTGTTAGTCAACCAATTTTGTGGAACACACATTTAAAAGTTTAAAGAAACTAAGAAAAACAATTCGATTGTGTAATAAAAAATAAGTAGATATAATTACTAATTGATTAAGTTTTTCAAATACTTTATAAAAAATTTATAACGGAATATCAAAAGTGTATCTCATATGTTATTTTTTATATATAAAAAAGTCCAGTGATTGAACGATTTGTTAGACATTTTTAATTATAATCGGTGCATATATATAAACCTTCTACGTACATAAATAAAAATTATCCTAACAGTGATCAAATTGAATAAATACCAACCGACTATATATAATACATAACTACTCAAATAATTATATCTATATAGAGTATGTTTTTCTTAGCAAACAAGTGTAAAAAAGTAAATAGATAACAACAACTGAAAACGAAGCATTAAATATATTTGTTTGAAAGCAGAAGGAATGCATTCAATATTCACCAATTTTTGGCACAAGTCTTGGTGCAGAATCAGTTTTCACTTATCTAACCTGACAGTGCCAGGCATTGTAGCTTAGGGGAATGGAAGGTGGAGTTGTTTGGTGTAGAGGAATGGAAGTAGAACCACATAGATGCATATGGAAATAAAGAGGAGATAAATTTTGGGGCACATTTTAAACTACTTCTCATGTCATAGAACTTTTTTTCTTAATCAGTTCTATGTCTTAAACTTGAAATCTTATATTAATGTTAGTTAAACAAAATTGTATGCCAGATATGTGAATTTTAAATGATGTTTTGTAAATTCAATTTGATTGCAAAATTCATTTTATATATTGGAGTTGATGTTTGGATTACCGTACTCTTTTTTTTTTTTGTCTTTAATTATGCTTTTTAAAAGATAAATATACACAAATAA
>JBBPBS010000276.1:11710299-11750600 GCA_037974835.1 Cicer judaicum
ATATGTGAATACTCTAAAATTTATTTATTTTTATAGGAAACATACTGATACCTTTTTTTTTTTTACTAAACACTATTTCTTGATAATAAAAATAATTTGTTAAATCATTATTCTCTTTTTTATTTATTTATTTATCTATTTATTTATAATTTATATCTATTTTGATTGAAAATAAGTAAATGTGTCTGAAGGTAACAAGTATAAAGCGCATAATTAGTGACAAATTCTAGGATTCCCCAATTGAAAATGATCATGACGAATGTTCGAAAGATTTATCTCAAATTTCCACGATTATAATTTTATCTCTACAATTAACCTGAATGTCTATTTTTGCTCTTCTTTATTAGCAACATATCATTTTTTACTCAATTTACCACAAAATTTTGTTTAAAAGTTCTAAAAAATTTAGTGGTTCTAGTTTTCTGGAACATGCATCCATTTTTGAAAACTTGGTAGTTCACAGTTTTATGAAATACACATTGATTTTAGAAAATTTGATGATTTAAGTTTTCTAAAACAAACATCTATTTTGAAAAATTTAAATATCTTTTTTGAAAATTGAGATGAGAGTAAAAATAAAATGATAAAAAAACAATAAAAAAATAACAAGTCATAAAATATGAATTTTTGATGAATTATCAGGTGTAATGAGAATGTGGATAATATTTCCTTAAAGATTTCTCTAAGAATAATGTACACAATTGAATTGATAATTGATTATGAAATTTTAAACCCGTCTCATTTTAAAAAAGATATTGAATTAACAATTTTAATTTAAATATTTCTTCTTTTATTTTAATATTTTCATTTATACAAAAATATACATCTGAATTGATCAATATAAAACATAAAATACACTTTTAAATTAAACAATGTAAATAAAATTTAGTGATTTTGAGAGATTAGGGGTGAGAAAATAAATTTTCTTTAGATTTTGTTAGAATTCAAGATTGAAATGCTTTGGGCCGTTTAGGTATATGTAGTGGAGGTTTTTTTTTATTTTAATTTTTATTAAAAGGAATTTTTTGTGATTAAAAAAACGGGCTTCAATGGAATGCTATCGGGCCGTTTAAGTTAAAGTGCAACAATTTTTTTTTTCCCCATACCCGCACACGAAGACTTGTAAAAATATGACTACTCAATTTCTTTTTTATTTATTTCTTCTTTATGTAGTATTCAAAATTACATAAACAAAAGTTATTAAATATCTTGACTGGGTACATTTTTCTTAATTGACGAACAAAACATACACTAAAATTTGTATTATTAGTAAAAGAAGAACATTTCTCAAAAAAAAAATTACAAAAAATCATGTGTTATAAAAAACTAATCTAAATAGTAATATGAAGAAAATTTTAAAAGATTAACATTTACTGTTCATGTAAAATTATTTTCCAATTAATCAATTTGTTAACAAATCAAATGAAAAACTGAAAAATAGAAGTTGTACAGTTGTTTTAAAGTGTTGGTAAAAATGCGATTGATTTTAATGAAAAATAAATGATATAATCTTTACTTTTAGATTTTAATAAAAAATTATTCTTATTCTTATTATTATTAGTATTTGACAAAAAAGTATTGTTTAACATATGTTGAACCGACGTAATAATAATGAATAATGTAGGTGAATGCCAGGAGAACCATTTGGAGGGGTCCACTCTACCTGCATGCGCAGCTGAGCGAGTTGGCTCAACTCAACTCAACTCATAACTCGTAATCCCAACCAACCAACTAACCCCTTCCTCCTCCCTTTTGGAACGGTTGAGGATGCCGATGCAGGGCCAGATCGATAATCGCACCCCCAAATTCGATGACGATGACGAATCTTCTCCGGTTCAACCCAATGAACCGGACGATCAAAAGAAGCTCGCTAAGGGAGATCACATCAACGTTCCTTCTCACCCTTTTCTCAACAAGATTATGCAAAAACAAGGTCACACACTCTCAACAACCACTTTTCCTTTCTTTTCATTTCTTTATTACTCATATTCTACTAATTTCGTTCATTATTATTATATACAGTTACGCTGATTAAAAAACAAGTAATTTGTGGATGCATTTGCAATGCTGAAACGCCCTAATCTCATGCCGTTTAATTGTTTAATCACTTTCATGATTTAATTAATGATTGATTTGGGTTGTTGAATTAAGGATTCTGAGAGGCGTTTGAAAGAAAAATTAATATGTACCTAGGATTGTGTGCAGAACCTTGAATTGAATACTTTTGATCCAAACATTTTGATAATCTATGTGGTATTTTAGATAATGTTGTTAAATAGCGGCGTTGTAGCGCCGAAGTGTAGCAGAATTTGAACAAGTTGCGAGTGTTCTGCAGTCTGCTGTTTAGTACAAAATGTTCTTGAATAGCGGGCTATAGCGTAGCGGAATTTGAACAAGTCGCAATTTTTTGTGATCTGTGATTGACAACATTGACTTTAGATTATTATCTCGTAGCATCAGTTTCTTATATTAAAGACTACTTTAAGACTAGTTTCCCTTTTTCTTTTTAATGATTTCTTTTCTTCTTTACAGGGGACCAGGAAGTTCTATTTGCAGATAAAGTTTTGAAGTTCACTAGTTCAGGGAAGATGAAATGTCGCATTCTTTTAATTACAGATTTTGCCATTTACATTGTTGACCCAGAGATTGATTCTCTTAAACGGAGGATAGCCCTTGCAGCTGTTGACAAGATTTGTCTCAGTAAATTAAATGATAATTTTTTGGCTGTCATAATTCCGACAGAGTATGATTTACTATTAGCCAGTGCTCGAAAAACTGAAATTGTCACTGCATTTGTTGAAGCTACTAGGAAAGCATCTGATTATGAACTTGAGGTGGTTTCTTCCAATAGGTAACTGCAATTACATCTATTTCTACTACATTATGATTATTTCATCCTTTGTTGCTTAACCATCTTTGTCTTCCATTTACAAATATTGATGTATTTCTGGACTGCATTAAAACTTTTGCTATGGGTCCTTAAGGATATCTGCCTAACTTTTTAGAAATTATTCTTATATGAACATTCTAGGAATTTCAAACACTTGAGTTTTCTAGCAGTCCTTCATTTGAAATTATGCTCAGGATTTTAAAGCAGTCCTTCACTTGAAAGTCATCAACAAATTTTATTTTCTTGTATCATCAGATCTTTGTTACATGTTTGCTTTGTTGAACTGCATTCTTCTGGTATGTTCTACTGATTGGAATTAGTGGTAGTATGAAGAAAAGTAGAACCCAGAAGATCAAATGCCATGTTGTCCCATTTATTATACAATTTCTCATTATTTATCTTTGTCTTTCTTAGGAATGTTTGCTGGGCGCACAGACTACAATTTCTAGGAATGTAGTCCACTAGTGCACCATTAAAGCAACCGTGTACACCCAGTTGCAATAGGGAGTGGTAAATAGCAAAATGGTTTATCCCCATTCTCCGACTTCCCTCAGTGTTCTCTTCCCTTCCACTTTACTCAGATCCCTCCTTCCTCGTCAAGTCATGCCGAAAGCTCCCACCATCATATCTTCTATGTTTCATCTTGCCCGCTTCAAAATCTCATGACCCCTTCTCCCGCATCACCTCCCTATGAGAAACATGAACCACAAACTATATAAATGTCCTAAATCAGAGTTTTCTAGCTTGAACAGAATTCAGGCAAAGGGGTATGAAGGGTTCAGAGTATGGATTTGAAACACACAAATCCTAAATAGGAACCGTTGTTTTGTTGGTCCTACCATCTAGAAAGGATGACGAAGACATTGGTTGTTGTATGGAATGGGATCTGATGGAGCTTGGCTTATTTCGCAGTGGATTCAGCTGAGGTTTTGGGTGAGCCCGTTATGGTTTCCAGTGATGGTTTGATGATCGGTAGAGATGTAGGAACTAACAAAAAACTCACACATCTTCCCTCTCTTGAAAAATTAAGCATTTGGGTGTAGTGGATCTCAATGATCTGTTCCGCTTATTCCTTCCTCTATACGTGTTTCAAAGCTTACTAATATGAATTATATGATTAGTCAAAAACCACCACAGCACTTCCTCTTCCATAATATGTATGCTTAAGCCACTACCATTTCTTGTTTTCAAAACTACCACTCACTTAGTGTTCGTGGAATGGGTCCTAGATTAGGACTGTATATGCAATTTTCCAAAGGTGTGCAATTACTGGATTCCAGTAACGAATCATATCCATCCAATTAAAACTTGTTATATCCAATGCTTAAAAATACCATGTGCACCGGTGGACCACTTTTCACTGGTCCATCGTATAGGTTGCCTTGTAAGATTCTATCTGGTACGACTCTTGTAGAAGTTCAAAGTTATTGCTTATGTGTGAAAATTAGGATGGGTTGCTAATTGGAATTCCAATTAGTTTATTAAAGATCTCCATTGACTTATGTATCATCCAGCATTGCATTCACAAACTCGTATGGAATTCCATTTGATAAAAGAATCCATTTTTATTTCCTAATATCTATGTTCAGAATGCATGTCACTACTATCCCTCTTCTGTTGTCATAAAATTCAGAAGGTAGAGGTCCTAATGTGGAAATGACACCTGTGTACACTGACATTCCTGCATTGCAGATGTCTCCAACACTACTGGCGCTGCATTCTCTAGTCCCTTAACTCCAGGAGTTTTATGAGATGACTAGAATTGTAATAACTAAGGCCTTATTCTAACGTTTCTTGCCCCCACGTTTAAAGTGGGTTGCACTTAGTTTGATTAATGTTTTGTGCTGTTTTTCATTAAAATGTACTACTTTAAATTCTGTTGAGATTGTTATAAACAGTTATCATGAAACTTTCTTCAGTTTTGATCTATCACTAAAGACGTGTTTTGCAATCTCGTTGTAGGTTTGAGTATAATGCAGCATCTGACTTGGTTAAGGAAATTGAATTTGAGGAAGTTGAAGGTATGTGGCAAAAGTTTTGTTCCAGTCTTTCATTTTCCTTTTATTTTATGAAGGTAGGGGGAAGTTTGTGGACGGAGAAATTCTCCGTTTTGTGCTTTGGTATTTCTGCTGCAATTTTCTAAAGATTATTTTGTTTCTATTTCAATAAATTTCAGGGGGTGTCAAAACAAGAATTTTGAGGAAGTGAATTTCATTTTGTATCTTCACGATGAAGTCTGTAAACTTGGTAGGAGATTCGTACAGGACATGATTTTTTATTGATTGTGTGGGAAAGGTTCTTCTGGGCATATCTTTCCCTTTCCCGAGATTAATAGTATCAGAAATTTCAAAAGAAAAGGAATGTATACGTGATGTAAGTTTTCAGCTTAAAACCAGATTCAGCTGTGTGTATGATAGAATTATTAAATCAATGTTTTAGAACTAAAATGTTAGTTCTGTGTTTTTTTCATCGCTTGTAGCTTGTTTGTGTTGTCTCTTTTGTAGATCCCTATACATGCACCTACTATGTTGATGTTAATATTCTTCAATTTGAATCACTGCGTCATCATAGATTTTCAGTCTCTAGTCGTCTTAATCTAGAGTGAATATTTACCGTATTACTCTATACAAACTGATTACACAGGATAAATAAACTCGTCATTTATCTCTAACAGCAAAGTGCAAAGCCATCAAGCAGATGGCAGATGATGAAAGTAGCAAGTATGAGTTAAAATAGTCTCTAATTTAGTCATATAATAAAGTTAATAAATTATGTTTCAATGATGTGTGCAATTTCGGTGTCATTCCATTCACAGGATTACATAAACTGTACAAGTGAAGATGCAGCCATATGCTTTAATGTGATTGCTTACTTTGCTTTTTTATTTTTCCCAGTAGTTTCTGGGATAGCAGGCGAACTTAACTCTTAACTCTTAAGGGCTGTTCAGGTTAATTTTTTGCAAGTGTTCTATTTTTTCCTCGGCAATTCTAAAAATATTCTGCACTGTTGATGCAAGATATTCACTCTGAGCCGTTAACTTATAGAACAAACTTCTTTAACCACTAGTCTTATCATTTTAGATTCAACTGTTTAATTCAAACTTAATTAGTTTGTATTTGTAAGGTGAAGAATTGTAAGGATGGAAAGAAGAAGATATTCTTTAGTTCAAATTCTGGAAATGCGGAATCATTCGGAAAGACTTTTACCACCTATGTAATCATACTTAGGCTCGAGGGTTTCTTATATCTGATTTATAAGATAAAAAGATATTATTTTCCAACAAATTGAACATAAAAACTTATTTTTTCCCAACAAATGAAAAATGTCACACTAACTGTTTCGTTTTTATTTAGTAGAAAGACATTGAATTGGTGAGACCTTAGCTTAATGCGCAGCTTAAAAAAGCTGTATCGGATAAACAGCCATAACAATAACATGGTTTAACTCAACATATGAAAATGTTTGGAAAAAAAGAAATCCGTTGTTCATCCACTCTTAATGTTTACATAAAATGTACAAAAAACACTATTAGATTTGGGCTTCCGATAACGTTATTAATCTCATTTTTTACTACTGGATTTTGAAATCCAGTAAGAAGCCGAGAATTTTGAAGAGACGGAAGAGCATCTTCCATAGAAATTAGCTAGTAGTACAATCGGCTGCATTAGCTAGTTTAAATCAAAATTTGATGTCTCAATCAATCAAATTGGTCCAAGAGTGAATCACTGAACAGTAATTTAATAGTGTCCTGGGTGCAGCTCAAGACAACACTTTGACTTAGGAATGTTGTAAGAGCTAGGAATAACACACAAAAGAGTCGGGAAGAATCCCTGCCCAAACAATACAATAAATCAGTCACAGACAAAAGGGACCCAATATGTTTCACCATCAGTTAAATCTGGTAGCTTAACCATCAAGAACAACTTTCATTTTTATTTTTTTACCAACGCCAAAACCCCACTAATATTAATAGTTCAAATTGATCCATTGATTACACCTTAAAAACTACCATTGACCAAAACAAAATAAAAAATCTCTCTGTCAAACAAAGGTATAAATAGAAAATACTTAAGTTGCATGAATAGTTGGAGTAGAAGCTTCTGATCTAGACTCAGTAGATGAAGGTCGATTTTCAACACGACGAATCCCCTCCATCATTCTCATAACTTCGTCCATTTTCGGTCTCTGATCTGGCATTCTTGCTGCACAAGCCATCCCTATCTGTAACATCTCTACCATTTCTTCTTCAATATTTGGATACCTCAAAAGCTCCACATCGAAAACCTCTGCAGTCCATTCCTCTCTGACAACAGAATTCACCCATCTAACCAATTGAACAACTTGTTCACCTTCTGTTGTATATATAGGTGATTTCCCAGTTAGAAGCTCAAGTAATAGCACTCCAAAACTGTATACATCAGATGAATGTGTCGCTTTACGTGTGTCGGTTACTTCAGGAGCACGGTACCCTGTTGCTCTTGTTCCTGGTGAAGGAATTGGACTCATCAATGTTGCTAAGCCTATGTCTGATACACAACCATATCCTTGTGAATTGAGGAAGATGTTTGAGGCTTTAATGTTTCCATGAAAGAGTTTCCCACCTTGTTGACTATGAACGTGAGCAATCCCTCTTGATGTACCAATTGCAATCTTTAAACGGCTATCCCAGTCTAGAGAAGTTCTTCCTTCTCTTCTTTGCCCTTCATGATTTAGATGGAAAATCATATGCTTATATTAGCCACTTTCATAAGTTGGAAAATTGATCAAGTAAATAAAGATAGTATAATAATGTGACCTCTATGTTTGTGTGACTTGAGATTTTGAATGTAGATAATGTGTATCAAGTTCAACTTAGTGGTTAAATAGATCAAACTATGTTAATTTTAATTTATTTAAAATTATTTGAAACATCCCTGAAGACAAAGAAGGAGCCAAAAAATGTGAGGAAGAGAGGGTGGAAATTTAAAATATCGTCACGAATTAATGCTCGATCCCCTTCAGCTTTGATATTCTTTTCTATAAATAAAGGTACAAATAATTACAACTAATAATTACAATTAAGGGGAAAAAATCAATTCTGATTTGTCTACCTATTCTAGGAATGCTGATAAAATACAATTAAGGAGATTGATTTATTCCTGACTCACAAACATGATAAGGAAGATGTTTGACAACTCTAAGAGGGGGAAAAATTTACTACATTGAAAGGTAAATATTCATCTAGCCTCTAATGTTTATTTGGTTGGATTGAGATGTGACCTGTGAGATACTAGGCAGAACATATCATTGTAAGTACAACCACATATCTTGTGACTTAGACATGCTAAAAAAATAATTCCAACTATATGATTGCAGAAAACCAATTTTTCATTTTATAAACTTGATTTGAAATAAATTAGAGAAGCTAAAGATAATATAACTGTCAATTTTTTTGATATAAGAGAAAAAGGTTCAACATAGTTACCATGTAACATGGAAGAAACACTGCCTTGTTGATAATAATCAGATACTACAAGTTTCTCATCCTTTGAATAATAGTATGCTCTTAATGTATCAACATTATCATGCTTAATTTTCCCTACCACTTCCATCTGTTGCTGAAACTCCCTTTTCCCAACACTAACCTCTTTCAACCTCTTCACTACCACAGTGTTTGCATCCTCTAAAGCAGCCTTATATGTTGTACCAAAATTACCCTTTCCAAGTATCTCAGCAGAAGCTCTCAAAAGATCCTCTAAATCAAATGCAAGCTTACAATCCTCAAAAAATACAATTTTGTTTTTATCTTCTCGGCTTCTGGAAGATTCTGCTTTCGAAGAAACTTCTTTTTTGTTTGACTTCATCACAGGTTCAACTACACCTGCTGCATAGTCATAGCAGCACAGAACCATAACACCGGCAATCACTGCAAATCCAAGTGAACAAACACCAATGATGATTCCCAGCAATGCAGTTTCATTGAGTCCTTTGTTTTTCTTTGATGGAATAGCATTATAAGGTGGTTTCATAGGAAAAGCTGGAGAAAGTGATGAAACTGTAGTTACTGATGTAAGATTGTTACCAGAAAAAGCCCAACTTGGAAATCTAAGAAGTGATTTTGGAACAACACCATCAAGTTTATTGTTTGCCAAATTAAGGTCGTGCAAACTAGGAATATAGATATCAGGAATCACGCCAGAAAGAGAGTTATTTGCAAGGACTAATGAAGTTAATTGAGTTAGATTTGAAATTGAATAAGGGATGCTACCATTAAATGAATTATTGGACAAATTAACAACAGTGAGATTATTCCAAACAGAAAAATCCAACGGCAATGGTCCGAAAAACTTGTTGGATTGAAGATAAAGACTAGTCAAGTTTTTCAGCTCAGAAAAACCATCAGGGAAAAAACCAGTTATACCATTTGATCTAAGACTAACGGTTTCGAGAGCCGAGAGGCGAGTTAGAGTGTTTGGTGGGATTAAACCACTTAAACCAGCTCCAGGCAATCGAATCGCGATGACTCGAGACTCATCAGTGTTGCAGGTTACTCCTCTCCATGTTTGACATACAGAAGAATTCTCATCCCAATTGAGATGTGGTGAATGATTCATGTTGTTAAGGAAATCAAGTAAAGCTTGTTTATCTTGTACTGGTTCAGCTTCAACACTAACCAACACTGCTGAAAAAATGAACAACAGGAACATCTTCTTGTCCATTTTCTTTTTTGACTTGAAGAGAAATGAACAACTTTCACATGAAACAAAACTGAAGAGGCAACAGGAGATTAGTATGCATTTAACCAAGACTATATACAGTATATTATTTTTTTATAAGGTCAAATTAAGCAGCTAATGTTTGAATGGAAAATAACCTTAATATCATAATTCAATAATAATTCACTGACCAAGTCTTTAAAAGCATATTAGAAACAAAAATACTAAGACATAAAAAATCCAAATGAACAGAAATAGTAGTAACACATAAAGCTAAAAACAGAGGATTTGATGGTTGACACTTACAATGGGGTATAAGAATAAGAAAGTGATGAATTGGATGGTTAGGAAGAAAAGGAACATATAAGATACATGTTGATAATCACGATGTTGTTTTGAGAAGCAGTTAGAGGGTGGAAATTAATTATAAAAAAAAAAAAAAAAGGGGTAATTGAAATGAAATGATTATGATTATGATGGTATATTGGTAATGATGGAAGATGAGCTGTATATGCTTGCGGGAACAGCGGAATCACATGCAAATGAAGTAAGACAAACTCATTCTCATATTTTCATCATTCTCAACCCCAATGCCTAACTATATATTACTATTATTTTATGCCGTACTAACAGGAGGGTGCATATGGAACCTTATTATTTTATATACATCATATATTAGCTTCACATTCATTTTTTATTTTTATATTTTGTTACGATTTTTTTTTTTAATTTGATTTATCTAAACTCAGAAAGCGGTGAATTAAACTACATGTGATTAGTGATATATGCATAAAATAATAATTATTTATTTAATTAATAATTTATATTACTTACTTTATTTTCTTAAATAAATAAATTGTTCGTTTTATATGAGTCAATATTTTTTGTATAATCTTAATTCTTGAATTATTAAATACTAAAAAGATACAAATCCTTATATACATAGAATAATTAGACACTAAATATCAACATCTCTTCAAATAAAATTATAATTATAATTTTTCAAGTATTTGAGATTAGTCTCTTCCAATGCAATGTTTTTTCCTTACCCCTATACAGTTTTAGAACAAATAAACTCTAATAATTTATAATTCAGGAAATAAATATTAAGTAAAATATAATTAATGATTATTTTAATAAAGTTTCAAATTAATATTCTTCTAATCAATTGAGTCTTTCAATACATTTTGTTTTATCATTAAATCAATCTTATACTAGTTAAATTTATTTTCTTTTCACCTTAAATTATAAATCATTATAATAATTATTATCATTTATTAATGTATTTTATTTTATTAATAGTATTCTTAATTTTTAAATATTTTAGTTATTTATAATTTATTAAATAATAATTAACAATATTAATAAAATAGAAAAAAATAATAATATACTAGTTGATGAAAAAATCTTATTTCATAGCATAGCATCTTTATACCGTAATCAACTGAATCTAAAAAGTAGAATATTTATATATTATTTTATTCGAAGTGTATATTTTAGTGAAAAAAAAAATTAAAAAAAAGTCTAAATATTTGTTATAGAGTGTTGTCCTACTAGTAGTAATTAACTCACATTTGTAAAAAAGAAAAAAAGTCACCACGTAAACTTTTTTTAATATACAATGAATATTTTGTGGCTGTAATACTTCGTCGTTTCTTATAATTTCTTGACATTTTTTATGGATCCGGAAAATATAAGATTATGAGTGGAAAACAAAAGAATGCAAAGGTGGAATAAAGAAATGTTATTACTGACCTGTGAAAAATTCTTACGTCCTTTTCTTAATCAAAGTCTCGGGCCTTTAATTTCTTTTCAGCTCTATCCTCTCTCCAATTTCATGATTAAGATTCTTCTGGAATAATGGGAGGGGCCTAATAGTACAAGTTAGGATGATTATATATTTTATTTGAATATATATTTAATACGAAAAGTTTTATTCTCATTTTAGCTTTTGACAATTTGACATTGCGCTCACTTTGACCTTTATTAAGAAAAAAAAAAATGAAAATGTAATAATAAAAAAGTGATATTTTATATAATTAGGCGAAATGATGGAAAAGTTTTACAAATCCTTTAATTTTGTAAAGAAAAATAATTAGTCTATTCCCTCCTCCCAAATAGACCCAATGTATAGTTTAATTTAATATTTGGTCAAAAAAATTAACTTAGTATGAACGTAATTCTTTTATTGCATTTGTAAAAGAAACTCTTTCATTATAAGAATGTTATTAGTGTAACCGATCAACTTGAATATAACTAATTAATCTCCATCAAAAAACATATTATTAGTGTAAGAATGTTATTAGTGTAATAAATCAACTTTTAATATAACTAATTAAAACTACCGAAAATAAAAAGTCAACAAATCGTTTATTCTAATATATTAGGTTTGTGCTTCAAACATTACCTTAAAATTTATATCATCTATTTTCAACAATTTTTTTAGAATTTTCTATGTAACATATTGAATATTTAAATTAACAATTATTTTAGCGTAACTGTTGAGTTAAAAATCTTTTTTATATATATTTTAACGACAACAAACCTTATAGAATATATAATTAAATTTTATGGATAGTGATTTATTAATGATTGTATTTGAGTTTTATTTAAAGAACATGAATTGTATAAGTGAACAAACAATAAGTCATTCACATAATTAAAGTGCATAAGTATTTATTCAATAATAAATAAATAAAATCTCAAAAGAAATATATCATATATTAATCATTTAAAAGAATGATTATTACATATTCAAGATAGCATCTTTATGAAAAATGTGATCAAATATATTTATACAACAACCAATAATTACAATATGTTATAAATCAAAACAAATCATGTCTTAACTAAATTAGAAATTGATGACAAGATCATTCTGATTTATAATCAAATTATTCTGGTTTATAACAAGATCATTATGGTTTATTAAAATATCATTATGATTTATTAAAAGATCATTTTTGTTTATCAAGATCATTATGTTTAATTAAAAATATCAGTATAGAAAAACAAAGAACATTCTAGTATGCGAAAAGTACAAACTTTCTTCAAACAACATCATTCTAGTTTGCGAAAGTACGAGCTATATTCACACAAGATCAGTCTAAGTAACTTTTTCCAAAAGATTAAAAGAAGCAAATCAAAACATCAAAAACCATAACAAGATGTACCTCCAGATTGATGATCTATGACACAAGTATAACTAGGACAATAAGTATAAGACACTGACACTACATCTCTATAGAAAGGCAACCTGTGTACAAAGTAGAAAAATACTAACACCAAACAACAGTCAAAAGCCCACAGTCTAACACTCACTCAAAATAGAAACGAAGAACGTTCCAATTTTACAAAAGAATATTTTGGTTATTCTCTTTTAAATATATAATTAAAACATATCATTTTTACAGTCTAAACCACAATTTAAAGACTACCAAGATTAGATTGCTCAAATTAATGGTGAAGTCATAGCTCGAGTTGAATGCTCAAAGGAAAAAAACAACTTCAATATTGATCTTCAAATAAATGAGTTGCGAGCAAGGACACAAGTACATTGTACTTACAATCTTTTGTAGAAAATTCTGCGTAATTCTGATTTGAAACAGTACCAACTCACATTTCACAACCCATTCACTCACTCATTCACGTTTTCCGTTAAACTCATGAACAAGAACATTATTCGTTTGTTAATAATTTTTTGGACATTAATATAAACATGGGAAGTGTGTCCAACAACTATATTCAATTTAAACTAGATCTTCAAAGTCTTTTATCATTTATAAATTGAAGATCAATTGGAAGATAAAGACAAAAGTCCATTTTATAAATCTACCAACACTTGTTCATGTAATAATAAGTCAAAAACTTTTCAAGCAAACTTCAGTTTTCTTCACTATATTTGTGGATCATTATTTATAGAGTTTGACTGTATTTATCTCAAACATGTGTTGAGAAGTTTCAAGATCCCAAATACTTTTATCATACACATCATCTGTAATTCAAGTATGTCTTTTATGTTAAATTGAATGTGTTTGTAAAAATATTTTCAAAGTTAAAAGATGATTGTAAAATTCTTTTCTATGTTGAGAAGTGAAGATTGTAATTGATTAATGTGTGAACGAGAACATTCTTATTCTGAAACGCAAAGTAAAAATATCACGATTGTGAGAATTGAATTAGCTTGACTTAGATAAACTAATATACTTTTTGTTTATAATCTTTATATTCTTTATCTTTAATTATTATATACACAATTCATACTTCACCATAAACTAATTTGTTTTATTTACTTCTAATATATCCAAAATATTTTAAATATTTTATTTTAATGAAGATTGATTTTATGAGAAGACGTACCGAAGGTGCAACCATATTTGTCAATGTAGAAACAAATTACAGTGCAAGCTAAAGGAATTGTGTTGAAATAATAAACAGTATTATTTAAAGTAAGATATGTCAATTAATAAATAGATATTAGTGACCGTAAATGAATGAATCCTAGTAGTTTTTAATTTTAATAAATATAAAGTTTAATAAATACAAATTTTAATTAATGAGTAGTTCTAATATTGTTGTATTTTTATTGACATGAAAGGTGATCAAAGTTAAAAATTGAAAGAAAAAAACTAGTAGAAGAATCGCATCATGACACAAGTTTTTTTTTTTACTAATCATGACACAACTTTTTAAACTAGTAAATAGTGATAAATAAATGAGATAGAAGTTATTTTGCTTAAACGTCAATATAGGACATAGGATACAACTTGACATGAAAAATATGCCAATCAATTAAATTTAAGAGAGAGTTATTAATTACAAAATGATTTGCTATAAACTATTATTGTAACTCATAGAAATTAATACTAAGTTGTGGACCAAGTGTTGTAAATGTTTTTATTAAAAAATAAAAAATAAAAAATGAAAAATTAAATTTATTTCTAAACTTTAATAGAATTTAAATATACACCTTTCTATATATTCTATATTTGATTCATTAAGATGTTCTTTAAGATTTGGCTAGTTTTTCAGTAGTAAACTACGAATTTAAAAAAAAAAAAACTTTAAATACTTTTTTGTGTAGATATCGTCTCTAGTCTTTCGTGGCTTGTTGCTTCAGAATCTTCCCCTCACGAAATCCCTGGTGGCTATATCTGATTGGTTAAATTCGTATAAGGGTGCGCGATATATCGCCAAAAGGAAACCAAACAGAGAGATACGAATACACAAATCAACAATGATAAAATTAAAAAGGAAATTGAAAAACGAGAATATACAAAGAGAAGATAAGATTAAATGAGAGAAGAAAACATAACGAAGATACAAAACAGCATATAAACCCTAGTTCGAAAATATCGCGATAAATTGGAAAAATCATCGAAATCTGCGACCTCCGTTTATCTCTCCGTCGGGAAAGACCAATCTCTCACAATCTGTAAGCTCCTAATTTCTCGCTATATAAATCTCATCACTATCAGTATCTCCCTCGCTTTTATTTGTTTTAAATTTCGATTATATTTTTCTGAATCTCTGTCTCTGTAATCTATTTTCTCAAGTGTTTTAAGATTATATTCAATTCAATTCAATTAATTTGGTGCTTCGTGTTTTCGTAAACGAGTAAAAATGCAACATTAATTGAATTTGAATAATGAGTGATCATAGTTCATGCTAAAGTTTTGTTTGTGTTTATTATGAGATTCTTATTTTATTTCATTATCTGGTTTGAATCTTCCGTGTAGGTTGTATAATACTATTCCACGGGACTAAAATTTCTGCATCCTTACTTCCTAAGTAAGTTGAATCTTATTTTCCAATATAAATATCAGTATCTTTTAACATGCAATGGATGCTGATAGTATCATTATGTAACTATATAATATACTATTATTTAAGACAAAATTATACGGAGTTGAATAATGCTGTTAGTACTGTTGCTCTCAATCATAACATGACAAATGAATTGAAATAACTTATAAGACGAACAATATCTTCAAATTGACTTATTTGAGTTTATTTATTAACATAAGCATTTGTGAGATTGATTGGAAGAACTTATGGTCCACATGCTCTTTTCAGCATATTTCTATATGCTCTCAAGGATAAGTGCTTATGTTATAGAAATAACTTATATATAAGTACTTATGTGGTAAGTGCTTATGTTATAAGTGTAATTAAGATGTTTATCAAAACATGGTCTAAACAACTGTAAAAACAGCACCTATGCAACTGCATATAAGTCTTGTATAACTCTTAGTTTTTTGAATGCAAATGTAATAATTCTTAGAACTAAAGAACAGATCATATAATATGTTGACAGTAGTTTTTTTTTTCCTTATTGAACATTGGTAGTGGTTCGAGAAAAAGATGTGTGTTGGGAATATGCAGAGAAATTAGATGGAAACAAGGTTAGATGTAAATTTTGCCAAAGAGTTTTAAATGGCGGCATTAGTAGATTGAAGCATCATTTATCTCGATTCCCGAGTAAAGGGGTGAATCCTTGTAGTAAGGTCAGAGATGACGTTACTGACAGAGTAAGGAATATAATTGCGTCAAAGGATGAGATTAAAGAAACCTCAAGTGTGAAGAAACAAAAAGTAGCAGAAGTCAAATCCCCTGGTAGTCTTTCTGCAACCAAAGCTCTTATGTCTTTGGAGACAACATCCCCTACTGGGAAGATTTTCCCTACTAGCAATCCTTTGACCCCTTCTTCAACAAACAACCTAGAGAATGCAGAAAGAAGTATTGCTCTATTCTTTTTCGAGAATAAGCTAGACTTCAGTGTTGCGCGGTCATCTTCGTATCAGTTGATGATTGACGCCATTGGAAAGTGTGGTCCTGGATTTACAGGTCCATCAGCTGAAATTCTGAAAACAACATGGCTGGAGAGGATTAAATCAGAAGTGGGCTTACAATCAAAAGACGTCGAGAAAGAGTGGGCTACTACTGGGTGTACCATTATTGCAGACACGTGGACTGATTATAAATCAAAGGCCATTATTAATTTCTTAGTCTCATCACCATCCAGGACTTTTTTCCATAAATCAGTGGACGCGTCTGCATATTTCAAGAACACAAAATGGCTCGCTGATCTTTTCGATTCTGTTATTCAAGAGTTTGGCCCTGAAAATGTTGTGCAAATTATTATGGATAGCAGTTTTAACTACACCGGCATTGCTAATCATATTGTGCAGAACTATGGAACAATATTTGTATCTCCTTGTGCCTCTCAATGTTTGAACCTAATATTGGAGGAATTCACCAAGGTTGATTGGATTAGTAGATGCATTTTACAAGCACAAACTATATCAAAATTAATATACAATAACGCTTCCTTGCTTGATCTTATGAAAAAGTACAGTGGAGGCCAAGAACTTATCAGGACTGGGGTCACAAAGTCTGTATCAACCTTCCTGTCTTTGCAATCTATGTTGAAGCTAAGAACAAGATTGAAGCATATGTTTCACAGCCCTGAATATGCCTCGAACACTTCCTATGCAAATAAGCCTCAGAGTCTTTCTTGTATCACAATTGCAGAAGATGGTGATTTCTGGAGAACAGTGGAAGAGTGTGTGGCCATCTCCGAGCCTTTTTTGAAGGTGTTAAGAGAAGTATCCGAAGGGAAACCAATTGTAGGTTCAATATACGAACTAATGACTCGGGCCAAAGAATCAATCAGGACATACTACATAATGGATGAGAACAAATGCAAGACATTCTTAGATATAGTAGATAAAAAGTGGAGGGACCAACTTCATTCCCCTCTACATGCAGCTGCAGCATTTTTAAACCCCAGTATCCAATACAATCCTGAAATAAAATTTCTCTCTTCTATAAAAGAAGACTTCTTTAATGTTCTGGAGAAGTTACTTCCTGTACCAGACATGAGGCGCGACATCACCAATCAAATCTACACGTTTACAAAGGCACATGGAATGTTTGGTTGTAGCCTAGCAAGGGAAGCAAGAAACACAGTTGCACCATGTAAGTTTTAAATTGTACCTGTTAATGCGTTCTGTTTCTCAGAAGTCAAATTTTATAACGACAGTTTGTTTTAATCTGTAAATTTGAACTTAAAGTTATATTAGACGTTGAGTTCAGCATTGATCTTTAGATGAAGAAAACCACATATTTTGTAATCGGGTATATCAGTAGAATAGTTTTAAAAAAGATTGGAATTTGTTTCGTTCATTAATAGTGAAAACTTCAGTTATCTTTGATTAATTATCTAAAATTTGGCCTCATGGTGTTACTAAGTAAATCATAATGAGAATGCAGTTGAAAAGATGGGTCACACAAAACTAAATTTTTATTTAAATGTCAGCCCTATAAACTGCTCTTGTTTCATTTGGCTTGATTATTATTTAATCTTCAAACTCATTGATCATGAATTGTAGGGCTTTGGTGGGAACAGTATGGTGACTCTGCTCCTGGGTTGCAACGAGTTGCCATTAGAATATTAAGTCAAGTTTGTAGCACTTTCTCATTTCAGAGGCAGTGGAGTACCTTTCGGCAAATTCACTCTGAGAAGAAGAATAAGATTGATAGAGAAACACTGAATGACCTTGTTTATATAAACTACAATCTCAAATTGACTAAGCAGATGAATGCAAAGTCATTAGAAGTTGATCTGCTTCAATCTGATGATATTGACATGACTTCTGAGTGGGTGGAGGAAAATGAAACTGCAAGTCCAACTCAGTGGCTGGATCGTTTTGGTCCAGCTTTGGATGGCAATGATTTGAACACAAGACAGTTTGGTTCTTCTATATTTGGTGCAAATGATCCCATATTTGGATTGTAGTTCTGTATCATATCCTTTTTTTTTTACTCATGTAGCATATCAAGTGTTGTTTATAGTTCTAGATCGTGTTCGGCCTTGATCAAATAGGTTTCATTTTTTACTTGTAGGAAGTATCTATGTGAATGAAAATGATGTAAAGATGAGAGTTGAAATATGTGAAGGCAAATCACTTAAAAGTCATATTTACCTTAGTTTTATCCGAACAATTTGACAACTTTATGATAGTGTACATTCCCTAAGTATGAAAAAGTGTAATATGTGGCATTTGCATCGTTTCTCGACCACAAGTTTAACTATCATTACCCTTTCAAAGATATAACTGTTTTTCAATAAGCTGAGCCTAAGCATTCAACTATTTTTCATATTTTCAAAAAAAAAAATCAATCATTTTTCATTGCTTGGGCACAAATATAATTTATAGGAATTGACTCATTAAAGTTAGTCTTTTTTGTCCATAAATATGAATAAAATTTGCCATGAAGTGCGGTTGAATTTCAATAGATAGTGTGGCCGGGAGATTTAGCTTCTTATGAACGTGACAAGTGTCGAAGACGTGAACAGTTGATTTTAGCATGAGGAATACAAATGAGTTGATGATTTTGAAAATTACTTCAATATTTTATATCATTTAAATTAAATTTTTTTCTATATTCTCTAATTAAATATATTTTATGAATTATTTATATACTGACCTCACGCAACTGACTCACATGTTATCTCTATTTTTTTAAATTATAGCTAAATAAATTATGTTCATTAAATTTTAAAGTGGTTATTGAACTGAACGAATAGTTCAATAGTATTGGATTTTAATTTACGAGTCTTAATTTTTAATTTATTTTTTATAATACAGTAAAATAAGAATAAGTTTGAATTAAACATATTTTAAATTAATAAAATTATGATATTTTAAATTTAATTTTTAATTTTTTATTTATTATTAATATCTATTATGATTTTACAGCAATAAAAATATTATTTTTTTAAAAAAGTAACTTTTCAAAATAAAGTTAAAAGGAGAATTAACTCTTTTGTTGAAGATTAAAAAGTTGAGATTTTTTTATAAAATTAAAATAAAATTTTAAAATTTTATAAAGATATTTTATTTTATTAGAAGTCAAATTTTTAAGATTAGATTGCAAAATGTTTTAGCGCAACTAGATTAAATTTATGACATGTAAATTAATATGTATATGTCAAGTGATAGCTGAAAAATTAAGGAGAAAGGAAAGGGTAAAATAAAACACACGGCACGCGGTTCTATTCTCCGTCTGGTTTCCTTCCGACGCACACAACAGAAAGCAACGCAAGTGGTGATTATTAATGGAGCACGATTATTATAGAAGCAGATCGGGCCCACAAGTTCCGATGTACGGTGCACCTCCCTCTTCCATCTACCCTAAGATCGGTCCTCACCCTCATGCCTCCGCCGCTGCCCCTCCTCCGTTACACTATCATCACAATTCCACTCCTTCACCTTCTTGTAACTCTCTCTTTTATGCTTTTATTTTCCCTTCCGTCTACTTCATGAAGAGAATTAGGGCATTTTTTTTAATTTTAATTTGTGGAAAATAAATAGAAACAAAACAAATAATTTGTTTATTCAATTTTGCAGCAGGATTGGGGATTAAGGTTTCCATCAAGCCGGAATATAAGATTACACCGCCGGTAAGATTATGCTTCCTTTGTTTAGTAATTTGGATCATAATTTGAGAGATATAAAGTTGGGTTGGTGCTGATGTTATTACAGAGAGAATCGCGAGTCCTTATTGTTTCTAGTATTTGGGCTGAACATTAGGGAAATAATCATTATATTATTTATGTGTAATTAGTGAGGAGAATTTCTGTGTAATTATGGGCTGTAAGTAAATGTGTTTCTATTATATATAGAGACTGGAATAATCAGCAAAAGGCATCAAGTCAAAGTTTATTGGGTTCATCCCCATAGTCAACAAAATTATAACAATATTAATAATACTAACTAACATAGACTGTTGCAACAAAAAAATTGGACCATCATTTTACCTTACTCTCAAAAGTAGGGTGCATTAGAATTGAATTGAATTGAATTGAAGGCATTCTTTGGGGTTGTGAATATACCAAGCCTTATGTTGGTTTGTCACTCCAGGCGTTTTCTTGAAATATCTTCAACAGTTGATTAAATTTGTCCATCACCATCTATTTTACCTCTATTGATTAAACTGCAAATAATTGAATAAGCAGAGTCATCATTAAAAAAATTATGCAGAAATTGGAAAAAATTATTAATAACAAAGAATTACAACAATGCCATCAAATTGAGCAAGAAATTCTTGTTGTAGTTTGACATCAATTTTTATATATAAAATAAGATATGGCTTTTGAGTGGTTTTTGGAAATTTTGTAGCCTCATTTATTGCCACATGTGGGAGATATTCCACGGAGCAACTTCCAATTTGATTTTGGATTGGAGAGGAAAATTTTGGCCGAAGCAGAGAAGGATAACCCAAATTGGAGCAAGTTTGCGATAGACAATCTTCCAACTAAAGCTTCTTCTGATACATCATCATCAAAGGTGTTTTTTCTTGATTTAGAGCAAGAAGTTCCAATTTACATTATTGTAACCTGTGTTTATGATTTTTTTTCCTGATTCCCTATGCAGAGGTTTTGACTATTTTCTTTTCATGCTTAGTACATTGTTTTCAGTATGTAGATAAAATTCTTGTACTGTTTCCAACTAAAATGAAAATATTTTCCAGGTTACTGGTTCAGATCCCATTGTGAACAAATATATAGCCAAGGGACTCAGCAGAGAGGCAGTTCCAATTGCTGTTAAGAATTATGGTGATGATCCAACCAAAGTATGTTCTCTATCCCTGTAACTCATAATGGACATGATATTCAGATAATAGCATAGCTTAAAAATAATAATCATTTTTCTAAATAATAAAATATGCCCAGCATCTCTACATGTACTGACCTGCACAGATAAAATAAAATAATTCAATGAAACTAAAGTGGTTCTTCCCTTGATAATGAAATTTCTGCTCCAAATTATTACTGTGATCTTATCATTAGTTGTCAAATTGATAGTTTTTCATGCGCACTAGAAAGTGGTCAGTCTGGTAGTGTTATCTAAACAATGCATGCAGCATTGCATGCCTGCTTTGATCTGGTTGTCATGTGTTTCTGGCCACCCTTCCCTCTGTGTTGAAAAGAGGAGTAATTTTGGTGTCCTATAGAGTATACTAGTTCCTTTTGTTGACAAAATTCAATTTTCAATTGGTTTTGTTTTTTGAGCCAAAATGGTAGAACTTTTCAACTATGTTTCTATACAAGTAAACATCTTTTGAGTGGAAGCTTTTCTACCTCATCCAGATTCTGCTTCCAATTCAAATATAATTACTTGCCAGCCTTGTACTGTAGGAAAGGTTCTTAGCATGAGAACTTTAGGAACATTTCCTTGCTTGGTTTTTACTTCCGGCCAGCCTTTGAGATCTTAAGATGATCTAGTGTTTTTGTTTTTTTGACTAGTGATAAAATTCTTGCATTCCCAGATGCAGCATAGCAGGCAGATGCATTGTGGTTTTTACTTTTCACTAAATAATTTGTTTTTCTGACCAAATTTTTTTATTCATTTGAAGGTTCAAGAATTTGTCAATGGATACACCCTTCTGCGTGAAATGGGGTTTTCGTCAAGCAGCGTTGCCGAAGCCTTGGTTACGCATGACAACGATACAGACAAAGCATTGGCTTATTTCCTTAGTGGGACATCATGAGGCTGCTGAAGCATATGGTTCGATGGATTTTATATACTTTAGAGATGACTTATTGTATTTATATATTAAGGCCTAAATTGAAAAGAATGATACTTTAGAGACTAAATTGATGGTGTATTTCAATGTATATTGTATCCTTCAGATTTCATGAAGTGGGTATCAATGGCTAAAATAGGTGGTGCACCATTACTTATATTTTTCTTTGTTTTCGTCTAAATATAGGTAACTAACAAGGACACCATAACATTTTCATACTCTGTATTAACAATATTGCAAGTCCATATGAATTTTAAACCAAATTTCAATTTCCAACATCAATTACATGCAAAAATAAATGAAAAAATTACGAAACAAGTCTAACCCTAGAAATCTCTGCAGATCATTTGAAAATAAAATTAATTTATCACTACTGAGCTGTTAGTGTCCATACTGTCACGGGTTCGACGGGTTTTTGGCATGAGATTGCTAGTTAAGGAAGAAAATTAGGTAGAGACTGACTATTTAGGTGGTTGAATTTGGAATTATATTAGTAGACGCTTTACTGACTATTTAGGTGGTTGAATTTGAAATTATAATAGTAAACGTTTTACACTCTATCATTCACTTTAATTTTCTCTCCTGAAGATGAAATGTTAATTTTATAATCGTCACAATTGGTAAATGGATCGTTAACTTGTATGCATAAAACATACAAATACTAGGGTGAATGAATGTCATGTCCACTACGGTCAAGGATTCTTTAGTGTTATTATTGTTCTTTTAAGTCATTTACTTTTATTAAAATAAAAGTTTTTTCACATCTCTAAAAACTTTTCACATCTCTAAAAACTAGGGCTGTGCAAAAAATCCGGTTATAAGGCCCAAATTCAAAATAGAATCTAAATCTATTTTAAAAATCCGGTTAAAAATATATGGTTATAATCCGGTTATTTATAAATCGGTTGGATAACCACTTATGTTTTATATTTAGATTTGGTTTTTATCCACTACCAATATTTTGTTAATTTTGAGATTTTATTTTTTGAAAAAATTTTGAAATTTATATTTTCGAAAAAATATCAGAAAAAATAAAATAAAATAAACTTTTTTTTCAAAAAAATTTTAAATTGAATTTTTTCTTAAAAAATTTATCGAAAAAATCGATTTTTTTTAAATAACCGATTTTTAAACTATGAATAAATGATCTTTTAAAAAATAATCAAACTTTAATCAATTTTAAAAAAAAATCGATTTTAAAATTAAAATTTTCAAACCAGTTGCTTAATTATAAACTGATTATTTAACCATAACCAATTTTATAATTGATTTTATAACCGATATTAAACCAAATAATAAATTTAGTTATAAATTCAAATCCATATATTAGTTTTAAAATAGATATGGTTTGATTTTAAAAAAAAACCAACTATTTTTAAAAAAAACCAACAATGCTCAACCCTAGATACCAACATATACTCAGCTTATAGAATAAACTAATGGGTGTCAATCGATTATTATAAATTACTTCTAGTGCTAGTGTGCTACAAGAATGCAAATATTTTACTTTTCTATGTGTGGCACTCTTGTTGTCTTTTTGAGACGGAATATGTTTGAGTGGCGGCGTAACAGGCGAGGGTTTGGTGTTAGAGGCAAATAGTACATACCAGCTACACTTGCCTAATACCCATAAATAGAACTGTGCAAAAAATCCGGTTATAAGGCTCAAATTCAAAACCGAATCTAAATCTATTTTAAAAATTCGGTTTAAAATATATGGTTATAATCCAGTTATTTATAAACCGGTTGGATAACCACTTATGTTTTATATTTGGATTTGGTTTTTATCCAGTTTTTATCCACTACCAATATTTTGTTAATTTTGAGATTTTATTTCTTGAAAAAATTTTGAAATCTATTTTTTTTGAAAAAATATCGGAAAAAAATAAAATAATTTTTTTTTTCAAAAAAATTTTAAATTGAATTTTTTCTCAAAAAAATTGATGAGACAAATTTTAAAAAATTTTATCGAAAAAATCGATTTTTAAACTATGAATAAATGATTTTTTACAAAATGATCAAACTTTAACTGATTTTAGAAAAAAAATCGATATTAAAATTAAAATTTTCAAAATCGATTGTTTAATTATAAACCGGTTATTTTTACAATTGGTTTTATAACCGATTTTAAACCAAATAATGGATTTAGTTATAAATCCAAATCCATATATTGGTTTTAAAATGGATATAGTTTGGTTTTTTAAAAAAACCAACCATGCACAACCCTAAAAGAGACCCTAGTCCTGTATTCACTCTGTCATCGACTCATCATCACCGTATTGGAGGGTTTAAGCTAGAGTTTGATAAACTCGTGTCCTTATTCAATTTCTTCTGCCCAATATTACAATCACACCCACCCAATTTATTGGTTAAGATATCCATATGTGGAACAACAAAGATTAATCTCTCAATATTTTAAGGGGTCAACATTTCCATCATATTTTTCTACATATTGTAAGAATTTTTTTTACCACTTGTGCCATACCCTTTAAACAAATGCTAGGTGCTAATTTGATGTATCGCCAAAAAAAAATTGCTAGATTGATATCTCCTTTACATATTTCGCAACAACTTATATCCATGGTGGTTGAGATGATGACTGTTGTTCTTGATTCTCTCCTACCACCTTTTCCATTAATGGGAGGGGCAGAACAACGTCAAAGGCATCTTAACCCTCACCCCCATTCTACATGCCAAAGGCTCCTCTTCATCTTTTCTTCAACTGCATCTAACCATAACAACGAAGCAAGTGTCGTCTTTGCAAGGCAAAGAGAGGGAAGGGAGAGAGAAAATGTAGAATTAGAGTTTTTTTTTTTTTCCCGAATGGAGTTAGAGTTTTTGAAGTGGGGAAAACATGTAAAATTGAAAGAAAAAAATGAATGGATTTTAAAACCCAAAATAATATTACAAAAAAGCCTTTGACCATGTGGACCACATGGAGCACTTGTCCACCGTAGCTTTCGCCAAAAACATAGTCACAACTCAAAATTCCCAATAGTATACCATGTACAAAAAATACGAAGTCCCTCCACAGGCCACCGTGTCACTCCTACAAATATTTTTAAGTGCATTTAGGAAGTTCTCCTGCCAAGAGAAGATTTACCTTCCTCTCCTATTACCTTACCCATGAACGAATGAAAGAAATATAAAATGATACAAAACAACTTATCGGTAGAGGTAGAGAGGTAAATCTTTTGTTGTATAATACTATGTCAGATGCCTTTAGTAATAACTCTGCCAGCAAACCTAGAACCGATCAATTTGCCAACTGTGCTCACAAGAGGCAACTTTCCAGAAATCTTGTATATTACATTGCTAGGCTTTTCACAATAATGCACTGGAATCAACTCAAACACCCGCACAAATTGCTCCTGAAAAACAAAAGCATGTTGTATCAGCTTGAGGCTGCAAATGAAATTTGAAGCACAAACCAAACATTTATGATAAGTGAATTCTGCATAAAATTTCTTAGATACTCAGAAGGGCTATCACTATGTCATGAACTTGAATTTCAAACTAGCACATGTATACGTGCAGCGCACACACAAACATAGAGAGAGAAAAAGACAGGGAGCGGGAGAGACCTGTCGACCAAGACGAGCAACAAAACTTTGCCTCGTCAACATACTTTGCATCAAGTCCAATAAACCAGGATCCAGTACTCACATCATCATGGGCATAGGTACGAAGAATAGATCTGACAACAACTCAACAGGTTCAATATTGACGCATAAACAGTAGCTAATAATATTGGTGTAGCAAAGAGTGGATCCAACCTGTTTATTGATATGAATCTAGCCAAAGCTCGTGATATGACATACATCTCTCCTGATGCGTGACGAAAATATCTGTTGCACAAGATATTTAATAATCATTTCAAGAGGAGTTAAATGGATTGACATGACAAGAAAAAAAGTTGTGGTTGACTTACGATTTTTTGTCACCAAACTTCCACCATTCTGGTTCATACCATTTTTGGTTCCTGTCAAAATTCACAGACAAACAGTATGAGAACCATAAAATATATTCTATGCCTATGACATTTTAAACAAGATAAGGGGCTCACTGTTCAGAGAAAACTTCGCCTGATTTCATGCATCCCATGTAAAGCCGAGGTTTGTCCAAATAAGTTGCAAGTGTAGCTCCCAAGGCATCTTTGCAGGAACAAACATGTAAATAGTAAGTCATATATATAAACATAAAAATGTGAAATCTCAATGGAATTTTATTAGGGCAAAGAAGTACATGATAAAATTTTATCATATAATAAAAATAAGAATGTTAACAGTCCAGGGTTATGAGGCATTAAATAAAGTTCCACTAGAAACATTGCTCCATTTCATCCACCTTGCTTAAATCCTATGGTTGATACAACACTGTTAATTTCCCCATTATTTTATATGGAATCAAAATACTTAGATCGTGAGATTCATGAACAACTATCATATATACAATTTTCTATTTAAAACAATTAAATGTTATTTAATAAAAAATTATTTCGAGTTTTCTATTGAGCTTATTAATTTTAGAAACCTTTAAATCATAAATTTTTCCAACAAAGCACCAATGCATCCTCTTAAACTACCTGATTTCATGTTGTATCCAGTGAGCATGTGTCCAAGCAAAGTAATTATTGATTTAATTTTAATGTTAAACTTAAGGAGTTTAGTTTTTTAGATGTGTTTTGCACATGCATTTGAAGTAAATAAGTGGAACATCCAATGAAAAACATGGATGATATCTTGAGTGGTATTTTTTTCTTCCTATATGGCTACAATCTCTATCAAAAGATGCAACCATGTAGGATGAAGGGAGTTTTAATTTTAGCTACAAAAATTATGTATCAAGAAGTTTGAATACTTTAAAGTTCATCACAGATGTCTCTCTTGTGTCTACTAAAACTAAGCATGAAGTTTTGACACATCACAAAGCCCTGTATAAGAAAGAATTACATGTGTATTTGCGGGCTAAAAAGAACATAAGAAGACACACCACTACTACAAAAAAAGTAAGAAACTTATACCAACAAAAGATTGATACTTTTCCATGAGACTATCAAAACTGGCTACAAGATGGACATATAGGGATGACAGAAAAGTACACCCTATCTCTAGAGTCACAAGTTCTCTAAAACCCACCATACCAAATTTTCTCATAGACAAGTGATACAGCTGCAAGAAGGCCTACACAGCCTGCAATTTCACATATTTCTCAAGAACTTAGTAGATCAAGGCACCAAGTTTATAGATGAATATTCTCTACAGCCACTCCTAAGTGATATTAAACATCACAGTAAACCATTCCTCACATGCTAATGGGCACACTATGTCCTGAACAGTCGGTAAAAAGTACAGTACTTCCATTGTTTGTTGAAAGAAGAGCAGTTTTAAAAAATAAAGGTATGCCTTTTTTTTTCTTTTCTGAAATTTCTCTGCAACCAACCAATAGAAACAAAAAACCGAAATCAAATCATAACTACTATGCAACAATAACCAAAGCCTTTTGCCGCTACAAACTTAGCAACTAGAAATATAAAAATAAAGAGGGGATATACCCAGTTGGAAGAATAGTTAACCCTAGCCATGATTCCAAGTTTAGATGGAGAGTAAATGCTGAGAGACAAGGGAAAGGAAGATTGAGTGGAGGATACAGGTGTAATTATGAAAATTCATATGGCATCTCTGTCCATATAAGTTTAAAACCTGATTCCCTAACCTCTTCTGTCACAGTGGGTTTTTAAAGAAACAAGGCAATGTTACTTTCAAAAAAATTGATCTTCCAGAGCCTGCTACATTTTTATAGAAACTCATCCAACCATATTCCCTTGGCACAAACAGGGTGTTCTCTAATGCATAAATGGTTTTTCCGTCCAGTTCGATTAAAAGATAAAAGAAACATCTAACAATAATAGTGACATATTAGGTAAATTGCATTATAAAAAAAATCACCTCATCAGTTAAAGAAAAACTAACCAATATTTACATAAACATCATCGTTGACTTTAGCATAAAACTCCGCATCCCATTTGTCTGCAGCGTGAGCAAAAAACAATTTAGCCTTCTCTGGGTGTCCCAGGTTTTCTTCCACATGATCATCCTGACAGCAGAAGTGTTAAAGGTGATTAGCTAACGAGCTTATGTTGTTGACCTTATTCTCTACTCACAGGAAGCAACAAAATACAAAACAAATGTTATAAGCACCAACCATGTTCAGCAACTATGAGTGCAAATGTGTTACTTTAATCTCATATTTGCCTGCTTATTTAAATTACTGACTGGAAAAACATAAAGAGTAAGCAATCAAATAGATGTCAACTCATGATTGGTGTAAGCACAAATATATGTGTGACTTATGATTGCTTTCATACAATGTATGTGACTTTAACCATTTTTAAACAGAAGAATAAAACACTGAAATACTCATTGCAATGACTATTTATAATAATACAACAGTGAATTTGTTACAAAAACACTGAAATACTCCATTTCCAATTTCTGAATGAGAAAATTCACATGGATTTTTACAGAAAAAAAATCATTGCCTAGAAAAATATATCCCATCAAATTTGTTGTTCTAATAAAATAGAAATTTCCTAAGCAGATGAAGAATAAAAGTGTTCAATTAGATATACATACTAGAATTAGGAAGTCATTCGTCAACCTATTCTCACGATCAATGTCTTTATCCAGACCGTCCGCACTATTTGCACTGCAAAGTTATATGGAATTCATAAGAACTGCTTACAATTGACACCCTCCACCCCACCCCCTCCAAAAAAACGTAAGAATATCAACCTTCTACCAATAACAAATCGCACAATGATGCCCTTTCCATCTTCAATTTTCTTGAAAGCCGCACCTACAAAAATAGTGTTCTTAAATTAAAGCTTTTTCTGAAGCACAATGTTAGTGCAAATACTGTAACCCATTCTATAAAAGTCTGGAAACCAATTGTCCAAGATACACTAGAACTCTAAATCTTTCATGAACATTAGAAATATAACTCTGCTCAGAATCAATGAATAGATAATTACATATGATACTACTATCAAACAGAGTTACATTACAGAGTTTACTCATTATTCAATAGCAATAGCAGATGTTAAAGGAATTAAAATATATATAAATAAAAGGATACCGGCTCTCCTTTTAATTCGAAATGTAAGAGATGATCATTTTTCTCAGAGACATGAAACTGAAAGGGGAAAGTTCCTCATGAAGAAAAGGCAATAATTTTATGTTTTTGAACTCATATCAACTCATGTTAAAGCCATACATCAGTGTTCAGTTGTTACAAAAATTCTTTACATCAACTGTATACTCAAAACCCAAAAGATATATTAATGACAGTTATTTACAATATTACAAACTTGTGGGATTGAGCAACAGAAGGAAAACAATATTGTTACCGCTTCCCATCCAAGCCTTTCGAATTGCATCTCTATTCTTCTGGCGGCCAAACTTTGTCAATATACCTATGACTACCAAGGGCCGTCTCTTAGAGTAAGTACCGTTGGTCACAATCAACCCCTTTGAAACAAAACCCTCTTGTTTAGCTGAAGCAAGTTCCACCTCAAGTGCATCAAGCTTCTTATGTTGTTCCCTAAATGACATATAGTCAAACAGTACAACAAGTCACAAAAAAGTTAAGAAGCTTACAATCACCATAGCAAACAGTCAAAAAAATCAAACAGCAATCACTAACTTTTTGTTAAATTTTGGAACATGTAAATTTAATTCACCTGCAGGCTATGATCTTCAATGTATCATCTACTGATATAGCAGATTGTCCCTAGAATGAAAAATGTTTATTAGGCCAATAAAAAATAAAGAGGCATGTTCTCTATAGCACTGGCATATCTGATAGAAGCATGTCCCGGTGTACGACACTGACACCTTGATTACATTTAATTAATTCATTTTCTAAAATTATTATTGGTGTCAAATTGTCAGAATTTGTGCTTCATAGGTTCAAGTCCCAGTGAGTCAAACTGTGTGTGTGTGTCCCCCTAACAGTGATCTCAAAAAATCACACTGCAAAATGATACTGTGTCGTAGTTCTTCTACGCAGTGTGAGTCCTAAATAAAAATACGCACACGATGAAATAGTTATCAAATTCAACAAACAAAAATCATATGAAATTCAAATGAAATTACAAAAGAATATAACGAAAATGCATTATCCGTACGGAAATTCGGATCCCTAACTTCATTTAGAAGCAACGATTCGTGCGAAAATGATAATAACAGTGAGAAACAATAAAACAGTAATTGAAATTGCAGTGCAAAAAATGAAGTAGGGAGGTTCGATTCAACCGATCAGAGTGAGTAATTAGTTACTGACCTGGCCAGTGATTCTATCAAGCTCTTTGATGAGATAAACACGATTCCCTGCGTCTTGCCACAACCTGAAGAAGAGAACTGAGATTAACACACAACAACAACAACAACAACAAGAACAGAAGCAGCAATAACGGAATGAAGTAAAAAAAAAAAAAAGGAAGAAGAAGAACCTTCCGGCGACGTAGATAGAGGCGAAAGTGGCGAACATGGAAATGAGGAGTGAAGGAATTCGGGATCGATTAGCCGCCATACTTGAAAGTCTGTGGCTCGATCCCTTGCTCTGCATTTCAAATTTCGAAATCTAATACAATTAATCAATTGTTGAAGATAAGCAACAGAGACTCTTGCTTCGTTGCTGGTGAACAAAGTCACCAACCTCTCACTTTTTTCCTTTTTTTTTATTTACCTTCTGATTTTGTGACAAACAATATACTATATTTATTACTTTCAAGAGTAAATCCAATTATTCAAGTTTTTCCGAAAGTTATTTTACAAAAAAAAATTGGATAAAAGAAATTATATTTTTTTATTTAAAGCAAATTATTTTAATATGAATGAAATATTATTATTATTTTTATAAATAAATGTATAAGAGTAAATAAATCAATAACTATACAACTTATAGCTCAAGCTAACTATATCAGTATAAAACTGTTTATGCTACAATGCGCATTAAACTTAAAGTGTAATATATTTTTTTAAGATAGTATTTTATAATATTAATAAACATTTTTCGTAAACTGAACATACTATCTAGTTTTTTAGTCAAACGAAGAGAGTATATAGTAAGTTGCATATGGTCATAATTTGTCCAAAAATAGGCCATATAGACCATTGCTCCCACAAGAAGACCATTGTCCTGCCCAAAATAGTGATATTCAAACCCATCATGGACACAAAAACCCAAGGGGTTTGAGGGTTTCTTTAACAACAAGATAAATGATATCATTTATGTATTCCAAAGCATCCAAATAATAACATTGAAGCTAGTAAGCAATTGCCATGACACCTAATTGATGTTTGTATTGGTGATATTCCATTCCAATCATGCATGAATGTTAAAGCTAAAAAAATTACTCCATTACACTAGATTATTGATATCATTCCAAAATTTAGAGACAACTTTACAATCACAGAAAATGCTAGACTCATATCCATAGATTGAAGTAATGTATCTAATATATATACAAAGATCTTGAAAATCAGACCAAACCAATAAAGAAATTCATTCAACCATGCTTTAATTACAGTTGAATCTGTGATAGTTAAATACTTTTTTTTTTTTTATATTTTATAATACATAATAACATAATTATTGTGTTTTGTAAGATATAAAGGTCAATAATCAAGTCACTGGGTTTGGTCTAGTGGTGAAAGATTTGAGTAGTATACTAGGTTCAAATCTCATTGTCTCTAATTTCATTATACACACTAAAAAGGTCAATAATAAAAAGATAAATAATAAAATTCATTTATATGAACTTTATAACCTATTATGTAAAAGAAATCTTAATTATTATTTGATTTTACTTAACTTTAAAAAATAATTACCAAAATATAATTAAAAATAAATAAACGGAATATAATGACTTTTGGGTTTCATTCATTTTAGATTGGTTTGATCAGTTCTTTACTAGTTTTCATTCATTAATACTATTAAATAACAAATTTAATTTTTTTAATTAAAATCACGAGTAAATTAATGATTTTATTTTATACGTTTTTATATCTATTTTATATGCTACATAAGTTAAATTATATATATAAACTATCCTTATAAAAAAAAAATTAAATTTACAGTTTTTATAAAGTAGGAAATGATATTAATTTCAAGAAACAAAGTTTAAAAATATTTTTATAAATACAAATTTTAGGTCATACTTTTCTAACAATTGAGAAAATCATCAATATAAGAGTAGTACTTTAATGTGTAATCGCTATAAGTTGCGCAAACTTAACAATTTCAATAGATTTTTAATTATTAGACTATATAAAATTATCAAACTCCTTTGTACATATTTTATATTTTAAATTGTATTTTATAAAGAAAATTTAATAAATTATTTTTCTATTTATTTTTAATCCAACAGATATTTATGATAATAATTTTAATTAGAGAGATATAATGTATGATATGATTGTGTATTAATTAATTTATCATATTTTTTTCATCAAAACGCTGGATGGAAACATTATACGATAATTTATATCTCATTTCATATCTATGTCATATTTACCATATAATGGGCCATTAAAGGTGATCGATCAATTTCTTACTCAACTAGTCAATTAATCTGATCTATATATATTTTTTACGGCCATGGCTGTATATATAGTGATGTCATATACCATTAAGGAGACAATTAAGCCTAACAAAACAACAGATACAAATCGACTTTTAATAGGATGCCAGGTTGGACTATATATCAGTTTAAGAAATAAGTATTTTAAGTAGTGTTTAATTTTTACATTTTATAGTTAATTTATAGTTTTTATCCCATTTATATTCTTACTAGTTTGATAAAATTTATCATTAATTATTCCCATTTAATAAGAGTACAAAGTGGGATTGAATATAGTAAAAGGGATTAATTCTAGTAGAGTAAACATTTCCATGAAAAGAAAAATGTACAAAGTTTTGGAAATCTGTAATCCAAGTTGATGTCAACCAAAATCTCACATCTGCTTGTAATGATCAATTTCTTGTTTCTAGCACTAGTTATTAATTACTATTATTATTAATATAATGTAAATTTCATGTTTTGATTGTTGTGTTTACTTACTGAACTTTCTTTATTTTTGGATCGCTAACTACTCCCTCATCTTGCTGGCAATTTATTATAAAATAGAGAAAGGTAAACCAATTTTGATTGAGTTGTGTGTTATAACTTTTGACAATAGGGCTCCAAATATAGACGTCTCGGATAGGGTAATTAAGGAAAGAGACATGCTTCTTTTTGGCGTTCTAAAGTACTAGTCATTTTTATTTCTAGAAGCATATAGTAAAATAAACACCTTCATTTTTCCATACCAGAACAAGGCGTGGTTTTGAAACTATTTGATAAAATTTCAACATCACATCTCGGAGCAACTTGGATCCATATCATGCATGTGTCGCTGCCTTGCCTAAAACCAAAAATATGGTCTCAAAATTTATAATTATTCTCTATTTTTTATTATTATAAAATTGTTTTTTTATTAAAAATAATAAGAGTTCATCCGTAAATTATGTTTTGAGTTGTACATATTAGACATAATCATATACATATATCTCTTGGAGCCAAATTTAACTAGGATGTTTATAACGCATCATTTACGCTAATTTATCTCATTTATAATAAAAATCATAATAATTTCATAACTTGACACACTTGTAAAGATAACTATAACTAATGGTATGTTTATAAATAGCTTATTCCAAATAAGCAATTTATAATATATATCTTAATTATAATTAAATGTTTTATTCAATTATTTAGATTTTATATTATTAAATATGATTGAATTTAATTATTTATGTTAAATCAGTCCTACAAATCAACTTCAATACTTGAAAACTCTATATATTATGTTTCTAAAATGTAAACACAAAGAATTCAGGTATATTTAGCTTGAAAAATGTATATGTGTTCTATTTTTATCTCATTTTTAATTAATTGTTTTTCTGTGAACGATTTCTCCTTATTTCAAACAAGAAGAAATATAAAAATTTATAAAAGAAAAATAAAACAATTTATTTTGATAGTTAATTATTATGTTAACGAAATGTTGTAAATTAATAAATCACTACTTAATTGAAGTCAACTATTAGTGTTTTAAACAGACAAATTAATCATAACAATTAATTTTCGCTGTTTTGTTGCCACGAGGCCATTCCTTTGAAGGATGAAAAACAAATAAGAACTTCCTTTTTAATATTTTATAATTAAGTCTTATATTTTTTTTTATTAAAAAGTGTGATGTCTTTGTCTCTTTAAAAATGATCTAGATGTATTAATAATCTCGAATAGCATTACACTTTTTCTTTTGAGCTTTTAGTTTTATTAAGTGTTACCTTATATGCATCAATTCAACATTAAATTCATGTTATATTGGATATTTAAATGAATACTTAAATGTTTTTTAAAAATTATTTTCTATCATTTAGAAAATCATAATAACTAAATATTATTTACTAAAACTATTAGCAAAATAAAATAATTTTTAAATTTTCTTTTTGTTATTCATGAAATTGAATAATGAATATTGTTTATAATAAAATATAAAAAAAAACTAATATAATGTATATAAATAAGAAAATAATATTTTTTATGAATTTTTTTTTAAAATAAAAAATTTAACAGTGATTCATAAAAATAATTAATTTTTTGATTTAGAGAATAAATATATTAAAATAGTTGAACCATTTTTTTTAGAGTTACCGAAATAGTACTAGTATTAGTTAAAAAAACATTGGTTTTTGGCTGTCATGTAGTACACTACTTCTCTCTGGTTTGCTGGCTATGCTAATCTCCATGGTTTCTACTTCTGTTCTGCCTCTTCCTATTAGATTCTGCCACTGCAACTTGTTTATTTTCTGCTTTTGAAACTATATATTTCAAACCTATATATATGGCACTATAATATCAATTTTACTTTCTTTTATTTTTATTATTAAAAAAAAAACTATCTATTCTGCCCACTTTTTCATACCCCATTAATTACATGTATCATATATTATTAATGGTATACCTAATACGCCGGCCCCAAATAGATGTATAAAATATACTCCTATTGTAGTATGCTGAATCTAAAACCTTTAAAAAAAGTTTCGTTTCAATGATCAAGGTTTGCCAGATATGATTCTGATCATATGTAAATAATTAATAAATGAAATTGAATATTGCGAATATTTAATATTTCAACTAACAAATTAAATGCAATATTGAAATGGACATTACATGACAAAAGAATTATGTCAACGGTGAAGGTCATAAACAATTTGAGCTGCAAAATGTCTCTAAATAAATCCAATTCCAGCTAGTTGCTAGTACTTTCTTTTTGTGTTTCTCAAACTAGAAAATACTCAACAAGGTAAACTAGCTAGGTAAGTAAAGTAAAGTAAAGTAAATCATATGCCCTATCTAAAAATCTTTGTATACAAAATGAAACAAATTATAGTGTAATGCAAATTGAACAAAAAATAAATGTGAAGCATTTATTAGTCTAAGAAATAATTGAATAAGTCAATAGTAGGAGTATGAGGTGAAACAAAATTAGAAGGACTAGGCAAGAAGAAATTAGCACCACCCTCCATAAAATTTCTGCTACTATGAAGTACAGGACTAAAATCATGAAGGAAACTATTAACCATGTTTGGATCCGAAGATGGCGGCGAAAAAAAGTTTGAAGGAATTGGTGACAATGAAGCCGGTCCCGGAGACAAAATCCCTTGAAACACCATGTTTCCTCTCTCCAATATTCCATGATTCATCAATTCTACTTGTTCTATTTCATGCACATCGTTCATAATTACATCATGACTACTATTATTATTATTAGTAGTAGTACTTGTTATTGGTACTACTCTTTGTTGCACTTGTTTCTTTCCCAAAGGTGACATGGCCTTTTCAACGGTGGCATAACGTGCTGCAGGCGATATAGTTCCGTCACCGTTGAAATGGTCTATGTTTGATGATGATGAAGACGAAGATGAAGATGATGAGCCGGTTAGACGTTGAACGAGGTTCATGAAGTCACCAGGTGTGGTGTGGATTACCTTAGGGGATACGGTGTATATTATTATCGGTTGACGTGGTGGTGGTTGTTGGTGTTGTTGTGGTGGCGGCAACGGTGGTTTTTTGCTGATTTTGTGAGAGTCTTTGTGTATTCTTAGAGGAGTAGGTCGTGGTCCTTGAAGTTCTCTTCTTGGCGATCTTCCGGTAGAAATGTCTGGCAAGTGATTCATGTTGTTATATATTTGAATTGTGATTCTTTTAAAAAGAAAATTGAAACTGTGATTAGAAGAGAAACGGGGTGTGAATAGTATTATTGTATGGAGGAGTAAGGAAGCGTAATTGTTGTGAAGTTTATAAACTGGGGGATTAATATAAGGGCTGACATGAAAAATGTAAAAAGCTAGGTAGAGATCTGGTCAACGATGAAGAGGGGGATTAATAATTAAATGTAAAAAAACATTTGTTGGGAAATTTTGGCTTATTATAAAGAGTAAATATATTTTTATAGGGAAAATATAGCTACGGCCGGTTTCGTGATGTTATGGTTGTCTGAATCTGAACGCGTTTGAATGAATAGAAGAAAAGAGTTGGAAAAGGTCATGCCAATGTCATTGTAATGTAAGTAATATGGCGATGTGAGCAAGTAAGCTACTCTAGTCTTGTGTGGAGTACCATTACCAAGGTGCAAGTGGATACATGTCTTAAGTTGACAACTTTGACACTAGCTTTTTTTTTTTTGGCACAATTCTTTGACAGTAACTTTATACAATCTTCTATGTCAGATTAAATAAGAATAATCAAATATCAATATATATGTATATATATATGAGATATAAGTGGAAAACTACCGTGTAAAATTTATTATTATGACATATCTAAACAAGTAATTTTTATCATCTTTACAATTTTTCATAGACTATCTATATAAAATTTTATATTTATATATCTTAAATTATTTAATATTTCATTCGTCTTATTTTTATTGTTTAATTTGAATTGTGTACGATTATTAAAAAAAATTATTAGTTTTGTTGATTTTAACGGTAAAATAAAGTCTATTTACTTAAAATATTATTATTAATTGTAGTTAGTTGAAAAATTTAATAAATTAATATATAATAAATAAATAATATATTAGTAGAAAAATTAATTAATATTATAAAATTACAAATAATTTGAAAAAGAGACAAAATAACAAATGAGATGGAGAGAGTTAGTCTTAGTATTGTGGTGTGGTGTTTGTAATTAATGGTTGTGTAGGTTTAGCCAAAACTCACAGTAATTTTGTGCACTATAAACCGTACATTTTGGGTGTACCTTTGTAATATTTTCTTCTACTTAGAATATCTCTTATGCTATTAGTATTGATTAATATATTTTTCCTTTTAAAAAAAAAAACAGATTGGTATATACTTTCAAAGTAAATGTCTGATGAATTTTTATTAAATGAGTTAACTTTGACATCTAACTAGTATTAATAGATCTTGACTGTATCACTTTGTATATATAGAGAGAGGAGTTAGGATGATCTGACACTATGGTGTCAAATTTAATATTAAAACACATTTAATAATTTTTAATTGTATGTTTTTATTATACAATTTACAATTTAAATATATAAAAGTTAAAATGTATTTGATATAAATTAGATAAAAATATATCTTAATTTTTACTTATAAAATTAATTAGAGAGAGTATCACATAGATATATTTATAAAACTTAACATTAACTTTAAATTAGTTTTCAAAAAGTTATTAAGATCTCTTAGCATTAGAATTCCCATCTTGAGACGAAATCCGTCTGAATCTTCTTACAACAGACAATCCTGCCAATTAGGCAAATAAAGTTGGACATGTTACGTGTACTATATGCACTATCACTATAATATTAAAAAAAATTGTATTTTCATATCAGTTATTTCTCGATATAATCTTAGAAATAGCTATGAAAAAATTTAAAAATATTTAATAATGTCATAGTTGTAATTAACTAATAATATAAAAGTTTTTTATATTAAGAAATCAACTTACCTCTTATTAGTGTGTATTTTTTACTTTTTAAAGAAAAGACTTTGATGACCAAATTCGAAATTGCATTTCAATAATATATTAAATGCATCTACGATTAACGTGTATATGTACTTAATTACTTAACCAAATTAATGTGTATTTTTATACTCAATATTCACAATTAAAATACTCTCCAAATTTTTAAAAAATAAAGATAAAAAAATTGATATATATGATGACTCTATTTCAATTGAGGATATTTTTGTTGACGAGTTTGCTGGATTTACATCTAAATCGTAAAGGTATAAATTTAAAAACCAAACATAATTTTCTCTAAATGCAGAGGTGGTCTTAAATTTGTTTATCTTAAATTTTTGTTATGTGCTCGGATACCTGTGTTCTTTTATTTTTGTTTCTCCTTTGTCTTTGTTATTTTTTTCCATTGATACAATTTTATTTTGTTTGCTTCAAAAAACCTAAGTTCATCTAGGTTAACAATCATAAGCATATGTATACTTTTCTGTGATAAAATTATACTACTGTGCTCTTTGATGAATCATACGGACAGAATTCTAGAACGAGGCAAGTCTTCTGAAATGAAAATATTTTATTTTATGGTTGACTTTAGGAAAAACATAAGGTTCCATTAAATAAAAGATTTGTAATTAAATTACATGTTGAAAAACCTTTTATTAATAAGAAATAGGGTCTTGACTAATTATATAGACTTAATTAATCACGGTGAACTAAAGGACTTTTAATATATTTAATGTCTCATATTCGAATTTAAAAATTAACATAATCCAACATTTGTCTATAAAAAAAATCATATAATTTGTGATAAGGATATAACTTTTCACCGATGGCAAAATCGAACAATCATTAAATAAAATTACAATCACTATTAAACAATTTTTTACATAGATACTCATAATTTCCATACAATAATTGAATAATAAACACTTCATTTTTTCTCTATATATATCTTTCTATCGCATGGGTATCTATATTCACGTTTCTTAATTTTAAGGAGTATGACTAATATTTTTTCATAAAAGATGCGTTGACGTTGAAGTCCAAATTAATTACATGTAGTATTTTTCCTGATACATTGGTACTTGATCAGTACTTCACTATATATATTCTAGAGTTTATAGAAGAGTCTATGAACTAAGAAAGAATTAAATCATGAAAAGGTCAAAGTCCTATAGATCGTCAATATGTAGCAGTTACGAAAAACTATAGCGCTGAAAATATTAGTCATTTGTTTGGGCAATTAATGATACCTGAACATATAGAGGAAATGGTCATGTGAAAAATACGCTGAATTGTTTCATATAATTCTTACAGAGAACTCATCCGAACATATAGAAGTTGTCAATCAACTGAACTAATCAACTTGCTAAGCTCTGGAATTAATGTAAAAGTCTATTTTAAACATTTATAATTAATGTTTAATTTTGACCTTGATTTTCATCCTTGCTAGTTGCTAGAGGGTGAACTAATGTCGCTATGCCTTCCATATAGTTCCACTTGGAAACCAAAATGAATATGAAGGACTTAATAACGAAAATTTTAATTAATGTAACGCTAAATTGTATACAGGATAGGATGACTTTTATTCATTAGTTTTAAAATTGCAATTTTAGCTCTTTTACAAATAATTCACTTCTCTTGATTTTGACTTGATTAATTAATATTCACATGACATTATTTATTTTTTATGATTACGTAGAATGTATAACTCTTTTATTTTTTTTTAAATTGTTCATATTTTTTTAATATTTTTTGATATTATCACTTCATTTTATAAAAAATGCTAATCTCTATTTATTATTAATTAAAATGAACACATAATTAAGTAGAATGTCAAAATTGTTATATTTAAAATTTGGAGTTAAGAGTGTATTTTTACCTTTTCAAAATATACAAAGAATTACATTAATTTTAAAAAGATAAAAATACACTTTTGATGTTTGAAGTTTTATAATATGACCGTTTTGAAACAATATTTTATGATGTGTTTTATTTTAATTAATAATAAATAGAGTTG